>JAMGYY010000014.1:0-1200000 GCA_024713755.1 Morchella sp. 2018-W16 | reverse complement strand
ATCGTTGGTCGCCCAGCGGACATTGAGGATTTCGTTATGATCTAGAGACTGATGAGCCATGGCCTCTTTTGCAAATTGGGCGTTTGCTTCGTTGGTATAGGTTACAAAGCCAACACCTCGAGAGTTCAATACTCGGACTAAATCAGGGGCCGTTAGTATTGAACTATAGGAATAAACATGAACATAAACATGGAAGAAGGGGACAGCGGCTCACTTCTCTCGATTTGGCCCCACTCAGCAAAATGTCGGGCAACAACCTCTTCAATATCGTCACTAACGTGAATTCTGCCCACATAAAGCGTATGGTTTTGCCTCATGAAACTCCCGACACCACCCATATCATCTCTATAGTCACTATGTTTATCCCTCCCAAAACAGTCCACGTTTGGATTGAAGAGATCCGTGACTGCAGGAAGCCTGTGTAAGTATTCACATTCTTGACCTCTTGGACAAAGTCCCCTGGCAAAGAATAGACAGAAGTAGCTCCCTGGTACTTTATCGGCCTTTGTGTATCCAGAATCTCTAGCAACATTGCAGCGACCCTCAGCATGTGATTTCGAGATGTACTTGTCCTCGCGGTCGCCCCCTGACCATTTGTTGTACCAGATGTTGAAGACGGTTCCTGTTTGGTCTGGAATCGCACCGCCTTTGAAGGTAGCAGGGTCGACCTGGGCTCGAGCTGGTCGGCGCTTCTTCTTTGTAGACTTTTTCGGTTTCGCAAGGGCTGAAGAGTCTGTATTTTCGACCAGAGCGCTGTTCTCTGCATGTACCAAAGGAAGTTCGCTGGATCCAGGCTGAATCGAGGGCGCGCCCTCGGCGGCGGGTGAGTTTGATAAGGACATATGTATTTAGGTGTGATTCTTAATGGGGGACTATTTGCTGTCTTGTCTATGCTTATGCCTCTCCAGTGCGATCCTTTTGTTAAATTGGTTGTGGGAGGGAAGCCGGGAAATACGTGTAGATGTCTAGCCCGGCAACCACCCTATAGGCTACTTGTATCCTCTACCATCTACCGCCATCTGCCGCCATCCGCCGCCCTTTGACGCCCTTTGACGCCCTACCACTAACATATCTTTCCTCAGCGATATGGGACGAGTTCACCGCAAATATTAGATAACTATTTCGAGGGTAACTTAATATAACTTATCTTCATATTTTGGCAAGTTATCTTTTTCCAATTGTACATACTGCAGGGAATTTAGTAACAGGACAAGCGTCAAAACACTTTTGAACCCCCTGCAAAACAGGAGAAATTATTAAAGATTCGAACGGCTTCTAAACTGAACAAACTCAACTCGACGGAGCAGTAAACTACAGTACCAAAGAGGGTGATGTAATAGATACCATAGCAATACGGCACCGCGAAAAACTTCGAAATTTCAGCCATTAGATATACCATAGCAATGCTGTAGCAATACCGCAGTGTCATGGTATTCTGGCAGACAAGGTACTGCAGTGATCTTTTGACCCATAGCCAAGAATATATCTACTCATATAACTGTGGGTTTATGTGTGGCTACTTCTAGCAGTCACGTGACAAACCGGCACACAATAACATGATCTACAAAATGGAAACCAAGTCTTAAACCTAAGAGGCAGCTAGCCTGGAGATTCATCATAAAAATAATTCACCCAGCAGCGCCAGCCCAAACAACCGCCCAACCCGACGGCCCACGATAACTAACATCATTGAGTTCCATCGACAGCAGCAATGGCCATTAAGCACAACCAGGTACACCCCCGCCATTTGATACTTTTGCATTTGTGTTTCTCATCTCCAGATGGCTCAGGTTTGTTTTTGGAATGTCATGTCTAATATAGGCCCATCCAGAGCCTAGTTCTAGGCAACGGGGTACTTATGTGTTCAATTTCACTTTGTAGTTATCGTTTACAAAATACTCACCTGATATATAATTAAATGTGTTTAGACAAAATGAGTTTTGCTGATAGCTGACATCCTAATCACAGTGGAAGTGATAGTGCACGCATCCAATCCCACCCAAGTTCAGTAATAGCCGGATGCAGCACCATAATTGGAGTGGCAGCACCATAATTGGAGTGACACGATATGACCTGAGGAGTTTAACACATCAACACAATCAGGATTAGTATTGAATTTCGCTCTAATAGGTATCACAGAAGCTTTTTCTATCACTAAAAGGAAAGAAGAGGTCAAACAGTTTGTCCGATTTAAATCAAACCCTTCACCACTGCTACCTCAGCGTTCAATATTGAGGATCCCGCAGCACCAATGACCGTGTTGTGGCTTAGTGCAACAAACTTGATATCCAGCACATTATCGGGCCTGATCCTACCCACCAAGACTGAATAGCCACCCTCAGTATTACGGTCTAACCTTGGCTGTGGCCGATCCTGCTCCTCCATTACCACGATGGCCTGTTTGGGCGCACTTGGACACCCAAGTGTCTGTGCCTCACAGGTGTACTCCCGGAGCGCCGTCTTGATTTCCTCGACCGTTGGAGGCGGTTGCTGGGCAAAACGTACAGATACACACGCAGTGTGTCCGTCCATAACAGCGACACGGTTACACTGCGCCGAAACGGCAACGGAACTGAGGAGGTCGAAGCCATTTGCTTCAGCATTGACAGCACCGAGGATCTTCCCGGTCTCCCACTCAATTTTCTCCTCCTCGCCGCCAATGTACGGGACAACGTTGTCAAGGATGTCCATTGACGGGACACCGGGGTATCCGCCGCCGGAAATGGCCTGGAGAGTAGTGACAGTGACGGCGGTGATACCGCCAAACTTATCATGGAGGGCCTTGAGGGGGACAACGAGACCAGTGGTGGAGCAGTTGGCATTGGTAACCATGAAGCCTTTGTCGAGCTTGTGGTGGGCACGCTGGGCCGGGACCACCGAGAAGTGGTCGGTGTTAACGAGGGGGACCATGAGGGGAGTCATGGGCTCACGGCGGTAGTTTTTGGCATTGGAGAAGACAACAAGGTTGTTCGCGAGGAATTCGGCCTCTATTGAGCATTTTTATATGAGTCACCTTATTCGTGTTTTTCCTGACATGAGTCTGGGGGGTGTACCAATTTCGCCAGCAAAGTCTGCGTCCAGGCCTGAGAAGACTACATCGCAGTCTGCAAACTCTGAAGCTTTGCACTCCTTGATAATCATATCCTTGACGCTGGTGGGCATGAGTTGTGCCTGCTTCCACTTTGTGGCATCATTGTACCTCTTCCCAGCCGAACGATGCGAGGCGCCAACAGCGTGGAGAACAAAGTACGGATGCTCAGAGAGCAGAAGAATAAAACGCTGACCGACGGAACCGGTGCATCCAAGAACACCTATCTCCAGCTGTGAGTCAATTGCGAATTACAATGAGTATTCAGAAGGGATGGTTGTATCGTACCGCACTTCTTCTTTGTCTGGGGAACAGTAGACATAGTGAGGTTAGGCAGGGACTTAATGACTGATGTTTTTTTTCTTTGGAAAGACCAACTGACGGATGATAGAAGTCGACGAGGAGGTGGCGGGTGCCCGTATATATATGTAGTCTAGCTATGGTGGGGCAGACCAGGATCGCAGCTCGATAAATGGTGGGGGATGAGTGTCTTGGCTTGCAAGGATTTTTTTTTTTCCCTGAGTATTTCTTTTTCTTTATGATGAGGCGATTGATTGTTTAGCCCCCGCAAG
The DNA here is from genome assembly GCA_024713755.1 of Morchella sp. 2018-W16. Taxonomy (NCBI): domain Eukaryota; kingdom Fungi; phylum Ascomycota; class Pezizomycetes; order Pezizales; family Morchellaceae; genus Morchella; species Morchella sp. 2018-W16. Next base: position 1,196,340 of record JAMGYY010000014.1, on the reverse strand, counting down.
AAAGTCCTCGGTGATGGTAGGAAATGATGAGACACCCGAAAAGTAGATACTGGTGATAGCGCCCTGGCAACTAGAAGCGAGGTCTTGCAATTGCAACCTACGTACCCTACGAACCCCGCTGATATATAGTTTTCTGTGCCAACAATTGCAAACTTTAGTTGTATAGAGTGTTTTCGGCCCAGTATGGACAAATTGACCAAAGGGGGACCTGTAATGACCAATATCAAGCGCTATATACGCCTTAGCACTTCTTCCTCTCTGAAGGCATAAGCCCTATCACAATTCAATCGATGATTATCTTCATCTGAGAAACTTAAGCCCCCCCCCGAGAAGTATGGATGTAACAAAACCGGACAACTACGGCGTCGATTTCGATACATAATCAACTAGAGTCACGAATACTGGTCACTATCAGCTACATACATGTATTTACCTCATACACGCAGTACATGTGGCTGCGTGTATTATTGCGAACCGGGGAAAATATATCCTTATTGCAAGGTCTAGACCACTCTTGTATTATGTCATTACTGCTCCTTGCCAAGGCTATTGTTATAGAAGGGCCTCCTGTATTACAATAAGACAAGTCAAGGGTTTCTTCCACAATATCACGAACACGCAGCAAAGCAAATAATCGAGTGATACTACATGACGCTAGTAGGCTAAGCCTTTTTGTTGTTAATTCATTGATTGTATATAATTAAATGATTAGACATTTACCTTTGTCACGGTAGTACGTGCTTGGTGTAGCAGCATAAATACTGAAATTCAGTGTTTATACCACTAGTACAGTATAAAGCGATCGAACATGTACTAGTGTATTATAGCGCGGCGCAAGGACTTCAATTCAGTGCTTATATTACCGGTGGTAAAATCACTTTTGACACATTTACTACCGCCCCCATAAGCCCCCATACATCTATAAACCCTTAATGTCAGAGATAAAGAGATATCAGAGCACCAAAACGAGGCAGAATCGAGTAATAGTCTAGCTTGATTAAACGACAAAAAAAAAGCTCCCTATGTCAAACTTTTTACGAGGACGGGACGGTGATTCTTAAAAGCTGTATCGGATAGTTGAAGCCAAAATTCGTTCAAAAAGAGTTTTTATTAGGAATTGCAAGTATACGTTAGTCGTACATATAAGTCCAAAGAATAGAGAACGTTTAACAACGTGGTCGGAACAAAGGTCTGTACACTTGCCAAAAGACATATCAATTGCCATACAAAACCCTTCAATAATTGCCAATAACAATAACATAACCACCGCTCTGAAAATCTTAATCATAGCTAGGTCTATATCAATAGTAAGACTAGAAGGTGGCCCCCCTGTTTTCTTAGCACAACAACTCTAGCCAGCCTACTCACACTGAGCTCAGTTCCTACGTACCATAAAAAAGAGGACCTTTAAAAACCCTACTCAATTCTTATAGTGTCTCTTTTCATTTATTTGTTGAAGTAAACAACTTTCATCTTCCTTGAGCCTCAAGTGTATCGAAATACCATGCTCCTTAATTGCGCAGCTTGTACTGCATTCATCGGCTTGGGACTCACAATATCCACGGCTCTAGAAAAATGGGCGGTACCCTGGCGTACTTCAATATGTTCGTTAGCACTCTGGCCCCCGCCATTTTTATCATTTTCCGGATGGAAAAAGAATCCGATTGGTGGTGGTGTTTTCCGGTATGTTTTCTTTTTCGTTTCCGGATCAAATCCTAGCTCAGTACTGGGTACTGGTGCAGTGGAAAAATCATTTTCATTTACTGATCCACTTTCTAGTCCCGGATCAGGCGTTTCAGCCTCAGATTCTAGGCGGAGCAGGAAGTACCCAAAATTTGAGAGTGAACCGTCCGCCATGCAATGGTACTCCGTATTTAGGTAATTCATGTCATCTCTACAAGACAGATGAGAAGATTCGAAGCTTGATAGCTCAAGTCCTCTGTTGTAAAAATTAGTAAATATCATCTGTGGGAACAGCTGCGCAGGCCCAGGACTAAAAGTAAGAAGTTTGTGGAGTTGGGTAGGGAGACAAACTCTTTATCGAAAGCTTCATAAAAGAAACCGCTATCATTATCCTGATATCCTGAGTTTTTATTCTCTATGAAGCTCGTAAAAGAACCGTCAATACATCCCGACATCAATTTCTTGCGTAAGAATTGTCTAGATGCTGCCTTATCCTCTTTAGGAATTATGTTTCGGCGTAATCGGACTCTGGAAGACCAATCAAGCTCATTTAGTTTTAGTTCTCTATGCGTATATGCTCTCTCTGCCTCCTGAAACCGTTCTTTGAGATCTCTTACAGATACCTTTAGCGGCATAATCTTTCTCGTGATCTCGGAAAAGTTAGATTCCTTTCTAGACATATCCAAGTGTGAATTCTTAAGCCTTTTGTTTGTTCCTCGTTTTCTCCGTTGGCCATGCGGCTTTGGTTTTCTTATAGCTGATGGCTCTTTCGATGATGCCAGCTGCCTGAAGAATGACGAAGGTAATATTCGGGCTACAGGAGGTGTGGATACTATTATGCTGCTTTCTGTTTCTGTTTCTGTGATTGTACTGTTGCTACTGATTGTACCGTCGTGGTCGAAGCCGTTGCTCCCACCTTTGGTGGCACGCGTACGGAGCTTCTTCTTTTTACTCGAAAACTTCAAAAATCTTCTCTTTGGTGGTGCTGTTCTTTCTACACACCGAGCGGGTTTATTTTGTTCGGCGGCGTTTTCGACGAAAAGCCTGGCTCGAGCAAGGACCGACTTTCCAAGACGGCGAAAGTTAGACCGAGAAGCGGGGTTTGGTTGTTGCTGGCACGGTAGTGTTTGGTTACGAGTATTTGAATGAGAGAGAGATTCATACTTCTCAATCATTGAAAGTACTTTTGAGGCGAGTCTCCGAGAAATGGTAGAGACTCGACTCACAGGTTGCATCTGTGAAACAGGCGATTCGTTCATTCTGCTGGTGCTTAGTGCCAATTGTTTTTACACTTTACAGGTGGTTTGGATAATCAGAAACAGCGTTTTTGGGTGAATCGTACACTAGGACTGGAGGGGAACCAATGTGTAGAAAAATGGAATAAGTGAGATGAGAGGAGAGAGATTAAGAAGGCGCAACTTAGTTTGCTAACATGTCAGTTAGTGAAGGTCGAGGTGTTCTTTGCGTGCAGCCAGGTGACGTGAGGCCATGTTGCCAAGCTTGAAGAAGCTAGCATACGAGTGATAACCTATGATACGTGTACCTGTAGTGAGCAAGCCCGCGGTTTATTCGGTGTGCTCTATGCTACAATGGTCTTGAGATACAATATGTATTTAGAGAATTACATTTATACATACATACATGTATGTATGTAATTTAAATGCAGTAAGCAAATGACCTTATGTATTAGAGCGTTTTGGCAACACCCAAATTTTCAAATTTTGTGCTCAAATTTTGAGCTCTTGGCGGGCTATCCTCCAAAAACCGGTCGCCAAGAACTAAAAATTTAGACTCAGAAGTTGGTTGCCAAAACGCTCTATTTAACACCTATGTATATAATTATACATGTATAATGTAACCATACGCGAGTAAATGTATGTACTTCATGGACAAATAGATCGCTGTTTTTCTCCCCCACTAGACCTATAGATTAAAACGAAGATTACGTCCTGTGTACCCAGCATGTAACCAGACCCGGAACTAAATTTACCGACAGGGCTTGTATGGGACGAAATCATCCTAAACTCAGAGAAGCCACACATGTAATTCACTTCCGCAAAATGTATCTCCAAACTTGTACATACATGTACATGTATTAGCGGTGTAACCCAAGGAGAATAATCTAAATACATACACATACATGTATACATGTATCTATCTGGCACTTCCAATGGAAGGCAATTGAATATGATCATCTCCGAAACAGTGACCTTTAGCAGTGTCTCAGCCGATATATACGTCCTGAGAAGATCACAATAGCTGAGTTTGCATCTTATTGGGCAGAGATCCGGTGTGCGTCGTTCACCTAGTACTAAAGCTACAATGTTTATGTGTCAGGCAAGAGGGGGGGATGTAGGAAGATTTTGTAATTGAAGCTGCCCAGGGCCAAGAAGTAACAGAACCCTCGTCAGGGCTGGTCTGGGCTATTTAACGCGGTCGTTGATGCAATCAGTTTTGTGTACGCTCTTATACTACATGTAGGTCAGATATTTACCTTCGAGACATCCCTTCGTCCATAGACTGTGGGTTAGGAAAGCTTAGGGTCCGGTGTAGGATAAGGTCCATGTGCCCAAAATTAGCTAGGGGATTCAAAAATTTAAGGCCTATATCGTCTTGCTGCTTGTTTGTAGATCCATAAAGAATTCTGCTTACACATTGCAGTAATTTTATGTAAGTGGTATACGTGATCAATTGCAAGATATCGGGCCCTGTAGTGGGGATATATGCGAGATGCAAGATGCAAGATGCAAAGGCTCCAACCAGTCATAGGCTCTCTATAGGGACTGTTACACGGAATGTAGCGATACATACATCTTATATGTGCTTCCAGGTACATCTCTTAGCTAAGGCGTTAAACCACCTAGCCCTTTTATCGTGGGTATCGGATGTCTCACCCCTCTGCAGCCGCGCGTACCTATCAGCTAGACTCTGCAGCTCAGCATAAAGAGAATCTTAATGAGTAAACCAGATCAAGTACCCGTCTTGAAGAATGTCCCGCATGCAATGTATTCTCTACCATCACTCTCAGAGCGATCTTGGGGCAGAAGATATTGGGGCTTTCATTACTACCAGCTGCAATCAACTATATTCTCAGCGTATTGGGGATAGATAGCCTTTTATAGAATCTTCTTTCACCCTCTTTCAAAGTATCCAGGTCCCAAGTTGGCAGCTGCCACAGTATGGTATCAAACTTACTACGACGTCTGGATGGGCGGTGAGCTTGCTCATCAAGTAGAGAAGCCACACAAGAAATATGGTACGTTTTCTCGGGCTTCTTTGCTGGTATCTAAGCTAATAAGTGATGAAGGCCCAATTGTAAGGGTGGACCAAGCGAGGTAGCAATTCGATGGACCTACAAACAACAAGTTCCTGTATCCTGTAGTTGTCTGACAATGTATTTCTAGCTTCACTTTAGCGAACCGGAAGTTTACCATAAAATATACAGCAGCAATTCGAAAATGATAAAGAACGAGTTCATGTACCGGTGCTTTGGGGGCGGTTCTTCGTTCGGGTTTATAGACCCCAACCTCTCGCGCCGTCGGCGAGAAATACTGAATCCACTATTCTCTCGCCGCAACATTATATCACTACAAGGGCTAGTTATCGAGAAGGTACAAAAACCCCTAGAGGCAGTCAGTCGATATGGTGCTTCTAAACCAAGCCTAGGTGAAAAACTATTCGAGAAGCTCACAGAATACAATGGCACCAGCGACGCAGCCGACATTTCCTCTGCATTCCGATGCACAACAGTGGGCGTAATTACGTCCTTTTGCTTCGCAGAGTCTCTCAATGCTTTGGACCACAAGGGATTTCGTCACCCTGTGCTTGTGGGTATCGAAGTTGCTCTGCTAATGTACTGGGTGTTCAAACATTTTCGGCCGGTTCAATGGATAATCATGAACACCCCGACATGGCTCTCATTACTGATGAGTCCCGAGACAGCCGGTGTTATGGGTGTTTAATGCGTAAAAGCCTCTTTTATTTTCATACTTGTAAGGCTGATGGTAGTACGAGTATTGACAAACGCCATAGACCATCTTAGACCATCTCGATAGATTCCTTGCTAACCCCCAAAGCTCGTCTATTCCTGACTATGTAAATTACCACCAACCTCTTGACCCCGAGAACAAGAAGGCCGGTGAATCACTACCAGCTCGCCACGGTCTCTTTGATGAAGCCATGGCTCGAAGTGACACCGTGGGAAACACACTTGCAGTAGGCGGCTTCCACATTCTCAGTAATCCCACTGTCTACGAAAAGCCCTTTATTGAGCTCAAGGAACACTGGCCAAAGCCCAGCGAACCACCCGGATACGAAGGGCTAGGAAGACTGCCATACCTTGTATACTCCACCGTCTCATATTCCCGACCCACTACTGACATCCCCAGAACGCAGTTATCAAAGAGAGCCTCCGTGTCTCCCATGGCGTCGTATCAGCACTCCCCCGCGTAGTACCACCCCACGGCACCACCCTCGGAGGAGCGCACATCCCCGGCGGGGTAATCCCCCCCCACCTAAACCCCAAATCCAAACACTAACGAATTCACCTCCTAGACGGTTGTGGGGATGGGATCTCCGTACGTGCACATGAGTGAACAATCTTTCCAGACGCTCGCTGCTTCCGCCCCGAAAGGTGGTTGCAGCCAAATTCTAGGCATCTCGATCATTGGCTTGTACCCTTCTCCCGGGTCCAAGAATGTGTCTTGGCGTTAAGTGTTTTTTCTATTGATTACTCCCCCTTTGGGCATATGCCTGAGAGCTAACCTCTTTGGAGCCTTGCGTGGTGCCGATTGGGTTTGCCCATATATTCTGCAAGTTTGATCTCATGCTGCATGAGACTACGTAAGTCATACACCTAAGTACCTATGACCCCCCTGGAGATGTTGTTGTGGGTTGATGATGATGTATTGGGGGGACGTTTAGGGAGAAGGATATAAGGTGGAAGGAATACTTTGTGCCCTACTTTACGGGGAGGCGTGTCTAGGTTGGGGTTGTACCTAAGTACATGTACCTACATGGATGGTGTGAGCCACAGAAATATATCTGTGCGGCACAGTATTTACCTACATGTAGCCTTGTCTTGTTCGAATCGCCCCTGAGAACATTGGCCCGGCCCTGGATAGCCAATGTTTATTATGCCTATTCAGGGTGTCAACTGTTATGTAAATAGAGCTACCGATAATAAATTTGGGGTTTTTTTTTTTTGGATAACGCAGCACACACATGTAGCTATTACAGGGGAGTAAATACTTGTTATCCCCTACTCACAAAGTCCGTGTAGTCCAACAAATAAAAAAAGGGGGGGGCCATAAACCCCCACAAAACAATATCTACAATTCCTCTCCCTCTCTCTCTATGTACAATACCCCTCTCTCTATCTATATACAACCCCCTCCCAACCCAGCAACAACAACAAACCAAACCCCACTAAACCACATCCCACCTCGCCAACCTCCCCAAACTCTCCCCAACACTTCTCACAACCACCACCCTCCCCACCGTCCCCACCCTCCCCGCAAACACCCTCTCAAAACTCAGCGCGCCAACCCCAACGCCCAGTCCCTCCCTGAGGTTGTAGTTCCCCGTCGTCACAAACCCGATACACTCCTCCTCGCCGGGCACATGCGGATACCCGGCCTGCCCCGCGACCGGCGACGACACCTCCGCCCTCTTCTGCTTCACCCTGCTCTCCCGCTGGGCCGCCCTGTTCTTGGGTAGGAGCGCGCACCACTGCGAGGCGAGGGCGGGGTCCGACGCGGTGGGCAACGCGTAGATGCGGGAACGTGAGAGCGGGGTGCCGCGCTGGAGGAAGGTGAGTTTTACGGTGAAGAGGCCGGCGGCGAGCGTTGTGGGGGACAGAGCGGCGAGCGTGGGGGGGAGGGCGGCGGAGGTGAGAAGTGGGTGGATGAGGTGGGCGGGGACCTGCCAGGGTTTGGGGGAGGAGGCGGGTGGTGGTGATGGTGATGGTGATGGTTCGAGTGCGGGGGCGGGGAGGGGGTCGGCGGGAGGGGGTGGTTCGGTTTGTTCGGCTGCTTGGGCTGGCGGGGGGGCAGATGGGTCTATGTCCATGTTGTCTGCCGTCTCCGTAGTCTCCGCAGTCTCCGTGGTTTCCATGGCCACTGCAGGCCGCTCAGGCTGCTGCTCCTTCGTAGGGGCCTTCGCCTTTCGGCCCCCAACCAGCCACTCCCAATCACACAAAAACCCATCTCCCAGTTCCCCCCTTTTCCCGCCCAGCAAGACCCTCTCCCACACCACCTTCTTCCCCCTCGGCCTCTTCTCCCACACATTCCTCCGCTCCGCCCCCTTCCACTTCTCCTCCGCCGCGCCGGCATCGGTGCCCGGAAAGTCGTTAGGGAAAAAGCCGTCGCCGCGCTCGAAAAAGACCTGCCGCACCTCGTCGGTGCCGCCAAAGCGGATGGCGCTCGAAATGTTCATGAGGCTGTACCAGACGGGCATGACCCACTTCCACGGGAGCATGAGAGTCCACGAGCCCATTGCGTGCGACACGCCACGCGCGGGTGTCTGCCGGTGCGAGACAAAGAGGAGGAGGGGGATGTGCGGATCTGTTGGGAGCGGGGTGGGGTACTCGCCGGGGGGGGCAGCGGACTTTCGGCGCCCGATCTTGCGCTGCGAGGATTGGAGGCGGACGGAGGTTGCGCGGGCCTCGCGGAGAAAGAGGGGGGAGGGGGGGAGGGTTTGGTCGGGGGTCCATGTGAGGGTGAGGTCGTGAAGGTCCTTTTCGGGGGTTGTGGAGGAAGGGGTGGGGAGGGGGCGCGGAGGGAAATGTAAGCGTGGGTCGCTGATGGTGAAGGTGAGGAGGGCACCTAGGGGGAGGTAGGAGGGGTTGGTGAGTGCGTGGAGTTGCGGCCATATGCCTTCTGGAGAGTCGGGAGTGCTGGTGGGGGTATTAGGGTGGAGGACGGAGAGGAGTGCGGCTGTAGCGGAGGGCCCGGTGAGCTCGATACTGCCGATTTCGAAGCGTAGGTCTTCGATGGTTGTCTTGTGAGCTTTGCAGATTGGAAGGAGGGTGTTCCATAGCTCGAGGAAGGCCGAGGGGTGGACCCTGATAAATAGCTTCCTGTGCTCGTTGGTGTCATTGACGCTTTTGGGCACACACCAGATCATGGTGACTGGTGCAATTGACCCCGTAGGATACTCTCCCGGCCTGTAAACCCATGCCTCACATGTCCTCTTCCCACCCACAACAGGCTTACTCAACGGGCTCACTTGCTTCCCACACACCTTCCCAATGACCTCTCTGCAGTTCTCCTCGCTCCCTCTTAGCATGACTGTCGAGAAGTAGCTCTGATCCCATGCCACGGCGCCCTTGGACTGACTCGCCCTATGCGTGGGGCGATAGCTCTTCTCCGTCGGCGTCTCGGGAATGGCGAATTTCCAGCGCACCCCCATTTTTGCCCTCTTTGCATGCCATAGATGCGTCGGCAGCCACGTCTTATCCCTCTGCCTCTTCCTGTACTTTGTTGGTGGCCTGGGCGGCCTCCGCAGCTCATTGATGGTGCTCCTGGCCAGGGGCGTGCTCGAGAGGATCTCCGCGTTGAGCTCGCGCTTCTTGGACATGACCTTGAGCTTCTTTGCCGTCTCGAGGCGCAGGCGCATGCGTCCCGCCGACTTTCGGCGGCGCGAGGTCACGGTGGGGGTGTTGTCTGCGTGCATCTCGCGGGCGGCGCGGTTGCGTAATCGCTTTGGGACTCGCTTGACGTTGTGGCTGGCCGTTCGACGACGCATGTCGCGGGGGACCTGCTGGAAGGCACGCTTGTTGCTGGCGCGCTTCGAGTTCTTCATGGCGGCTTGCAGGGCGGTGATCTCGAACTCGCGCGACTCTATGAAGGCGTTGATGTCGAGCTCGCCGGTGCGCAGGGCGGGGTCGGGGCTCTGGACGGCGATGGTGCGTGCATCCTGGAATTTTGCGCGTTTGCGGTCGGTGCCAGAGAGGGCGGGGGCGCCACGTTTTCGGGGGTTTGCGGGGGGTGGTGGTGGTGGGGGTGGGTTTTTTTTGAGGTTTTCTTGGTTTCCGGGGGGTGGGGGGGTGGCCATTGTTGAAGATTGGGGGGTAGCCATTGGAGATGACGCCGGACGGTGTGTGGGGGGTTTTCGTTTGGAGGGGATAGGAATTGGTTGTTTGTTACCCTGGTCCGAACCTGGGGTGGGGAAATTGGTGGGGAACGATATCAATGCGGTGCAGTAATATAATGCAAGGGAGAAGAAAAAATGTGCCTGCAATTAAAGATAATTATTGGTTACCGTTCACTTGACAAAAGTGTACTTTGTGGGCATGCATGTTGTATGTATGTATGTAGGTAGGTTCATGTATAGCAGAGCAGGATATAGAGTAAAGATTGCATACCGCGAGTGGTAATGCAGGTACAACTTGATCCAGTTTACTCAATTCTAGCACGATTGTCAGTTTACGGCTGCAGATGGACCTTAATCTATCTATCATCTCATCATCATCACTCACTGGTGTAGGTACCAATCAAGCCCTGTATGATGGCGGGAGAGACATATATGCAGCCACAGCAGAGGATAACATGTGCTGTTGATGAGGGGATGCAAACATGGAGATGATGGATGGGATGGGAGAGTTTGAGTAGAGGAGAGGAGAGGAGAGAGAACCCACAAGCAGAGGGGGAGAGAGAGAAAGAGAGAAAGAGACGAGACAGAAAGAAAGAGAAAGCATCACCGACACACGAGAAGAGAACAAGAGTTGTGACTGCATCTACTCTGCGCGCTACTAAACTCGATACTTAATCCCTGCCCGCCGATAAGAAAGAAAGACTGCGGCTCTTCACGTGATCTCGAAAAATTAATTCTCTACGACAACGACGAAGCTTTCACTCAACACCATACAAACAATCACCCACCCCCCACCCCCCACCCCCATTAATTCACAAACCCCCGCAATGGCCACGGTCCTCCCCCCAAAGAGCAAGCGCCAGAAGCTTGCAGAGTCGAAAATCTCACAGGCACAGCAGAAGATCGACCTCGTCCCCGAGCATGTACCAAACGTCGTCGTGCATCTCCGGGCCTCGGACACTGGCGCCCAGCTCGGTGGTGAGCTTCATATCCCCGGGAATACTACGGCGCAGCAGCTTGACCTCCTGGTGAATAAGTTGCTTGGGACAGTATGTTTTTTCTCCTCTTTTGTTTTTCATGGTGCCGTGATCATTGGCCCTCGCAGCTCCCATAACATAATCTATATATATACAAATTCACTAACACCCAACAGGAAGACGACCGAGTCCCATACACCTTCTCTCTCCTGACCTCGCACACGGACGCCGACTCCCCACTCATCGACATCACCACCGACCTCTGGACCTCCGTGCTGCGCCCCGGCCACAAGACCACCGAGGACGTGCTCACCCTCGTCTACACGCCGCAAGCCGTCTTCCGCGTCCGCGCCGTATCCCGCTGCTCTGCGGCAATCAGCGGCCACGGCGATGCTATTCTCGCCACGCAGTTCTCTCCCGCCTCCTCCGCACGCATGGTGACAGGCAGCGGCGACGGCACCGCCCGCATCTGGGACTGCGACACCGAGACCCCAATGCACACACTCAAGGGGCACAAGTCGTGGGTTCTGGCCGTGGCCTGGAGCCCAGACGCAAAGTACATTGCCACAGGGAGCATGGACAACACGCTGCGCCTGTGGGACGCGCGCACGGGGAAGCCGCTCGGCGACGCAATGAAGGGCCACACAAAGTGGATCACGGGCCTGTCGTGGGAGCCCTACCACCTCCAGTCCGACCCCGGGAACCCCCGCTTCGTCTCGTCGTCAAAGGACCAGACGGTCCGCGTGTGGAACGCCGCGCTGCGCCGTGTGGAGACATGCATGTCTGGCCACGCCGCGGCCGTCACATGCGTCAAGTGGGGCGGCCAGGGGTGGATCTACTCCGCCAGCCAGGACAAGACCATCAAGGTGTGGAACGCGGCCGACGGGAGGCTGCTGCACACGCTGAGCGCCCACGCACACTGGGTCAACCATCTCGCGCTGTCGACCGACTTTGTGCTGCGCACGGGCTACCACGACCACACGGGGCAGGTGCCCTCCGACGAGGAGGGGAAGACGGCGAGGGCACGCGAGCGCTACGAGAAGGCTGCGACGGTGGCTGGAGAGGTCGTCGAGAGGCTTGTCACCGCCAGCGACGACTTCACAATGTACCTATGGGAGCCACGGAAGGGGACAAAGCCCGTGGCGAGGCTGCTCGGCCACCAAAAGCTCGTCAACCACGTGACGTTCTCGCCGGACGGGAGACTGATTGCCTCGGCCTCGTTCGACAATCATGTCAAGCTGTGGAACGCCAGGGATGGAAAGTTCATCTTTAGCCTGCGCGGGCATGTGGCGCCGGTGTATCAATGGTAAGTTCACGATCCTCCCCCACAAGCCTAGTAGAGTACGGCGGGTGTTTTTTTCTGACTGACAGGGGAAATAGTTGCTTCTCGGCAGACTCCCGGCTGCTCGTCTCGTCGTCCAAAGACACGACACTGAAGATCTGGGACGTCAAGACGGGGAAGCTGCACACCGACCTCCCGGGACACCAGGACGAGGTGTTTGCCGTCGACTGGAGCCCGGACGGAAAGAAGGTTGCGAGCGGCGGAAAGGATAAGGTAAGTCATTTGTCAACCCTTTTGTTTCTTGTGGCGAGCGGGTTGGCTAACGTTGTTGCTGTTGTGAAGGCGGTGCGGTTATGGAAGTATTAGGGGGGGGACGTTTTTTTTTTTTTTTTTTTTTTTTTTTTAAAAATTGGGTAAATGGACTCTTTTTTTTTTTTTTTCTTTCTTTTTTTCCCTTTCCTTCTAATGTACTATATTTTTCCCCTAACTTCTGTGAAATCAAAAGTTTGTGTTTTTGGCGTGCTGTTAATGTGATTGGTGATTGGTGATTGTGATTGGTGGTGGTTGACGGGTTTGAAGAAGTCTTGAATCACGGCCCATCACTCGTCCTGAGGAACAGCCACAAACGCCGACACACACACACAACGGACGACGACGACAACAAGAACCCCGGCCTGAGAACAAACCAACAACTGATTGAGTCTGGAATCCTACAAATAACACGCACGCACACTGTGATCTGAATGTGCACCCAGTGGGGGTCCCAGCAATGGGTAATAGGTCTAGATTTAGATTTTAAAGACTGCTGGCGGTATATCCATCCATACACGCCTGCGCTGTTTCTCCTCCTCCCAATTAATTAATTGATGCAAAACACATTTCCGGCTGCCATTCCCAGACCCAATAATCCGCTGCCCGGCGGTAGATGCAGTACCGCTGGCCCCACCGCGGGGCTGCGAACGAACAAAAAAAAAGTCTGAGAGCTCACAAGCAAAAACACCAAATCCTTAATATAAACCTCAATTATCACCACCATCGCAAAGCCTTGCAGATATATAAACAGATACATACATACATCCAATGGTGCCCTCCATCGCCGAGTCTGCTGCCCCCACAGAGGAGGCAGTAGCAGTAGACGGTGTCCAGCTCCAAGAAGCAGAAGAAGAAGCCGACACAAAGCTCACCGCCACCGCCTCCCCCGTCCCCGCCACCATCGAGACCATACCCGCCGTCGAAGCACCCCCGCACATCCACCCAGACGGCCCCAAAGTCTCCGCCCCCTTCCAATTCGGCTCGCGCCTCCTCCTCTCCGAGGACGAAGTCTTCACCTTCAACGCCTGGGACCACGTCGAGACCGACGAAACATACAAGGCCTACAGCCTAGAGCAGTACGCAGCGCAGCGGCAGCAGCCCGCCAGCGCCGGCGACAAGCTGCGGTTCATGAGCGACCCCGCGCGCTGGTGGGACCTCTTCTACAAAAACAACCGCGCAAACTTCTTCAAGGACCGGAAGTGGCTCGCGCAGGAGTTCCCCGTGCTCGCCGAGGCCACGCGCGCCGGCGCCGGCGACGTGCTGATGGTGGAGCTGGGGTGCGGCGCGGGGAACACGCTGTTCCCGGTGCTGCGCCGCAACGCAAACGACCGCTTCCGCATCGTTGGCTGCGACTTTAGCGAGAAGGCCGTGGACGTGGTCAGGGCGCAGGGCATCTACGAGGAGAATGCACGGCGCGGGAGGGTCCGCGCTGAGGTGTATGATCTGGCGGCGCCGGATTCGCTGCCCCCGGGGGTCCAGGAGGGGTCCGTCGATGTGGTGATCATGGTGTTTGTGTTTTCGGCGCTGGCGCCGGAGCAGTGGGCTGCCGCACTGGGGAATGTGAGGAGGATGCTGAAGAGGGGGGGCAAGGTCCTGTTTAGGGACTATGGGAGGGGCGATCTGGCGCAGGTCAGGTTCAAGGCCGGGAGGTATCTCGACGAGAACTTTTACGTCCGCGGCGACGGCACGAGGGTCTACTTCTTTGAGCAGTGGGAGCTCAGGAAGATCTTTACCGGCGAGGCGGGAGAGACGGAGGAGGTCAACTACAAGACCGAGAACGGCAAGATAAAGCCCCGGGAGAAGAACAACACCAACAACAACAAGAACAAGAACCCGCCAGCGGCCGAGGAACAGGCGCAAGAAGAACAAGAGGAAGAAGAAGAAGAGGAGGGCGAAGAGACAACAATCACGGTGGTGGAAAAGCCAAAGGAGGAGCAGCAGCAAACGTTCCCCGAGGGCGGGTTTGGCGGGTTCGTGGCGCGCGAGATGGGCGTGGATCGACGGCTGCTGGTCAACCGGAAACGACAGCTCAAGATGTACCGGTGCTGGATGCAGGCGGTTTTCGAGAAGCTTTAGATGTAGAAGTTGGATAGATTTTTCCTCTTCTTTTATAATATATACTTTTATATTCTCCCTCTTTCGTTCGTTCGTTCTAGTTGAAACCCATCCATAGATACATGTCCATGATTGCCTCCATCGACCGCCATCAGGGGCAGAACACACCCTCCAATCCCAGCAAAACATACATATATATATATATATATATATGCCCTACAGATGCTACTCCCACCCGCAGGAACTGGTTTATGCACGCTCTCGGCCAATCATGAACAATCACTCGACCGCAAGAGTGACAGACAGATTCCTGGCTGCCACTACTAGTAAACAAGAAAGACTTCTGTGTAGTTCACTGGCTGGGCTACCCCGGGTGGTGGAGTAGAGAAGCATAAAATGAGGTTTAGCAGTCATCCACACACCCACCCACCCACACACACGCATATATACATGTATATATATATACTAGTACTAGAGAATAGTCTAGGCATTACCGTCCGGTACGATACAGCTCGGCCTCACCCTCTCGTTATATTTGAGCAGGAAGTACATAATTCTAGGGTTGGATGGACGGGCGAGAGAGACAGGGGCGCGGTGGGTGGGTGATGGATGAGACATGGAGTGTCACTCGGCCACAAAACAACTGCCTCTCACTCTTAAAACCACTCAAATCCACTTCATGCCATCGATGCTCGCAGTGAATATATTAAAAACGCCATGTACTCCATTCATTAAAAGTATATGGAAAGGCGCACCCAATCTAGATATAACTAATACTACAAATAAAAAAAACATGTACGCAGCTAACTATGCAGCAGGGACCTCCGTCCGCCGCCTCTTGTCCCCATCACCGGCGTCCTCGTCCCGCCGCCGAGGGGGCGACCGTGGCCGCTTCTTGTCCCGGTCCCCATCGTCGCCGCGGCGTCGAGGCGGTGAGCGGGAGCGCCTGCGTTCACGGTCACGGTCACGGTCTCGGTCTCGACCACCGCCGTATCTGTCCCTGTCCCTGTCCCTATCCCGCCGGTCATCGCGGTCTCTATCGCGGCGGTCGTCTCTGTGATTGGGAGGGGGTCCACGTCTGTCTCTATCTCCACTTCCACCACCACCACGGTACCGATCACCGCCCCTATCCCCATTACCCGCGCCCTCCCGGTCCCTCCTCGGCCCCTCTGGAGGCCTCCAGTCGCCAAAGTCCCGATCTCTATCGTTCCTCGGCGGCGGCCGGTTATCTCTTCTCTCCTCGCCACCTCGTTCCCGCTGTCTGTCCTTGTCCTTGTCAGGCATGAATCTCTCATCGTCCCTCATGCCACCCAGCTTCTCCGCCGCCCGTCTATTACTCCCGCTCTTCTCAAACCACGGGCTCCCGCCAT
The DNA here is from genome assembly GCA_024713755.1 of Morchella sp. 2018-W16. Classification (NCBI taxonomy): domain Eukaryota; kingdom Fungi; phylum Ascomycota; class Pezizomycetes; order Pezizales; family Morchellaceae; genus Morchella; species Morchella sp. 2018-W16. The sequence continues at coordinate 1,180,567 of JAMGYY010000014.1, read as the reverse complement.
TCTGTAAGCTCGTGTCCTCGGCCGTGAGATGTGTCCACCGCGTCCTGCCGCGCTTCCCAACCTCATCGCCGCGCACCTGCATATACTTTGGCAGCACATCCCGGTTCTTGACATCGTCCTCGACAGCGGCCGTCGCATAATTCTTCTTCATGACTTCCGACGTGTCATCCTGGTAGAAGGCGCCCTTGTGGTAGTACTTTTGCAGAAACCCCATCTGGCCACGGCTCTCCTTCTTCTCCTCGCGCTGCTTCGCAACATACTCCATGTCTTCCTTCCGCCGCTGCTCCGGGTCCATCGTGCGCCGACGCTCAATCTCCTCGCGCTCCTTCTCGATGGCCTCGAGTGCCTCGCGCTCCCGCTTGACGCGCATCAGCTCACGGAGCTTCCAGGCGGCGCGCTCGGCGGCCGGGTCCAGCCCGTCCGTGTCATCGACGCCCGTGGGATCATCATCATCGTTGTCGTCCCAGCCCTTGCGGCCTGCAGCCTTAGCCGCGATGTCGCGCTTGATATGTTCTTCGAGAAGGGCCTTTGCTTCGGCCTTCGCGCGGGCCTCCTCCTCTGCTTTGCGCTTCTGCAGGGCCACGGGATCTTCGATGGCGGAGACGGCGGCGGCGTTGCGCTTGTTCTTGGGGATGAATTTGGGGCGGAGAAGGAGCTTCTTGGGTGCCTCTTCTTCCTCAGATGAGGATTCTTCGGAGTCTTCCTCGGAGGTGTATTCGCTGCTGCTTTCCTTTTCAGCGGCGGCGGCGGCCTCCGCTGCGGACTCTGCTGCTGCTTCGGCTGCTGCTTGCGCGGCGCGAGCCTCTTCTTCTTTACGGGATTGCTCGAAGCGTTTGTTGAGGTCGACTTTTTTAAGGGCGGAGGAGACAATGGCGGGTGTGTCGTGCTTAGCGGTAGTGGTGGTGGTGGTGGTGGGTACCTTGGGGGGTGCGGCAGAATCGGAGTCGGAGTCGGAGGCGTCAGAGTCGGAGGTCTCGGAGTGTTCTTCAGGGGCAGTGGGTTTTCCGGGACGATAGCGCGCGGGCTTGACGGGGTTTGCGGTCATGCGTTTGGGCGGCATGGTGTGCTGTGTGTGCTGTGTGTGTGTGTGTATGTGACGGGGGAGAGTGGTGGTGGCTGAGAGGACTAAGGGGGTTGAGAAGAGGAGTGAGAGGAGTGAGATGGTTAGATAATGTCCCCCAGTCTCTCGAGCTCTGTTCTCTCTACAGATGCAAACACTCTCTCTGTCTCTGGCCGGAATGACGGTGAGGGGGGAGAGCAGCAGCTGACAGGATGGACAGTATCGAGGAGACTGAGGCGGTTGAGGATAGGGAGAGGATGGAGGGGTATGGTGGTGTATCCCTTTCTCTCTCTCTCTCTCTCTCTGCCTCTCTGGTGTCTCTCACGGATGTCGTTATGTCTGTGGTGGGAAGATGGCAGACGTGACTGAGCTCTTGTCGTATCTGCCTCTGTCTCTCTGTCTCTCTGTCAGTGTCTAGACGATGGCAGATGTGATTTGCTGACTGACTTTCTGTCTCTCGCCGTCTCTCTTCAATGTCTGTGTCTGTGTCTGTCTGTGTCTGTCCGAGATGATTGCAGATGTGATTGAGTGAACGAGAGCTTCTTCACTTCGCTTCGCTTCACTTCACTGCTGAGGTCACAAATGGTTACCCGGCCGCGTCTCAGAGCCGCATTCACTCGCTTTTTTTCAGTCGCAGTTTTGGATTTTGATATCACGACAATAAAAAACAACAAAATCTTCAATTGCTGCGCTCGAGGGCGACAAAGACCTCACCTTACAGTATACAGACATATAAAGGTCTATCTCAAGAGTCTATATACAATAAAGAGCCTATAAAGAGTCTACAATGGACACCCCAATGGCCGACGCAGCAGATCCCACTGCTCCTCCTCCAATATCAACTTCTCAGGTCCAAGTCAAGTTCATCACCCGTCACCCCGATATCGCCGTCCCCACCGCTCCAATTCTCGTCCCCTCAAACCTCAAACGTTATGGTCTCTCCCAGATCATTAATCACCTTCTCGATACTCCCAAGCCCTTCCCCTTCGACTTCCTCGTCAGTGGCTCCTTCCTGCGCTCCTCCCTCGACTCCTACCTCACCCAGCAGGGCCTCAGCTCCGAGAGCGTCATCACACTCGAGTACGTCCGCGCCATCGTCCCACCAAAGTTCCAAGCCGCCTTCCAGCACGATGACTGGGTCTCCGCCGTCCATGTCCACTCCCAAGGTCCCACAAACACCATTCTCTCCGCCTCCTACGACGGCATAGCCCGCATCTGGGACCTCAGTGGCCAGGTGCTATCGGAAGCGCCTGGCCACACCGCACCCATCAAGGCCGCGAGATGGGCCGATAAGGCCGGCGCAGCCCTCGTGACGGCGGGAATGGACCGCACCCTGCGCATCTGGTCCCACGACGCCGGCGCGGCGACAATCACGCCCGTCGCGGAGCTCCTCGGCCACAAGTCCACCATCGAGAACATCGCGGTCGACCCCCGCAGCACATACATCCTCTCCGCATCCGCCGACAGCACCATCGGCATCTGGAGCGCCAGCAGCCCCGACTCTGCCCCCGCCGCCCCCGCAGCTGCGCTGCCCCCCAAGGCCACCAAGAAGCGAAAGACCACGCCAGCGACGACGGTTCCCCGCTGCGGCCCCCTGGCAATGCTCACCGGCCACACGGGGCCTGTCTCTGCCGTGGCCTTTGACGGGAAGGATGCGATGGTGGCGTACTCCGTCGGCTGGGACCATACCATCCGGACGTGGGACCTGGCCACGCACAGCCTCGTCGACATGAGGACGACGCAGCACCCGATTGCGAGTCTGTGTGTTTTGCCGGCGCTGTCGCTACTAGCGGCCGGAAGCACGGCGAGACACATCACGCTACACGACCCGCGGGCCAGCGCGAGCGAGGTTGCGGCGAGCACGCTGCGCGGACATACGAATGCCGTGGTGGCGCTATGTCCCGGGTGGGGCAGCGAGTGGTTGATGGCCTCGGGCAGCCATGACGGTACCGTCAGGGTGTGGGATGTGAGGGCCGCGGGCAGCGGGAGTATGTTTACTATCCGGAGGGAGGGCGAGGGTGTTACTGGCAGGGAGAAGGTGTTTGACGTCGAGTGGAGCGAGGTCGGCATCGTGTCTGGGGGTGAGGACAAGAGGGTCCAGATCAACGAGACGCCGAAGGGGGGTGAGGAGCCGGAAGCGGTGGAGGTTGTGGAGCCGAAGCTGTAGGTGTGGGAGAGGATGTATATATAGTGTAGAATAGAATAAAAGTAATTGTCTTTGTTTTCTTCTTGTTTTTAGTTTTTTCTTGTCATTTCCATGGAGTTTCAGTGGTAGATGTGTAGTATTGTAATCATGGATTATCACTCGTCTTTGTTTTGTGTGTGAAATAAGCTTTATCTGCCTCTTCAACCCAAAATACGCCCGTATATCCGCCAACTTACATCCCACCACCAAGGTCTCGCAGAACGCAGGCCTCTATAAAGGTTCTTCTGCCCAAAGACTATGATTTTCCAGGCCGATGTCAATGATCACATCTACAACCCTAGAAATAAATGTCTCTTTCAATTAAATAGAAGCCCATCAACCTACCTACAAGACCCAATTCAATTCCCACCACCTTTTTTCAAGTTAGAAGCAACAAACAACCCCCCAACCCCCAACCACATAAATACCCCCCCTCCTCCCCTCTATACCAAACCCCACATGCACCCACTCGTCCTCCACCCCACACCCACCAAACCGCCTCTAACCAAACACACACACATTACTAGAACGCAAATGTCAGGCCGCATCACAGCACAGACCCTACTCCTGGGCGTCGCGCTCTCGGCAGTCACGAACGGCGTCAACGGCGCAAACAGGGGGAAGAACCGCCCCCCACCAAGGAAAAACATGCCGTTGGCAAAGCCATTCGAGTATGAGAATGCTGGCAGCAGCAGGAGGCCGTCGGTCACAGGGGGGAGGGGCGCGGCGCCGTATGTGCCCAAGGGGGTGAGTGGGGCGGCGGAGGGCACAGGGCGGTAGACAGATGTATAGAGTATGTACGGGGACTGGCTGTCGCCGGGAGGGGGTGACTTGGATACTTATATGGAACACCTGCGCCCTTGCCACGGCGGGGGGGCCTTGAGACGGCGTGGAGCCGGCTCTGCATCTTAGTTTATTTGTGCTTGTTGTTTATTTTAGGTTTTTAGGTATGGTTGTTCTAGATTATGCGCACTGTGGTTTGATCAATAGAATCCAATCCGATCTCTTTGTCTTCTGCGCCCCCGTCTCTACTCTACTCCCAAGGATATAAGAGAAAGCCCTCCTTACAGCATCACAGCGCTGCCTCGAGAGTTAACCATGATATGATCCGTCTGGCGCCTGCAGATCCCCCACCCCAGCCAGCGTCCCTCCTCCTCCTCCTCGAGATACTACCGAGTGATAATCTGTGAAGCAGTGTATATAGAATACAATGGCTGTAATCTTGTCCATATGCCTCTACATAGCCGTGTATCTCGGACGCGATGTATCAACGTCAGTATCTCTGCCTTATCGACCATCTGGGCTGAGCTGTAAGCACGGGCTAAGAAAATCATGATGGAAGATCCACACTCAATTACTCCCTAGAAGATATAGCGACCGGAAATTGTATGGCGAAGTATCTGTGCACAAAAGAACTGCTTTTTCTATAGATCATCCCTATTTCTGTAGATACATGTGTGCCTGAAAAAAGAAAAAAAAGTTAGTCCACCGGGGCAGGAATTGAATGAACCCACCCCCATGCGCGGCTGGGGAACCTCTCCTCCACGACCACCCCATTTCCTCCTCCACCACCACCACCACAACCACTAACCCACAGTCTCTCAACGCAGACTGTTGTGGCCTTCATTGCTCTTTTAACTTTAGTTGGGAAAAAAAGGTGGGCTCAACCCGGCCATCCACCTCAGTCGCCAACAACAAAAGCATCACAATCGTCATGCAGGCCCCTTTTGAGCCCCTCTCCCGCCGGTATTAGATAGAGACCACCTTCTTGCGACCCCTGAATCTGGCAAATAATACCAAATAAAAGATGGGATATGATTTCTGCATCATGGGTTTATTCACCCATCGATAACTCTACCCGCACAGGTGCGTTCCTCATGAATAACATCGCACATAAACTTTTAGGGCTGTTGGTGATTGCATATGAAGTACTGATGGCCTTCTAGCAGCAACGTAGTCCCATAAGGTCCCGGGCTCGACTGCTGGTCAGCCATCTTTTGCAGGTCAATCCGGGCCAACTAACAAAACCCGACTAAACGGAAGCTGGCTGGATTACATTGGGACGGGCTTATGGGCCATGTTATCCGGGCTAGAGATGTACCTCATTTATATACTTTCGGAGAATACTACATCAGTGCTAGGGTTGGGGGCGGGCTTTGGGTAGCAGACCAGGAGCTGCTGAACCTTAAAGGCTTTAAAGCGCTCTGTGGCCGTGACAAGGTCTGAATAAGGTAAATACTTGGTATCAGTGCAATGATGGCCATCTCACTGCCATCTCAAAACTGACACTTCTTCGCGTGACAGCACCCACACCCCGAAAGTCTTGTAAGAAGACTACTTACCTGCTGATTCGGAATAGGGAGATTATGCTAGTGAGATCAGTTCGATGACTGAAGACACGTAACCCAACTAACATCTCCACAGTACGAAGGAGGTGTCTTATACACCCATATAAGACACTCATATATGTGTGTATTGGACAAATAGTCCTAGGCACTTTAGTCGACTACATGTATACTCGGAAGCAACGCCTATTACAACATTCCCCGCCGGGGTGCTCGAGTGATAGCCTGTGAGGCAATTACCAACCCCTAGTTAGGCCTACAGCGTGCAAGATGTGTGCTTTCTCGCCTTGGAGGCTTATAGAAGGATTTTACCTTCACAGGCACCGCACAGCTCAAAATCCATTGTGACTTCATGCAGCCCGCGACCTGATCTGAGAGGAGTACCTAATTATAAAAGTGGCACCCTATCGTTTATAAGAGACTTGGCGTGAACAAAGCCATTACCATAACATCTTGGCACAATATCCTTTCGCGGGAGAATAGGGTTTGAGGTCATGGATCGAGCGTTTATTTCAAACTTGCCTATTATGCGGAACGACCACTGTTACGTAACAGACTGTCTGCCGGCCAGAACTGTGGACTTTGGGTGTCACGGACAATGATTTCTTGGCCAAGTTTTTCCTTTGATAACTTGAAAACGTTTGATTATCGATAAACACTAGTCCATACCCCGAAACCCCAAAGTCCGCCGAATGTTAACGACCAAAAGAAATTTCTAAAAATACTGCAGAAGAGAACTGCCACACACAGCGCCAATTCTATCGCTATGTAGATCTAGATACAAAATTACTCCATGATATCCCCCAACCTAACCATGACCCAATGCACCCAGTTCAGCCTACAGCCCTCTTCTCAGTCTCCTCCACAAGCTCCCTCTCCCCTCCGTTCCCCAGCATCTCCTTCGCCCTCTTCTCGAATGCCTCGACCATGACGGTCACAATCTTTGGGGCAATCGCTCCGCTCAGAGCTGCATACACCGGGTTCTTGAACGCAAACTCGATATGCAGCTCTACGTCACTCCCTTTGCCCTCGCCCTTCGGCCGGATCTCCCATCGTGTCTTGAGCGATTTGAAAAGATCATTATGCGACGCATCGGCACGCACAACCATCTTCGAAGGCTCGCATTCCACCTTGCTTGTAAAGGTCTCGTCGTAGGTCCCCCATCCCACCCTCAGGTCGGCTTCGGTGGGGAGGTTATCTTTCTGCGAGTATTGGGTCACATTTGAGCCCATGCAGTACGGGAGGAACTTGTGGTAGCTGTTGATATCGGAGACGAGGGTGTAGAGCTGGCCTGCAGCGTAGGGAAATGACCGAACCTCGGAGAACTTCTGAGAGCCGCCGGCGCCGGCGATGTTGAGGAAGGTCCGTACGAACGGGGACTGGGAGGGACGGGGGACGGCGAGCTTTGGGAGACGTAGCGATATCCGGGGCATGGTTAGAGGGTCTGTCCGTACCAGTGTTTGATGGGGTCTGTGTGGTGAGGGGAAGAGAGAGGTACCGCCGGCTGGATGAGAGGTTGGTGCGAAATGTCTTAGAACGTCAGTCCTCGGAAGCTTTACTTGGTGTAGTAACTACACGCCAAGAGTTGTTTGGGGGGGACTTTTTTGTTGAGCCTGGAGACAGAGGTTTAAAAAGTTGTCAAGACTATCATTGTTTCTATGCCGCGCAGTAAAGAGTTAATATCATGGTTTAAACCAACCCAAGATGCGATGCTGCTGCATGTATAGGATTTTAATAAGGATATGCAGAAAACAACACAATAAACCCGGATCAGTACAAAGCGATCGAATTGTGATTGGTAGATACATAGTACTTTTCGATCCCCCCAATCAGTTTTTTTTTTTTTTTTTAACTCATTTCATTTCATTTCTAGGTACAAATGTTGCGTGCAGTCGAAGACTATGGCATAAAAGACCTGACCCCTATCGTAATACAAGCTGAGCGACCCCTAAAGACACGAAAGAAAGCACTGAAAAAAGGAGAGACAAAGGGAAGACAAAGGAAATGACAGGTTGTGTGAAGGCGAAATGAAGGCGCGAGAAAGTTACATAGGAGACCGCCGGTGGGCTTTTCCTTCCTCCGCAGGTTCCTGTGAGCTTATTGCTCTTTTGCCTAATATTAGGGCTTTGGTGCGGTGGGTGCCCTGGAGGGCTGGGCTAGGTGTTGGTGGAAGAGAGGGAGGTGAGGGTGGAGTAGTCCGACCCTGAGAGAAGTGGGGAGGGGTGCGAGGCGGATAGTTAGTCCTGTGGCGTGATGTAGGCAGCGAGGGTGAGTGGGAGGCTGTCCCAGACTTCACGAGGTGAGGTGATGGAAGAAGAGAAATCTCTCCTGGGCCTTGCTGGGCATGTTAGGATTTGCGTGGGTGGTGGTTTCGGTTCTAGGCAACGGCGCATGAGTCGGGGAGTTGAAGTTGATCCAGGATTTGTGCTCTCAGGTAGCTTTTGGCTGTCCTGATTTGGATTCTGGAGGCGGTGAATTTGTGTAGAGGAGGTGAAGACGGGAGTTTCAGAGTGGGGAGAAGTTATAGTAGGGGGTGGGGGTAGGTTGCCCAGATGAGAGAGTTTCTTCTAAGAAATCTGTCCTTCTGGCCTTCCTCGATGAAAATGTATGAGCGTGAGTTTTTCAACGAGGGCGACGCCTTTTACGGCGTTAGAGTCCCACCTGCGGGTTAGGCGGCCTTTAAAAGGGCAGAGTGTGGTGGATGTTGTTGGGAAGTTCGTGATCTTCCCGTGACGCTGTTGAGGAGGCTAGAAGTATACGGATGGCGTACTTGGACTTTAGGAAGGTGAGGTAGAGGTCGAGGGGTGGTGAGGCCGCTTCGATGTAGAGGCTTGAGGTTTTGGCTCTGAAGCATCCTGCGCCCAAACAGGACCGAGTTCAGAATTTTGTGAGGCCTTGAGGCGGAGGAGGAGAAGACGGAGGCCCAGACGTGATGCGTACAGACGCTGGTGGGCGGAGGCAGTTGGCGGAGGAGAGGCCTTTGCCGGGCTGAGGAGAAGCGTTGGATGAGGCGAAGGCTGCCAAGCGGCGGCGGTGGGAGAAGTGGGTGTTGGGGATGGGTGAGCCCAGAAACCGATCCATTTGATTTTGGGGTGAAGGTGTGGCCTTCAAGGGTGATTGTGAGGTGGCAGGCTCCTATCTCTTGGGGTCCTCCAGTGGATGAGTTCGGTTTTACATCGGTTGATGTTTATGGGGGAGCCAGCTGGGTGAGGCGTTGTAGTGGGAGAGAGGTTATGTTTTCCTCGTGGGACTGGGAGGCGATTGTGATCGCAAGTCGCCCACGTGGAGAGGGTGATGTGAGGCCGTGGTGGTGTAGGAAGTTGGCGTAGATGAGGAAGAGAGGGAGATGGGGATCTCTGACCCCAACCTGTCTGAGGTGGGGATTTTGGGTGATCCTTTGAAGAGGAGGGTGATGTGGCGGTCTGAGAGGAAGGACAGGATCCAGTTTACTACGAGGGCGACTTGGCTGTGAGTGGGGGCGGCCTGTTTAGGGCGTGGTCGAATCCTCCTTTGACATCAAGGAGGAGGGTGGAGACCTTGAGGCCTGCTAGTTGCATGTATGGCTGGCCTCGTGGAGGAGGGTGGCAGCGTCGGAGGAGAGCCCTGCGACTGAGCCCGTGACCGATGAGGATGAGGCCGGTGTTTGGCGATGGCGCGGAGGGTTACAACTTTCTCCAAGTATCTTTGAGATGGTTTGGAGGAGGACGATGATGCGTAGGCGGAGGAGTAGTCGGGTTTATTCTTACTGGCGAGGATAACTCCGTCAGCTTGAGGGTGAGGTGGCAGTGTTTGAGGAGGGTTGAGGAGGCGAGAGGATGAGGGGTTGGCTTTGGCGACTGCTTTCCAAACTGAAAGAGGATGCCGGCCGCATGAGAGGTTCTTAGTGGTCTTGAGGATCATGAATTTCTCCGTTGACGATGACATCATCGTGTCGGATGGAGTGGTCTTGGCGGGGAGGAAAAGGCGTTGACCAGGTTTGCGTTGAGGCGTGTGGGGTGGGAGAGTTGAGAGGGTCTTGATGCCTTAGTGGCAGAGATTCTTAAGTCTCCACATCGCCTTTACCGACGCTACGGACACGTTGTTCCAGCGGTTTTGTTTTGCGCGTTTAATTACGTTGAAGTAGGCATTTTTGCTGCCTTGGCTTTCTGCAGGCTCGTTGACGGAGTGGAAGATTGTCCCAAGTTAGAGGTTCGGTTCCACCACGGTTTTGACCATTTGCAGACCGTTTTGGGTGGGATGTGAGGAGGTTGGTGAGGCGCCGAACCATTTCGATGTCAGTGGAGGGTGGGGAGGTCTTGAGAGGGCCAGAGTGCTCACCAGAAGCGGCTTGGGAAGTCGGGAGGTCGGAGGCGGACGCAGATACAGGCTCTACGATCAGAACCGGTCGGAGAGGGAGCCACTTTGACGAGTCTTGGCGCTGGGTTGGCCGATGACCAATGGCGTTGTGATTGGGAGGTGAGATCCTGGTAGACGCCGTTGTTGATGAGGAGAAAAGCGTTAGTAGTGGCAGTGGAGAAGTAGGGTTGGGAAAGGAGAGTTACCGTGAAGAAGCGGAGGGGGTCACGGGCTGTGGATGTTGAAGTCTCCTGCGACGATGGAGGGTCGTGGGAGGGTGAAAAACGTCCGCCTATTGATCGAAAGTGGGTTGAGAGTTGGCGTTGTAAACGTTTGTGACGCAGTGGTGTAGAGGAGGAGGAGGTTCTGAAGAAGATATTGGTTGAGATTAGGTCTTGAGGAGGGATGGGGAGGCTGAGTTCTTCGAGGAGGTGTTGGAGATGTAGAGACAGGCAGAAATTTTGTCGTTGGGTGAGGAGGGAGAGAGAGGGCGGGGCTTGTAACGGCTTATTGTTAAAGAAATGCGTTCTTGGACCGCGACTACGCGGACTTGACCACGCGAGTGAAAAGAGGTGATGAACACAGGTTGTTCCCCAGAGTGTGTTGGATGATCGTGAGACGGACGGTTGTTAATCGCGTTGTTGTTCTGCATTTAAAGCGGTTCTGAGAGGTCCACAGTAATATCCATGGGCGTTCAAGGCTGGGACTTTGTCGGGTTTTTCATGGAGGGCAGGTGGGGTCGTTATGAGGTGAGGCCGTTAGTTACTGCATTTGGCGAGACAGGGCAGCAGTTTGGTGGAACCGGGGCAGTTGGTGGATGGGCATCTGTGCTTTGGTGTGTTGTTTGGAGCAGATGGGGCAGGTATTTTTCCTCAGCGCTTGTTAGGCGTGGCAATTTCTGGCGGCATTGGTGAGGGTGGCTACATGGTGGAAGACTTGGCGGAGAAGAGCCTGATGGTGGTACCGATGATGGCGGCTTTTTCCGAGGATACTGTGATCACTATGGTGGAAGTCTTCTTGTTGCGGAGGTGTCGTCGCTTGTTGAGGAACCGCTGAGGGTGATTCCGATGCGAATCTGATTTCTAAGTCTTTATCGAAAGCTTTATTCGAAGTTGAAAGGGGATGTGGATGGCGACATCGACGCTTGCGGCGGAAGAGTTTCTTGGTGGGGAAGCGATTTATCTCTCGTTGATGGCAGAAAAGGTCTCAAAAAGGGGTTGTAGAGGAGGACGGTTGGGTGGGCGGCACGGAGACGGAGCCTTTGGGGTTGATATGGCGGAGAGTGAGGTGTACGGCAGTGCCGCTTTTCAAGACTCGCGAGGATGGATGGGATTTCTCCTGCGAGGCGGAGTGGTTCCTGTGTTGTCCTAGAGGCGGGCGGGCGAGGGTTTAGCGGCAGGAGTTTGTCCAAGGATTTCTTTGTGCTTTTCTTCCTTGGCAGCTGCGTGAGGCCTCGCGTGTGGAGAATGGGGGAGGATGCCGTCATGGCGTCTCACTTTTGTAGCTGATTTTCTGTTCTGCCCGACGTCGGCATGGTTTGCTTAGGGTTTGGGGTTTGTTGAGTGGGTGGGATGATTTAGACGCGAGGTGGTATTCGTTGGAGATCCCGATGATCTCTACTTGTTCGCGGAGGAGGGTCGGCATACCGCGACCTTCTTGTCGAAGACTTCGACGCTCTTGATGGAAGGCAGTCTCCAAAGAATCGTTGGTTATGCGATGCCAGAGAGAAATGACGACGGTTCTCATCTCTTCTTGACTTATTGATGATGTTGGAGGTGGATTGGGAGATGATGATGAGGGTTCACTTTTGGTTTTTGTGATGATGGGTTGTGAGTGGGAGGGAGAGGCGATTGAGATCTCTTGGGTGGGCTCGGGTTGCAGGCAGTGAAGTAGCTTTAGTGCTTAAAAGGCTTTGGTTTCAAAACCGGTGTTATTTAATGGGCAGAGTGTCAAAATGCTTTCCCTTATGAATAAGTGTACTCTAAGATACCAGTAGAGGGCTCTCTCTGCTGTCATAGGGCAAGGGGGACTAAGGGTGGGTGGTGATGAATGAAGCCTAAGAGTTAAAGACTTTTGGGTGTTGTGTAACGTGGTTGCTTAGCACTTTTGGTGTTGATTTTCAAAAATTGAAGGAATAGAGGGGAAGGAGCTGTCCCCCCAATCAGTTTATGCTCACATATATAAAAATATGTGATCAGCACTGTCATTGACAATATTGATAATTCATCCGTTTCATACGCGTTTCAACAATTCTCCACCGTTCGGTTCGCACGTGTCAAAGGACATATTTCACATCCCAACAATTTGGATATATGGCTGGTCACTCAACCGGGTTTAAAAAGAAGCCCGCTCCCCATCACCCCCCCTCCCCCTCTAGACAATCATTACCACGTCCTCCCCCATAAAATAATAAAATAATATACCCCCTCTCACTCCCAGATACTCACGATATAAGCGACAAATGGAGCGCTCACGAGCAAAGAGGCCCATCAAGGACCAATAGTGAGCCCCCACAATTACTACCTATCACTCAATTGAATCTCACAACTAAAAAATAAAAACCTTAGCCTTATCGCCTACAATGCCATCTCCTGTGTTCTCTGGTTTGGAGTCCTCGGCCGTACAATCCTCCTCCTTCCCCTCGTGGGGCACGAAAACGTCTATAGTGGTGTCGGCGAGTATACCAAGCTCACACAGACCCTCGCGCTGTTGGAGATAGTCCACATTGTGCTCGGACTTCTGCGCAGCTCGCTCTTCACAACGGTTGTGCAGGTCTCATCGCGCATCTTGCTGGTGTGGGGAGTCGCAAATCTCTTTGAGGCGCCCCAGGAATCGCTGGCGTACAGCACTATGCTCATTGCCTGGTCGGTCACGGAGGTTTGCAGGTACAGCTACTACGTTACAAACATTGTTGGCCGCACCCCCGGATTCTTGACATGGCTGAGGTACAATACGTTTTTTGTACTCTACCCGCTGGGAGCTGGTAGTGAGGCAGTTTGTATTTTCCATGCGCTGTCTGAAGCGAAGGAATTCAACACAAACTATTACTACTTCTTGATTACGGTCTTGCTCACGTACCCTCCTGGTATGTCACCGCAAGTGCGATTTATCTTGCTAGGCGAGAACTGATTGGTGATATAGGTTTATACAAGCAGTACACCCACATGATTTCCCAGCGCAGGAAGAACATCAGGGGCAAGAAGAGACAAAACTAGATCGGCACCTCTCGCTGTGCAAGTAGCTTTGGAGGCAGGAGTAGTGCTCCGAGTTATTTGGACAGAGTATCGGACACGTGGTAAGACGTAGAAGCATGGCCGGAGACCCTTCTAGGCTTCACAGGAGATAACCCCCCTGGAAGCCTTTTTTTTTATTGTATGCTTAATGTTTCACCGACCGGCTGGTAGAAAGATCGATGTCAAAAATATCTTTTTAAATTTCGCTAGAATTCAATCCTTAGTTGCATGTCCTGCATCCTTATATTAAGAGCATGCTCTCCTCGCCCGCTGTCTACATTCTTTCCAAATCCTGCTATCCGTAGAAATTCGTAGTTGGATACCTAGTCTACATCAACGCCTTTGGCTCTAAGATCCTTCTTGGCCTGTTCGATTTCCTGTAATCCCGCTCCATTAGCTTTTAGTCACAACCTTACACAACCTTTAAAACATACCGTAAGAAGTTCCTTGTATGCGTCCTCTCTGTCGTTAAAAGTAAAGATTCCCCATCCTAGGGAGAAAAGTAGATATGCGCCGAACGAAACGATGGCCCAGAATGGAAGCTACAGATCGCGCGCATCTGTTAGCACAGCGAGACCACAGTAGGCATGGAGTGAGTAAACATACAACTGGGATGATCTCCTCCTGGACCTTTGCCGGAAACGGGATCAAGCCAAGAAATGCCGCGAGGTATAGCTAGAGATATTCAAGTCAATATTCTGCTATTAGAGATGTAAAAATGTATAGGGGGGTTACGTACGGAGCTGAACAGCAGCAGGGCGGAGATGGTTTCGACCGCGCGAGTCATTGTATGGGTTTTAAAAATATTAAACAAAAACAGGTATTGTGAAAGGAGCGTGGTTGAAGCGGGTAAGAGTTTGTGGATTGTCCGAGTATTGGAGGTGTAAAGGAGAGTGATGATGATTTATCATTTCCTGTGGCCGTTTCGGGGGTGGTTAGGTTAGGTGGCCCTTGCAGCGTTGGCACGCTAACGTACGGCCCTCCAGCTGTTGAGGTTCCACGTGCGATAGCAATAATTACTACCCCACGACTGAACGCTGCAACATCTCTCATTCCAGTCGGTTTGTTGCAGTTTTTTCTCTTTTTCTTTTTTAGCAGTTCTATCAGTCAATTTCGAAAAATGGCATCTCAGGACCCAGTGCAGGCCCTTGCGGCGATCTTCAAGGCGGAGGAACAAGAGGGCAAGGATTTGGCCCCGGTGCTTGAAACGTTGAAAGCACTGAAGCTCGGGGAGGGTAAAAGCCCTGAAAAGACCGAAGAAGACACGGAGAAGCTGAAACTGGCTGTAAAGGCCTGTGCAGATGCTAGTCGTGAAGGTACGGGACTATCTGTTTTGTGGAGCTACACGGACATTCATAGCTGACTGCGAGCTCTGTGTAGAGGAATGGCGTACGCCAATTGGCGAAGCTCAGATACTCACTTTCTTTCAAGGTGTACTTTCATCAAGCTACCAGGAGCATGACATCTGTCTGCACTCTCTCCGTCTTATTGGGAACTGTTGTGCGGATAATGGTAACTTTTACCCCTTCTCCGGAGGTTAGGATATCCTAACTCAAATCCAGATCAGAACCGCCAACGAGTGATCGATCATCCCGAATCCCTTACTCCTATACTTGAGTGCATAAAGAACGTGGATTTGCAGAAAGTTGGGCTTATGGTCCTCCATAATATTTGTTTAGACTACGGTTTGTTTCCTTGCCAGTTTTTTTTTGGAAGCAGCTTAGGTGAAGCTAACTCTTCAAGAGAGCCCTCCCAGTTAAAGGCTATTTCGGATGGCGCTTGCCCCGTTCTTTTAGAAATAATTGGACGTGAAGGGTTTCTAGAAGACGAAGAACTTGACTACTTTGGCCGCGTCCTCGAGATACTACTCTCTCATGGTATACCGAAAGTCGTTCTCTAGTGCACCACCACTCGCTAACATAAAGTAGATGCCGGCAAGGAAGCTTGCCCTCCCTCAACTCTCAAGACCTTCCTCTCCCTTGCCGGTTCTCCACTATGTTCATTTGATGACCAGCTTTCATTGTCTACGCTGATCTCTTCACTCCTCTCCTCGTCGGAATTCCAAACCACTCTCATATCTTCTGACCTATTCCCACAAACTCTCGATCTTTTCGAGAAGTCGTTTACCCCCCCAAAATCCGACTCGGAAACGCAGGATGCCAAACTCATAGCCCACGCTCGTAAAGCCCTCCTTGAAAACATCGGTGACTTGTCCTCCCATAACGACTTCCGGGATGCATACCCTCTTTCTAGTCCTGTCATAGCCCGTGTCCGGGGCTGGCTGAATGGGACAGATGATGAGAAGATAGACTTGACTGTAGCTTCTTGTCTTATCCTCGGTAATATCGGTCGTAGTGATGAGGTTTGTAGCAGTCTTGTGCGGGAATATGAGGTGCACAAAGACCTATTCGGTATCATACGGCGTACAATCAAGAGGTACAATGACGCTAAAGCGGCAACTTCAAGTAGGGAGAAGAAGCCAGTGCCTGTCTCAGAAGGAGGGGAGCCAGTTGCAGGACAAGGTGCTGTGGCAGTAGGGGTCCTACATGCTGCCACGGGAGTTCTAAAGAACCTTGCGATCGCAAAGGGAAACAAAGCAGTACTCGGAAGTGCAGGTGTGTTTGATCTGATATGGGACATGCTAAGCATGGAGGGAGTGGGGGTGGGGCAAGTTTGGTACTCGGCTGTTGGACTAGGGAGACTGGTCTGCGTTGATTGCAGTGAGTTTTACCTCCCAAAAGTTTAGCATTAGTTCGCACCCGCTAACTTGTGCGCCTTTTCGTAGTTGAAAACGTAACTCTTGCACTACAACCATCCCCCGAGAGAGACGAAAAAACAGCTCTCTCCCGCTTTCTTGAGGTCTACAACACTGCAGAAGAACTACCCACTAGAACCGAAATTGCACGAACCATCGTTGCCATGTTCCGTATTCTCAACACCTCATCCACTTACATCTCTACTTCCCCTGAACTGGAGGAGAAACTCTATTCCCATAACATCGCGCCGCCTCTTTGGAATATGATAACCCAGGACAAATGGCCTGTCGTCCGTACAGAAGGTCTGTTCGGATTAGTCATCATGGCTAGAGGTGCGGCAGAGAGTGTGTATAAAGGATGTGGAGAAGAAGAGGAGAAGGCATTAAAGGCACTTAAAGCGCAGGATCTTGATAACGCCATCATACTGATGATTGAGATTAAAAAGAATCTGGGTGAGGGTGCGGATGTTAGAATTGATGAACTGCTAGGCGCCCTTACGGAGAAGAAAGGGACTGATGTGGTTGAGAGTATTGCAAATTTGGCTATCTGATTGAGAAGTTTCCTGTATTCGGGAGAGATTACATAGTTTCTTTTTAAATGCATACCATACTGTTCCCGATTGTTCTCGCACAGCCCTAGGAAGGGACGGTGAGATGGCAGAAAGTCTGTAGGAGATCAAACTGAGTTGGTCTTGATCAATCCTGCTTATAATCTAACAAGTCTGGGACGATGATCAAACAATTGGGTAGCTCGCTTGCGTTAATAGCCCGTGACCCAGGCGCTGGTGATTTACGCCAGGCTTACGAGTGGTGGCTTTTGTGTTGTTGGCGACTGAGGTGGATGGCCGGGTTGAGTCCATATTTGGTGGGGGTGGGTTCATTCAATTCCTGCCCCTGGTGGACTAACTTTTTTTTACGCCCTACCTTCCCGGGCATATCTACTTTCTTCATGATTTTCTTGGCCCGTGCTTACGGCAAAAAAATCCTTTAAGCACCAATAGGACTATCGGGTCATGCAAGACAAATACAAGTACGACATGTAGCCACAGAGCTGATTTCTTGGCGTCGAGTGATATTACATGATGCCATTTGTCAAGAGCATAGCAGAGCGTGTGTTGGATTTCGGAGTACCTGAAATCCGACTGTTATTTTTTTTTTTCCTATTGTTTAACCCATGATTAAGGAATATAGAGGTGTAGGTTAGCTACATGTATGTATTTATGTATGTATATGGGATCCTTTCAGGGGCGCGCTACCACATCGCCATTCCGTTTTTGAGCTTACATGGACTGATGAGCATGAGTTGGATTTCCAAAGATACATACACATGTAGCAATAGAAAAAGGGTTCCTCGAAATTCAGACGGTTCCGCTCCCCACGAAAACAGAAACAGAAACAGAAACCGCCAAGCAGAGGCGGGGGTCAAAGAACATTTCTAGGTATATTAGTACATGTATATTGGGGGTTTAGTTGCTTGGCCTTGGTAATGCAATACAATATGTTACTTTAGGGTAATCTATTGTAATGCATGCCCACCAGACTGAGATACATATGTGCATACACTGGCATACATGTACATATCAAGTACTTAGTAGTTGTCAGCTGGGGTTGTGTTGTGGGGTTACTTGCTCTCGTCCCTGTGGCTGCACCATATAGATAGACCTGCCCGCCCCCCCTCTTTGTTTACACTGCAATAGGATCACTACGTTGGTTGGTTTCTAAAGATCACTCCCGATAAAGTATCTCTGTCGATTTCATGAGCCAATCCATGGCTCCCCGGCAGCTGCGTATAGTTCGATATATGTTTAATTCGCTCCATTACGACCTGTGGTATCTACTTACATATCTAGGAAAAACGAAAACCCGATAAAATCTAAAAACACAACTAATAAAAAAAGTATAGAAAAAAAAAGAAAGAAAAAATACATGCAATCCCCTACACAATTAATCTCACCAAGGGCCGAAACTCAGATTCAAATTCGGCTTCTTGCCGGCCGCGACTAACTGGATCTGCTTGCCATGCCACAGACTCTGAAGGCCCACGCCAATGACCGGAATCTTCGAGAACAACTTGCCGCCCTTAATCTCGACAGGTCTCACCACCGCCTCGTCATCTGGCAGCTCCCTGTTTAGCCACACGCTCCTCGGTACATCCGGGATGAGTGCCGCAGGTCTCGCAACGCCCACAAGCTCGCAAGCGCCCTCTGTCACCGCTGCTGCCATTCCCGCACGGGTCCTAAACCCACCCGTCACCATAACCACACATCCCTTCTTGACAGACTTTCTGGCCTTCTCCGAGAACTCTTGGAAGAAGGACTCGCGCAGCCGCGTTGACTCCCGGATGGGCTTGATGTCCTCCTGCTCTCGCGCCATACGTGGATCCTCATACGAGCCACCGGAGATGTCGATAAAGTCGACACCGGCATTGTCGAGCGCCGCCACCTGCGCGAGCACCTCCTCGTCGGAGACACCCATGGTCTGGTAGTCTGAAGAGTTGAGCTTTACGCCGATGCAGAACTGGGGGCTGGTGGCGCGCCGGGTCTCCTCAATGATACGCAAGATGAAGCGGAGACGCTTTTCGGGAGTACCGCCGTAGGCGTCGGTGCGCTTATTGGTCTAAATTTCTCCATTAGATTTCGTTCCTTCTAAGTGTTTGTTCTAGGAGTGAGTATTTATGCACCTTTGGACTCAAGAACTGCGTAATAAGATATCCATGGGCCGCATGCAGCTGCACACCCTTGAACCCGGCCTCATACGACATTTTCGCTCCATTGACAAACATCTCCACGACTTCATCAATATCCTTCAGTGTCATTTCCTTCGGGGACCCAAAGAGCAATGCCTGCGCCACCTTGGTCATGATGCCACCCTTCATGTCGAGTGGAACCACACTTGGTGCAATGTTCTTGGTAAAGAAGCCTCTGTTTCCGGCGCCGAGTGGGCTCTGTCTCCCAGGATGGCACAGCTGGACCACAGTTGGGGTACCAGAAGCCTGGCTGGCGTGCGCCCAGATCTTCCATGCTGAGAGCGCGACGGGGTTCTTCAGGTCGTCGGAGGTGAAGGTAACGTCCCCGGGGCCGCCGAGATAGCGTGGGTCGACTTGAACGTTTCCGGTGACAAGCATACCGTATTGACCTTCACCCCATACGCGGTAGACGGTGTTTAGGAGGTCATTGGGGCGGTGGGAGGTGCTGCCAAAAGTGAGTTTTTCGGCCATAGGGCCCTAGGGAAGAGTTTAGTCTTTATGCTTTTGTGTGAATAGTAGGATAGGAAGATATACCTTAACAATGCGGTTTGGGACTACGAGCCCACATGGGAGAGTTACGGGGGTGGAAAGGATATCAATGTTGGATGACATTTTTTTTTTCTCTCTTTCTTTTTCTTTTATTCAAAATGAGTTTAAGTACC
This sequence comes from Morchella sp. 2018-W16, assembly GCA_024713755.1. NCBI lineage: Eukaryota > Fungi > Ascomycota > Pezizomycetes > Pezizales > Morchellaceae > Morchella > Morchella sp. 2018-W16. The sequence continues at coordinate 1,161,246 of JAMGYY010000014.1, read as the reverse complement.
AATGATTGTGTTGCTTGTGATAATTGACTTGTGTTGTGAACTCAGATATAACGAGATATACGGGCTCTATTAAATACAGCCTCTAGCATTCATTCTAGCATTAGCAATCACTCCACTAGAGGTAAAACCTTTTTCACCGAGCCTACCTTAGACAAGTCTACAATGATGCCATAACACATGCAATTAGACAACACTAAATGCTAGCTTGGTTCCGCCGGAGCTAGCAAGGCTACATACTTCATGTAGCTATCAAGGTTTACAGGGGGACTTTTTCCCTTCTAGAGGGCACAATCCGACGATACCGATAACAAGTGCATAAAAAGTAGTCTGATGTTTCTCTGAAGTTGAATTTATAAGCTAGAGATTATAAAGCGGGTTAGACATTTATAGAACAGGGTACATACATGTACTGCGCACTACCACAAATTAAATCGTTGGTCCGAACCCTGGAGAGACTGTTGGGTGTAGTTGGCCAAGGGTGGTGGTGCGGAGGAATAATTGCCCCATTGCTAGACTTCATAACTTTATTAGATGTAAATACCGAAACGGGGGCATTTTGTGGTGCTGAGTCGGCATTATGAATCCTGCCGACGGGGAATCACGTACCTGCATATCGGAGGAGGAACTCCGAGTCGTCTGTGCATAAACTTTGAACGTTGGCTTTCTAGCAGGGATAAGGATAAGGATCTAATGCGCCCTCTCTATCGCTATTTCAGTTGGAACAAGTTTGGCCACTCCAGATGTTTTTGAATCAATAAAATAAACCGAATTTATTGATTACCAGCTGGAAACTGCTTTTTCGCTCAGGTGAGGTATAAGTGGGACAAAAAAATAGATAACTTCCAGAAAATATATAAGAGCAGACTTTGTATAAACGGATTTTTGATATCTTACTTGGTCGAAAAGTTATTAGCGATGCCATTTGCTGTCACTTTTATGATCGAAGGCACCATACATGTAGGTAGAGAGTAGATACATACATGTAGAGTACATGTACATATGTAGACACTAGGTGTTGACAGACGGGGACTTTTTGGTCATGCTGTAGTATTGTCGTTCACGGGGTGATGATACATTTGTTTATCCGATTGGCTGATTTGTCAGGACCACCTTTATCGCGGTACCCGGTACTAAATATACTCAGCTACTTACTACATGTAGGTAGATCTAAGCAAACCTCGATTTTTTTTTCCTGCATCACCAAGTCGTACTCGATCGGTTGTTGGAATCAATCAAATCAGTCAAAATCCACCCACACACTCACAATCACTCACAGAGGTCAAGATTGAAATTGCAACCCTCACCCAACCCTTGTCACATAATAATAAAAAAATATTTAAAAAATATTTAAAAAATTAAAAAAAATTATAATTGCTCCACACCAACTCCAACAGGTATATGCTCTTCCCCCGCATCACACCCCACGCCAGCGTTTCTCGCTTCTCCCCCTCCTTTACACCAGTACTTTCTACACCGACAGTGCTCTTCCTCCGGAGCAGTATAATCGGAATCACTATCAGTAATAGTACTATCAAAAGCACAGCCACCACCAGATACCACACAATGGCAACCTCTACCTCCTCCTCCGTCACTCCTTCTTCAGCTCCCCAAAGAAGCTACAGCGTGAGAATCTACCATTACAACCTCCGAAAAACACTTAATCGCTAATTTCCACTTCCTCCACCCATCAGGACGCAGTCACCGCCCTCAATTCCCTCCAAACCAACTTCAGTACCCTTCAGTCAGCCCGAGGCTCCACCAAAAAGAAAGACTCCCAGCTCCTCGATCAGGTCGTCGAGTCCCTCCGCCGAATTGGCTATGCCCCCGCAGAGCTTACCAAGCTCAACGTCATCCACATCGCCGGAACCAAAGGCAAGGGCTCTACATGTGCCTTCATCTCCTCAATCTTATCGCAGTACCGCCCATCCCCCATCGCCAAGATTGGCATGTACACCTCCCCGCACCTCCGCGCCGTGCGTGAGCGCATCCAGATTAATGGCGCTGCGCTTTCTGAGCCGCTGTTTGCAAGGTACTTCTTCGAGGTGTGGGACCGCATGGAGGCGTCAGCAGCCGCCGAGGGGCGGGATCCCCACGAGAAACCAGCCTACTTCCGCTTCTTGACCCTGGTGGCTTTCCATACGTACCTGTCTGAAGGCGTGGACACGGCCATCCTCGAGGTCGGCATCGGCGGTGGGTACGACTCTACGAACATCGTTGAGGCGCCGACGGTCACGGGGATCACGAGTCTCGGGATTGACCATGTCGGGGTGCTGGGCAACACAATTGAGGAGATTGCGTGGCATAAGGCCGGAATCCTGAAGGCGGGCCGCCCGATGTTTACGGCGCCGCAGACGCAGGGTGCGTTGGAGGTTATTAGGAAGAGGGCCGAGGAGAGGGGTGCGGCAGGGATACAGGTCGTCGGCGTGCACCCGGAGATTGCGGGGAATAAGGTCAAGCTCGGACTGCCAGCGGAGTATCAGAAAGTGAATGCGTCGCTTGCGGTGGCGATTGCGGCGGAGCACTTGAAGACGCTGGGGTCGCCGGTGGATACGGAGGTGCTGCCGGAGTTGTTTAGGAAGGGCCTGGAGATGGTTGTGTGGCCGGGGAGATGCCAGGTGAAGGTTGAAGGGAATGTAGAGTGGTGCATAGACGGCGCACACACTGTCGAGTCTCTTGCTGTAGCAGGTGAATGGTTTTCTGGAAGAGTTGATAAGTGAATACCGCCCTCCTCCTCCTCCTCCTCCCTTACTTTATACTTTGCTTCTTCTTATATCTAACAATACCAGGTCCGTAAACCCTACAAGGGTTCTAATATTCAACCAGCAAACCCGCGACTCCACCGCGCTGATCCGCTCCCTCGCCGGCTCCCTCGCCCCCACCTCCCCCTTCGATCACGCCATCTTCTGCACCAATGTCACCTGGAAAGAGGCCGGCTACAAGGCCGACCTCGTTTCGATGAACACCAACCCCGCTAACATCACCGAACTCTTGGTGCAGAAGACGCTCCAGGCTGCTTGGAAGGAGGAGACCGCGGCAGCAGGAAAGGCGGCAGAAACACATGTCCTGGGCACAATAGAGGAGGCGGTCGATATCGTGAGGCAACTGAGCGCAAAGAACAATGTCCAGGTGTTCGTGACGGGGAGCTTGCATCTTGTGGGCGGCCTTTTGGAGGTGTTGGACGGGTAGAGGTAGAGAAAAGAGTTTCTTTCTTTCTTTTTTGTGTCCTTTTTTCTTTCTGTGCGTGTGCGTTTTAGATCGGCGGTTGCCCTAAATGTCTGTCTTGCCTTCGCAACTATATATCCTGTTTTTACTACTTGAGGTCATACATACATGTAGATAGATACATTTAGTCTTTACACTTGAGTTTCAAAGTTTCCTGTTACGTGCCATGAGTAATTTGGGTTGCTTCTAAGGCCTGAAGTCATCTTTTATCTGATTCGGGAATTATGTGTATTGGTGCGCAAGCCTTGTGCATTGTGCATATAATATCACTCGCTGTCATGTTGATTAGCATTTCTGATCTTTGGCTATGAATGGGACGAGACTTGGTTGACTACAGTATAAGGGGGATGTCTTGTATATATGACCCATGCGTGTACCGGACAAATATTCCTAGGCATAGTGGTTGACTACACTACATGTAGCTGTAGACTACCACGAGATCCAGGGCAGGGTGCAGGGGAGACAGAGAGGTAACACTGTCTCAAGGCACGACCACAGCTTCTGGACAAACAGCCCTACCTCATCTAGAACCGCCAAGAATCCATCTATGATATTGATGATGGTCGATGGTAGGTACGAGGATCTTCACCCCACATATACTATTACGCAGCCGCCAGTGAAGGAATGCTGCGCATACAAGTACGTGTATGCATATATCAGCTATGGATTTATGCATCTGCTTATTATCGTAGTAAGTACTGTATGTAGTAGTAGATACATGTAGTTTCTGGGTGCGGGAATAGGTTAGATAGAGAGCATGATTGTGGGTGCTGCTGGATGCAAGAGGAGGTGAAGGGCAACCTACCATGGCGGTAAATGGGATTGGGGTTCTTCCCTAGGTTGAGATTTTAGACGGTGGCAGATGAACATGACCAAGACTACATGCAGGCAGTTGGTCCAAGATACTGCAAGAGAGTCACCTCAGGCTTTGCACGACAAAACTGGCAGTTTGATATTAACCCACATTTTATGGTATACATACATGTATGTAACTCTAGAAATATACTGAATTAAACGACCCACAAAGAAAATGTGTGTTCGCTTGTCTTTCTGCATAATTGATAGATGGAAGTCGAGATACGGTGGCAGGGTTGTAGCGCCAAGCCACTTAAGGCCTTCCTCGTCTCCAAACTTGCCCCAGGAGCCTCATCCACACCCTCCCACTCTGCAGCGACCTAACATTCCAGAACCCCAGCTGGTTATCTCGCCTGAACAACTTCAGTCAAAGTCCATACCCAACCTCCTCAAGGGGGGCCCCGGAAATCACTTTTTACCTCACCAGCTGCTAACTGTAGCCCCGCCGGTACCATGTCGAAAATAGACAGCGCATTAGATACCTATGGTGCCTCTTTCCTGGTTGAAAAGTTGTGCAAGCTATACTTATACGTACTACAGACAGGATATCCTCCGACAAGCTTACTGAACGGTCTAGCGGATTAAATGGTGCATGCAACTACATCCCATCCCAACCCCACATTTACTAACTGGTCGACGTATAGAGCTCAAGCATATCCTCACGAACAACAAAAATAGGTATGGGAGTTACCGTATATTAGTGAAGGGTGTTACTGAATTACGCTTTGGTTTGAGCAGCAAAGGCCTCAATGATGTCGGCTACCACAAGATGTTTGAAGTCATCTTTGAAGCAGCCTTAAAGGAAAAGGCTATATATTTACGACAAAAGCGTCCTATAGCAACAATTAAAAGCCGGTTTGCCCTTTGTGGGTCTGTCTTAAGGCTAGCTGTGGAACTTGGTGTAAAGCAAATAAAGACCAAGGCGTTCAAAGCTGTCTATACCCACATTATCGATATATTGCCTAAGAACGACGGGGGACTTTGCGAGCCGATTAGTCTCGACTATATCAGGGCACTTCGATCCTGTCTTGAGTATGCACCACACGCGGAACATCTGGCTCCAGACGATTGGGAAAAAATTGCCTCCTTTTGTTGCACAAACGTAGAGTCCCAGCTAAGAATTTTCACTGAGGACGGAGATGTCGACATGGATTGTGACAGCGACGACGACCCAGGCGATCCTGTACTGCCTGTACGGGGCCATAGACCTAACTTCGTGCGGGGTTCATCGGCGGTGTCGGAGGGCATACCGCCTGTCGCTCAATTGAATCATATTAGTGAACAGCTGCTACTGTGTCTCCAGATTCTCCTGAGAACCCCAAACGCCCCGGTGGTAAAACATAGCGAAATGACATGTCGGACAATTCTAGGCTTCCTAACGTCGCAACCAAGAGTGACTCGTTCTCACCAGGATGCCCTCTCAGCATTAAATTCCATATTAGAGGTCATTACTACTAACAACATAGATCTTTCGTCCAAAGTCGCCGAAGCCATTGTGCCGGTCATTACAGGAATGTGGGATTCTAAGTCTCCCAAAGAGCAAATGATGATTACATTAATCTATATTCAGCCGCACCTCAGAGAAATCCTGCGTAGTCGAACTGGGGCTCCCCAACGAAATCTTCGGCGAGAAATCGAGGCTCTTTTAGAAGTTGTTTTTAATGAATATTCAAGTAGAGCCGAGCGTGATCAGTTACAATTGGATGACATCTATTTCCCGGATCCATGCAAACGTCTAAACATTGAAGCAACCCCGCTTGCAACCGCAGCCTATTGTTTGCGAAGTGATGCTCCTTTACGAATAGAGCAACACTGGACAATTCCATATTTAATGGCAATGCTCATGGAGACCCTTGACCGGAATGAGGATATTCAGGTCGTGCAGGACCGTTCAAAGAGAAGAAAGGTCACTAAACATTTTGATGAGCTGTTACTAAGTGCAAAATCAGTGGCCTATTCACGGAAAATTTGTGCGCTCCAAACACTGCCATTTTTGATTCAGGAATCACCACGGGTTATAGATCTAGAAGGATTTTCATCGTTGGTTACTGATCTTTTGAATGTGTGTTCCGATGACAGTCCAGTTGTCTCCTCTTGGGCGATGCTCTCAGTTGCAAGGTGAATCCCTATCCTCCCGCCGCTCTTTGATTGCTACCCCTCTGACCAAACACTTTCCCTCGAATGCAATGAAAATAGGGTTTCTCTTTAAGTACTGATGTAACTTTCTCCCAGTTGTGCTTTTCTACGATTAGCCTCGGATCCTGGAAATGCCCAGGTATGGGATCAAACATGGCAGCTTTGTGCCCGTTACTCGACTAACCAGTCCACTTGCCGCGCTGCATGCCATCTTATGCGTGTTATTCTGGCTCTTGATCTCGTGTCATACTCTAAGATATCTGCATCGGTCGATGCGGCAATTCTTTCTATAGACCTTAGTGGCCCTTCAAATGTCATAGATTCTTCATTGGCAGTGTGGTGTTTGATACTCGAGAAAAGAAATATGGTGGCTCATTCATCGCTTCTGCAGCCTGGCGAAAGGCTTTTACAATGGCTCATCTCAAAGTGGAGACCTGGTAAGCACTCCTTAGTGATTTTAAACTAATGTATTTAGCTTATTTTCTTATTTGCGGGGACGTAGTGGACTCCCTCGAACGCACCTCTGCGGCTTTCTACGCGCAGCATGTGACTCCCAAGGATATTTGTAGCTTCCTCTTCTCGTGTTGTGGGAAAGGGCCTCTAGAATTCGATTCCTATGGCCCGAAATCCTGCGGCGTTATAGGACAGTCAATAATTAGAGCCGCACGTTGCTCCAAATTATTGAATTTTCTCTTACTTGAAGAAGCATCTGATCCCCGGAGCGAAGCGGAACTGGTAGACAGATCCAAACTAGGCGCGCCAAAATTATGCTCGGGCGTTGGCACAGTATCATACCCCGGAGTTGAGCTTCAGGTTGTCGAGTTTCTAGATAGGCAATGCGAAATCATCGTTGAGGTATGGAAACGGTTGACCATGACTGGTATCCAGCAACCTTCCTCCGATATGGTCCAGAATTACGTTGGATTTTTCTTCGCAGCAAGTATTATGTGCTCTGTTATTAAGCCTCGAGACGTGACGAAAGTGGCCGCTCTTGAAAAAAGGCTAGAGATTCTAGACTCAAGCATCACTTCATACATGGGGCGAGACGACTGCAAAGAATTGCACCTCGACGGCTTGTTACGATGCATGTCTGGGATCCTTCCAAGCCCAAATAGCATCCTTAGTGTATCATTTCCCACCCCAGAAATCTTTCAAGGCTTTTTTGGTAATATCTTATTTAATATTTCCACCGCCTTGGAAGCTAGAATGAGAGATTCTATGACAATTAAGGTAACTGCAGGGGATAATGATAAGATGGATCTGGATGATGGTTTTGGGGTGGATCTTCGCGGTGGGGGTTCTGGGGATAGAGGAGGTGGGGGGTTGGATAGGGAAGAAGTTCAAGCAATGTGTTCACCGGAAGCCTTTCGATACTCAACCATAGCTCTTCTCGCGCTCTTCGCAAGGTCCGTTCACTGGAAGTTCCAAGCACCACATGAGATCTGCGCGAGCTTTTCAGATTATCTTCAACAGCTACCAATCCCTCGCCTAATAATGTGTCAGTCACTATTTCGAGACTTTCTCTCTGCATCAAGCCTAAAAGATGATGATGCCGATCAGCTCACGCAGCATCTGGGCTCCAATCTTCTTCAAGATTATGAAACAGATCGATGCGAGACCGCGGTATCACTCTGTGTAGATCTTTTAATTGCCTTTGTGGATCGATGGGCTATTGAGAGGGCAAATGGAGAGCTAGCAATCGATTGCAAGCAGATCTACGTGTGGATGGCAAAGGTTGCACTTGAAAAATCTCTTTTTTCTCATACAATACGAATTTCAATGGCCCAGTTACTTCGGCGCGTGCTCGAAGTAAATTCGGGGTATGGGCAGAAATCTAATAGCTCTTCAGCCCGATCACAGTTTATAAAACGTTTACAGGACAGAGATGTTCGAGTGACGTTCTTTATGGCTAATTGCACATCAATTTTGTTTAAGATCTACGGGCTCAAAGACCATCAGGTAGTCATGGACGACGTCCTTGCCCACCTTACGAACGAAATAGAGTGGGTAGAGGGCTTGTCGATGCGCGTTTACACCTTGTCACATTTCGCAGATACAACATTTTCAATGAACAAGTTGATCGTTTACCACATCTTCGAGACTGGCCAACTTGAAAGTATGGTGAAATATGCAGCACGGTCTCTCTCATTCGTCGCGAAAGCATTAAAGCTCAATGACCACCGTTCCTTATTCAAAATCTTTAGTCCACAGATAATCTATACTTGGATTGGAAACGAAGATCTTGTCTCATTTCCGTTCCGTGTATTTGGATATAGCAGCCATAAAGATCTGTTCTCGGACATTCAAGAGGACCTCGTCGCTCAACTTCTGATGAGGGACAGGGATGATACATCCAAGGAGCTTGCTCCAATGCTAGGGCTCACATACGACGAACTGTTAGAGAAATGTTTTCACAAAATAGTTGCTTATGGCGCGGCATGGGCAATTGGAGTGCCTCCGAGAGAAAAGGGCCGATACCCATCGGTTGATGCGCGGGTTCGGAAACATATGGGCGCCAACGAGTACAAAGCACTGCTTGAGAAAAAGTTCGCTCTTATCATTGCTTGTTTGTTCCAGGTCATGCAAGAAGAGGATACATCAGAGAAATTTTTAGCCAGAGATCCCAACCTTTCAGTCGCTCGCGACATTATGAAGGATATTACTGGAATAAGCCGCTCGACCGCAAAGCTGCCTGACCCTCTCCAGCCTTTTTTTAAATTAAAGGTTATCTTGAACTCTGTTTACCACATTTGCACTAGGGTTGGGTACGACGATTCCCGCCTTTGGTCCCCTGCAATGTTCTCCTTTGTGGTCCGTCGTCTTTTTGACACGATGGACCCCGCATTGGGATCTCTTCACGCTTGTGCTGTTGTGCGCAAGATAAGATTAATTGTATGTTTGGCACGTGAGCATGCATTAAGGGGATATGCTCTAGAAATGGTTATCCATGGGCTTAAGCCGTTTATTGTTGATAAATACTGCACCGAAGACACAATAGGTGTTTTGCAGTATCTTCTTGACAGGGGCAAAGATTATCTCTCCCGGCAACCTGCTTTTGTCACTGGTACATTCCTTTCAATTTTAGCATCCTTGAGAGCTTTCACCGCACCCACGTCTTATCCTGGAAAAATAGATAGTCAACTCCATGCAAGCCATTCTGCTGCTCGTAAATTTCGTTCCTGGCTTGGGGGCTTTCTTCTGGGATTTAAGTTCACAGAGCTTAGTCCCCAGCAAAATCAGACGTTCCAATCCATCGTGGAAGCTGCCATCGAGTTTAAATCCGGTAACGCTTCTGCCCGAACAAAAGAGAGCGACCTATTACGCCAACTCCTTGACGACGATCGCAGTAAAAATCGCCTCTTAGACGATGTTTCTCGGGGCCTAGCATTTTCTCTTATATGTTCTGATTTCCAAAGACCGCAGAGCTTTCGGGACGATATTTTTGGAGAGGACCAGGATTCCGTGGAACTTTCCAGGGTACTTCTCCGGACCTGTCGTCGGTTGGATGTCAGTCAAGGCTTCCTACTCTGGTGTGCTAGGGTCCTAGGAAGATCTTATGCTGCAAGTGGTGAAATTTATAACGAGTGGACTCAAGAGGTTGAATTGGAACAGATGATTGAATTTGACAATAAACGTTATGATCTAGATATTGTGCCGAAAGCCGGTATTCTCAATCGTTTGAGAGGTCTATTACTAGGAGAAAATAGAACAATAATCGGTGTTGCTGAAAACACCCTAGAGACAATATTCTTCGAGGAAACAGAGGCCAACGATATTACGACCTTTGAATTTGTTTTCAAAGAGGACCTGTACTCAGCACTAAAATGGGCAATTCTGCCAACTTCACTTGCGGAACAAGAAAACCCTCGCCCTATCATTACTGTCGGAAAGCCAGAAACGCTGCCGGTAGATGTGTGGATAAAGGATCTGGCGGTAGCTATATCAACCAACCTTCAGCAGGATGCTGTAGTTAAGAATCTGCGCCCAATACTCGAAAGAGTTGAAGGCTTGGCTAAAGACCTATTCCCATTCGTTGTTCATGTATTACTTCTGCATAATCCTAGGTCAGGAAGATTGCGCGTGGAACTTTCTCAACTTTTCCGCGATTGTTTCAAGACATGTACGGAGAAAACGGTCCCACATACGGTCACTCTCATCAAGACGATTCTTTATTTACGCACCCAGCCGATGTTGAAAGAGGTCACACAATCCCCCCGAGACCATTGGCTTGATGTCAACTATCTAGACATGGCATATGCAGCTTGCACCTGTAAGATGTTTAAAGCGTCTCTTCTATTTGCAGAAATTCATCACTCCAAGAGCGATTCGGAGTTTTCTGCATCTGATTTATTCCTTGAAGTCTTTAAGAACGTTGATGACCCCGATTCATACTACGGTGTAACACAGCCACCGAGTCTTGAAACTGTGGTCAGACAGTTCGAGTACGAAGAAGATGGATGGAAAAGCCTGTCTTTCAGAGAGGCAAACCTTGAAAGTTGTTTACGTCTTGGGTCTAGCTCTAATGGGCAAGATGCTGAAGGGGTTGTGGATGCTTTTAATGCTATCGGTATGAACGGTCTTTCGCACTATTTCTTGCAGAGTGGCGTGGCCCCAGCTTCAGGTGTATCGGAAACTACCATGGATAATATGTTTCGTTCCGCATGGAAACTGGAACAGTGGGATTTGCCATGCCCCCCATCTTGTACTACCCGGTCAGCTATAGTCTACCGCGCTCTGCAGTCGGTAAACAATAGTGTCGATACGCGGGCAATACCCTCCCACCTAGATTCATCCTTCCTTGAATTGATGCTTCAGATAACCACTGGAAACCAAACGGGACATTCGCTTGGAGCCAATATGCGTACGCTTGCAATGTTAACAGAGATGGAGGAGATACTTATTTCCAAAGAACCTAATGAGCTGGAGAAGGTTTGGAACCGATTGCAAGAGCGTGAGAATTGGATGCACATTGGGAGGTAATTTTTTATGAAAGTGCCGATTTTCTTCCAACTTGGACTAATTACCATTAGATATTCCGACGTTGAAGAAATTATGGCAATGCGCCAGACAATGTTCAGTTCTTTAGCCAGACGAGAACATCTTCGCCAAGTTACTCACATCGACATGAAAACTGCTAGGCTTTTGGAAGCGAAAGCCTTGGTAGATTCCTGCAAGATGGCAAGGAGTCACAAGGTCGTGCAGCAATCTCTGTCAGCAGCAACTCAGCTAGGCAATGCTGTTGACTCTTGTAGACAAGTCAGTCTAAGGATTGATGCAGTTGCAACATTACAAGCTGCAAATGTTTTATGGGACCATGGACCGGGCGCCCCATCAATTAAGATGCTTCAGACACTCGAGAACAGTGACATCAATCAACAGAGCATTGCTGTTGGGAAAGCAAAGTTATTGGCAAAACTAGTAAGTGACCATCCTCTTTCCCCATTACTATTTCTGGGCAAAGTTGACAATTAGAAGGGTAACTGGGTATCTGAAGCCCGTCTCGAGAAGCCAGACAAGATTATGAGTATTTATCTAAACCCTGCCATTGAAGAACTGAACGGAGAATTTTCTGGCCGAGAAGCAGGTAGGGTTTTCCATGAGTTTGCATCATTCTGCGATCAGCAACTACACAACCCTGGTAATATTGAAGATTACGAGCGGACACTTAAGCTTCGACGAAACAAAGAAATAGAGGTACAAGAGCTGGATAAATTGTTGGAAGTTGGGCCCACTGGAGATAAGCTTAGGCGTATCATGAATCAAAAGGCGAAAGCTACGACATGGTTGGGTCTGGATAATGAGGAGCTTAACAAGCTCAGGAAAAATAGGGATGCTTTTCTTGAGGAGAGTATTTGCAATTATCTCCGTTGCCTTGCAGCTTGCGATGATTACGATCATGATGCTGTCCGATTTTGCGCCCTTTGGCTGGGACACTCCGGAGATACAAACGTCAATAATGCAGCCAGAGAGCAGCTCACAAAAGTTCCTTCTAGGAAGTTTGTCCCTCTTATGAATCAGCTTTCCTCCAGACTGCTTGACGTTCAAGATCACTTTCAAGCGCTTCTGTATCCTCTTATTGCCAGGATATGTAGAGATCACCCACACCACGGGAGCTACCAAATTTTGGCCCTTGGCAGAACACCTAAGGGCGTTGGTTTAGAGAAGCGGGATGTATCTGTGAAAAGGTTAATCGCTAAACTTCGTGCTGACCCGGAGACGGCCTCAATATTTACAAGTCTCTATAACTCAACGCATGACTATATCGACCTCGCCCATTGTAAGATAGATAGAAACAAGAAGACATCGGGTAAAGTACCATTCAAGATGTTTGGCTCGGAAATCGTGGTAAAGTTTATGAGGGAAATTCCTGCTGCGGGAATACCACCTCCTACGATGCAAATTTCTATCAGGGCCGATTGCGATTACAAAAACCTAGCCATTATTGAGAAATTCGAACCGGAGTTTACTATCGCATCCGGAATCAGCGCCCCAAAAATCCTCACCTGTCGTGGCTCAGACGGAGTCAGATATAGGATGCTGGTGAGTTTTTTTTCTTTTTTATCGTTAAATGCTTTGGGTTTGCTTACTAAATGTATAAAAAGTTCAAAGGAGGGAATGACGATCTTCGACAAGATGCGATCATGGAACAGGTTTTTGAACAAGTTAGCAATCTTTTGAAAAAAAATCGTACCACACGCCAACGGAACCTCAGCATCAGAACATATAAAGTCGTTCCTCTCAACAATAATGCCGGAATAATCGAATTTGTCCCAAATACAATCCCGCTACATGACTTTTTGATACCGGCTCACCACAGCTACCGCCCAAAGGACCACCCGCACCCAACCTGCCGAAATTTGATAACCGAGGCACACAAAAATGGCAAGCCTCGTAGTGTTCGAGTAAGGATTTTCAGGGATATTACAAAAAAATTCTCGCCAGTCATGCGGTACTTCTTCATGCACAAATTTAATGGACCAGATGATTGGTTTACTTCCAGGCTTGCCTATACCCGGAGCACAGCTGCGGCATCAATCTTAGGGCATGTCTTGGGTCTTGGGGATAGGCATGGGTATAATATTTTATTAGATGAGAAAAGTGGTGAAGTTGTTCACATTGACTTAGGTGTAGCATTTGAGCAGGTAAGAAACAGATGGACCAACCATTAATCTTTATCTGCCCTAATGATAAGGAATCTAGGGACGAATCCTTCCGGTACCAGAAGTAGTCCCATTTCGCCTTACGCGTGATATCGTAGACGGTATGGGCATTACCAAGACAGAGGGGGTTTTCAGACGGTGCTGCGAGTTCACTTTGACGGTACTTCGAAATGAGTCTTATAATATCACCACAATCCTAGATGTGCTGCGATATGACCCTCTTTATAGCTGGTGAGAATAATTTAAATGCTTGGTTAATGCTAAGCTAACGGGTAATAGGACTATCTCCCCACTCAGAGCCAAGAGGATGCAAGAGGAGGGTGAACCACATGGAGATCAGAGAGTCTCGGTAGATGATATCTTACACCAAAAGAAAGAAGAGCCGGGTGAATCAGAAGCAGATCGTGCATTGACGGTAGTGGCCAAAAAGCTATCAAAAACTCTCAGTGTGGGGGCCACCGTCAGTGAACTCATCCAGCAGGCGACCGATGTGGGAAACTTAGCACTACTGTACTCAGGTAAGCAATTCAACTACATCTTTGAAGTTTTGGTCGACTCACGAAATTTCAGGTTGGGCGGCATATATATAGTTCCGCTTAAGGCATACTCTCTGGGGATGAGCAGCAATAGCGTAGCCAGGGGAGGTGATGCTACGAGTCCATCCATACCAATTTCCTATTTGCCATTCATCTTTTCCTATATTTACAGGTTTTTTCTTATGGCGAACATTTGCAGGTATATTCTTTGTATATACGAAATGATTATAATATCTGCCGCCGATAGCACGTCCTTCTCTTATTAAGTTCTCTTCCGTAGTACAAAGGTCGTAGAAGTACCTCCTCTAGCCCTTAACTCTAGAACCTCAAGCTACTGTAATTGTGTCCTACAGCGAAGCGTTGTGATGGTACCGGGAATTGTCTTAAGGGCTGAGGGTAGTGCAAGAGGATTTAGGCATTCCTCCGTTGATCTCTGAGTATACATGTATACACGTGGTTCTTGGACATCACCGTCCCTCCCAAAATTGAAAGCTTACGACTTTTGTCAGCAAGCCATGAGGTTATCAGAAGTACAGGATATACAATAAATGCGCCTATACTTTAATATATACCTCTTTCTAAACACCCTAAGGGCTGCACAGATTTGAAATTCGCGGTTTTCGATTTTTCCACCACACAAAAATTTGAGGTCTTGGCGTAAATTTCCAGAATACATACATGTACCTCGGGCCTTAAGCTTAAAGTGATGCAACGAGCTCAATATTCTGGTGTCGCGACCACCATCAAAGCTAGACCCAGTCAATTTTTTCCATTTGTACTTCCATAGCTCCGCCTGATGTAATGAGACATATATATAAACCAACTTTTAGGCATGGTGGCCAGTAGCTGCGAAATTAGTGGTTTTTGCATCACTTTGAGGACCCCCGGGGTACATAGGTACCTGTACCACCACCGCCCAAATGATTTTTTGAAAGATAAATAGGTATACGTCCTAAAATTGCGGGCGCGGCTCTGCCTCGCGACGATGATTTGCGCGCATACACCCAGGCACTGTACCCGTACCTCCAAACACGGCTAAGGCCTTACAGTAAACTCGTTGCCAGGCGGGGCCTACATGTAATATTACGCATAAACTTTATAACGCCCACATCACACCTAACCCAAATGCTATTCTGTGTAACGCTGGCCATTTATTAAAGTGCCAAGATGTCCCGTATTTCTGGTGCGGCCTACGTATTCGAAAAGATGTACTTAGGAAAACTCTACGGTGAAATATTGGGGGAGCTCAGCTATAGATGTTTCATTTTCGGTTATATGCTGTGCTGCGTAAACATCCCCTGTCATCACCCTTGATCACATGGGCTACATACATGTACTTACATCATTTAGCACAAATCACAAATTCTCACTCGGATGTAATGATAACTGCAACAACAAATCTCCTACCCCTTAATCGTAGAATTAATTATTCTGTACTGCTTCCATCAATCAAAAATTATTTCTAAGGGAGTCTATATTCTCCAATGTTTGTTCCACTTTCCGTTCACGGCCATCCCCTTTGTCCGTTTCCAATCACCTCAGTAACCAAGTAACCAACAACACGCTTTGATGTGTCACAGCTTTCCACAAAAGCTCTGGCCACTGACACCCAGCCACACACATCAAAAAGAAGACACCGAAGCCAGCCAACCTTGGGCAAACCCCATGAGCTCCTTTTTTTTTTTTTTTTTTTTTACCCCACACTATGATACATGCAGCTACAACGACTAACATCACTGCCTGAGGTTGAGGCTACAATGCTCTACATGTACCTACCTTCACCTACAATGTTACCTCCGTCTACCTTACCTCACCATCACTCCAACATCTCACATCATCAGCAACCCAACCAACCATGAAGCTTCTCATCAAGGGCTGGGTCTTCGCCACGCTCCTTACCATCGCGACTTTACTCCCGATCCCGCTAGCTACAGCTTACGAGCTCGCTATCGATGACATAGGTTATTTCTCTTTCCATTTATCCGTCCACTTGTAAATGCTAAGGTAGCTGCTACTATTAGACTCGGTTAATTATGTCGCGCAGCGAGTCGCCTACAAGATGATGCAGTACTATCCGGGTAACCGCACTGGCGGCATACCGGGTCTCTTCGGGGATCCTTACTACTGGTGGGAGTCTGGCGCAGTCTTTGGCGTAAGTAATACATAGCTTTAGTAGTCATGAAATGAAACTGATTACTATTATTACTGCAGGGGTTGGTGGACTATTGGTATTATACTGGCGACGCTGGGTATAACCCTGTTGTTACAGAAGCTTTGTTGCACCAGATCGGCCCCGACTGGGACTACATGCCCCCAAATCAGTCAAAGTCACTTGTAATGCACGTTCCATTCCTTTGTAGCCATATGGTCTCCTGACAGGCAGTAGGGAAATGATGATCAATGCTTCTGGGCCCTAACCGTGATCTCTGCTGCTGAAAAAAACTTCCCAAATCCGCCCAAGGGGCAGGCACAATGGCTTGCACTTGCACAGGCGGTATTCAATACCCAAGCTCCACGATGGGATGAGGCAACATGTGGTGGTGGCCTTCGATGGCAAATATACACCTTCAACAACGGTTATTCGTACAAGAACACCATATCAAATGGGTGTTTCTTCCAGCTTGCGGCAAGACTCGCTAGGTATACTGGTAACCAGACGTATGCAGACTGGGCCGTCAAAGCATATGACTGGACGCTGCAATCGGGCCTCGCGACAGATGATTACCGCTTCTATGACGGATCAGACTCGCAAAATAATTGTACCTCTATAAACTTCGTGCAGTGGACATATAACGCAGGGACATATCTAGCGGGGGCGGCCTATATGTACAACTTTGTGAGTATTTACCCCTCATGACACTAACACTACTAACAACCACAGACCGACGGTGATCCCCTCTGGCGTGCCCGCGTCGACGGCATCTTAGACATGTCCAACCGCATCTTCTTCACCCAACCCTCTTCAGGCCCATCCGACATTATGTTAGAGCAAGCTTGTGAGCGCGTTAATACGTGCAATGTCGATCAACGCTCCTTTAAAGCCTACTTCGCACGGTTTCTGGCACTCACAGTTAAGATGGCGCCCTATACCGCTGACTTGATCATGCCCAAGCTTCGCACCTCCGCCGTGGCCGCTGCTCGTTACTGTTCATGGGGTGACGACGGTAATTCCTGCGGCATGAAATGGTACCAGGATGGTTGGGATGGAATGTTTGGCGTCGGCGAGCAACTTTCCGCCCTCGAAGTGATCCAGAACACCCTTATTCATGACGTAGGAATTCCTGTCACCCAGGACCAGGGAGGCACGAGTCAAGGAAACCCGTCAGCGGGTAGTCAAGGCGGCCCAAATAGAGGGGGAAGGGGCCCCGGGCAGCAGTCAAACCAGAAGATACTGAGGAGTATGGGGCGCAAGGACATTATCTTGGCGTGGGCCTCGACGGGGATTATGATTCTAATGACTATTAGTTTTATTTATTGGGTTTACTGATCATGGCAGATTAGCAAGCCTATAGAGGAGCTTGTTTCCTTTTCTTTGTTTCCTTTCTAACTACATTGACTATCTCTGTAGGAAACGTGAAAGCTATGTATTATGACAGCACGGTTTTTTAACTACTTTAGTACCTGCATGTAGCTTTAAGGACCACTAGGGCTCTGGCATACGTAGGGAAAGAAAAATTATTACATAAATATGGTATTGGCCTAAATTGTTAGCACGCTTTCCAGATCCTCCGGTAGTGACAAAGATTTCCTAGACAACCCGGTCATTACAACATAATCCACCCACCCACACCGGAAATACCCTCCTAGGGCCCTGTCCTTTACTTGTCCGCCCTGCACCACGATCATTACCAGGTTCCCAAAAGAGTTTAGTTTGGTTAATACCTTGTAGCGAGTGACACACAGTGATTGCAATCCCTGTCCAAGATCTCCAGGAGTGATACCTACATGTATATACCGCGGGCTTGGCCAAAATGACTATTTTATTCGAGATTTTGTAGTGTTGGTGCTCATAACACGACTGTGACCACGCGACAGTGGTGTGGCGGCGGTAATTCTGGTTAGGACAGCTCTCGCGAGATCGACTTAGCCAAATACCGTCCGCGTAGTAACCTTTTCGGCCAAAACCCTTGTCACAGTGCTCCAACTGACGACATTAGGGAGTATATATTTATACCAAAACACTAGCCCCCTCCGGAGAATGGAGAAATGAAAAAAATTGCTCTCGGAAGGACTCGAACCAACGCTTCTCGATCAGGATTTTTCGCACATTTGCACATTAAAGGCAGGAATGGATTGTATCTACGGATGAGAGTGCAACCACTACACTACAAGAGCTGATGTAGAGGCTACAGTAGCAGATAAATTTGAACTCTGTGCGTTACAGTAGCTCTAGCCAGGATAGTATAAGGGGCAGACCTTCCTACTGCTTGATCTGAGTCCGAAATTCCGCGCCAGCGAGCTTAAGGCCACGAAACACTCTCGAAAGAGAGAAAAAAAGAACCGCACTGATGTAAAGTTGGAGACATACTTGTATTTTTTTTAACTGAGTTTAAAACAAACAGTACACACAGGATCGTGGAGTAAATATAGAAATGTCCGTGACCCAAACCTAGCAGTAAGTATAAATATAGACAGCGTAACTGTTTCCACTAGATATCAACGAGAGAGAAGGAATATATTTCGTATAGCATGTAGCTTAAGAACGTTCCTGAGTCCAAAAGAAAAAAAGCCTAGCAATCTATGAAAATCCACAGCTGTAGCTAGCCAGTGTTTTAAAGGTAATATGGGTGGAGTTCTATAACGCGAAAATAACCGATGTACATCCCCTTAGTTGTCTTGAACTGCCCGAGCCTTGGGCGATCTTACTTTTATCATTGATACTTTTACGGGAATTCTGGAAATTTTGGACCTTTAGATAGTGTGTTTGAACTTTAGTCCGGCAAGAATAGTTTGCCAGCCAAAGATGCATAACCCTTTACGTACGATATGACCTTCGAAGCCGGTATACACCCATGTGTTCAAATTCCTCGATCGAGACACTACTTATCTTCCTTCGCTCAGGCGAAGAAAACGGCTGCTAAAGGCAAAAGCAATATTTCAAACGTCCTTGTTGATCAAAAGAGCCCCAGCTCTAACTACACATTCTCCGAGACCCTCTCTCGGTACCAAAGCCCCAGAGCTCTTAAAAGGACACTTTGCTCTAGACCTCACACCCGTGCCTCCGATCTCCAACCCCGATACAGTTTTATTTTTATTTCATTTCTTAACTCATTAATTGAACCCCGACAGAGCCACACATCCAACAGACCACCGACACCTGTAGCTGCAGGTCGATACAATGCTATGGATATACAAACGCCACAGTCTTTACCGACTTCCCCAGACCTGCCTTGGGCGAGCTCTTGTGTGCACTAGATGAACAGTGCCACTACATTTGCGCCACCTGCTCTCCCTCAACGAGTGGAGCGTGTGATTTCCTCGAGTTATATAAAGAAACTTTCCTCTGTTATTTCCGCTTTTTCACTCCCTTTGTGCCTTTACGCCTGATCTTCTATTTAGGGGTGGGGATTTGTTGATTCTGCAGGCGAGTCCTCTCTTTCCCTCCTCCGTTCAACCTTCCCTTTGCCTCGCGATAACATCGCATCACTAATTAGAGCACATCAGGTCTTATAGAGGGGGAATACCTCATTTGTTTGAGCCGCTGGTTCACGAGTGATAGTCTATGATCCCAAGCTTGCGGTAACCTCAGATTTGTCCCCAAGTTTCAACGAACCGACCCCCGATACCACTCGGTCTGGTGCACGCGTGCCGAGACCCTTTTCTACCAACTGTGCATCCCTTTACGCCCCACTTTAAATTCCCGTCGATGCTGTCGAAATAATTAGCCGTCGCTCGGGCTCACCGTGACAATTTACCGCTCGGCGGGAAGGTCGTCTGGTCTCTTGGGAGTTGATGGGTCGCATTTAATACATTTAATTATTTACATCTCATCACTAATTAAAAGCAACCGCCCAATATAGTGTACAGCCTCCTCAGTACACCTAAGATCAACAATCAATTAACTACATGTAGACACGCCGGCCTGAACTTCAACCCTATCCGATATAGGGGCAGCCCTATGCCATGAACGAGCTGGGTGCCTCTTGGTCCGAATTCGCAGTCAAGAGCTCATATTGCTGGCGCGAGCCCGTTCCCGCATGGAGGGGCTATCATTATTCACTGTATAAATTAAATTTAACTTTTAACAAAAAGAAAAGTGGATATTTATCTTGGGTTAGGGTTTTATTTTACGAGAGCGGGATAAGTTTCTTACCCCTACCCTTCACTTCGCTCAGAGCATTTCGTTCAGGGCAACCATACTTCCTAAATCTCTACAATCTAACGAAAACACGGCTTGCAACCTGCAACCCGCAGCCTTCAAATTCATCCTACGCCTACATACTTCATCTACCACATGCAATATAAACTCATAAACGACAAAAGTCCACCCATACCCCACAATCACAACCGCTATAGCCAACTCATGTAAAGGTGGCTAAAAAACAAAAAAAAGAAGGGGAAAAAAGGGGGAGGGGGGGGGGAGGGTCGTGATAGTGTAAAAAACAATAGCGAATAAGACTAAGCTTCCAAAAATTCCCACAGGAAATCTGGTTCCAGATATCCATGATGTATAATATTGACCAGATAATAGGTCTTTGTAATTTCCGATATCAGTTTGGATGATGCTGTCCTGGAGGGGTATACTCGGCCCCATTCGCTCCAAATGCTGAATGCTTCGTCCTAGTTCACAGTTTATAAGCATTAACCTAGTTGGAGGATCTCACAGGCCTATCAAACCTTCCAAGCCTTAAAAGAAACCTCTTCTATGATTGTCGGGGTAATGATCCTTAGTTGGTGAAGTGGCAACGATTAGTAACCATTACTAGAAGGGTGTGGAGTAAGAAGTTACGTACTCTTTGCCTGGGAATACACCCCAGGTTACCGCGTGCAGGGAGTCTTCACCCGTAGGCACGTTGGATTCATAGTCCCCCTACAAGAAACCGCTCAGTCAGCAAAAACTTTTGGTCTATCCGAAGGCAAACGCACATCCTTATTTGCAGCATAGTAGGACATCTCTTCTAGCTTGTCTAGTTTTTCTTTCAATGCTGCCCAATCCTCTGGGGAGCAGAAAAACTCAACAAACGCCTTCTGGAATACAAATCCACCTCTTGGACCCCATCCAAATAGCTCATCTGTACTCTTCGCTGCATTGACCGCAGGCTGAGAGGCAACAGTCCACCTCCCCTTAGTATTGAGCTTTATCAGATGCTCCTGGATAACTTTACTCTCAGAGCTAAGCTCTTGCTCACTCCATGGGATGGCTTCCAATTCACCCTTTATGTGTTTGACAAAAAGAGCAGATATATCATCTTTGGTCACGGGGTATGACCAGAGCTTGACGGCTTGCGCTTGAGAAAGATGCAGTGAAGGGCCGTATCCATCGATTTCACCAAAGGCGGGGGACCTTGCATTTCCAAAACGACCGTTGGGATAATCATCCCAAGTTGCCTCCCGGCCCAATGAACCTTCACCTTCGGAGATTGCAAGAGCTATTTCCGGTGGTCTGTTTTGCTCGGGAGGTTTTAAGAAGCCTGCCTCTGATGCAAAGGCATGTCCATAAGATTCAGTTATACTTGAATCTGAATCGATAATCACACGATTGTGGGGATCCGAGGTTACAGAAGAGGATCTTCGGTCGCGGCGATTATTACCATTAGTGATCGGGCCGTCAGTCTCTTCAAAAACCGATTCTTCCGGTTCAGGGATTAGGTTGGTCCGCTCGAGTACGAAAGAGACAGCTTTCTCGAGGTTTAACGTGTAGAAGTGGAACCCTCTTAGCTGTGTTGACTGTATGGATTTAATTTTCTCGATAATTTCCGAGACAATATTGACACCTTCTCGTTTGACACCTTCGTCGTCACCTTTGACATCTTCAAGCCTCGCTAAGATACCTGGGGGTATTGATGCCCCACTAAGCTTGGAGATTCTCTTAAGCATCTGGAAACTCTGGATAGGCATCATGCCCGGAATAATGGGCAGATCCTTGAAGACTCCCGATGGTTCGTCTCGCAGCAATTTCTCGAAAGATAGATACTTATCGACGTCGTAAAAGAGCTGTGTCATGATGAAGTCTGCCCCAGCCTTAACCTTCTCAACTAGAAACGGGAGATCGAACTGAACATCCTGTCGTTCAGGGCAGGCCCCTTCGACATGCCCCTCGGGATATGCCGCCACACCAATGCAAAAGTAGTCCCCATGGTTCTCACGGATATACTTGACCAAGTCAACCGCATACTCAAACTCTACCCCTGAAGTGCCGTTTGCCGTAGCGTCGCTTGGTGCATTTGAGTATTCCTCGTTGCGTGGCGGGTCTCCGCGCAACGCCAGAATATTCCTGATTCCAATTTCCTTTGCTGATTCCAACGTCTCATCGATAACGGCCTGTGACATATTTGTGCATGTTAGATGAAGGCATGTTGTTAGGCCGAGTTGTCGTTGGCAAAGTTCAGCAAGTTGCAATGATTTTGTTGCTGTTGAACCACCGGCACCCCAGGTAACATTGACGAAGAGGGGTCGGAGAGCGCGAGCCATTCTTCTGAGACGAGCTTCAAGGTTATCAAACCCCTAAAGGTTGAATGAAATTAGCTATGTCATCTTTGTCTGGACTGTACGCGTTACGAACCATAGACGTCTTTGGGGGAAAGAATTCGAGGCTGTGGAATGGTTCGCCTGGCCGCAGTGCGGCGATTTTTTCGGTAATTTTTGACATCTTGATAGATTGGGCTTTTCGGGCCGTTCAATTCGAATAAGTTCCGGGGGTATCGAGATGTAACCCTGAATGTGAGCGGGTATTCGGTTCTGATTGAGTTGCCGGGTGTTGATAGCTCCTCAAAGGTGGAGCGGCCAGTGCTATGTATCTTCATAGGTCAACGCGGAGCGTGTGACACCGAGCAGGGCCTAGCAATGATGAAGCTAGCTGAACTGAAACTTTCAACCCTAACCCTAACTTTATAGGTGTGTATGAGACTTTGCGTAAATGCCACCGGCCGCCTGATTTGCAGACTTTGGGATCAGCACCAATCAAGGCGCCGGAAACTAGAGCTGGCTCCATCTGCGCAAAGCCTCGATTAGATATATGGTTCGAGAAGTGATGGGTAAGACCTGTCAACCTGTCCCCACACCCCATACGGAAGACACAGCTCACCACGAGACGCTTCTTACCTCGTACATAATAGGGGGTGTATTATGGCTGATGATCCTAGAATATTGTAGGTAGACACTCTCACGGAGGTATGGCGACCACGGGGGTGTGGGGATTTCTTGTTTGTTTCCATCCAAAGGACAGCTAAATTCATAAGAATAAGTAAGTTCGAAATACCACATGAAGCTCGAGCAACCTATTATCTTGAATTATATCCATTTGGAAATCGGTTTAGTACCTTTCTGCAATAGAAAAATCTCCACACCCCGTGGTCGCCATACCCCCGTGAGAGTGTGTCTACATCTCAGCCCCAAACCAAGGTAGTCGGGGGCGGGGGTGGAGTGGTTCGACCGAGTGACATAATGTGATTTTTAAGTCCTTTCCACAGGAAAAGCTATACTTATGAAATAGCAAGGAAATAGGATAGCAAGATATTATTAGTTTACTAATAAATATTTGCACCCGCCGGGGTATGCATAACAAAGCTGAGAAGGATGATAGATGTGCATTAGCATCTAGAGTGAGACAACAATGACCTACAAGCATGGCAATTACATATATACGCATGCGGCTGAGAACAAAAAGTTACATGTAGCACCCAATCACGATATTGAATGTATGGATGTAGTATATGTAAGTACAAGGCCAAATATCACCAGACCGAGTGATAGACTATGACCCAACCCCTCGTCTCCGCCAAGATTGAGGCTACAAAGGCTTAACCCAATTCCTCTCCTTTGAAAAAAACGCAACCACGATGAAAATGTCCTCTCCGATGCGATCCCGAGTTGGCGCCCTCGCCCGATACTTCCATACATCCCATAGTCATCTCGCAGCGCGCCTTCGTCCCGCTTTTGTGATACGTCACAAGCAACAAATTGAAAATGAATGGCAAAACAAGACCCCCACAATCCCAAACGATGTGCTCCTCTCTGCCCACAAATCAAAGGTGCTTCCGTTCGGCCCTGCTGTCGCAACAAGGCTTATATCAGAGTATATGCCAATGATGTCAAAGAAACCGAGTGAGAGCGTTGGGAGGGTCATATGTAATGGTATATCGAGGACTCCGTGGTTTTTATATTAGAAGGGCTAATCTATGTAGAGCATAAAATAACTCCCGCTGATTTAACACGTCTTGCTCTCGTATTAATACGTTCGGCGCCGAAGGGTTCTCCTGCCCAGGCCCAAGTAGGCTTTCATCTTCTCTCTACGTGTTCAGCACTTCATGATCCAACAGCCACGATTGAACTCCACAGACAACTTTCGAACAAGAAGCAGAGTACCCAAGCGATTCAAGACCTTCGTGACACTTCCCAAAGATTGAGAAAAATTGCTTCTGAGGAAGAACATCCTGGTGCTCTGTTCAGGATGGGAGAAATGGTGGTAAGCCAATCGGGCAAAGAGATTGAGGCGGAGAAGTGGTTCAAGAAGGCAGCAGAAAAGGGGGTTGCAGCAGCCTGGACGTCATTGGGGCGATTACAGCAACAACGAGGTGATACAGAGATGGCAATAGCTTCTTTTGAAAAGGGCGCAGGATTGGGTATGCTTCTAGTTGTAGATACTTGTGGGGGTGGAGTATAATGTTTTACCTTCTATTACGGGTTCAAACTCACCCAATAGCCTCATCCCCTCAAGACTCACTATTACGCTGTTAGCTAATCAACTACTTGCTCACAGATGACCCCTATGCCTATTTCTATCTTGCAGTAGCGAAAGATAGCTTCCCCCAAAAAGAAACATATCTTCTCAAAGCTGCCGCCTCGGGTATTATTTCAGCCGCCCACTCCCTTGGTGCACATTACACCAAAACCCACAAGCCTTTGCTCGCACGTGAGTGGTTTACCCTCGCTGCGATAGAGGGCTACGCTGCTAGCCAGATGAGCTTGGCAATTATACTGCGAGAAGAGGGGAAGTTATCTGAGGCTCTAGAATGGCTTGTTAAGGCTGATAAAGAGCCTGGTCAAGTCGGAGAAATTTCAAAGAGGATGAGGGGGGAAATTGAGTTGGAGATGATGAAAGTTGAGCAAAAGGAATAGGGTCCATGCTAACTTACTGTTGGAGACATCTAGACAAGACATGATTGTTGGCTAAAATTCTATGTAACCTTACAAGTCTTGACATTTTGTCGTATCTACATTTATTGCCAACCGGCATATTTCGGGAAAAGACAGAAGCGCCTCGAAAAAAACTTTAGAGGTAGGATGAAATAAAACTGCCAAAACAAGGACTGTGGACACGATGGCTGTCCAGACTCATGATGCAGATACCCCATTAACCAAGAGTGCGTCAGGTTTCTCGAGGATCTCATCTAGGATTCTACAATACTAGTCAGCATATCATCGCCTAATCTTCCCTGACCAGTGATAAACTTACCCGCAACTAGCAGCAACGAAACCTAAGAACGGCTTGCTGGGCTGCAACACCCTTGACAAATATTCCGGATGGTACTGAACACCAACATAGAACGGATGATCTTTCAATTCAGCAACCTCCATTCTTTCACCTTTATCATCCTTTCCCACGAAATTCAATCCAGAAAGCCTCTCAATATATTCAGGATTAACCTCATAACGGTGCCTGTGACGTTCGAGAATTTCATCGGATTTTCCGTACAACCGTCGGAGCTTACTCCACTCGCTCCCAGGTTGCCAAATTGTGGGACGTATACCGAGGCGCATGGTCCCGCCGAGATGGGTCTTACTACCTTCAGGCATAAAGATAATAACCGGGTGCTCTGTATTAGCGGAAATTTCTACGGAATGGGCGCCTGCAAACATCATTAACCTGAGATTTCCTTTAAATAAAGCTCCCTTTAGGTATTTACTCACCCTCCATTCCGCAAACATTGCGGGCGTATTCAATGACGGCAATCTGCATACCAAGACAAATACCAAGGTAAGGGGTCTTGTTGGTCCGGGCCCATTTGGCTGCAGCAATCATTCCCTCGGTACCCCGAACACCAAAACCTCCAGGAACAAGAACACCGCTTCCAAAAAGTTAGTTTAAAGTTTCAGAGGAAGATCTTAGGAAACACACTTTGCAGTACAAACATCGTGCCAAGCCTTGTGGTATTTCGCCGGATCTTGAGTACTCATCTGAGTTTCCAAAGCCTCTGCCTCGACCCAAATGAGGTTCAATTTCCTTCCACATCTCATAGAAGAGTGTTCCAAGCTCTTAATGACACTTAGGTATGAATCATGCAGGTCGGTGTATTTACCGACAAGAGCGATGTTCACCTGGTCGAAAAGCCTGTCCTGTGCCAGGGTCAATTCTTTCCAATGTTTCCAGGTCTGTTGACCCTTCTCTAACAGAGCAGGTAAAACTTCAAGACTGTTGAGCTGGAGGGTCTCAGAGAGAAGCCCAATGAGATCCTGGTTATCGAGAAGAAGAGGGACATGGTAAGTAGAATTTACGTCATGCACCGCTAACACCTGCTGGTCAAGGACGTCGCAAAACAAGGCTATCTTCTTGATTGTGCTCTTTGTCAAAGGCTGCTGGCAACGGCAGGCGATAAGATCCGGGGCCAAACCAGCAGATCTCACGTCCTTGATCGCCGCCTGTGTTGGTTTGGTCTTTTGCTCTCCATTGATGACTGGAACAAGTGAAACATGGATTTGCAAAAAGTTGTTCTTGCCAGCTCGACGCTTGAGCTGTCTCAGGGCTTCAACAAATGGCGCAGATTCGATGTCTCCAACGGTTCCACCAAGCTCAATGATACAGACATCCGGTTCATTGTTGGTTTCATCCACAGGGATGCGTGCCACACGCTCGATCCAGTCTTGAATGGCGTCGGTCAAATGTGGAACGACCTGGACAGTCTTTCCAAGGTAATCCCCTCTCCTCTGCCACACCTTGTAAGCTTACACTATTTACTGGGACAAAATCGGTTTTAGTATACCTCGCGCTCGATCACATGCTGATAAATCTTTCCCGTGGTAATGTTATTCTCACGGGTGAGAGTGATATTGAGATAGCGCTCATAGTTTCCGAGGTCAAGATCAACCTCCCCACCATCATTGAGGACGAACACTTCTC
The DNA here is from genome assembly GCA_024713755.1 of Morchella sp. 2018-W16. Lineage (NCBI taxonomy): Eukaryota > Fungi > Ascomycota > Pezizomycetes > Pezizales > Morchellaceae > Morchella > Morchella sp. 2018-W16. The sequence goes on along the minus strand of JAMGYY010000014.1, from coordinate 1,134,061 downwards.
CATGCCTGTTAAACAAGAATTAATACTCCCACATATTATAACCCATTGAGGCATATGATACGTCTTACTCAGTAGGGGCCATGGTTCCGGCATCGACGTTCATATAAGGATCGATCTTAATCGATGTAACGTTCATAGAGAGTTAATATCGGCATACCAATAACTTAGTGGGGTCTGGGGGCGCATATCTTAAGACCAATCGTCTTCAACAGTAAACCTGTTGAGGAGGCTATTCAAGTTTCAAATATACATAATTAGTTTCTGATTTACTAAGATACGAGGGTAGAAAAAGAATACCAATTACGCCCTTCCCAATCCCGCTGATAACACCTGTAACACATTATTAGAATTTTTAGACTTGATTTCATACGACGAATAGTGATAACAGACCTCCGGAGACCAAAACATACTTCATTTTGCAGTTAATATTTCACTAGATGACTGTAAAAGATGGAAATGAAACTAAGGAATGTGAAGGGTCTATATATCGCAGGACAAATGAGAGTCGGGGGGAAGGGAAGAAGGGAGGAAAGAGAAAAAGAATCAAGCGAGTGGGTATAAAAGAAAAATGGTTGCGGCTGCATGTGGGGTTGGTCTTGGCAGCATAGGTTGCACCTGTGTCATAGTAAAACCTTGAGATCTCTACTACATGCTTACACTTCAAAAAAAAAAAAGGAACCAGGAACCCCAACAACTACACCTTCTATATACACAATGGTTAGCAGCAATACCGCATCAATTGGCTTTCTTCAAAGAGCAGATGGCTCAGGGGCTTTTGTCTCAGGACGTACGTCTATCATCGCCTCCGTAACTGGTCCTATGGAGGTTCGGATTCGCGACGAACTCCCACAGAAAGCTCACGTTGAGGTGATTGTCAGACCAGCTACTGGAGTCACAAGTGCGTCGCTTCAACACCTAGCACATTTAATATCCTGCTAACTATTATCTAGGTACTAGAGAAAAATATCTTGAGGCGCGCCTTCTTTCTGCACTCAAACCTTTGATCCTCCGATCCAATCACCCCCGAACTTTGATTCAGATCGTAGTGCAGGTTGTGCAAGCAGCCGGAACCGATGAGAATGCTTCGACTACCCTTCTATTACTAGCACCGGCAATGAATGCTGCTATTTTGGCCCTATTAGATGCTGCTGTACCATTGAAGAGTGCCTTTGTTGCTACTACAGTGGCTTTCATGAAGGATGGTAGCGGGATCATTGTGGAACCTGGACTGGAAGAGTTGAAGAATGCTTCCAGTACACACGTTTTCGCTTTCACTAGTACCGGTCAACTAGGGTTTGTTGAAAGTGATGGGGAGTTTGAGTACGAAGATTTTGAAAGAGTTGTGGAAGCTGGCCGCATGGTTTGCTCTATGGAACAAAAAGACCATGACCCAATGGATACAGACATAAAAGACCACGGAGTCGGTGGGTTAATTCGAAAAGTAATGAGTCAAAAGATAGAAAGGGATATGAGGTGGAGGGCATAAAGTACAAAATTAATTCAAATAGGACGCTGGTGGGCTATGATGCCATAGTAAAATACTATTTACTTATGGAAATACTTGCGAGATACCACTTCACTGTTTTACCAATGGTAATCTGGATCGCGAACAGCACTTGCCCCTCCTTGCCGGCCCTGAGACGTTTAACATCAACCCCAATACGCCAGGCTACTGAAATTTATTAAACTACTACCATTCATCCCTTGATATTTTTCGCCGCGGCAATATCCTCCAAAACTTTCTTCCGCCTTCTTACTACCACGGCAACAAACATTTGCGGAAACCGGCCAATAGACTAGGGAGAGGCCTAACCCTATATTTCCCAACTATATATATTCCATAGGTTTTGATACCGACTCTACTTCACTTAGCATTTGGTTTAGTAAGAGTTTCTCTAAAATCATGTAGAGTGAACTTCGGCTCTGGTGATCTATAGCCAGTCAAATATCAAGGATAACAAGGGCTAGGGTTGTATAGTTACACAAATAGGATAACATAGATGGCATATATGACATTTAACTGCTTCGCAAGCTAAATAAGTGATATTTTTAAACTCCAAACTCCCTTTCTATATCCAGATGTAAACCACCCTAAAAACCCAGATGCGAATCTAAAATGTGGTAATCATGATCTCGTCGCTGAGGACCAGCGATTGATTCCTTTTTCTGCGCTGGAACTCACAACACCAGTGTCAAAAGTCGTTTCAAACGCGCTACCCATACGGACGAATAGCTAGGGCGGGATAGACCCTTAGCCTAACTCCCTATCAACCCGGTGTAGACCCCATTGTCTTATGCTTCTCCTTTAGTCGTTTTTCTGTCTCCATGAAAGCTTTCATGCCGATAGGGATATCATCGTATCCCTCCCACAGCCCGCCAGCTGGCGGGCCGCCATCATCATCCATGCTGCTGCTAAGTCCCTGTGCAGCATCCTGTAACCTCTGCTTGGCCCGTGCCTCGTTCATAGCCGCACGCCACTCTTCTAGATCTTCTCTGAATATGTCCCTGCGTCCATGAGTTAGATAAACCAGCTTCTGAGTTGATTTCATGCGCATGACGAACCAAGTACAGTTGACACATCCCGACATGCAGCAATTATCTGGCTCTGTCGGTTTTGGTGGAATCCTGACACCTGCAATGATAGTTCCTTTCCGTCTCTTCTCCTCTTCGCGCCTCCCTGGTCCTGCCAGGCGTGAACCAAATACTACCCGTGCTTTCTCAACGCGGGTATCTGCATCCGCCGTAGTAGTGGGATCATTTGGGGAGAAGGGTTTAGTTGGTGGTGTTGTGGTAGGTGGGTGTGGTACCCCTGGCGGTAGAGGATTCGCAGGATGAAATGGAGTATCAAGGAGTACTATAAGCCATTTGTTTTAGAACAATAGTGGTGGGGGTGTATATCGAGAAACTCACATTTATAGAAGCCTGTTAATGGATGTACTTGCTGTGCATTCTGAGAACGCGCTGCGAAAGAATGAGTGTACCTTCGGAAGGTTCCAATCAGCACTTTATCCATACTGTGAAGTGGCTCATAAAGGAGCGCATATACTGGTACAATACTGGGGTATCAATGATCAATGTGGGGGCAAGCTCTTATCGGAGTGAGAAATGTTGAAACTTTTGCTGGTCGTAGCAACGCGGCCGAGGCTGTGTGAAAATAAAGTCTGTGCGTCCCGCAACCAGCGCTTAGTAAACGAAGTTCTTCCAGAGGTCTCAGTGTTGGATCTCGGGGGGTCCGATAGGTTTTTTTTTTCTTTTTTTTTTTCCGACCGCCAGAGAATTCCTAGTTCGGGGTATGACTAAACCGATTTTCGAGGCCTGTGGAAATTAGGTGCCTCTTTCTGGTCTGTGTGACCACCACTTTGGGGGGGGGGGGGGGGCTGGTCACTATATATGGAGATTTCAGGAACACGAATTATCCCTATAAGTGGTAGCATCACTCCACGTCACTCGGCCGACCCACTTGGGCCTCTGTCGATGAGGGATTCCCCTGGCATATTGCTGAAACATGAGAAAACTCGGTACCGGTATCGGGTATTCATGAGTTGCATCTCAAGCTTCTGTAAATCCCTCAGAAAGCAGGTAGCCATAAGGTAGCCCAGGAAGCTTCTACCGAAATTCGATTGCTATATATTACCTCGACCCGGCCGTCTAGAAATCATCTCTTGCATGTCTTGCCGCTCTTTATGAGATTCGACACCTTTTGTTGAACTCCCTCATTGTACCTACGATTCCCGAAATCACCCCTTTCTTTTTAGACGGCCGGCTGGTTATTGCCATATACGTGTCCAATGGGACGGACGCGTGTCAGAGTTCGCCAAAAAAAAAAGATCTTATGTTTTGCGAATCTCGGACTATGCACTCTATTGTACCCAGTCTTACCACTACATGTAGTTGATATCCATATTCTACAATAATATAGCCTGTAGGATCGAACATAACAATTAACACGAGAGTATACATTGAGAAAGAAAAGGGGAAGTTGTCAGGAAACTTTGAAGGTTGCACGGACGTTGCAAGTAAGTACATGTATCTACCGAGGGAGGGGGCTGTGGGGGATCTCGTATCCAGATATTCAAAACAATGGCTGCATGTAGCCTGGGATATCTGTCTGTATATAAGTACGGCGCAAGAAGGCCTAGAGGCGGGTGTGTCAACTCCAGAGGGTTTGTCGAAATGCCGTTAAGGGTCGAGATCTTTAAAAAAAAAATGTGAAAGTTTATCTGCCCCCCACCCCCTACCGCAAAATCTGAGAAGGATTACATGTTATCTACACCAGATTGACATCTAAAGGTGGCTCTGGTTGGTATATATACCCTTGCTGCCTCGCAACAGATAATATGGCAGCTTCTCAAGCCATTGAATAGAGTGTATTGGCTAACTACTGCTGAGTCTGAATATTTAGTTCTTGGCGACTGGTTTTGGTGTGGATAGCCTGCCAAGAGCTCGAAATTTGAACTCAAAATTTGAAAATATGAGTGTGGCCAACACACTCTAATGCGCATATGCTCTAATATCCTTTGATAGAGGGCGTGCTCTTTTTTTTTTTTTTTTTTTTTTTTGTGCGCCTATAGCTACTCACGCATGGAGATGTAACTCGTGAGTTGCGTAATACAGAAGCCTTGTCGGGAATGTGCATATATTTAAGCGTAGCGGCAACTGGGGCCGCGCAGCAGCAAATTTTAAAGTTTAGGACGATGATGGGTTGTAATAGACCTTCAAATTCTGAAAGGGAAAGTTTTGGTCTTTAACTTTGGTTGTGACATTCCTATCATAATACTGGACCCTTTTGGTAGTAACGTGGTTTGTTTGTCCCTTAGTTTTCCCCCGTACTCTGCAGGTGTTAAAACCTTAGCGAAGGGGGGATAATCAACGACCAACCTCACACAACCCAAACAACGATTACTCTACATTGATATTATCGCATTCAAGGAGTCTTGCATACTGCATCGTTTTGCACAACAGTCCTGCAGCGCGCTGCATTGATTAAAGTACGATTCGCTCTGACTCTTAGTCATGGTGCCTGCCTATCTCTCCATGTAGGCTATTGAAGATATTCCCCGCTATCACCGTTCAGTGTACTTTACTCTACTACGGCATGCCGAAGGGAAACGTGGTATTGAGGCAGCATCGGCATCACTCCAAATGTTAAATTTCTTGGGATTCTAGCAAGTCTTCTGACGTTGATAAAGCTAGGCTAGGGCATATCGCTGATCTCTCCGTACATTAGCTTTCCTGTCTCGATACCATATCTCTCGCCCTTGTTGTTTTGTTAGCGTTGGTACTAACTTTTTTACGCCTCTTCTGTTTTGAGTTTCAACTTGTCTATGACCAGCCAAATGTAACAACGGGTGCAGGGTGCAAATCTCCTCTAGAGTGTTATCAAACGCTGCACAAACAGGGTCCACATATCAAGTTTTTCTTGTGAATATCTCCAAAGAAACAATGAAGTCAATGATGATGAGAGCACATCATGAGTTAATTAATTGTAGGGAGTTTATTTGATTTCGCTGTCTAGTGATATGCAGATCAGGGGTAATTTTCCGGATGGGCAGGGCAATGACGGATGAGGCTTGCCCGCGACGATGATAGTGCCGATCGTAATTCAAAAGCAACATGGATTAAGAGCGAAATCCGGCCGGAAAAGGCCATACGGCATCGCCATTTCTCTTTACCTAGGGATGAGTAGCTACCATAGACAGGCTACGGAGTCTTGACTCTCGATCGAGAAACGAGTAGTAGGAAAGAAGCGGGGTAATCTGATAGGTCTAACCAATGAGTATTCAGATGGCTGTAGTAATGGAATATCACTACTAAAAATAGGGGCGTTTGTAACAACACTATGGCTCTTTCTAGAATGATATCACACATGCCGGTGAGGATAAGTACAAGAACATTCAAAACCAATATATACTGTATTGAAGGAAGCGCGCGGAAAATGGTAAGAAGAGAGATTCCTAACTGATGGCAGTAGGTTCTAGTAGCTTTAACTGGGCCCATAAGCGCATTCTCGCGGGTCATTCCCGTGTTTCTCATCTCTGTCCAGGTGCACTGCAGTAGCCCTACATTCATGTATGCGGATGAAACGGGTTAGGTATGCGGAAACATTTGCGAGGAACGAGCATAGTTAATCTGGGGGAAACACCAAAAATAAATAAACAAATAGTGGGAAAGAGGGAGATGGAGGGTGATATGAAAATGGAGGTCATCTTGTGGGGGGAACCTGACCAAAAAGATCACATAGAATTGCGCAACATAAGTACTAGCTGAGAATGGTCATAAGATGCTCGCAACTTACCAATGATTGGGCCAGTGTCAACTCAATGTTTAACCCTCGAAAACAAGAAATAAAAATGGGGCCACTTATCCACGCGAGATGTGTGTATATTTAAATATATCTATACATACAAGCGTGCAGTGTGCAGTCTGTTTCGAAAGCTGAAGTGTCAGTGTGGTAGTAGTAAACGGCGGCGGGCAAAGTGATAGCACCCCAAGAGTAGCAAGCCTTCTTCGTATCTTGAGATTCGAAGCAAGTCTCGGGGCACAAAACACTTCGCCGGGAAATGCAGTTTCCGGCAACTGCAGCACCCCAGAAAGCATATGCACCTTGTGTAGGATAACACGGAGCGTACGACACCCTTGTAAACACCATGGGTCACATCCCGGCCTCGAGATTCTCAATTATATGATCCCTACACAAGACGGGAGTACATCCGTGGCGAACTCACCTCCAGAACTCCCAAACTCTTGGGAATACTCTTCTTCGGCCCTTCACTCTCCTCTTCTAACAGAGTGAATTATGAAGATTCTGCAGCAATAATAATAATAATAGTCAACGAAACTGCCGCATCACCTCTTCTTTAGTACTAACTGTCGTTATAGCGCTTTGACGGACACAGGATAATTTGTGGAACTGAGACTTCTACCAACAAACATCCATATTATTCCTCCTGTTACAGAGTCCTTCACAGCAGCAGCAGTCTACCTGCAGACCAAGGACGCCTCTAAAATAAACAACGAATAGTGGCAGTTCTCGCTCGCTTGAATTGCTGACGAACGTCCTTTTGGGCACCGCTCTCGCTTTTGCCTCTCCCCCTTCAGCCCAAAAGGTATGTAGCATGTTCCTCAAAGGACAAGAGAATTTCCTAAGTTAGCTAGCCCAGGCCGTGCGGTGTTGTCCGTCGATCTCGTTGGGCCTGCTTTTTTGGCCGAGCATCCCGTCCGTCCGTCCTCTTTCGCAATCCCTTGCTAATTCCAGATTGTGCCGCAGTTTCGTTCCGTTCTGCTAAGCACTCATACCTCCTTTACCCTCCTGAGCGTTTGGTTGTTTCCTTGAACTCGGACCCAGGAACAAATCTTTCAACCTCCATAATCTTTCTCTGATCAACTTTCATCTTCCTCCATCTTTCGACACCGTTCGCTCGACCCATTCAATCGGTTCGGCGGCAGTCAGTACACTCATTAGGTGCTATTCATTTTCAGCTTTATTGTCACTCACTACCCCTCCTCGTCATCCACGGCTCCGTGGACTGGGCAGCAAATAGCTGGCGTGGATACACTCGTTATTTGTGCTTGTCATTCCTTGAATACTCGTGATTTCTTTTTTCGGTTAGTCGTTTGAAATAATTCTGCCTTTTTGTTGAGGGTAAGTATATCCGTAACGATACATGCTATTGTGAAGCTGATTTGTTACGTGCATTAGCAGTTACCGTCTCTGCTCAGAACTTTACGTACCTCCCCCACAGTTGAATTCCAGATTCAATCTTCGATTCTTTCAACCCTTGGTGGATGGTTTCGTGCCTTTCGAGACACAAGGAAATATAATACATTGCTCTCAACTTATATTATCACGATGGTACGATCAAATAATAGTGACCGAACACCCCGATACACTGCGACTCGGTCTGGAACGGAAGTTATGCGTGGGCAAAACCACGAGCGAAAGCGACAATCTGGCTTGGTTATGGGTATTGGGGTCGGGGGATGGTGGTTGCGGACGACGTTGACGACAGTGCTACTGTTGTCATGTGCAATTGGGAGCAGTAATGCGGCGGATATGGCATATTGCTCTAGTCTCAATACTGGCTCAAGTTCATCACCAAGTACGCTAGTCTCCTATTCAACACTGAAGTTCAGGTTTAGGGAAGCGATCCGGATGGGAAACTGACGTTGGTTTTTTTTTATCCGTTTAGTGACCGACACTTTCCAGAGTAACGGACTCTGTACCAGCTACTGTCAAGCCGACTATGCCTTTGCCATTCTCCAGGGCTCAAAATGTTGGTGTTCGAATTATGCACCAGCCGCAACAACTACAGGCTGTACACAAGCATGCCCTGGATATGGGTACGAAACATGTGGAAGCGTCACGAAGAACGTTTTCGGTTACATCGCTCTTTCAAACGTTGCACCGAGTGGCACTGTTGGCTCCTCTTCATCGGTGAGAACTACCTCGAATCCTCCTCATACAATCTCTTCCCTTTCCTCTACGGTTGTCGAAGCTGGACCTACCCGGACGATCATAATCGTATGAGTATTCTCTTCTTTTCGTGATGTGATACCCTCTTTAATTTTATTATTGTTTTATTATAAATCATTATATTGCCTTAACTACTAGTGGTTTGTTTCTTCATCACTATTACAGCTTATTAATATCATAATTCCAGACTGCGTCTTCAACAACATCATCATCTTCGTCCACAAGTACAACATCTACATCAACTACTACTACAACGACTTCTTCTTCTTCTTCTTCCTCTTCTATCAGCACCAGCACTACCCCAACCGAATCTCCTACCATTAGCGTCATAACCTCAGTCGGGGGTGTTAGAACAGTAACTTACATACCCGAGACAACAGCATCAGCAACCGCCACTGCAGAACCATCCACGAGCAATAATGGCTTTTTCTCGCAACCCGGACGTGTTGCTGGTGTTTTCGTTGGTGTTGCTCTTCTGGTTATCGCCATAGTTGGGGCGCTTATGGTCTTTTTTTACCGTAGAAATAAAAAAAGAAACTCGATGCATGGTGGCCCAGAGGCTGCTGTTATTCCGGCCGGTGGCGCGGGTGTTATGACTGGTAGTCGTCGGAGATCTCGCTCTTTGAGTACACTGGGTCTTATGGGAGAGAAAGGATTCCATTCGGTAGATACCGCACCATCAACGGGCCCGCCTAACATGGCAGGATTGAATGGGGTGGGGAGTACTGCTTCAAGAGGGCCTGATGGAACCAAATTGGTTGATCAACGGCTTGACCCTAGTCAACTATATCTGCGATACGATCCTGATACTGGAAGTTCACGGATGAGTGTGAGGAGTTTGCGAGACGATGCTGACTATTCGAGACGAGTCTTGCGGGTATGTTGAAATCACTATAATCTAAGTACGGATAGGCACTGACTTTCATATTTAATCTAGCTGGCAAACCCTGACGATTAGTTTCAAAGTTTCAAGCACTCACATAGGGAGGGGTTTTTTGTTTTCGTGTAATAAAATTTGGGACGTATTTGTTATTAGCGCTGGGTTTGGGGTTCGAGAAAGGGAGGTTGCAGTAACGTTTGCGGGCTTTCCGCTCACCATTCTATTCTGGGTCCGGGGAATTTTCTTCTTTTATTTTTCATATCTTCTTGCATAACACCAAGGTAAACGGTGGATTCTCTAAGTACATGGCTCTCTTCCTCGACATAAATACAAGGGGTTTTTATACGAATCACCTTGTCTATTTCCATCCCCCCCCCCCAAATTCCTTTTCTTGGTTGATAGAGCGGTGGTTTTTAGGCCTTTATTTCTCTGATCATTATCTCCGGTTCGCCGCTACCCACACTCCTTTATGTATGCTTAGCTTTTCAGGTATCACTTTTGTATCTGTCTTGCTAAATGCTGCTGTTTCCCGTTATTTCACCCATAGGGCATTTGCGCTTACTGTACGCCAACCTGGTCCTTTATCTTAATTGGCACGAGTTCTGCTAGAGACGGAGATTATCAGTAGTGGTTTTTCCTACTTTGTAAAAACACGGCGTTTCTAGCGTGTATATTTTGCTTTTTGCTGAATAGAAGGAAACATACCACTCTATTACTACTCGCATTTAGTTGAGAACCTCTCATGGGAACATTATATAGATAAGAGCCTACCTTTTTGGAAGGCCGCTGCGAGGCTGCGATACATGTATGTAGTTTATCTTTTACCCCACCTCTAAACGTCCTACAGCTATTGCTGCCGCTGCATGCACACGAAGATGTGCACGGAGATCTGTCTCTTGCATCCATCTCTTCATCTGAAAGGGCGACACTTAGATGCGGCCATAACTGCACCAATTCTTTTCTTTTTCTGCGGGTTTCAGTCTCGCCTATTCTGGCCTCTCTCATGTTGGGGTCTTGGCAAGTCATGATCCCTCACTCGGTCGGTTTTAGCCTGGGTGGGGGTTCCGATCCGCCACAAACTCGGCCTGCAAGGGTGGGTATCCGCTCAAGACTTCTGCCGGAGTAGCATTGCCGCAACCCTAACACCTATAGCGTAGGTACAAGGCTAAAAACCGACGAGACGAGAGGTACATGTCTCTCGGCGGCCGCGCGTATTGTGCCTCGCGCGTCATCATCCGTGAAAATCTCACCCGCTTGAGTATAAGCCTAAACAGCCACACCATCAAGTAGATGCATGTAAACAGAGTACCTAATAGGTACATGTAGAGTATTAAAAGAGAGAGGCTGGGAACGGTGAATGAAAAGGTAAATGCCAAGAGAAGCCCGGGGGTTGAGTCGAAGGTTGGGTGTCCCGCATAAATGGTAGTACGAAATGGGAAAGTAGCCGTCGATTGGTCGCGTGTAGACTACATGTTGTTTGGCTAATTTAGAGTTACGTAGTACATTGCCATAACAGTTATCCTTATTCTATCGAATCTCCAAAGTAACCTCGCTTGAAGTCTTATAAAAGCTTGGCTGTATGTATGGAGTATCTCTGAAATATCTAGCCCAGAACGGATCCAGTAGTACTACTACCAGGTGGGTACCAAGGGTTTATATGCACGTGTTTCTGGGTTGACTTGACTTCTAATTAAGCAGGCATTTTACTCAGGTATTTAGTAAAAAGTAGTGAAATTTGTGTAATGGAGACCTATTCGGGGCGGTACCAATGGTAACAGATATGGGTTGGGCCTAAAAAGCCTGTTAACTGGCTCACTATGCTTTTTATCTGTGATTTCTTTTAAGAGTCGAAGTATGCTCTTAGTTGGGGACGCGATTTCACAAAACATACATTACATGTAGTGTATTCACAAGTAGAACATCAAGACTACATACATGCATGTACATGTAGTCTTTGATACATGTAGGTGTATCTTGTTTGTGTACTGTAGATTTGCTACGGTTATTACAATAGCATACATGAGTATCATGCATATATGCCTGATGGGTACCGGCCTAATCTGTGTTTGAAGCATAAACGCTACACTGCTATCCCTGTGTACAACATATACGAAGTACATGTACTTTACGTACAACAGGATGATTTCACTGGGGTCCAACTACTATACATGTACTACATGTATGTATGTATATGTTCATGTAGGCAGGAATATTATAGTAGGTGAATGTCGGGTTGTATATAATAGATGTATACGGCCTGATGCTTAAGCATATAGATTCCAAAACACCGAAGCTGAATGTTTTTAAAGGGAAAACTATGCTTGGACCAAAAGCAAATATTTCCTTAGATGTTTTCTATTTAAATACTACAGTACTGAAAAGAGGCGTAGGATCAATGCGGTAAGAATACGGTATTCGTACAGTACTCTTCCTCTAATGCCGGTTTAATTCGGTATTTGCCATTGAATTCCGTAGTCCCATGGTAGTGGTTTCACCCATTTTTTCATACTGTAGCTCCGCGGGTAAGTAATTAGTAGCGGACAAGGGGTCATTAGGGAAACCCCAAATATCACAAAGATCTCACTTTGTTATTACTTACGCTACCCGCTAAAGTGAGCTGTTGGAGTAAGTTGGGGATCGGAAGGCCCTTTTGTGCACTTGTAACAGTATTGATCGATTATCGCCTACATGTAGTTCGTTCTTGTGTATCTACATGTATATATACATGTATTTTGGTGTGGTTGGTGTTGTACTATTTTGTGTGTGTGTATGTATATCAGTCCACACCTTCCGGTATTTTGCACACCACCTAAAGAAATACCAATTGGGTCTGGGAACGAGACTACTAGGTGTAGGTATTGGTGCGGTCTAGGATGCATGTATGGTGCGGCGCGCCTTAAAGGTGACATAAATTGCACTGCGAATAACTTTTCAACCGGACAGGATATCGAAAATCTATGAAGCGAAATTGCAGGTATAGGTATGATGAAGATTTTGGCTTCATAGATTTTTGATATCTTGTCCGGTTGAAAAGTTATTAGCGATGCCATTTACCTATTTTTGTATGTAAAAAGAGCCAAGACCTGGTGAAGTGGAACAGTATTATAGCCATTTATACCCCTACATCACAGACCTGTGGCCAAGATTTAGTTTTCAGCCATAAGATGGCTGGAATTTATGGCTCTTATTGGTTCACAAGCAAATGGAGTGGCCAAGACTGTTCCAACTGATATACCGGAATGTCACCTTTAAGACGCGCCGCACCATATATTGAAATAAATTGAACGCTGTAGTACTTGTATGTACTCGCAATTTCATAGCGTTTTTGAACACGACTAATACTACATACACACAAAAAACCGCCAAGACTACATTTTTATATGGCATGTAATAGCGGTTGTGTTCAGAAACGCTATGAAGTTGCGAGTAGTACTGCACGCAATATCGCCAAGACTCTTTCAGAATCGTGGGTACACCGCCAGAACCCGGTCGGTATATACATGTATGTATACATGGTACATACATGTATGTAGGTTGTGGGACCTTTCTAGTATGTATCTGTATAAGTGCACGAAACAAAAGCAATAAAACGATCATTTTCGAGGATCGGATGTACATGTTAGTAAAACTACTTCTAAGGACTAGAAATACTCATATGCGTATTCATGAGTCCTGCAAGTTGTGAGATGACATGTCATTTTTGACTCGTTTCATTCGGATCGTTCCCAGCTAAGCTTTTACAATAGTACCATCTTCCAAGCCTCAAGCACGCAATTCTAACATCTGTTAGCTGAGAAATCAACAAGCTCTAGCTCCGCCGATGATAACGCGATAAGGCGTGATCAGAGCATTGCGTTGGTCTTGGCAATGCTTGTGCAAAATTTTGAAGTACAGAATTGTCTTCACTAAGATATAAGAGTCCCATGTTCCCAGCACATAGTAGTAAAAGCGTGGAACCTAGAGCGGTCTAAGAATCAAACCAAGATGCCTGCATCCGAACCAGAAGTCCTTGAAAATGCGCTTGCCGAGGCAAGGAAATACGGTACGTGCTTGTGTCATTTCTTACAAGTTTTTTCTTCAAAGAAAGTCGTCTGCAACGACACCTCGTCCACGACCAATCACAACTGACATAATGACTCTCTCGTCATTGCCCTTAGAGCACCTCAAATCGCAACCTGAGAATCCATTCTCAAAATTGATTTCTGGACAGAAGATCGCCCTGATTCCAAGTTTTACCCTAGAGTCTGGTGTGACCCTTACAAATGTTCCTGTAGCCTATAAGACCTCCGGCTGTCTGAATGAGGCCCGCAATAATGTTATGGTGATTTGCCATGCACTAACGGGCAGCGCTGATGTTTGGGATTGGTGGGGTCCTCTAATTGGGCCTGGGAGAGCATTCGATACGGGGAGATTCTTCGTCGTATGCTGTAACAGCCTTGGAAGTCCGTATGGTAGCGCTTCACCGTGTACACTAGATCCAGAGACTGGGGAGATTTATGGTCCCGAGTTCCCACTGACGACGGTGCGGGATGATGTTAAGTTGGTAGCCTTCTCCTTTTAGGTTGATAGGATCTGGAGCTAACCGGAGTAATCCATTAGCATTCATAAACTCATACTGGACTATTTGGGAGTGAAGGAGGTTGCTGTGGTAATTGGAGGCTCTATGGGAGGGATGCTTGTCCTTGAGTGGGCATACTTTGGCAAAGACTATGTCAAATCGATAGTGCCGATTGCTACAAGCTCTCGTCACTCGGCTTGGTGCATCTCCTGGGGGGAAGCTCAAAGACAAAGCATTTATTCAGACCCGAAGTATGGTAAGTGAATATTTTACCCATAAGAATTTTAGGAAAATTATCATTAACCATAAGCGATAGAGGATGGTTATTATCCATTTGAGGATCCGCCTGTCACAGGTTTGGGGGCTGCAAGGATGAGTGCATTATTGACGTATAGAACGTCTGTAGTCCTTGAAAGTTTATTGATCTAATTGTATATTGACATTGTTTCTAGTCGCAACTCCTTTGAGTCTCGTTTCGGCCGCAATACACCTGATCCATCTCGTAACCCGCAAGCAAACTCTCTAGTGAACCAGACTCCCAGTACCCCCGGCGAGGGACATTGGGCGATTCACAACGAAGGCTTCAAGAACGCAAGGAGGCTACCGTCCCGTAGCAGTTCGATTACCTCAATCCCCGCTCTAGAAAGCCTAGGACAAACAGTGGCTGGGACCCAACTAGATGCGAAAGAAGGCGCTCCTTCAGTCCCCCCCCCCGGATTGCCTCAAGTCTCTGCTCGGAGGTCTCCAACATTGGGTGGGAAGAAAAAATGCCCGACATACTTTTCTGCGCAGAGTTATCTGCGGTATCAAGGGGATAAGTTTGTAAAACGCTTTGACGCAAACTGCTACATTGCTATCACCCGGAAACTCGATACACATGATATTTCTCGTGGCCGTGTTGATGATAGTGGCGATGTCCGGGCCGCATTGCGCCTCATTGAGCAACCGGCTCTTGTTATTGGAATAGAGAGTGATGGCCTGTTTACATATGCCGAACAACAGGAGCTAGCAAAGTTCATACCGAATGCACGATTGGCTACAATTGACAGTCCTGAAGGCCATGATGCATTTTTGTTACAGTTCGAGGAGGTTAATAGGCATATATTGGGTTTCCTGAAAGAAACCTTACCGGAATTTATGAATAGACCGCCCTTAATTGTAGATGCTGTTAAGGAAACAGGTGGGATTGGTGAGGTGAAGGCGGGGATGGTTGGAGAGGTGGATGATATCACTGCTTGGTAGAGGAGCTCATGGGGTGTAATGGTCTTAGCTTGTTTAGGTTTTGACGTTTTTTTCTTTTTTCTTTCTTTTTTTATATAGAATTCTAATTATGTCGTATTATCGGAACCGCATTTTGTTTAAACTACATGTATCATCCTTCTCGGATTCATACAGTTACAAGACCCAAGGCTATAAATACATGTATTTACCCTTTGTGCCGCTGTTACTACGTGGGTATAGATACATGTATGTACCCCGGGGGTCCTCAAAATGATGCAGCGGCGACAAAAACCACTAATTTTGTAGCTACTGGCAACCATGCCCAAAAGTCGGGAAGTAACCTATATATGTCGAATTGAATCAGGCGGAGATATATCATAATAGCAAATGGAAGTACAACGGAAAAAATTGACTGGGCCTAGCTTTGATGGTGGTCGCGACACCAGGGTGTTGAGCTCGTTGCATCACTTTAAGGACCCCCGGGGTACATGTAAATCGCAAGTATGGGATACATGTAGCTTAGGTAGCTCTGTCATAGCTTGAAATGGGCTGTTGTATATGTACATGTAAGTGTAGAATGTTTTATCCGAAGACATAAAGTACTATTCTATCTACTAGGGGCAAAGAAACAATTGCTGAATTTAGAGGATCTCTCATAAGTGGTTCGCGTATGTGTTCTAGGTGTAATATAATTAGAAAGTCTCAAGACTACATGTACGTGTAGACTTAGAGTAACTCACAGTCATCCATCGTCGTGCAATTATGTATAGGCCTGGAGAGAGCTGGAATTCCAACATAAAGAACAATATTGTATTCACATGACCTCCTTTAACACTTGATGAATGTGTAGCATTGTTTTGGGTTTTGCAGTACCATATATAAGGTACATGTAATTAGCTATAATTAGCGTACTTAATTGTTCTTCCTAGGAGGCCCTTTGCGCAAAAGACTCTAGAGTCTTTTTCTACTTGTGTGATTGGTTGATGGGAGGATAGGCACCAATCAGGTTACCGGGAAAAGACTCTAGAGTCTTTTGCGCAAAGGGCCTAGGAGCTCTAGTAATGGTAGGTGGGGAAAACACCGTTGGAATACTGTGGGCTTTAGTTTAGCCTGGTCGAAGCATTAGTTATCCAGTCACTACAGCTCACTCGGTTGCAATTGTCCTAATCTACGAGTATCGCAGTCCCTGGTGTAAAATTTCGACGTCAAAAAAAATTATACAATTAGGAAATTTAATCAACCCGGGACCAAAGGCCCCCCAGGGCACATATGGTAGATAATGCTACTTCTGTTCTCAACTGTAGGACTAGCATCATGCATAGGTTTGTCTAGCCGGCCGGGTAATTCCATGTTCGAGTTTACTAGCAGTGTCAACTGGACAACTTTCAACGGGGGAGCCTCTTTGCACAAAAAGGAGACAGCTGTGTCCCACTCCCCACATCCGACCGCAACCTCCCCGCCATCCCCGCCATCAACCTTTCACCATGAGCTATTCAAAAAAAGACGAAGATGCAGATCAAGCAATCTTCAAGGTTGACCGTACTTCTGTATTCCAAGAAGGTAAGCTTCCCCAATTAACTCTTAACTATCCAATTATAGGTGTGAGGCTAGTAGCTGACGTCTGGTGCTCCAAAAGCACGACTTTTCAATACATCACCCATATCACCACGCCGTTGTCGCATCTTATTGACCAAAATTACCTATCTACTTCATACTGGTGAACGGTTTCCTACATCTGAAGCAACTTCCCTCTTTTTTGGGATAACTAAACTATTCCAGCATCGCGATGCTTCGCTTAGACAGATGGTTTACTTGGTTATCAAGGAGCTGGCAGACACTGCGGAGGATGTCATCATGGTTACATCTTCAGTCATGAAAGATGTTGCCGGTGGTGGAAGGGGAGCAGGGGAGCAGGAGGTTTACAGGGCGAACGCTATAAGAGCATTGTGTAGGATCATTGATGTGAGTCGGAGAAATTGTTTTGGTCCCAGGATAGCTTGGGATTGGTTTTGCGGCAGTTCTGGAAACCAATTGGCAAACATTAGTACCTGGTGGCTATCATGCCTTACTACCTTCGACTTCTGCACGACTCTAGACAGCGATTTTAACCTTTGACTGACATGAGTACGGCACAGGGCACCACTGTTCAAGCGATAGAGCGTCTCCTTAAGACTGCAATCGTCGATAAGAACCCCTCGGTTTCGTCGGCAGCGCTTGTATCTGCTTATCACCTTCTCCCTACTGCCCGCGATGTTGTACGCAGGTGGGCGAATGAAACTCAAGAAGCTGCCCTTTCTGGATCCAAATCAGGGGGATTCAGCTTAGGATTCGGTTCATCTGCAGCTTCTGTACCCCAAGGCTCTGGTATGACCCAATACCATGCCATCGGTCTTCTATATCAGATGCGCTCCCATGACCGAATGGCGCTTGTCAAGATGGTACAACAGTTTGCGAATGGGACCGTCAAGAATCCCGCTGCTGTTATCATGCTGGTGCGGCTTGCTGCTAAGATCGCGGACGAAGACCCAGGGTTGAGGAAGCCAATGTACACTCTGTTGGAGGGATGGCTAAGACATAAGGCCGAGATGGTAAATTTCGAGGCGGCCAAGGCAATATGCGAGTTGCGGGATGTAACAGATGCTGAGGTTGCTCCAGCTATCAATGGTAAGTACCCTTTCCCGAAGGTAACGAGTGCATTCATAACAATTTAATTGGTCAGTTCTTCAACTATATCTCACATCCCCGCGGGCTGTTGCCAAATTCACTGCCATTCGGATCCTCCACAATTTCGCATCTATTCGTCCCTCTGCGGTTAACGTTTGCAATATGGACATTGAGACGTTACTTAATAACTCTAATCGTTCAATTGCAACATTCGCCATTACCACTCTGCTCAAAACTGGAAATGAATCTTCAGTTGACAGGCTTATTGGCAAGATCAGCGGACTCATGGCTGATATCACAGATGAATTCAAGATCACTATCGTGGAGGCGATCCGCACACTGTGTTTGAAGTTTCCAAGCAAGCAAGCAGCAATGCTAACGTTTTTGAGTGGGGTTCTAAGGGACGAGGGTGGCTATGAGTTTAAAAAGACTGTAGTAGAAAGCATGTTTGATTTGATCAAGTTTGTGCCTGAAAGTCGAGAAGAAGGTAAGATCTATTTTTCGACAGCAACAATAGTGCTCTTCTCACACCACTCTAGCACTTGCGCATCTCTGCGAGTTTATCGAGGACTGTGAGTTTACCAAGCTCGCTGTTCGCATTTTGCACCTGCTTGGCACAGAAGGGCCGAGAACCACCCAGCCAACCAAATATATTCGGTATATATACAACCGTGTCGTTCTCGAGAATGCAGTAGTTCGTGCTGCTGCCGTTACCGCATTGGCAAAGTTTGGCGTTGCAAGCAAAGAAGGGGAGAAGGTCGACCCAGAGGTGAAGAAAAGTGTGGTTGTATTGTTGACCAGATGCCTGGACGATCCCGATGATGAAGTCAGAGATAGAGCAGCTCTCAATTTGAGATTGATTCAGCAAGAGGATGGCGAGGAGGTGGCTGAGAGGTTCATTAAGAACGAATCTTCGTTCTCCCTACCGATCTTCGAGCACCAGCTAGTCATGTATGTCACCGGAGACGCATCAACCTTCTCACAACCATTTGACCTCTCGTCTATTCCTATTGTTACTCGGGCTGAGGCCGATGCTGAGGATCGGTCTCTCAAACTGCGTTCCGCAACAATGCCAACTCTCAAGGCACCTACTTCTGGTGCGCCTCGTCCATCAGCTGGGCCATCAGTTGCAGCAGAAGCCGCCACGTCTGCTGCGGCCGCATCTGCGAAATACATACAACAACTCGCTGCGGTCCCAGAGCTGAAGCCTTATGGTCCTGTCTTGAAATCCAGTCGAGAGGTCGAGCTCACAGAGTCTGAGACAGAGTATGTCGTTGTTGCAATCAAACATATCTTTAAAGAACACATTGTTCTTCAATTCAACGTCAAGAATACTCTTACAGATACCGTCTTAGAGGACGTATCGATGATCACCACCCCATCAGAGACAGAGGGTGCTGAGGGGGGTGTTGGTTTGGAGGAGGATTTTATTATTCCAGCGCCAAAATTAGCTAGCGATGAGCAAGGAACTATCTATGTAGCCTTCAAGCGCACTGGGGAGGAGAGCAATTATGTCACTACCACATTCACAAACGTCCTTAAATTCACCAGCAAGGAGATCGATCCTAGTACTGGGGAACCCGAAGACCAAGGATTCGAAGATGAGTACCAGGTTGAGGACCTAGAGTTAACTGGTGGAGATTATGTTGTGCCAAGCTTTGCCGGGAGCTTCGGGAATGTATGGGAGCAAGTTGGTGCAGCAGGCGAAGAAGTTACAGAGACATTTTCGCTGGGAACTGGAGTTAAGGGAATCCAGGGTATGGGATTTATCCCCGATATTCTTGCTATCAATATTTTACTAACGAGGTAAACAGAGGCCTGTGAGCTATTATCTCAAACCCTTTCTCTGCAAGCGCTTGAGGGTACTGACGTTGCTATTAACACGTCCACACACAATCTGAAGCTATTTGGCAAGACTGTATCTGGCGGTCGGGTAGTTGCTGAGGTCAAGATGGCGTACAGTAGCAAGAATGGGGTTGCGCTCAAGATCACAGTAAGAGCTGAAGAGGAGGGCGTTGCGGCGTTGATTGTTGGAAGTGTCGCGTGAGCTTGAAAAATTTAGCTTATTGAATTTTGTTTTACGTTCTGTTTGATGATATTTATGTATCCCTTTGTTGGTTTTTTTTCTTGAGACGTAGATAATTTCACCTGCGACCAAAAGGGGACGGCTCTTGAAATCATTGTTTTTCTTGATGCGCAAGGGGCATGCGATACAGGGGAAACTATCACGTTGATGATGAATGATAGATTGGGAGGCTTTGAGCTGTGTCAAACGAGTGCAATGTTGGCCTACCAATAAAAACATTTGGTTTCTTCACGAGTGATATGTTATGAATATACAAGTACTGAAAAGCTCTCGCCTCGTAGGATCTAGTAACATTTCCTAGTTGGACATAGCCCTAACTAAGGACTCGTTCATGACACCACAGACATAGTCGAGTGCCCATTAGTAGAATATTATTCACTCCAACTGCTAGGGCAGTATCTCGCAATATATTTATCCACTGCTTTCAGACTAGGTATGTACAGACGTTTTGTAGGGTAGCTGCTGCCAGGGCTAACGCCTGATACTTCCTTACGCGGTGGGGACCGTAGTGGTGGAGATACTTACATGTGTAGCTTAAGTGTACTTGATGCCGGAGCGAGTGGGGCCATTGATTGATTATAACCCATACGTGTAGCGAGCGGGGGGCACATAATCCGAGGCTCGAGGGAGAGCCGAGGTTTCTGTCTGGAGTCAATCCCTTTTTTTCTCCTGACTTACTTTTTTAAATCACTCATAGACTCATACTGTTTTACTTAGACACCATTTCATCTTCCCCGGAGAGGGGGGGAAAATGGTTGTCATAGCCTACGGGCTGCATGCATGCATGAAGTATAAATAAATATACTTAGACACCATTCCTATCGAGTGATCCCGAGTGACTGATCTAACGAGTGCTACCCCATGAACCAAAACCCCCCCAAACTCCACCCCGCTCCACAATGCCGGGTCGGCGCCCGGGGGTTTCTGTATATATAAGACAGCATAACCCCCTCACAGCACATCATACCCTTACCGTGTTCCCAAGGAATAAACCTTCGGTATTTGCAAGTGGGTACACCACCGTCGTCCACCAATCAAGTACACCGGACCCCATTCTCCCAGACATTCGGTTCGGCGTAGTGCTCAGTACAGCCCTAACTAAGAGACATGCATGTTTCAACCCGAATGCTCTTTCCTCGGTCCTGTTCATATTCAGCGAGAAAGCCGGTGCGTGCGTGGGCTTCTATCTGGAAACGGCTCGGTCGGCTACGGCGGAAGATAAGATAGATGGGTACGTACAAGCAGATAAGCAGTACTCTATTCTTTAGTTAACCATATAAGAAGTAATGTAGTAAGTAGTACATGTGTTACTCCTCATCTCACACTGGGAGGCAGCCTACCCCCCACCCCCCTACTACAACTTCTCCCCCACGCTGAAACTCCCCGTCTTCACCTCCCTCCACAAATTCACCGCCTCCAGAATCCACCAAATCAGGACAGTCAAAAGCTACCTGAGGGCGCACAAATCCTGGATCAACATTAACTCCCCCGACTCATGCCCACGTTGTGGTCTAGAACCGGAAACCACCACCCACGCCATCCTCACATGCCCAGCAAGGGCCCAAGAGAGATTCCTCTTCTTCCACCACATCACCTCCATCGACGAAGTCTGGGACAGCCTCCCACTCACCTTGGCCCTCGCTGCCTACATCACCGCCACCAGGACCAACTACCCGACCCCACACCCACCCTCCCCACTCCTCTCAGGGTCGGACTACTCCACCCTCACCCCCCTCTCATCCACCAGCAACTAAACCGGCCCTCAGGGCACCCACCCCACCAAAGCCCTAATATTAGGCAAAAGAGCCATAAGCTCGCAGGAACCCGCGGAGGAAGGAAAGCCCACTGGCGGTCTCCTATGTAACTTTTTCGCGCTTTCACTTCGTCACTGCATAACCTATCTTTTCTTTTGTCTTCCCTTTGTCTCTCCTTTCTTACGTGTTTTTTCTTTCGTGTTTTCAGGGGACGTCCAGCTTGTACTACGATAGGGGTCAGGTCTTTTATGCCATAGTCTTCGACTGCACGCAACATTTGTACCTAGAAATGAAATGAAATGAGTTAAAAAAAAGAAAAAAAAAGTAGTACATGTGTTCAAATACAACTGATTTAAAAAAAAAAAAAAAAAAAAAAAAAAAAGTAGTACATGTGTTGATCTAGACGGGGAAGCGCACATTTACAGTCATACCCTATATATACAGACTCAACATGTAAGACGCGAGCTAATGTAACTGAAAAATAAAAAAAGACGAGGGGGATTCCTTGATCTCCAAGCATTCGAGCTCACCCACACCTAACCCTGCACCACTTCCCGAGTCTCATGCATACCCCTCCTATTACCCCACTCTTTACCGCTAGCAGTGTGCTTCTATGGGTTTCTACGGGTAGTGAGACATCTTCGCCGTATATCCTCAGGCAAGTCGTACATGGTGTGACGTATATACAGCCTTATGGATAAGTAAATCCTTTTGCCTAACAGCTTTTATATACACACGACAATGCAGTCTCTCGCATAGGAACTTAAAGCCAAACATTAAAAGTGCCATTTCCCATTGAGGTAGGTTCAGGGGAAGAAATGAGGTTGAAGGGCGCGCAGCTTGTGCGAAGTGAACTAAACTAAGCCCACGTGGTTCCTCACACCATGTAAGCAACTGACATGTGCACCTCCATAGAAAAAAAAAGGTGCAAAACTACTCGGGGTAGAATTGAATAAGCCAATATTGGATGAACAACCGATCATATTACTGGTTTCCAGGTTTCTGAAGTTTAGAAATCTGAACCGACCCCTCCCTCTGTTCAGATTCAGATTCTAGAATCTAAATTCCCACGGGAAGCCATTCATTAAGAATAATGACATGCATGACCCAGTCTCAACAATAAAATTCAAATTTTCTACATAAAGATCATTGGCCCCCCTAGTTACATGTAATATTATATACGCATTAAAAAAAAACCCAAGAAAAAAGAGCGAAGCAAAACCAACTCCAACGCCAATACCTCTCACCATGAAATATATTATTATTTGCCCGCACTAATTTCGGCCTTGTACGATATCCTCCCATCGTATCCTACCGTCTCCCACCTACGATCCTCCTGATAATATTCCGTTGGTAACTCCGTATCGCCTCCAACCTCCTCAATCTGAACAAGAATCTCTGTAGTCTTCGTCACGGTCCACTGGGGTTGCTTTGGTTGCGCATCGGTGGTACTAGGTCCTGCTACAATCCCGTGAAGGGCGTTAGTTTCCGGGACAAGCGTTGTAGTAGTAACGATCGGAGCAAGTGAATCCACAAATGACATATTTGAATTTGATATCTGCTCAGATGCGGGCTGAGAGATTGGCCGCAGCTCTAGCGACGATGGCTCGGGCGTGTGGTAGGCGAGTTTCATGATGAGATCAGCCATGCTGAGCTCGACGTTGAGCTTACCCATCCAGGCAAGTGTACCGTATTGGAGCCAACTGTATGCATATTTCTGTTAGTTTGGGGCGCGCTTATGGGTAAATTTGGTATCTGGGTAAACAAACATACACGAATGGGCTCGCTGGCAGCCACATCAGGCCTAGAGCGACTGACTGAACTCTAGTTAGCGGTGATGGCCATATACGTAGGTGATGGCATTTATGGCAGACTTACCTCAACTGCTATCGCAGAATATACAAGCATAAGGGTGTGGCTAACTAGGGGTTTATACTTGTCGAGTCCGGGATCGATAAGTGTTGCCTTGACGGTTCGAATGAAGTATGTGTTCAGAGAAATGTCGAGTAGGATTGTCAGAGTCCCTTGGACCTCGATATAAACCTTCGATATCTGTGTGATTCTTTATCTGTTTCTTAGCACTAACCTCTAAAAAATTATTAATAAAGAGGGTGAGGTAACATATTCATATAGACGTTTGTGAGAACGAAAAACATGTACGGGATACCTGAATACCTACTTCCTAGAGACTCCAAGTCGGCCAGGGATCCAAACAGAAAATGTCCCAACTATGAAGATAGCGACTATGACTAAACATCCTATCCGTACTCTATTGTTGAAAGCTTTATCAACAGCAATAAGCTCGATACGATTGATATTGATCTGTAAAAGCGCTTGTGCCTAGAAAATTGTACCGCTCTATTAACTTTGCTTCACCTCAAGTTTATGAGATAGGCGCTGAATATATACCTGGACAGCCCATAGGCCAACTTTGAAATGTCAGATTTAATACTTAATAGAAACATATAGCCATATGCAGTCGCCCATGACTGACCAACTTACCAAGTGGGATATAGAGCGCAAGTCTATGAACGTACCCCCAGTTAGTATCTATATAATCCGCGTGTCCTCACCCCGCGAAATGAATACTAATCGATAAAGAAAAAAGAGGGGGGGGGGGGGGGGAGAGTAGGAGACTAACTGAGGTCTAACATGCTTCTGGTTAACGATCCAAGCGAGTACCCCAAACACCATTATCGAAACATAGTCCAGCCAGACCCACCAGAAATAAGGTGATGTAAATCTCTTCTCCCGAGATATAGTTGAAGTTTGTTTGTACGCTTTCCACCCTGTTAAATATCCAAATCCAAGAAGAGCACCCCAAGCAATGAGCGTGATCTCACGCTCCACGTTGGAGAGTGCCTCGTTCTCAGCGGTAGCAGCGGCAACAGCCCCATCATCCGCCATTAAGACTTCAACGATGCCAAACGGCGAAAATGTAGTGACGAGGTGCTCTGCCCAGAATATATTGATTGAGTGCTTCTCCTCCCTTGCCTTTGTGGGGGACTTCTTAAATCTTATGCTCCACTAAACGTTGCGCACCTAGGCTATATTCCACTCGAGTTAATGGTCGCTCGGTTTAAACTTGTAGGCTTGTGGCACTTCCTTTCGGCCATTATGGGCCTAAATATTGAGTACTTCGGCCAGTTCCTCCCAGAGGATAGGGTGTGTCGTGGCGTATGCAGTTTTATGCGCGTATTCAGAGAGCGCTCGGATCGCTCGCTTTGACACCTCGCTCTGCTCAGGACGCAGGGGTCTAAAATCGAGATAATCCAATCTACACTCTCTCACTTAGTAGGTCGGCGTCGCCAAGGTGAGCTCAACCACTGGTTTGAAATCCCTGATCTGATTCGCCTCCAGGCATGAAAAAACCGTCACCCAGTGGGCAAGTGTACCTATCGTACCAATAGGATCTAGCTAGATCTCTAGCAACCGGCGCCACTGCCACTCATCGTGCAAGGGCCCAGGTTGAAGGTTGCCCGGGAATCCTGGGGAACAGTTTTCTATAAGTAGGGACGTTAAGATCTACCCACCTCTTGGTTACTAGTTGCCAGTATGTATAAAATTTTCATAGGGAGCCAACAAAGTACGCACATACTCTTCAATTAGCCATCTGAGAATGCGCAATAGAAATGCGCTGATGAGACTGCGAGACAGGATACAACATACACGGGAGAGAAGCGGATATTGGGTTCATCTCTCTAGGCGTTGCGCCGTACACCGTGTTCATCCATTGGTGTTTGAACTGAATTTTTTACGCGGGATACATGTATGTACTGATCCAGGCTGATATTTTATACACCTCGGACCCTCGACATGGTTAGTGATATAAGATCCAGACCTGCATGTGGCGAGCACTCAAGGTGCTTTAAAAGGAGATACCCATTTTTTTATGTAACTATTTCCCTTATGGGGAGCTAGCTAGGGATTTAGAGACAATTTGAAGCAATAAGTATAAAATTTAATGTCATACAATGCCACCAAAATGTACTGGTATAAATGCTACTCATGAGATACATCTGATAGTAATTCATGTACCGGAAGAAAATGTGTGGACCAAGCAACTCAATCGAGTGATATTTGGTGATATAGAGAATAAATTAGCACCCGGGGAGCTAGCTAGAGGATCAAAGTTTTGGGAGACTGGGCGCCGCCAACATCTTTGCCAACACCTCTTCACGGATTCGAATGGAGGGGAAATCGGACGACGGATATCCGAACCTGTTTATGGTGCTTAATAGGCCCCCGTGCTAACCTCGGCAAGTTAACTGTCGATCAATCATAAATCCCCCTAAGAGTGCCGTTGTTGTTGGACCTAGAAAGAATTTAGAAATGAAAGATATAGGATAAAACCCGAAATATCATGTTTACTTTTATATAAAGGGGCCTGTTCTCTCGCATCTTTTAAAATGTCATAAACTTTAGTGACGCTGAGAAAAAGCCACTGTCGGTACACCCAGCGCTTTATGTCTTTATACTGAGAGCTCCTAGAACCCAAAGCACGTCATCATCGAAACCACCACGATGCCAAGCTCGTATCAGTACGAGAGGTTTCAGTTCGCTTTTATCTTCATATCTCTTCAGTTTCAGGTGTCATCTCCAGCAACACAAGTAAATCCCAATCACCTCTCTATTTGTGGTTGTAAAAAAAAGCAACTGTGGCGAACAATTATCTGAAAAGTGCGCTCCTAAACGACTTTATAAACGGATCCAATAAAAAGGGAAATGGTAGTCATATGAAACAATACCGTCCCAGTCTCCACCAGGCTGATATTTTTCCGATTTGCAGCAGCGCCGCATGCTCGCAGTTAGGTATAGACGCACCAAATCGGCGGTTCAGATCTATCGTCATGATGCTTTTAGGTAAGTGGAGTATGTATGCATTACGCATACTATGGTATGTAGCACTGCTTGGGAATTAAAAACAAAAACAACTGTTATTGACATGGATTTGGTCGGACGCCCACTACCTGAGCACTGTCATGCCCAAAGTCCTGGTATTTATCTGGGGAAGGGGAATGGGGTTCCGGTAACAACCTACGGAAGGGCCCAAACCAAACTCCAATGTTGGATATGTCTCAAAGCGTTAAGAAGGTGTATTATAGCTAGGTCTTTGAATGATGGTCGCGGAAAAGAGCTTGTCTGCCCACGAGGCATCCCATGCCGATGCGGAGTTCCCCGGAGGCGTTCCCACAATGTCCTGCCAGGGGAAATATCTGCTAATGGGCTCCCACAGGTGCTTACTGTTCGGCAATCTGATGCTCATCCGTGATTGCGAATTGATGACTTGGACTTTGGGGCCCGTGATTTGAGCAAATTTTGAAATGCTGATCTCTGATATGCGATACTGTAGGTGGAATTTTCTGACCCGACTTCCAACTGCTGTCTATGGGACTCCATAACTAACTAGTCAAGGAAAGATTTGATGTTTTAAAATTTTGGAGCCGTGACCTCTAACTCGGTTCGCAGACTACATGTAGGTACATGTACTAGTACTTACCTAAGTTACTCCGCTAATGCCTACTTCCCACGTTACAGTGGCTTTCCCCACTCAGTAGAAACAAGCTACATGTCCTGCAAGAAAAATAAAAGGGACCTCAAGAAAGAAACGGGTCTTTGTGGCGTCCAATCACTGGTACCATTCATCTAAACATAGCTACTTCTAGGTGCATTTGAAAAGATAAAGTCGTCTAAGTCTGCAGATATCCGGCCTTTACTCTTACTGGAGCTCTACACAATATAGAGTCTGGTAGAATCATGAAAAAAGTTAGTCCTCCGGGGGTGGGATCAAACCCACCCCTATGCCCGACTGGGGAACCACAGCCTTCTTTGCAGATTTGGGGTGGTGGTGGTGAAAGATGGATTCAATCTGGCCCTAAGAATACCCAGGCGATTACCCCTTTATAGGTACGGATACCCTTATACAGTTTCTTGGTCCATGCTTACAGAAAAAAATTCCTTTAAGGGCGAGTAGGGCTATTGAGTTATGCAAGACCCACTTTTGCAAATGTAATAGGTATACCGGACTCTGATTTATCCAGATGGTGACCCACATTGTGACCACCAAACATTATCAGGACCATGAATATATGTCCTATCTTTGATTCTAGCAAAGATGAGCCACCATCGAGAAACGGTGTCAGGGTTTTTATACTCCAGCTCCCAGTCCCATGGAAGTCCGGCAGAGTGAGACAGGTCCCGGATGCCTGGAGTCAGGATGTTAAACTACTACATATAGTTATAAAATCCCGAGATATCGGATCCGTGTGGTGCTCTTCGATCCTCAAACTCTTTTTTTCCTTTTCCTTCACCTTAATTTTTCAAATCTACCTTCTACCCCTCTGACATAATGCGGTGTTGCCGGGCTTTGAACACAGAAAAGGGGGGGCATTGCAGACAATTTGCAACACCGGCCTTCTCCGAATATCCTTCAGCATCCTACACAACCCGATATGCCGCGCAATTTATTGCCTTCCTGCGAGCCATTCTTCCTGCTAATGGCGATAGAGTCCGCATGTACTCGTACTTTCCTGACGTTTGGAAAAGTGACCGCTATTGCATGCCATACAAATACGCGCCAAGTCCAAAATTTAGTATGGTATGCAATAGTGGTCCATTTTCCAAACGTCAGGAAAGTTAGTAGTATAGTCGGAACTCGACATGTCGGGCTGCCAAGACCCCGATGATTTCATACGGAATGGTTAAATAGTCAAGGGGTCTAGATCCAGGTGTTAGGCTCCAGCATATAGAGTTGCCATGGTACTGTCAGTACATGCATTAGCTTGTACCGGGTTTTTATGTCCCTGCTAACCATGTGGTTAGCCGATTACAAAGGACCAGGTATAGCTTACATACCTCAGGCAGCGCAGGCAGCGTAGAACCTACATTGTACTTACATGTACTTACCTCCTTAACATCATTGTAGGTACAATGAATAATGAGCCCATATGCCTAAAAGCAAGGTAGTGAAGGGCAAGGGGGAGACGGTGCTTGTTGATCGGCCCAAATTACACTCCTGATCTGAATTCGCTAGAAATGCCATTACATGTAACCGGGGGCGCTTTATGTACTGATACATGTGTACACGGCAGGATTTCATGCCCTATTTGGCTGGACATATGCACAATTTAGAGGCGTTCTACCGAAATTCTTCCGCCCGCTGAAACCTACATGTAGTCTGTTACCATGAACTTGAAGCACGCTAGAGTTTTGGTAACTGGCTCAAGTCGCGAGAAGAAGAAGACATAGGATCGATCCCAGGGACACACAACACAGCCCTGCTGAATGATTTGGAATTGTCCCCACACGCAGACGTTGCTGCGCGGAATGCTTGGATCGCTCCAGTTCTAGATATTGTAAGAGTTGAAGAAGGGATGAAGAACTTCTACCGTGTTGGCCGGGACTGACTATGTGCGATTTGGTAAACGTTTTTCTCAGCAAACAGCTGCAGCCACCGAGATGGGGGCCTTTCATGGCGACTGTTCTATTAGATTTAGGTGCCCACCTTGGGGAAATCAGCAAAACAAGTTACGTGAAGCACATGAAGCACAGATAGGGATTATATATATTCACGAAAGAAATTGGATTTCTATAGTACAATGGGAGATCCTTATAAAAATATTCACAAAAGAGAAAAAAGAGGAAGAAAAAGAAAAAGAAAAAAGAAGAACCAGAAAGACACTCGGAGTGTCCAGCTACTACCTCTACCTATTTCCCTATCTATCCAAACCCGCTATCCACTACCGCCCAAGCTTATACTTCCTCACCGCGGCCTCCAAATCCCCCATCTTCGCCGCCTCATCCTGCCCCGCCTGGACCACTATTGTCGGCCTCCCCGTCCCTTCTCCCTTATTCCGCACCTTGCCAGTCAATACCCTCTCCGCAACCCTCCTCAAATCCGCCACCTCCAACGCCTCGATCTTCTTGCACATCTCGAGCACACCCACCTTCTTCCCCTGCGTCTGTACCTGCCGTCCGAGATCCTCGAGCTCCACCATGCGGCTCTCCAGGTTCATAAGCAGTGAGCTCTTCAGCTGCTTCTTCGCACGGTCCACCTCAGCCTTCTTTAGCCCCGAAAACCCGCTCGTGGCGAACGTCGCTGCGAACTCGCGCAGCACCACGTCAAGGAGCGCGTGCCCGGCGCCCGGGCGACAGGAGGCCCCGATCCCGAAGAGACCGCTGTCGCTGTAGCCATGGTTGAAGGCGACGCAGGACTCGATCCATCCATGTTGGTTGAGGACGTTGGTGAAGAGACGGCTGTACATGCCCTTTCCGGGGCCGCCGGCGGAGAAGGAGCCGCCGCCGCCGAGGAGGGTCTGCAGTGTTGCTAGGGCATAGATATCGGGGTCGGTGATGCCGAGGCCTTCGAAGGCGATGTAAACATGCGTGAAGGTGGGGAGGTGCGTAGGGCCGTCGAAGGGCGGAAGGGAGAGGATACCGCCGGTGTAATGGGATGGGGTGTTTAGTGGGGGGGAGAGCGGGGAGGGTGTGGAGGCGGCGGAGGCGCTAGTGGAGGCACTAGTGGAGAGGTTCTTGACGAGGGGGATCCTGGAAAGGATACTGGATGTGGTGGTGGTGGTGGTGGTGGGGGGCGGCTTGCTGGTGGTCGCGGAGATGGGCTCGCCGGCTTTCATGTCGCCAAAATGCTTTTCGCCGAGAGCGACGGCGGTCCTATGGTCTACGCCCGCAAAGGCGAGCACTATGCGCTCGGGGCGGTAGAATAGGCTCCTGTACTCTTGTATGGTCTTTCTATTGATCTTGGTTAATTGCTCCTCCGGGCATAGCAGCGGATTCCCCAGCGTATTTCCCTTATACGCCGCCACATGCACCAGTTCCGGCAATATCATCTCCGGCCTCGCCCAGATCTCACCAATCTCGTACCGCGCTGTCTCCAGCTGCTGCGACACCTCCTCCTCGCTGATGAGCGGATCGCGGACCGTCTCTGCGAGGATTCCCGCCATACTTGCTACGTCCTTGTTGAAGACGGCCGACTGGTACATGAGGGTCTCTCGGGCAGAGGCGCACTGCACATGCCCACCCAGCGAGTCAAGCACCTCAACCATCTTGTCCGAGGATCGGCGGGTAGTGGCCTTGAAGGCGAGACGGTCAATGATGTGACTTACGCCGTGCAGGCGGTCGGTTTCGTATCGTGAGCCAGCGTCAATGTAGACGCCTATGCCCGAAAAGTGGCCGGGGAGGGCCTCGGTGGCTATTCGGAGGCCATTGGGCAGCGTGGTGATCTCGTCGAGCTCTACAGGGTCCTGAGGCCGTTGTTAGTTGGGAATATGAGGCCAAGGTTGGGTGAGAAAGAGACAGTAAGTACATACTCGACTCTCTGACGGCGATGCCGCGGAGGCAAAGGAACGGTGGCGGGGTAGAGGCTGCAGTGAAGGCAATTTGCCCTTAAGCCGAGGGACTGCTGAAGGGCGCAGAAGGGATCTGAAGGCGTGTGAACGAAGCATCGTGAGGAGAAGGAGGAAGAGGAGGAGGGGGAGGAGGGTGACTGTGGTTTGAGCCCAGAGAGGATTTTGGTTGGCGTTTGCTGGCTGGAGAATTAAGATCTTATCAGAAATTTGAAATTGGGTTACCCGGCTTCTTGTGATCTATTGCAGATGATCTAGAGCTGTGGGGGGGGGGGCAATTGGGAGTGTGTATTATATAAATTGAGGTTCGTTTTATATGGAGAGATTTGGTTTTTGATACAGGGATGTGGTGTGGTGTGGTGAGGTGGGGTTTGATTGATTTGCTGGGCAGGAAATACGCCGCTTTTAGTGATGGTGGCAGCGAGTGATGCGTTGTGATGATGCATTCAATTCGTTATGTGAAGGAAGTATCGACACTCTCACGGTGATCGATTCATTGATAAAAACACCAACACCCGCAGTGCTCGTGGCAGTACGTACTTGTATATGCGGTACACGATACACCCAGATTTAAGGCAAATGTCTGTCTGTTCCAAGGGGTTAAATCTGTGCTATCTAAGAAGTACGTGTGTTGGGCCAGCAGCCAAAGTGTCGAATCCACTCGCACAACAGCACACGACAACCACCGCTGTCAGTAAGCTTAACTGCGCAACCCCGGAATATATATGGTTCTCTAACACAACATACTCGATAAACCCTGCAAAGCCAGAGCTGATCTTGCTTGAGCATATCTACTTGAACTGGCAATATATACTGTCTATTTCAACTAAATTACAACTTACACACGATTGACCGGGGTTTTGTCCCCGAGTGCGTACCGTACCCTGACATGACCCGACTCAGCCGGGCCCCCGAGTCGGAATGCTAGCCCGTGACTACATGTGCCCATCTAAACCGTACCACCCCTCCCCCTCTCCCCTTCAGAATGAGATTATATTAAACCATATAAGTACATAAGTATATACTTCATAACTATATTACTCCCCGCCGGTGCAAACAGGTCAGGGTCTATGTAGGATCGCAGGTACTTGGGAGCGCTCCCACTCACCTCTCCGGGTTGGACCTAACCGGAGCCGGAGTATTAAACCTACATGTACTTACCTTCTTACTCGACCCTGCAGTGGCCGGCGCTAGCTGTGGCTGAGTGTGGTGGTGGTGGTGGTGGTGGTGGTGGTGGTTGGTGTTGTGAGCTGCCCACCTCCGCCCCGAAACATCCTCACGATCAACGACGGCCAATTCCATAATCCGAAATTCAATCCATCGAAAGCACATACACACCTAGTAACTACATATAACTTTTTGAGCCCCTCCCCACCCACCCCATTAACAAAAGACCAAGACACGCAGAGAAAGAAAGAAAGAAAGGCACGAGTGATGATACATGATCGACCATAGTATATTTTACAAACCCTAACTTCAGGGCTTGATCTCAAATAGTCTTACATTCCCGGCCTCGTTTCCGACGGCCACTATGCCCGTCTCCTTTCCGGCCCAGGCCACGGCCGTGACTTTGCCCAGCGGCGTCTTGCTGGTCGGCCAATTCTTGTAGACGGTGCAGCTAGGGAGGTGCACTATATCACATTGTTAGTAGAGTTCTAAAGTTGTGGAGAGTCGTTTGAGAGGAATGCTCACCCATCCTTAACGCATCCTTCTTCCCCCGACTCGCTATACACAGTACCTGCGTATCCGGCGAGAACTCCAGCACACTGATCGCCGTCACCAGCTGCTCCATAACCTTCACGGGCTTCGGCTCCTGCGGACTCCCCACCGCACCCGGCGCACTCCCCCCAAACGAGAGCTTCCGGTCATATATGTTGACGATGCCACTCTGCGACCCGACCGCGACCCAGCGCGCGCCGCCGTTGGCCACCACCGTCGTCGCAAAGCCGCCCTCGTCGCGCCACCGCGCCGTGAACGCGCGCTGAAGAACATCGTACTCCCATACCTCGCCGCCCTTATTTGCGATGGTGAGGTGGCTGCCGTCGTGGTGCCACGACACGTCCTGGACGCGCCCGTCGACGGCCGCGAGCGCAATCCATTGAAGGCTTGTGGCGTCGAGGATGTTGACGCGGCCCTTGGCAGCTAGAATGGCCATGAACCGGCCGCAGGGCGACAGCTTGAACGTCTCCATGCTTCGCTGCTCCTCCTGGTGTCCGTACACCCTTGTGATCTTTTGGACGGCGCCAGACTCCAGGTCCCAGACGTGGAAGTAGCGCCTGCGGCCGCTGGCAAAGATACGGCGGCCGTCGGCGTGGATCCAGGCGCTGGCAATGGGTGTGTGGCGGATGTGCAGCGATGTGGCGGGGGGGTTGTGTTTACCGTCGATGTGGTGGAGGCGCAGGGTTGAGTCGAAGCCGGAGGAGAGGAGGAGGGGATGTGAGAGGTGGAAGTGCAGCGCATTGATGCCGGAGAGGGAGCCGTTGGTGTGGTTTGCGTCGGTGAGGCGAGCAATGTTGAGGGCCTCGGGCTTGAGGTGGGTAATGCTGGAGGGCCGCGTCCAGTTGTGCGTGCTCTGGAGGAAGGTGGAGAGCGGTGGGGCGGTCACGGAAGTAGTGCCGGAGTCATCAAGGTCCATGTCTGAGCCGGAGGAGCTGCTGGAGGAGTCCCGGCGGCGGCGGCGCTTGTGTTCGGGGGTGTCGGGAAGCGCCCAGTCGGGGATAGGGTAGACTCGCTCGAACCTATATGGGCGGTAGGGGGTTAATTGAATTCTCTCTCTTAGTGAAGGTGTATGGGTTTGGAGCTTACTGGCGCCGGAGTCGCCGTGAGTATTCATTACCGTTGACAAAGTCGTCCACCTCGGTGTCCCGCAGCTTACGGCGCTGATTCACGGATGCGAGCGAGATTGTCAGGCGCTCATCATCACTATCCACCCAGGCCGGCGCCTCGCCTTCCGCTGCCGCTGCTGCCTCCGCCGCCGGTACTACCGCTATCTCCTTGTCGTCGCGAGTCACAATCGCAGCAGCCCCCGGGCCCGAATCCACAAAGAACAACTAAAACCCATGATCAGCCAATTGCCCCCTCCCATTCTAGAATAGTAGAAAGGGAAATAGAGGGAATAAAGGGGATTCGAAAATGAAACACACCTCATCATCCGCCAACGCTGCCAGATCCCGCCCAGGGCCCTCTTCACCCTCTGTTGTTGCCTCACCCTCTACCGCATCCCCGTCCTCCTCGTCGTAATCATTATCATCATCGGAATAGTACTTTTCGAGAGCTCCGTTCTCGCGTAGGCTCTGATGGAAGCCCGAGAGATCACCAAAGACGAGCTTTTCGAGCTCGAGCTCAGCGCCGTCCTTTGGGATGGGAGCGCGGTCCTCTTTCCTGGTGACCTTTGGCGGGGGAGGGGGACGGTCCGCGGTGGTCGTCTTGCGGGATTTTTTTGCCATTGAGTGAGTATATATGTAGTAGTATTTAGTATGTAGTAGAGAGGGGGAGGGGGGGGGGGTGTTGATGATTGTGGTGGTTGTGCAGAGACGAGTGAATCTGATCTGAATATCAAGTCGAAATATCTTTTTTTTCTTTCCTTTCTCTCAAGGAAGAGCAGAGCCTCATCATAGGGTTAGGGTTAAAAGACTGCTGGTAATGATCAATGATCAGGATCACGGCTGTGGATCCGCAGCACATGTTATCACTCGGTATGTGGTTTCTTATGTAATCAGAGTACATGCATTGATTCTTGGCGTCGCGAAAGCCTCAACGATCGATCATTTCCCCCTTTACGGTTTCCGGGTTTGAGTCGACTCTCTCCCCCAAACACTGCGACAGAACATCACCACCACCATAACCGCCTCTTCAATGCCGCCCAAACCCCGTAATCCCGCTACAGCAGCTTCTGCTACTGCTCCATCCACTTCTACCTCTGCCGCCGCCGCCGCCGCCGACACACCTCTCTTCCTCCCCTCCGCCCTCGATGACTCCGACTCCGACTCCACCCCCTCTCCTCCCTCCCCTGGCCGTACTGAAATCACCCCCGGCCCACCTCCACAACAGGCGTCAATGTCTGCGACAATTCCCACCGCCCACTTAACTCTCTCCGACGCTAACAGCTCCTCCGAGGCTGACGCCGCCTCAGACGACGACGACGACGACGACGACGACGACGAGGACGACGATCCCGTCGTCTGCAGCTACAACATCCACATCACGACCCCCATATCGCCCGACCTCTACATCTTCCAGTACCCCGTACGCTCCCGTACAAAGCCGTACACCAAGGCAGAGTCGTCGTGTCCCGTCGAGGCCCGCTTCAAGCCAAAGTCGGGGATGGTCGAGGTGGACGTGCCCGTCAATGTGCATGTCAACTACGACGAGGAAAAGGGCAAGGCGTGGGGGGATCTGATGCGGAAAGCCGGGAAGGAGGCGGCGGGGAGGTCGGCGCTGGCCGGAGGTGGGGGTGCAGGCGGCGCGAACAAGAGGAGGAAGGTGGAGGATGATGATGACGACGAGGAGGAGGAGCCGAATATAGGCGCGATCGACTTTGTGGAGGCGGTCAAGAGGGGGAGGGTCTTGGATAGGCAGACGTTGGGGAGTAGGATACAACCCGATAATACAAAGTATATGGTCGGTGTGTTTAAGAATGGTGAGTCTAGGCGCTATTGGTGGATGAGGTTATTGTTGATAAATGAGCTGACTGACTAACGGGTGGTGGGTGATATATAGACCAATTGCACCTGACTCCCATCGCCTCGACGCTCCAGCTACGCCCGCAATTCCACCACGTCGACACCGCCGTCGAAGCCGAGCGTGCAGCCTCAAAAGCCGCGCGCGATGCCTCAGCGCCTCAGAAGCCGCAAGAGGCCCGTGCGGTGCATCTGTCCGTCAAGAACTCCGACGACCCGTCATCGCAGCTCAGCAACACGATAAAGGCGCTGCGTGTGGCGGAGGAGGAGGAGTGGACGAAACTGCACTGGGTCGACCAGGACACGGAGGACGCCTGGGACATGTATGAGGTCTCGTGCCTAAAGGGGGGCGAGGGCGGCCCGCTGAGGAATATCACAGGGAAGGCGGAGTATATGGAGTGGCTGAGTACGGGAAAGCCGATTGTGAGGAAGAAGGAGGTGAAGGTGGAGGGGGTATGAGGGGTTGTGGGTAAAATGGGGGGCAATGGCATATTGTAAATAGACTTAGGTAGTATAGCATAGCATAGCAGGTATATGTATCTGCTCATGGTTCTGCATCCTTAATGAGAAACAAGTACAAATGCGTTTCAAACTGCTTTCCGTATTTCCTCTTTTTTGTAATTTGTTCTAGAGCTCTTTGCTATGTATTAGGATGCAGTATCTGGTCGAGGATCATGATTTGGAATATCTAACATACTTTCTCTGAGGTTAGCACTCTCATTATTTCTAGGCCGAGCGCTTATCGATATCATAGCCCCATGAGCTGTAACCTCCTCCTCCTCCCTGCTCCTCATCAAACTCATAGCACTATTGACCAAACATTCGTAGACGGCAGAAGTTTGTGATTTATTGTCGACAGACCAGAGCGCTGTACATGACGTTATAGCTAGCACACGAGGACCCACGAATTCGAGTCCGTATTCTGGTCCTGTACTGCGGCAGCCCTCTATTTAGGTGTTCGTGATTCGCCCGATCTACACCGGACTCAAGCCAGTGGCTCGTGCTCTCTTCCCTGGCATATGGGCTTGGAGCCTAGTATATTGTGTCTGCATAATAATTGTGCTAGAGTATAGGGCTCTGGACTGCATACAATCTTGTAAAAGTCAAGCCCATATGCGTACATGCCCTGATAACCAAATCTGCAGCCCTGTTGACATCACAATTCTTTTGCATAAATGCGGAGCGATAGTTCATATGCACGTAATGGTCCCTGCTTTCAACATGCTTCAACTGCTAACTCTTATCCTTCAGGCCGGCGGGTATATTATGGGTCATAAATTATCACTCGGGTTGGTACTAAAGACGTGGGGGGTAGCTTGGCAATATTTGATAACTACATGTACATGTACCAGAACCACAGTTGGTGTATGACTTCTAAGGCACCAAACCCCACAACCTTATGGTTTCTAGAAGGTAATTAGGGAAAAGAATGTGACGGTCCTGCAACCACTACAAACAGCCCCGAGTGTCCTACTCGTGGGGGGAAGAACAACCTTCAAAGGGCAAAATAAAAGAATATATACTTTGATACAAGAAATGGGAAGATTTTATCATGTACAATTCCACCCACCTCAACCTCTCTATACACCCCCCCGTCTACCTGTCAACCAACGCATGCTTTACGGCCCTCCAGTACTTCCCTGAAACGAGGGACTGGATTTCCTCTTTGGTGACCCATTTGAAGTCGTTCAGGCCAAACTTGTTTTCTGCCAAATCTGCCTGTCCGGCAAGGATGCGTGCCTTCATGAAGAAAACCTTCTTCCCCCCGTTCTTACCCTCGTCGATAATACCCCAGGGGTAGTCGTAGACACGGTGAGCTATTGGGACGTTTCCGACAAACCAGGTGTGCATGTTAATGCCTACAGATTCTCTAAGGGTACGTTCAGCGCCCTATGGGGATGTTATCTTAGATAATTTCTTCTTAAAAAGCATGTCCGGGCTAGCAAAGGTATTCCATACCGATCGGAGGTTCTCATCCCCAACAAGCACGCTCTGTGGGAACCTCCATGCGAACTCATCCCGGTTCTTTCTGACAAGAAGGTATAGTGTCCTGCTCATTTTCCTATTCAGGCTCTTTGTGTCATTCTCCAAATCTGCTTGTGAGATCCTTGGGAATGGCTTTGCGATGATTTCCGTCGGGTGCTCGAAGGGTTCTCCCTTTGCTTCTGCCTCCTTTGCAGCCTCGGCTCTCGTAGCAGCCATCCTCAGCGTATCCTCTTCTCCCGTTACGGTAGTATCTACCAGATACTGGTAACCATTATCTTCGCTGATGTGGCTGTTGTCCCCGGCCAGAAGCTCGTCTGCCCATCCTCGCGGCCCGTAGGGATTGTACTTGTTTGCCGCGGCCTGCTTTCTCTTCCATTCCTGATCGGCCAGAGTTCCCTTTTTGAAGTAGAACCAGCGGGTGAATGGAAGCTGGAGTCGGTCATTGAGGCGGCGCTGGTAGAAGTAGTACGATGACTCGAAGTCCGGAAGGTCACGGGTAAGCATGGGTGGTCGACTGAGGATAACCGCCGAGGCAACGCTATACGATTCCGAAGCGTCGGCCTCCTTGCGGGCCTGGAGATGGAAGATGTGCCCAGCACCGGTAGGATCTGCTGCGGCGGCGGTGGGCTCTGCCGTAGCAGTCGAGTACGATCGTATGACACATGGTTTTGAGGAGTTTCTCAGGAGAGATCCTGGAGATTTTTATTTAAGTCTTGAGAATACGGCCTTCAATTCGAGGTAATTGACATTATATTGGACTGGGAAAGACATACGCCGTATCAGCAGCCCCAGTATCGGCCTAGAACACTTCTGGCCTGAATTCATAGCAATAGTTTACACCAGAGTAATCGGAGATTACTACAAGAGAACCTGAGGTAAATTGGGGTAATCGCAGAGGGGTGGAAACTATGATTGGCGAAAGACCTCAAACGTCAAACGTCGGACTTTCCAAAACCTCGAAAAAGTTTCTGCGGTCCCTCCATTTGCCAAGCCTGAAAGGTGGGATGGATGCAACGAACAGTTACCCTGAACCAACCTCTTAACGCGCAAACGCGTCTTCCCGGGGACCTCGTTCGCGGCATCACGTTGGCTTCGTCAACGGCCCGACATCACCAAACATCAACACCACCAAACCTCCATACTCCCAAACTTCGATATCAGGCCATTCATTGACAACAACTCAGCAATGTCTAGACTCCCCTCGGATCTACCTGGGTGCCTTCCGTTGTTAGAGGTGGAAAACCGAGTAGGTGCCACTGTCAATCTGGCGGGAGTTATTGTGGACTGCCGTCCACCCATGATGTCCGGAGGCTCAGGTGCGTGATGGACGGCTCGTGTCTAAACAAGAAGCCTACCTCGCCCCTTTCACCCCACAAGTAACCAATAAATTTATAATTTAAGAACAGTATAGACTTACTTACATTCTTCGTTTTTATCCCTCCCAGATTGGATGATAACCTTCAAAATTTGCGATCAAACCTGCCCGGATGAGGCATCTAATGTATCACTCCGTATTTTCAGGCCGGCTGCGGAGCAGCTCCCTCAGATATACTCAAATGGTGACATCATTATCATCAAATCAGTGAAACTCAAATGGTACAAAGATAAAGTCTTCGGAATATCTTCGTTTGCAACGTCTTGGATCATCAGTTACCTCCCTCCCCTTGTAAACACAGCTCCCGTGGTTGCCGCGCATCCTCCCTCGACCAGGCCTCAACCAATAGAATTGAACTATATCAAAGGTCTTCGCAACTGGTGGGCTTCAATTGGCGGTGCACCATCCTCGGGGAGCACAGGAAGCTACCAATCTTCACCTATGAGCTCGGCGCACCAGACAACCAGCTATCAGACACCTCCTGTGAACAATCACTACGTAGGAACCAGCTACCAATCAACCCC
This sequence comes from Morchella sp. 2018-W16, assembly GCA_024713755.1. Lineage (NCBI taxonomy): Eukaryota > Fungi > Ascomycota > Pezizomycetes > Pezizales > Morchellaceae > Morchella > Morchella sp. 2018-W16. Next base: position 1,094,499 of record JAMGYY010000014.1, on the reverse strand, counting down.
TATAAACTATCACCAGGCATCATCTCAAGGAACCCCCTACCAAAGCAAAGGTTCGCCGACTATAAAAGTTGGAAGTAAAAAATTTGCACTGATTAGAGATATGGAGATCAACTGCTACTATGACCTGATTGGCCTTGTCGTCAAGGTATTCCCGGGAAACCAGAACTATACTCTTTATATTACAGATTACTCTAAAAACTCTATGCTTCATTCTTATGAATGGCGTGTGGATGACGCCGTTGAAGAAGATGACGAAGGTAATTTTATAGCTCGAGGCAAAGGGGGTGACGGGAAATGGCCGGGGCCATGGGGTCAGTATACCCTGCAGGTTACGCTCTGGGATGGGCATGCCATGGCTGCGAGAACAATGCTGCAAGAGGCTGTCGGTTTCTATGTGGGGCTGCGGAACGTCAAAGCGAAAAAAAATGGGGACGGAAGGCTGGAAGGGGCAATGCATGGCGAGAGACAGAACCCAATGCAAGCAAATTTATACATCATAGAGAACATGAAAGATCCGCGGGTCAAGGATATCATTCAACGGAAAAAGGAGTACACCAGGAGGTTTGACAAAAACAAGCACCGGCATGAAGAGGAGCAGAGAGCCAAGATGGCCGAAATTAAGAGAGAAAAGGCCAAGAGAGAAGCAGATAGAATAGCACGCCAAAAAGAAGCAAATGAAAATAGTATGTAACCCCCTCTCCTTGCTACATCTAAAGAGGTACTTACCTAACTTTACTATTGAAATTTAGTTATATGTGAACAAACGCCTAGCGTCCCAACACCGATCGACGCAATTCTTAATCCAAAGGATATAACTACCCCTTTCGTTAATCGGAACTATCGCATATTCTGCCGAGTGATCGATTATCTTCCTTCAACACTCGAGCAATTTTCCGTCCCTAACACGAAGGTAAATCCAGACGATGATTATGACACACCTACCGATCGTTGGGTTTGGCGCTTTGCACTGCTGGTCGAAGACAAACAGGGTGATTCCATGCGAGTTATAGTCGAGGGGAAAGATGCAGAGGGTTTTCTCGGGATAGATGCGGTTGAGTAAATCTCCCTGTTGGATTTTGTTTTTAAACCCAACCGGAAAGCTAACTAGAAAAATAGCCTCCGGGAGAAAAAGCACGGGGACACCCTTCAACTACTCAGAGAAAAGCTCTTTATAGTCTGGGGTAACCTTGAGGAAAATAAACAACGTATAAGGTTGCTTAAAGAGGCTCGGTCACGGAAAAGGAAGAGGAGTGGTGATAAGGGCCCTAGAAAAAAGCGTGAAACCGATGAACTCGGGAAACCCGTTAGACGTAATAGAGAAACGAGCCCTGATCACGACGGCGAGGACAGTGAAGATGACAGTGAAGATGGCAGTTATACTGAATATCCTAGGGGAAGTGGGAAAATGTTTGATGCTTGTATCAGAGAGTATGGAGTCAAACGTGCGGGGGGCGACTGGGAGAGATTGCACAAGCTATATGGCACATGTATCAAAATGTAGGTATCAGGGTCCGGTTTGACTTGTACTACCACTCTTATTGGGGTTCAGAGAGGTCTGGTGGTGATTTTAAGTTTACAACTCGTGGAACAGCTGGCATATTGATATCCTAATTTTTTGTTTTGCTTAAGGCGGCCTATGTATTCACTTATCCTTAGTAACGTGCTCCTTGGATATACGATTAGTTTAAGACATACAGGTAGTTTCATGGCTTAATAAAGGTATGCCCGAATGTTACCACTCGGAGTTGTTTCTGGGAGCTTTTGATAGTGAAAATATTTCTACCTAAGTTCTGGAAGCGATATGTTTATATTGTTTAACGCCGATCACTATCTCGCCCTACAACGCAGTGACCCATGATGTATCGATGCCTGGCACCCATCTATCGAGGACTTTGGCACTTCAGACTCTGCACCCCTCAAATCACCATCTTTCTCCCCGAACCCTAAGGTATTACCTCTAAATAACCTTCATCTAAGCTTCAATTATATATAAACAGTTAATAATTTTGAGTTCAAAGTGGCCGGACGTAGACTAGGAAGCAGTGATTCTGGCGAAAAAAATGTTACTCCCGATATAATCACAGAATATCACTCGCGCTACAAAATCAGCGTTAGGTCCGCATTGAGTCTAGCTCCGGGTTTTAGATAGTATAAACCACCCCCTCGCATCTAGTCTCTGTTTCAGTAGTTGCCTATACCCCATAGTCAGCGAATCTCTCCAATCGCCTTCCCGCAAGTTCATACCCTTTCATGATTAGCTTTGCCTTCATTTGACGGTTTTCGTTAGTGCCACAACTTTGTGTGGTGAGCCACTGGCTACAAGTCTCGAGGAGAGATGAAGATATGTGCAAGAGAGAATATTGCTTATCTCTAGGTACAAAAGGGTTAAAAGCGGCCTCACTGGGACCGCAGTCTAATCACCCAAGAGTGGCTTCCACCCACAGATTGATTGACCAGCTGGCCGGACCGAAGTACTAAGCCCACTCGATTGATAGCCATATGCTCAAACCCCCAGAGTCTAATATTTAGAGGAATTCCTAACGTAATGAACCCAACTCCACCTAATTCCGCCATTAGGCACTCCCGTTCTAATTAAAAGGCATTTTTATATGATCAAGTGTATTTGTTTAAGGTACTAAAATATAAACGTATAAAATATAAACAAATAAATATAAACAAATAAAATATATAAAAGCCCTTAAGGGCAAAATAGGAGGAGTGGAGGACCTTTGGTAGTAAAGGATTGATGGTGTGGCATGATTGCCGAGTTTACTGTTTTCCGCAGTCTCGTCGGCTCACTATCTGCGACTTTCTGGTAGGGCTTGCTGCCCTTGCTAATTAGGAGGCATCCATTCCAATTACCTATATATCTAGAATTCGTGTGGTTATAAGGATCATTGCGGCCTTTGGTCTCGCGTGACGGCGGGCTATATGAGGCAGTATTTAGAGCAACGCCCGGGATCAGCAGGTCTCCTTCAAAGCTTAACCTTGTGCGTAGAGAGATTAGGCCCGTGCTTGGCATGTTGGGAACGCAGATGAATATAAGTCAGATTTGTGTGTAGCAGGATGGCACTTGTTCGGATGGGGGTGCGGGTAGATTTCGTTTAGAAGCTTGACAGCACTATAGACTCATCTACTACTTATAGGTTTGCCCACAATGAGTGATTGTGGCGCAGGTTTAGTTTAGATCATGGGAGCGTGCAATTCTACTGTGACCCACATTAGAATATTCTCTTCTAAGAAAGGATCGTCCCGTTGTTCCGGGAGGTCATAAGTTGTTATTCTTATCATTGATCACTCTGAGCGAGCAGAAGACGATAGATACATACATACATGTAGTAAAAGGAATACTTTATGTGATCTCATCTAAAGAAAGTATATGTGCGTGTATATACAGGAGACAAGATGCCTGCATGAGCATACACGTTAAGTTTCACAAGGTCTATGTCCCACTAGGCTTCAATGTTTTGTATATCAGCTACCTTCTCTTTTCCCTTCCTATCTTTTCTCCTTTTATGTTTTCCCGCATTAATTAGCTGACCGAAATCTGGACAAACTACAAACTTGCCCTTCACCTGTCCTAACGAGAACGCCGCCCCCTTCTGTCTACCGTTCTCATCGACGTCCTGCTCCCCCCATGGAGACTTTTGCTTAATTACAACCGCCTCCTGTAAGAATCCCATTGTGGATCCTCTGCTGACATCGAACTCGATGGGACCATCTTCGCTGTCTAGAGACCCCCAGAGAATGGAGATACGTCCTGATTTATGAATTCGTAGTTGACCAGCTATCCCAGACGGGGGGAAAGATTCAAGTAGTGCCATTTGAGCTTTGGTAGATATCCTTTGTTGTTTAAGTGATAAGGGGATATTGGGAGGCAGGGCAGAAGCGGCAGACTTCTCATCGGGATTTAGGGGCGCCACTGGGGCTACAGCAATAGGTTCTTTAGCGTCCTCCGTGGATACAAGCTGGGGGAGGATCTCAGGGAATTGGAAGCAAAATATTTGGTTATCAAGTTCCAGATTCTTGTTCTTAGAATCAATAATACCGGGGTCCTATAGGGACATTAGTTCTTAACTCGGGACGGAGAGGAGAGCTATACTAACCATTTCCACATCATCATCGACTTTGATACCAGAGAAGTTACCAACCATCTCTCTTAGGGTTGTTTGGCGGTCTATCTCTTCCATCTCGGTCTCCTCTTTAAATTGTTGTGCTAAAACCTCTGGGTCCTGCTTTGCGACCTTTGGTGAGGGCGGGGATAGGGGTGGTGAGTCCAAATCCGGGAGTGCAATATCATCATCTACCGGCTCGTCCTTAATCATGATTGTGGTTTCAAACTCTACCCTGCTCTTTCCCTTCTTCACACCTTTGTCTGTCTTCGAACTAGAGTCAGTATTTACTGAAGACTTCAACTCATGATGATGGCTTCTAGGAACTCGAAGTGGCGCTCCAGCTCCCCATGATTTGCCCTCGTCGTCCATTTGCTGGTCGCCTTCCCCATCTTTTCGGTCTGCAAGCTGGTCGAGATACCCTATAAATTCAACGTCCATCCTGGCATCATCTGAGTCGTCAGATGATGAATAACTGATCTCCTGGCCATCCTCGGTTTTCATTTTCGCCTTTCTTTTAATCCCATCTAGATCTGCGCCCATGGACTGTTTATGCTTCGTAAAATTTGTCCCGCGTTCGACAGCGACCTCTTTCAAACGACCTAGAGGGGATTAGGGAAGATCAGAAACCGGATACTTGAATAGTAGGACACACTTCGAGCAGAATATACCAGTGTTTACACTCCCTAATGCGAACGGCCCGGACGCTGTGGCGGGTGCATTCAGGAATCCACCTCTCCCTCTCCCTCGTCCCCTTCCACTTCTATTACCGCGATCGCCTCTGTCTCCTCGAACTGGAACCGGTGTAGCTGAAGCTTCAAATTTTGCTGCGATAGCATCTCGCTCTCTTGTTCACAAAATTAGTATAGCGAAGCGCGACCGGAAACTTAGCCATCCACTTACTCTTTGGTTCTTCTTGCAATGGCTTTCGGCTTGAACTTCAAACCACCTGTAGACCCCCGTATAGGAGGTCCAGCATGTGGTTTGGGGGTAAGACTGTCCAATCTCCCGGCTGGTGGTGCCTGAGCAATTGGTGCAAGAGGCTCAATGGTTTCTGCGGCAGGCGTAGACGGCCCAGTTGAAGGCTGCGAGGGTTGTGAAGCTTCGGCAGAGGCTTCTCCTCCTCCTGCGACCCTCCGGCGGGCTACGGGCTTCGGTACTGCTTTAAGTCGGGGGGGCATGGCTAGAAATTTTGGGTAGGTGGTTTTAGAGGTATGACTTGACCAGGAATGCGGTGTTGGTTATAACGTAATGTCAAATCTTGATACACGAAGTCACAAGTATCGAGCCTCACTAACTACATGTAGTATCTGCTCACCCAATCAAGTAGGTATGCAGGTAAAATATTGATAAAAGATTAAGTAAGCGGCATTATATTTGTGTTATGCATAATGCATGTACCTCCAGCGAAATTGTACCGGGTGTGCACCTTAAATACCGAGAACCCCTCCTGCTTGTTTTATTCATTGGTTGAATTTGTATGAACGTGATTTGAGGCAACCAAAGCAACCAATGATACAGGGCCAGTTTTGCTGGAGGAAAAAAATACCGAGAACCCCCTGTATATTTTCACTTAAAAAAACTGAAATAATTTCAAATTATTTTTTAAAAATACAGAAAAAAAACCACAGTATTGCGCTTCCTTTCAGTTTCTCCTGATTAGCATCTTTAATCCCTAGTCTCTATTGAAGGCTGTTGTTTTCGAGAATTTGTGCATAAATAAGAGTCAAATTGAGGGGATGGAGGTTGTGTTACAAAAGCTGCGGGGCAGACTATTCAAATAGAAAATTGACTGCCAAGCACCACTTTATTTTAAAAATTATATATATCAGACCAATCAGAGCCCTTAATAGGCCCCCAATTTTTAAAAATTGCCTAAAACGGGGTTGTCAATACATACCCTCAACACCCAGTACTAGAAATTAGTAAATACATGTACTTACATTTATGACGTAGATTAAGCCCTCCAACCTCCATATAGCATTGCATCCTCTGGTTTAGTGATTACCTATTATGACAATATTTACTATTGTACATGGAATAGAGTTGCCATAGTCTCCGGGCTATAAACATATATAAGTTATCAATCAATCAATCGATAGGGGAATTAACAGGTTCAATATCAGATACAAGTATGCGCATGCGCATATATACACATGTATCCTTGTATACATGTAGAAGCTTCCTATAAGGGTGCGCTCGGGACCAAGGTTTATGCCTTTTACACTTATATAGAGGGTACCAAGCACACAGGTGGGGGGAAGCTTACCAAAGAATACATATAGTACCGTGATCTCGTCGTTCGCCAATAAGATGCTGACCCATCCAGAAAGATTAAGCTTAGTATGGCCTTACTTACAGATCTCGTTATCTCTCTTATCAAATAATGGATCTCCCATACAAATTTCGTCCCCCTACTATGGGGGTTAGGATTGACAGACTATGGGGTAGAGGGATTACTCTTAATATATAAGGAACTTTTATAGCAAACTTTGGCTGTAGTTGGATTGACTACAGTATCTCTTAAATTACCCGCATATTATATTAACATGTTACTCTAGTACTGTCTTTTTCACCCATCAGCAAGCTTTACCATTTGTGACTGGAGTCTCCTGAGTCTCCTGACAGTCTCCTGAGTCTCCTGAGACCCCTGTAATCTCCTGAGGCTTGTAAAATCTTGCTAATGCCTCTTCTACAGGGTTTATTGGACAGAGTTGAGTGATGGCTTGTAAATCGCATAGAGAACCAATGTCACGACTTTAGCTGATACCTAAGGGATTAGGGTAGTGCTTTTGGGCCGGATGCTTGAGCTAGGTACTGGTTATTGTCGATTAGGCAAACAGTAAACACAGGTACCTGGCCTGGAGTCTTGCATTTTGTAATAGTGATAGATATATGGTATAGAAATATATTGTAGACTTCAATACTAACAATATTAGATACAAAAGGGGTGCCTTATATAGACATATAAGGCAGTCACATATATATATACCGAACATACTAGGCACAATGGTTGACTAGGCCCGTATCACAGTGCTAAGCGAGAACGGGAGCTAAACAAGCCAATGCAAATCACCAAGGCGGGACTAGGGTGAGAGCGGGATGGGGGGGGGGGCGAGACGGACGGTGAGGTCGACAGAGGAACTAGGGGCAGAGGTCGAGGCGAAAGTGCAGGGGGGTAGTCCTGACGTTCCCGCGGGGGCAGCACAACCAGTGAGACTGTGGCTAGGAGAGAGAGTATATATTATAGACGAGAGAAGACTAAGCGACGCCTAAGATGACAGGAAGGTTGCGTGAAGAAGAAAGGGGAAGAAGAGAAATCCTACAAGCGAGGGAGAGAGCTCCCTATATATAGCCTAGGAAATTCATCGCTGATTCATCCCGTAGAGCCCCGTAGAACCCAAAGGAAAAGCTATCATTACAAATTCCTGCATGCCGTTGACTCATAGAACCCTTGTAACCAAAACCCATAGAACATAACAGAAACCCTGACTAATCCTTCTTGCCACAACGGTGCTCGATATTGTATCATGCCGTGATAGATATTAGGTCCCCCTCTGAGGCCTAAGTCCTCTTAGGCTTGCGTGAGTATCGTTCGTGAAAGTCTTTGACCAACTCGGGGGAGTTGTCCAGGTCGTCATGGGGTTGCCACGAGGGTTCGTCATACCCAGTACATCGAACGAGGTATTCCAATCGTCCCCATCGTTTACGAGAGTCTAAGCTTGCATCAACCTCCCACTCCTGTTCTCCTTCAATCTCGACTGGTGGTGGTGGAGGTTGTAGTTGTCCCGGGACGGGGTCATTAGCGGCAAAGGATAGCAGGGATACGTGAAAGACTGGGTGGACTTTCATTGATGAAGGTAGGGTGAGCTCATAGGCATAGGGGCTGACAATACGGGAGATGGGGTATGGGCCGATTTGTTTCCAGTCCAACTTCTTCGAGGGCCTTTTGGTAAGTAGGTTCCTGGTAGATAACCATACTTTGTATCACGGCGTGATACGATATCAAGTATGGTTGCGGGGAGAAGGATTAGTCAGGGTTTCTCTTATGTTCTATGGGTTTCGGTTGCAGGGTTCTATGAGTCAACGGCATGCAGGTATTTGTAATGATGGATTCCCTTTGGGTTCTACGGGTTTCTATGGGATGAGTCAGCGAGGGGTTTTCAGGGCTATATATAGGGAGCTCGTTCCCTCGCTTGTCGGACTTCTCTTCTTCTCCTTTCTTCTTCACGCAAACCTTCCTGTCATCTTAGGCGTCCTTAGTTTCTCCTCGAATATATTCTCTTTGCTTTAGCCATAGTTCCACCAGTTGCCACTCGGGCACGTTAAGACCATAGCCTCGCACCCTCGCCTCGACCCTTGCCTCCCGTTCCCTTCAGCGACGTTGTATCCCACCCGACCCCTCTCTGTCTAGCCTAGGTGGTTTGCCTTGGCTTGTTCAGTACTCGCCTCCGCTTAGCACCGTGATACTTTGTCTCCAATGGCGTAACGGGGGGCCGGAGTCCTGCTGGTGTTGGCTGAATCTTCCTGGATCTTCTGTGCTCTGAACATCTTGGCTCAAAGGTAGTCAAACACTTCTGACATATCTCGTGCCATCGTGTTAGCTTGATCAGGAAAAAATAGGTCTCGCGAAGACGCATCTTATCTCCCAAGACGCAGAATACCCAAAGTCATCGTCTGGATGCATCGGGTGCCGTCTTGTGCCTCGAAAAAGTGATAGGTCACATTTGGCTCATCTAAGCTCGTCCAAAAGTGATATGTCATCTTTGGCTCGTCTAAGCTCGACTTAGCTCGTCTAATCTCGTCTAAAAGTGACAGGTCGTCTTTTGACGCCTAATTTCGTCTCCAAAATGTGATATATTGGCAGAAAAATGATATGTTGACAGAGACTAAGCCCGATCGGGACTAGCTCCTGCCATCAACGTCATTCTTGGCGCAGTTTCCAGGTCTTAAGCACCCCCACCGCCGCCTCCGCCTCCATCTCCACCTTCACCTACACCTTCACCTTCACCTTCACCTCCACCTTCACCCCCACCTCCATCTCTATCTCGGGTATCTCCCTACCCCATATTCCGACACCTATGCTAATGTCTATATAGAGTCCTACACGCCCAAATCGACGCCCAAATCGACGCCCAAATCGACGCCTAGGACACGCCCAAATTGACGCCATGGACTCGCCCAAATCAACGCCCAAATCAACGCCTAGGACACGCCCAAATCGACGACTTCTACAGGTAGTGAGGTAGGCGCGCGGGTGGAGCGGAGACCGTCGCGCAGGCATATATTTGTATATAGAATTATGTAAGATTATCTAGAATTAAATAAACGATGTACCGTGAATCACCTGAACTGTCCAATCGTCAATGTGACGTCAATTCCCAGCGAAAATTAGCGTCAAGGTTCTGCTATGACTGCTAGCATGGCAAAAGGCACAAGACGGGGTTTTGGAGACTAAAGACGAGATTTTGGAGGCTAATGACGAAAAAGTCAACTTGGGAGTCCAAGACTATCTTGTGGCGCCGGGGCGCGGGAATGCAGGTAAGCAATTGATTTTTGAGCGTCTTTGACGTCTTGGGCATTTTCTGCCAATTGTGGTGCCCAGGCGCCACAAGACGCAGCCTCATTTTTTGCTGATGTTTATCGAGGTATTCTTGTAGAAGTCTGAGTTGTAGTTCCTCATGTTCTGGTACGAAGAGTTTTCGGTGATACAGGAGAAGCCCGTCTTTGTTTTCGGCGCATTCGGCGAGCAAGATCTGTTTTGATTGTTTGGTACCGTCTTTCAGCATAGCGAGAACTTTGCTTGGGAAACTGTCTTCTTGGTAAGCAATTAAAAATAACTCCTGGATGGTGGGCGTTCCTTCAGCGGATTCATTTATCAAAGAACCCGCGAACAAACTTAGCTTAGAATCCAAATTTTCTTTTTTCAACACAGTCTGGTACTGATACGCCAGGCGTTCATCCCCTTCCTTAGGTAGATCTCCCGATCTCCTAGTTAAAGCATCTGGTTTTCCCCCTTGTTTCCCTGGTCGGAATTGTATAGTATAATGAAATTAAAAAGGGATAAAAACTCTGCCCAACGTGTCTGCCGTTGGTTCAATAGCTTTGTTGACATAAAGTATTCAAGGTTTCTGTGATCTGTCAGGACCTTGATGGGGAAGGAGGCTGTTTTCAAGAAGTATCGCCACTCCTCAAACACTTGGATGATTGCTAGCAGTTCTTTATCGTAGATTTCATAGTTGCATTCTGCTGGCATGTGTCTCTTTGAGAAGCAGGCCACTGGGTGTAGTATTCCTTCGTCGTCTCTTTATGACATAATGGGGTTGAAACATAGTCTGATGCGTCTGTTTCCACTATGATTTCGCGTTCGGGGTCGAAGTGCTTGAGTATCGGTGCGGTGGTGAATGCTAACTTTAGGTCATCGAAAGCTTTTTGGGTTTTCTCGGTCCATTCAAACTTCACTCCCGTCTTGGTTAGAGCTGCTAGGGGAAGACGACTCTAGAGTATACATAGATGAATTTCCGATAGAAGTTAGGGAAGCCTAAGAATTCCTGTACGTCTTTCAGACAAGTTGGTGTTTCCCAATCTCTAATAGTGGCGACCTTATTTTCGTCTATCCTGATTCCTTCGGGAGTGAGTCCAAATTCAAGGTACATTGTTTCGTTAACATGCCATTCACACTTCTCGGGCATTAGGTGTACTTCATGTTGGTCTAGGATCCTGAGGATTTTGTCGACATGGATCTTATGTTCCGCTAGGGTGGCGGAGTAGATGAGTATATTGTCGAGATTTACGGTGGCAAAGTGATCGAGGTGTGGGCACAGCATATCGTTCACCCAATGTTGGAAGGCTGCGGGCGCATTGGTGAGGCCAAATGGCATGACTGTGTATTCGAAGTGACTATATCTGGTCCTGAATGCCGTTTTCCATTCGTCTCCCTCCTTGATTCTCAATTGGTGGTACCCGTTGCGGAGATCGAGCTTGGTAAAGTATTTGGCCACACAGATACCCATGAAGGTTTCTGGAGTTAGTGGCAATGGGTGGCGGTTCTTAACCGTTACTGCATTCAACTTTCTATAGTTGACGCAGAGTCGGAAGGATATATCCGTTTTCTTGACGAATAATACCGGAGAGCCTGCTGGGGAGGTGCTGTGGCAGATTTTTCCACTGGTTAGGTATTCTTCTAGGTAGTCCCTAAGTGGTTGTAATTCCATCCGAGTCATCCCATACATGGGTCCAAAGTGTACTGTCCTTCCTTCCTGGATGTTGATGGAAACATCGTACTCCGGTCGGCGAGGGGGAAGCTTGGAGGCCTCTGGTTTGTTGAGTAGGTGTAGAAAGTTGTGGTGTTCTGTTGGTACAAGGGCACGAGGGTCCTTTGGTGGTGTGAGGAGGTCGTCGAGTGCTTTGAGGGTAGTTGAATAGAGTCGCATTCCTTTTCTCTTTTTGTTGAGGAGTCTGTGGAACGCGTATGATGTGATGACAGAAATGTTGGTAGTTGGTCTAGTGGGGGGTTCAATAAAGATACCCCTGGCGATGACTTTGGTGTTGTTGAGGGAGCAGTGTTTAATATAGGCTGATGAATTGAATTGGATTTCGTTGGTAGCAGGGAGGATTATGGTTGCATGTCTGCGCATCCATGGGAGGCCCATAACGATGGGGTGATATCCTAGTTGGGTGACAAAGAAGGGGGCCTCCTCTCTGTGTCCGTTTATGTCTAGGCTGAGGATGACTTTGTGTGTAACCTTTCCTGATTCATAGGTCTACCGTCTATTACGTCTATGTGTCGAGGGAGAATGAGGGGGGTTGTTTTAAGTCTGTCGTGGCATACAAAGTCTTTATCTATAAAAGCATATCCTGAGGCGCCAGTATCAATGAGGGCATATGATGGAATGAAAGAATCTTTATTTTGAGAAATAGAACAAGTTACGACTAATTGATTCCCATCCATATCCTTCTCCGAAACCGAAAACCCAGAAACCGAAATCCTAGAAAAATCTTTTAACCGTCCCTGAAGTGAGCCACTCAGTCCACATCAGCAAGACTTCATTTATCTCCTGAGGTCTCTTGAGCCTCAGGAGACTCAAAAAATATCCGAGACTCTCAGGAGACTCTCAGGAGACTCTCAGGAGACCCAGGAGACTGTTGGGAGGCTACAGTCACAAATGGTAGTTTGCTGATGCAGGGAAAAATCTTTTAACGTTTCATCGTCGGAGGCTCCTTCTTCCCTCTCTTCATTTCTAATATCTGCCCTAGCTCCCCTGATCCTGGGAGCTGGGTTTCTGGGGGGCGGCCTCTGTTGGCAGTTCCGAATGAGGTGTCCTATACCTCAACAATAGTAACATCTATTTTCCACCTGGCGAGCCTCCCTTTCCTTGGGGTCTGGGCGGCCGCGACCAGTCGACAAATCCATGGGGACTGTTTCTCCAACTGGCAGGTGCCGGAGCGAGTAAAGGCGGAAGTTTGGTAACGGGGCGCTAGTGGGGCTGGTGCAGTGTAGCGAGGGGTTGGGCGAGCGGAGGGCACGGAGGACTGGTAGCGGGGACAGAAGCGGGCATTGAGGGCCTGTTGTTTGTTGTACAACCGTTGCAGGATGGTGGCAAGCTCGAGGACTGGCGGGGGTGTCTTCGTGGACCATGAGCCTGGTCAGTTCCTCGTTGAGTCCTGCCAAGAGACCCTCCATATTGGCAGCTTCTCCTAACCCGGCATCGGCAGCGTATCCTTGGAACTTGGCAAAGTAGTCCGAGAACGAGCGCCCGTACTGGCGGATGTTTCTGACGTTTTGGCGGGCCGTTCCCACCAAGTCCGGATCTCCCAAGGCTGTGGTTAATATTTCAAAGAACCTTGCCATGGAGGGGAGATTAACCCCTGTATTGGTAAGGTATGGTATGAACTGGTCAGCAGCAGGGCCTTCCAGGCGAGAAATGGCGTAGGTAAGTTGGTTCTGTAGGGTGGGGTACCTGTCGGGATTGCCCAGGAGCTTGAGTTTTAGCATGTGTTGGAAGAGGGGTAGTTCCTTCCGGAGGCCAGTGAACTGCTTAGGGTCCGGGAGCTTCACCGACTTCTGCACCCTTGCTTCTGGGTGTGCTACTACTAGGCCTTGGAGGAATCTGTTGGCTCGGTGAGGAAGAGGTACGGGCGGGGCTGGTGGTTCTGTTGCTGGTGGTGGGGGCCTGGCTGCTAGTTCTTCTTGGGCAGCGAGGGTTCCCTGTTGCATTGTAGCGACTTCTGCTTGGAGGGTGGTGACTTGGGTTTGGAGGGTGGCGACCTGGGCTTGGAGGTTTGTCATATTTGTTTCCTCCCTCTCCAAATCCTGCCCTATTTCTGTGATCCTCTTTCTCCATGTCTCCATAGCCTCATCTGTTTCTTCTTGGGTTAGTTTCAACTTGGTACTGAGCTCAGCTATCACCCGCTGGCTATGGATGACGATGCCATAGTTGAATGTCGCATCTTCAGATGCGCCTTGTGGTGCTCAGGGGTATGTTTGAACAAAGCGAGCCAAGTCTCTTTCGAGTAGGTCATACTGTTCGTCATTCGGGTCCGTCATAATGTGTTCTTACGACATGGTGGCGCGGTTGTGATTCGGGTTGGCATTAGAGACGCGACCTTAGTATCATGGTGCTAAGTGAGAACGGGGGTTAAACAAGCCAAGGCGAATCACCAAGGCGGCACTAGGGTGAGAGCGGAACGGGGGGGGGGGGCGAGAAGGACGGTGAGGTAGACGGAGGAACTAGAGGCAGAGGTCGAGGCAAAAATGCGGAGGGGTGGTCCTGACGTCCCCGCGGGAGCAGCACAACCAGCGAGATTATGGCTAGGAGAGAGAGTATATATTATAGACGAGAGAAGACTAAGCAACGCCTAAGATGACAGGAATAAATAAATGAACTTTATATTGCTTTGAAGTACAGGACTTATCGAATGCCAACTCTTCCTCAAACCTCAAAAAACAAAAACAAAAACAAAACAAAAACAAAACAAACACAAGCGCAAACGCGTACATCAAACAAAGGAAACGCAGACAAAATCGCGCGCAAAAAAAGGGACATAGGAAAGTAAGGAAATCTAGTCCTCCTCTCCGTCGCTAATCTCCTGGTCGTACCAGTCTAACAATTTGGTTTTCCTGACAAACTCTAATATCAAGTCCGGGCGCAGGTTCTGAAAAAGCCAGTTTTCCCAGGTCATTGGGCCGGGAATTTTCTCGATTAAGGTTCTTCTGCTGGTGTTGTGGGCAGGGCAGTCCATTAGGATATGCTTTGCGGAATATTCTGAGCCACAGGTGCATTCCTGGGCTTCGGAGTGTAGGGAGTTTTTGTCGTGTTTGGTGGCCTGGCACGGGATCCGGAAGATCCACTTTGCTTTAGAGAGTGTGAGTTTAGACAACTTGGGGGGGGGAAATCCTACTGCCTTATAGTGGTGGTCCGTCAGAGGGGTGTTGTTCCACTCTTCGAGTAGTCGTTCGTCTAATGATTTATATTGGGACCACCTGTCTTTGATGTTTCCCACTGTTTGTAGAGGGGTCATGAGGGAGGCAATGCGGTCCAGGCCAGTGGCTTTGATATTTTTCTTAGTTGAGGGGATGATGGATACTAAGGTCTCGTGGTTGGGGTGTGAGGAGGGGGAGGTGATGACCTGCATTCCGTATTTTCAGGATTTGTGGTCTAGGAGAAGTGCTAGCGGGGGTAAGCCTGCCTCTTTTAGGAGTTTGCTCATTTTGGTCCACCTGGGTAGGCCTATGATAGTTCTGGCGGCTTTATTGTAGAGCGGGGTTAGAGTTAGGAGGATGTGGTTTGCCCCTGTCCACTATGCCTCTGAGCCCCACAGTATGGTTTGGAGGAAGAGTTGAGTGACTAGGCGGTGGATGGTTTTGACCTTTGTTCTATTCTGTTGGGCAAGGTTCTTGATCCTGCCTAGGGTTTTTGTTCCTTTGCAGAGGGTCTCGTTGAGGTGTTCTTTGAAGGAGAAGGTGGAGTCTATCCAGACGCCCACGTATTTTAGGGACTTTTTGGGTTGAACGGTAAATCATTCGATCTCTGTAGTGTTCGTTGGTTGTGGTAGAGATGAGGTGGTGAGTCGGAAGAAGACTAGGTCAGATTTCCCTGCCTCATATTTGACGTTAAGGGGGTTGGCTGTCTCTATCCTGTGTTGCATTCTTTCATTGAGTCTTTTTGCGATGAATTTTAGTGATTTGCCAAGTAGTACTAGGGCATCATCATCGATGTAGGAGGTGTCCATTTCCTTTGGTGAGGACTGGTAGTTGGTGATGATTTCTGCGTAGATCATGAAGAGAACTGGGGAGAGCGGGGAGCCCTGTGGGAGTCCTGAGGAGTATGGCTTGGGTTCTTCAAGCTCATGGTTAAATTGGAACTGGAGAGTCCTGTTCGTGTTGAACTCTTTGCATCAGTTTGTGAGGTATTGTAGGAATTTCTGTTGGGTCATGATTTTCTCAAGGGTGAGGTGGTTGACACAGTTAAATGCGCCTTGGATGTCATTTGTGAGGATGGCTAGCCTGCCTGGAGTCACTCTGGTAGATTTCCTCTTATCACGGCGTGATACGATATCGAGCACGGTTGCGGGAAGAAGGATTAGTCAGGGTTTCTCTTATGTTCTATGGGTTTCGGTTGCAGGGTTCTATGAGTCAACGCCATGCAGGTATTTGTAATGAGGGATTTCCTTTGGGTTCTACGGGTTTCTATGGGATGAGTCAGCGAAGGGTTTTCAGGGCTATATATAGGGGGCTCGTTCCCTCGCTTGTAGGACTTCTCTTCTTCTTTCTTCTTCATAACCTTCCTGTCATCTTGGCGTCTTTAGTCTTTCTTGTCTAGAATATATTCTCTATCTTAGCCATAGTCCCTTCGGTCGTGTTGTCGCAGCTAGACTACCTCCTCCTCGCCTCGTACCAGCCTGGCCCTTCGTCCCAAGTCCCCCGACCGCCCCCTCTCCCACATAGTCCACTACCTCGCTTCCCATAGTTCAGCCTTGGTGGTTCACCTTGGCTCGTTTAGTCCCAGTCCTCGCTTAGCCCCGTGATACCTCTGGAGGAGGTTTCTTTAGATGGGGTGAGGGTTCGTAGGAGGGCGTCAATAGCCGAGATGGTGGGTCTGCCCCCGAACTGGTTTGGTCAGAGGGTGCCTAGGATTTCTGCCATGGTGCAAAGTCTTGTTGCAACTATTTTTTCCAGGACTTTGCTGAAGCATTGGAGGAGGGAGATGGGTTGGTAAGCGTTCGCCTGGAAGTAGTCTTTCTTCCCCGGCTTGGCAATCAGGATGCACTTGGCGGTCTTCCATCTTTCCGGTTGGACTGCATGTTTTAGCAGTACCGTGAACATGTCCGTCAGGAGCTGTTGGTTTGCTTTAGCCAGAGCTTTTCATCAGCAAGATTTTACAAGTCTCAGGAGATTACAGGGGTCTCAGGAGACTCAGGAGACTGTCAGGAGACTCAGGAGACTCTAGTCACAAATGGTAAAGCTTGCTGATGTTACTAGTTGATATGGGATCCCATCCGGGCCCGTTGCCGAATTTGCTGGGCAGGAGTTGATGGCTTTCCGTAGTTCATCAGCGCTGATTGGGTCGAAGTCATTAGTGAGGTCAAACTCTGGTTCTCTGATTGGGGAAGGGGGGAGAAGGGGGAGTGGTTTGTGGAGAAAAGCTGATCTCTGAAGATCTGGCACTTCCCTACAAAGGTCTCCTCTCCTTGCATGGCCGGGATGATTGGCTCTTTTCTTTGCCCTTTGTTGATGATTTTCCAGATGTCAGCCCCTTTTGCTTCTTCCAGGGCTTTTTGAGTGTATTCGGCTTTTGCCTTCCTGACTTCTGCGGTCCAGGCTCCATTGGCTTTCCTGAGGAGTTCTTTGTTTTGAGGGGTTGGGTGGCTTCTAGTTTTCCTTTCGAGTTTAGAGAGGGTGGATTTGGTGTTTTTGAGGTCCTGAGACCACCATCGCTTCGATTTCTTGAAGGGTTTCGTCATTGGGACGAATTGTTGTATTAGGCTGTCGACGATCTCTAGGATGAAGTCCGCCGATTGGGCCGTGTGGTTTGGGGATTCCCAGGCCTCCTCGGGTAGGGTGATGTTTGCAAAGCTGGTGGCTATTGCTTCCCAGTTGCATTTGTGCCAGTCCCGGTGGGGGGTGTATGGTTGTTTGAGGACTGGGAGGGAGATCTTTGTTCTGGCGTAGTCTGAACCAATTCATGACGTGTCCAGTTGCCATTGGGTGTTCTTGTTTAGTACCTGTCCCTTGGTAAAGGTGAGGTCTATGATTGTTGGTCTGTAGTGGTTCTGAAGTGGGTGGCTTCATGGAATTAGTTTGAGGGTTAGTTTCTGTTTGTTTGCCCATTGGATGATTTTCCTTGCATTGCGTTTGTCATTTCTAATGGAGTTAGCGTAGTCCTGGGACTGAACTCCGTACCAAAGCTGGTGGTAACTGTTAAAGTCTCCCATGACTAAGCAGTACGGGAGGGTGTTGATATTTTTTAGCAATCTTTGAGAAGTGGGATGAGCGTCCCGGAGAGTATATATTGAGGAGTTGGGTTTTGGTTTCCTGTAGTTCCACCGTAGTGGAGAAGATGAAGCTGTTGTGGCTATAGTGGTGTTTAGGTTTCAGGTTGAGGTGCTTCCTGACGTATGTGGCACATTTAGGTTTGTTGTTACAGGGAGTAAAGAGATAGAAGAGTGATGATTCCGGTGGTTGTCCGAGGGTGTTATTCCATGGTTCTTGAAGGAAAAGAAAGAGAATGTCTTGGTCTAGTTCAGCTTGATCAATGAGTGACTTGGTGGTTAGTTCGTTTTTGGCGCAGTTTAGCTGGTGGGCTTGCGCGGATAGTTGTTGGAATTTTTTACTCATAGCGACATGATGGCGTCCTGTCCGTTGAGTGGTCCGGTTGCGGGAACTAAGATGCTAGCTGGGGTGGGGGGGGGGAGAAGGTGGGGTGGGGCTCTGTTTTCCGGCCGCTTGTTATTGTTGAGTCTGGCCAGGGATGCCTTAGGGCATGCTGGGTCCGTGGCTTTGTGTGGTGCCTTGCAGTTGATGCATCTGATTAGGGTGTGGGTACACTTGAGACCGCCTTGGCATGAGTCGCATGGGTGGTCTTTGGTGAGGTGGTTCTTGCTGCAGTGTCCACAGTTTGGGGCTGCTGCCTTACATTTCGTGTGGTGATGTCCGAAGTCCATGCATTTCTTATATTGGGACCCGGGCTTGATGTTCATGAACTTCTCGGGTTTGCAATCAGAGTCGAAAAGAGAGAGGTATCGGAGGCCCAGGCTGTCCAGAGAGAAAGATCCTGGAAGGGCGATGACCATGGATGAGTAGGCTTTGATGGCCCTGGCTTCAGCTTTGGATAGCCATCTGGGGATTTGTGCGAGTTGGAGGAGTTCTCCGTAGTTTGTTCTGATTTCCGAGGCAACTAATTGGCCGGCTTCGATTCCATCTCCGATGGAGGTGGGGATGCCATGAACAATGAATCTAGACCAAATTGAGTTGGTCTTGATGTCGACGAAGGGGACATTAAGTTTGTTGAGGGCCTGCTCGAGTTCTTGGCGGTATTCGAAGGCTTTCGCGGCCTAGGTAATCAGTTTGGTTTCCAGGACTAGGTTATTCTTTGCCGTCTTCTTGATGTTGATGAAGTGGCAGGCTGCATCTGGGATTCCTTTGTTTATTTCGTTTTTGATTTCAGAGGGGGCGGTGGTGATGTCATCATTTGTTTCAATAACAATTTCCCTGTTGAGTTTGGTGTACTCTGGCTTGAAGAGTGGGTCGGCCACCTTCTTCTGCTTTTTATGGGTTACTGGTCTGAATTCCTGGTCTTTGGGGCCCTCTCTTGCCGCTGCCTGTGCATAGGAGGCGGGCTCCTTGCCTTTCCCTTTTGGGGGGTTTTGGGGGGGTGGGGGTGGCGGGTGTGACGGGGCTCTGCCTCTACTAACAGAGTGTAGGAAGCAAGAGGGCCGATAGAAGATAGAAAGTAGTTTTGAGAGTAAAGATTCTTCTCGTGGACTTAGAATAATCTTAAGGGTCTTCTTCCGCTTGTTACAACTGATGATGAGAAAATCTGAACAGAAGGCGGAAAAGCGGAGATGAGTTCTTATACTCCAAATCTCTCCTTTTCCTGCATTCCTCGTTCTTACTAAGTTCGGTGAAAACTCTGTCTTTGGACCGAAACTATTCCTCCGCTACGCTTCTCCCTAAGCTAGCCAAGTGTTTCGATCCTAGGAAACACTTAGCCGGGGTCAGGATCACCTGCAGCCTGGCTGTCACACAGCTCCGGCCTGCGTTAAATGAGTCTCATTCAGGTAATCTTCCCCAGGTGGCTACAGAGCTATAACTCATTATAGATTATTCCGGCATAACCTCTGCCGCTCACAGCTACTCTTGCACAGAGGACCCTGGAGATGTCCGGCACTTAGAGACCTCTCTCTGGCGGTCCTCTATTCATTGACAGGGCCTTAGACTCGTCAGCCTATCCCTTCATGAATAGATCTCCACCCTAGCAGCCAGAAGGTTGGTACACTTGTAACAGGTTGCGGTCCTCACTACAGGTACTTTTCCTATCACTGTAACTGCTGAATTCTATCAATGACTCTGAGCCTATAATAGGCCGGGCGAGAACTATTCTCCTAACCGCTAGTGGCTCTGTTATACTACTCCCTTCTCTCAGGATCTTGGTCTCCAAGATTCAGTAACAATTTATTCAACCTATCTTTACAAGAATTTCCATGACTAAGGTACAGATAAAATTTCAAAGATCTACTTCCTCGAGCCGCTTGTCTCTAGGTTTCCTAGGGTACCTCATGTGAAAATCTCGGAGGGCATTCTCAGCACTCTCCTTGAGATGTTCGTAAGGTTCCCATGTAGCATCCTCGTTCTCGTATCCTTCCCATAGTACTAGGTATTCTACTCTTCTCCTATTGACCCCGCATCTCATTTTCCGGACTTGTTCTCTTCTCCTGCAATCTCCTCTGGTTCCGGGGGGGGGGAACTCTTCTCTCCGGGTCTACTGGTGATCTATAGGGTTCTAGGAGAGAGACGTGAAAGATCGGTGTATAATAATCTGAGGAGGAAGGGAGAGCTTGTAGGCACGGTGCCTATAGCTTCAATGACCTTGAAAGGTCCCATCTTCTTCTGATCTAGCTTTCCCATTGGCCGCTTTGTTTGCATTCTTGTAGGTCTAACATTACTTCATCTCCGGCTTGATCTCCGGGGTTCCAGTGCATGTTTATCATACCACCGGGCCATCCTGATCCTAGCCTTTCCCAAATTTTCTTGCATCATTTGCCAGATAGATTCCCATTGAGAGATCATGACCTCGCTTGCTGGGTTGCTAACTTCAACACCTTCCCGGGGAGCCGGCCAATTAGTCCTGGGTTCATAACCATAGTTGGCATAAAATGCCGATACTTTGGTAGACTCAGAGACCGCCGAAGTTATAAGCATACTCTGCCAGAGGCAAGAGTTCTGCCCAGTCATCCTGTTGATATGAACAATAACTCCGCAGGTAATGTTAGGGTCTGGTTAACTCTTTCTGTTTGACCGCCTGTTTGGGGTGGAGCAAGTAGACATTTTCAGCTTCACATTGAGGAGGCTCATGAGAGACTGCCAAAAATGAGAGAGAAACTTGCTATCTCTGTCCGAGACTATGTCGTCAGGTAACCCATGGAGTCTCCAGACTTCCTTCAAGAACAATCCAGCCAGATCTTCTGTTTTATTAAAAGTCGGGAGTGGGATGTAATGGGCCATCTTAGAGAAGCGGTCCACTATTACCCAGATCTTGGTAAATCCCTTAGACTCCGGTAATCCCCCAATGAAGTCCATAGAGATGGAAGTCCATGGCCGATAAGGTATCTCCAGAGGCTGGAGCATACCGAACTTCTTGTGTCTAGATGTTTTATTCCGCTGGCAGCTATCACAGCTTCGGACATATTCATCGACATCTTGGTCCATTTTGGCCAAAGAAGTTACTTTTCACCCGCTCTAGTGTCTTAAATTGACCATAATGTCCAGCCACTTTAGAGTCATGGGTATCGGTCAGGATATCCATCCCGTCAGATATACCATCTATTCTTATAGAAGATAAGGCCGTCGACAGACAAGTTCTGGTCCAAATTAGGTCTTCTTTCAACCAGAGAGCGGTGCACTACCTGCCAATCTTTGTCCAACTTACCGGCTTCATGTAAGCGGTTCATGAATGAAGATTGCAACTGGTTGACTTTCACTGCCGCTAATCTAGCAGTGTCAAAACCAATTGACCTGGCCTGAAAAACATCTGTGGCTCGCTGCAGAGGTTCTCACCTCTCCGGCGGTGATCCCAGCGCCTAGATAGCACATCAGGTTTTCCATTTTTCTCTCCGGGCCTGTAGACAACTTTGAAATTGTAGCCTGCTAGGTCCTCAGACCATCTAGCCTGCCGTCTAGTGAGAACTTTGGTAGAATTGAAATACTCCAAGTTCTTGTGGTCTGTGAAAACCGTGACTTCATGCTTCGCAGGATTTTAGCATGTGCTCCCATTACGGAAAGAGGCTACAATAGCCCCATTTCCTTGTGTCATGAATGTCGTAGTTGATCTCAGCAGGAGAGAACTTCTTAGAATGAAAGCTACCGGATGTAGTTTCCCATCATCTCCATCTTGAGAGAAGCGCTCCCTTAGCAAAGTCACTGGCATCAGTTTCAACCACAGTTCTCCTAGTAGGGTCAAAATGAGCAAGCCGGGCTAGTAAACCGGTCCTTCAGTTCCTGAAAGGCCTGTACACAAGCTGAGGTCCAATGCCACTTTTTTCCGTCTTGCAGGAGATCAGTTAGGGGTTGCAAATCCTACTGAAGCTTTCTATAAAGCGCCCGGTAGAAGTTGGCAAATCCCAGAAATGCTGGATCCTTTGACATCTTTGGGTTCCGGCCATTCCTTAACTGCCTCAACCTTCTCTTCTGACATCGACACTCCTTTATTCGAGATGTGATGGCCCAGGTATTCTCGTGGAAGGAGGTCTTGTCAATGGATGCACATAGCTTATTCTCCGATAGCTGCAAAACCTTATTGACAAGATCAACATCTTCCATAGTCTCCGGTAGATGAGGATATCATCAATATAGACGATCACTCCTTCATCCAGTAGGTCCCTTAGCACATCATTGATCATAGCCTGAAAGGCAGAAGGAGCATTGCATAGACCAAATGGCATCACATTGTACTGATACAGGCCATAGCGGGTTCTGAAAGCGGTTTTCCACTCGTGTCCCTCGGCTATCCTGATCAAATTGAAGCCATTCTTTAGGTCTATCTTTGTGAAAACCTGGGCTTTGAACAACCTGTCTCTGAGCTCGCTCATGATAGATGTAACGGTACTTGTCTTTCACAGTAACCTTGTTCAAGCCTCGATAGTCGACATAAATTCTCATCTTGCCATCCTTCTTTGGTATGAACAATATGGGCGCCTCTTGGGCTGGAGATCTTTCCTGTAGCCAATTCTTTGGTCAGGTACTCCTTGAGGGCCTTCAACTCTGGAGCGGAACATGGGTATAATGGGCCAAATGGGATTGTAGAATCAGGCAGGGTCTTGATCTTTAGATCATTAGCAGAATGTGGAGGCAACTCCTCTGCCTTCTCTCTACTGAACACATGTGCCCATTGCCGGTGTACTTCGGGAATTCTTATTTCCACATTCACACCATTCTCATCATGCCAAATGGCCGCTACTAAGTGGTACACCTCTTCCTCTTCTAACATTTGATAGATAGAGACGGGTTCCACAGTAAGGGCAGCTGGGAGACAATTCTGCTTGCAGTAGTCACTCCTCCAGCTTATGGTATTGAGTTCCCAATTAATGTCAGGGTTATGTTTCCCCAAGCGATTGGCAGGTAACGGAGATTCCAGCTTCAGAGAGGCTACTTCCAATCGGAGAGTCTCCTTATGATCTCCCATGCTCATGTGCACTGGGTGAGTGTAATACTCTCCGCTTCCCATCATGACATCTCCTTGAGCATCATCATTGTCAGTGGTTGATCCCTCCGCACTAAGGGTATTCCATTCTTTCTGACAAACTCCTGGCTCAGGATAGGTCCTGTACACCGGTGTCCAGAAGGAATTTCCTTGGGAACCTTCAACCTTTCCCTTAATTGTCCAAGACAATTTCGCCTCTAGCACTGGTCTCTTACCGTGCGCAGGTAGGTGGAAGGCTTGCTTCTCTCTTCTCCGTTTGGAGGTTTCTCAGGGGTTGTTTCTCTCGTTCTCTTTAGGCTTTGCATTATAAAGTAGGTATGGAATATAGATATGAGTTTTTTCTTGAAGGTTCACTGATGATGGAGAAGGAATGCGGCAGCTGCTGCTCTCTTTATACTTTTCTCAAGCAAAGAGGCAATGCTATGTAGCAATCTCCTTCCCTGTCATTCTCCGCAATTTCGGGAACGTATTTCAGAATAACAAATATATATATTTCCAAATAGAGAAACTAAAACCCAAAACAATAATATGAAGAAATAATAGTATACATAGACTTTTTTCTAAAACAGACACTACCAGATTATATCATCGTCTGACCCTGCTCCGGGTTCAAAAATGAAATCATCTAACTCTGGGAAATCGTTGAATGGTTGTTCTGCATCTCTGCTGCTTGAAACTTCTTTTCAGATGGTTCCTGGGTTTTATCAC
The DNA here is from genome assembly GCA_024713755.1 of Morchella sp. 2018-W16. Lineage (NCBI taxonomy): Eukaryota > Fungi > Ascomycota > Pezizomycetes > Pezizales > Morchellaceae > Morchella > Morchella sp. 2018-W16. The sequence goes on along the minus strand of JAMGYY010000014.1, from coordinate 1,070,762 downwards.
GGGAAGATCCTCTTTCGCATTTCTCTGTACTTTCGCAGCTCTTGGCTCCGGACAGTAGTAGGTTCGCTTGGATATGCGTGGTCCATTTGTGTCTGGACTTGCCGCACTATTGCGCAAGTCGGTCTATGCACTCTACTACCTCGTAGGGAGTACCGGAAGGTCTTACCTTCAAGCATACTTCAGCACTTTCTTCTTTCTTAGAATATCGGGATACCTTCAGTTCCACAGCCTTGTCGTAGATCCGGTAGCCTCCTTGGGTGCAGAAGAGCCTGAGCTTCTTTCATGGATTGCCGGGCCTTAGCATTGCTGGGTTCCTTCTGGTCTGGCAGCTTTATCTGCTGCCGCTGGTACGCTGCATTCGTGTCAATGTCTTGCTCTCTGAGCTGTGATCGCTCATCGAGGTCACAGGCTTGGGATTGAAAAGTGCCCAACTTAAACCTAGTTCCGGAGGAGGGAGCCTTGGATCTTATCATCTACCAGCTGTCCTTCATAGCCGGTCTTCCACATCAACTGAATAATGGTATTCAGGAAGGAGTCTATTCCTTCCTTCTTGGTGTGGGTCAGGGTGTTCCAGTGGGCTACCGCCTCATCTCTAGAGATGGCTTCGCCAAAGGCTGCCCTAAAGGATTCCACAAAGGAATCCCATATTCTCCAGCGCTCGTCTAACCTCACCGGCCTTCCAGCTATTCTATTGGCAGAGGCTTGGTCTATGGAGTTATGATAAGCCTGCACCACTTGATAGCTGCCGTTCCTTCCATCAGATTCCCGGCATACCGGATCTTGACTTCATCTTCCTGGAAGGACTGGCTCTCGATGGCGAACACGTTCTCGCATTGCCGGAGGAAGGTCTCCACCTGTTCTGCTTCTCCTTTGAATCTAGAAGGTGGAGGGGCCTTAGGCTCTCGGGCCTTGGTGGACAGAGGAGGGCGGGATTGCTCAAGAGGTGGTCGGTGGTTGACCAATAGAGCAAACAGATCTCTCTGCTTCTTCTTGAGGTACTTCCGCCAGGATTTCCTGTCGTTCCCTTCGGGCTCCGAGTCTGAGCTGTCTGGATCATCTCCGGGGGCACCACCTTGGGCCACCGGAGGAGGAGGAGGAATATTGCCCCCACTACCACCTGACACTGCCGGAGGTGGGGGAGGAGGGGGGTTCGGTACCTCCGGAGGTTCTGACTGACCACCGGGGTTTTCCGTAGGAGGGGGAGCTGGTGACAGAGGACTTCCTTCCTCTTCATAGTCTTCCCCATCAAAACTGAGACCCAATCCTGAGAAGGGCAGTCTTCTCCTGGGAGGAGGAAGCGGTGAGGCTCCCACCTGAGGCATGACCACCGGGACTATGGGGCCTTGCTGGTGCCTGGGAAAAGTTGCAAACAGGGACTGTTGTCTTCTGGGTGCCCTGCTTCCTGCTCGAGAGGATACCCGGGAGGGAGGCCTGGGAGTTCCGGGCCTCGCTACCTGCAGCTTTCCCTCGTTGATAGCTTTCTGGATCTCAGTAATATAATTGGGAGGGATGACCGGGTTAGACCATTCGATTTCCATGGCATCTGGGTCTAGGTCGTCCTTCTCCACAAATCTCCTCAGTTCATCCTGAAGAGAGCTGACCTGGTCCCTCATGAAGGTCAAAGCCTGCCTCATGAGTTCTCCGCTTGCTGCCGCTCATGGATCAGAACAAGAGCCTGAGCTCCTCTGTTCAGCTCTTGTTGTAGGCGGTGCCGGAGGTAGACCTGGAGTTCTCTAAAGAACTGCTCATAGGTGACCGGGTCCGAGTCTTCCCAGGTAGGCTCACAGCCGGGAATGTAGGCTTGTAGAGCTGTCCTGGGATTCTTGACCAACTGTATCTGCGCCGAGGCCTCCAGTTGCAAAGGTCTGGGTTGCCATTCAATCTGAAGTGGCAGTTCTGGGGCTGGTAGGGCGGACATTTTTTGGTCTTGGAGGAAGTATTATAGTTCAGGGGCAAGTTCGAAGATGAGCTCCCTGACAAAATAATGGACTCTGAGATACCAATAGATGGCTCTCTCAACAGTCATAAGGAGGAATAATCTGTTAAGATTATAATGTGACGGGGCTCTGCCTCTACTAACAGAGTGTAGGAAGCAAGAGGGCCGATAGAAGATAGAAAGTAGTTTTGAGAGTAAAGATTCTTCTCGTGGACTTAGAATAATCTTAAGGGTCTTCTTCCGCTTGTTACAACTGATGATGAGAAAATCTGAACAGAAGGGCGGAAAACGGAGATGAGTTCTTATACTCCAAATCTCTCCTTTTCCTGCATTCCCTCGTTTACTAAGTTCGGTGAAAACTCTGTCTTTGGACCGAAACTATTCTCCGCTACCCCGCTTCTCCCTAAGCGCTAGCAGTGTTTCCGTCCTAGAGTAAGACTTAGCCGGGTCAAGGATCACCTGCAGCCTGGCTGTCACACAGCTCGGGCCTGCATTAAATGAGTCTCCGCAGGTAATCTTCCCCAGGTGGCTACAGAGCTATAACTCATTATAGATTATTCCGGGCATAACCTCTGCCGCTCACAGCAGGGCTACTCTTGCACAGAGGGACCCTGGAGATGTCCGGCACTTAGAGACCTCTCTCTAGCCGGTCCTCTATTCATTGACAGGGCCTTAGACTCGTCAGCCTATCCCTTCATGAATAGATCTCCACCCTAGCAGCCAGAAGGTTGGTACACTTGTAACAGGTTGCGGTCCTCACTACAGGTACTTTTCCTATCACTGTAACTGCTGAATTCTATCAATGACTCTGAGCCTATAACAGGCCGGGCGAGAACTATTCTCCTAACCGCTAGTGGCTCTGTTATAGCGGGGGTCTATTCTGGTGGGGTTGTGCTTGTTGACGTTGTGGTGGGGGGGGTGGGAGTGGGGGTTGTTGGTGGAGTTGCTGACTGTTGCTCACCATTTGTTGGAGGCGTGAGTTCTGGGCTTTGAGGTCTGCGATTTCAACATTCAGGCCTTGTACCGTTCCTCGTAGGTCCTGGATGAGGGTGTTGTTTTGTGTGATACTGTCTGTGAGGTCGTCTAGATGGTTTGCTAGTGGGGTTGTGCATTGGTCCACGACGGACTTGACGAGCCAGGAGATGTAGTTGAGGTCCATCCTGTTATGGGAGTCCTCTGGAACTATGCTAGGGCTGACGTAGTCTTTTGCTGGGGCATATAGTTGGTGGTAATCTCTTTCATCAGCGAATTCTGAGAAGGGTTGGGCGGCAGGTTCCTCGGTGATGAAGACATCTCCTTGACTTTCATGGTCCTGTGGTTGGGCCTGGCTGGCCTGGTTCTCGGTGTCTTGGGTGAGGTTGAAGCGGGGTGGTGCGGGCGTGTTTGGGGTGGGGGCGGCCCACATCGAGGAGAGGGAAGCTTGAGAGGCCATTATTAGGGTACCAGACCTCCTGGGGGGAGGGGATACGATCGGGAGGGTTTTTCTTTTCCCGGATTTTTGTGATGGGGTACGCGAGATGAAGGATTCTTTAGCGGCTGAGAATGACGGAGGTTTACGCGCTTCCTGTTGTTTGTCCAGTTTTATAGAAAGAGGATGGTGGGACACAGTGTCCACAAGGTTTCTCTAGCGAAGAGGTGGGCTCTAAGGTACCAGTAGACGAGTCTCTCTGCTGTCATAAGAGGTAAAAAAGTTTTTGAAGGCTAGTATTTTTGAAAAGGAAGTAGAAGTATGATGCTCCGCGACGTGGTGACAGGAAGGTTGCGTGAAGAAGAAAGGAGAAGAAGAGAAATCCTACAAGCGAGGGAGAGAGCTCCCTATATATAGTCTAGGAAATCCATCGCTGATTCATCCCGTAGAACCCCGTAGAATCCAAAGGAAATCTCTCATTACAAATACCTGCATACCGTTGACTCATAGAACCCTGCAACCGAAACCCATAGAACATAACAGAAACCCTGACTAATCCTTCTTCTCGCAACGGTGCTCGATATCGTATCATGCTGTAATAGCCCGGAAGCCATATTATGGGGTGTAAATTAGGCGAGTGATATCTGATGATACAACCCTTAACCCAAAGTGAGTGAAAAATCATGCACACACACGATCTTCCAAAAATAATTGGTGTTTGTTCCATAACTCTACATTGGTGCCCTGCTCAAAAATGCACTCAGTTCACGAACCAAACCCCAAGGAAAACCAGCTATATGTAGATAGGGCGCCTAGTTGATAAGCTAGTTAGAATATTCTATTTTGCCGGTGTGACAGGGCGCATGCCTCTGAACCTGTTGCTGGGGATTTTAGCATCTGGCCATATCAGCAAGTTTTACCATTTGTGACTGGAGTCTCCTGAGTCTCCTGACAGTCTCTTGAGTCTCCTGAGACCCCTGTAATCTCCTGAGACTTGTAAAATCTTGCTGATGCAGTGGTTAAGTGGAAATGACACTTCGATTGCTGGCCCAGTACCGAGGATTTGAACTCCAACCTCTCTCATCAGGAAGTCATAAATTTAAATGGATAGTGGGAGTACATCCCTCTAGGTTCATCCACCTAAGGATTGACCTTTTGACTCTTTTTTGTACATTTAGTAAAATTCCACGTATCTCTACATGTATTTAATTATTTCTAGTCAAATTATTTTAATTTGAATTAAATCTATAATTCTCCAATTCTAGTTCTGGGAAGCTCTCCTTTAACAACCAACGTGTAAGACAAACTGACCAATCAGAGGTCGACATATATTTCCCTCAACACCAGGAAATACACTGCTTTTGAGTTTTCCTCCAACCAGAAAACTCCATTCAGATATCTCTGATGGTCTATCATAAGATATAACGATCAGACAACTATTTGTGATGGAGTGACTAAGACTTAGAGTGCGATAGATGAAAACAATGACGCAAGTGAGATTGGGGGTACAACCAAGAGCTCGTAAAGGTATGAAGGTCTTGACGAAGTTGAAGGCTAAGGCAAGGACAAGTACAAGGTGGCGGCCTAGGCGAAGACCAGGAGACAGGGCAGGGAAAGCGAGGATCAGCTGGCGAGGCAGCTTGGGTTACAGAAGGAGCTATCAGGCTCTTCTTCCGGAGACGAAGGTTGAAAGAAATTGAAGACTAGAGACTATGACGAGAGATAGGATATGCTATGATGACAGGAAGACAAGGTGAAGAGGAAAGGAAAGAAATCTACAAAGCTCGCTAGCAGTTTCCCTATATATAACTCCCCTTCCAGCCTGATTACTAATCTGTATTCCTTTCTACAAAACCTGTTTCCTCTTCCCATGATGCAACAACTGCACAACCATTGTATAGTCCTACCAAAGAAACCTGTTTCCCATCTCCCATGATGGAGTCCCTGCGCAGCCACTATACGGTTCTAACAAAAAACCTGTTTTCTCTTCTCCTATTGCGCAGTTATTGTATCATTGTCCCCTAGGTTCATGTCACGCTGGGACAGTATTTGCAAGATGCATATGTCAACCAATTGGAGAGAAATCAAAACTACATCAGCAAGCTTTATGTCCCGGCGTCTTGGTATTGGTCTTGACCATTCGGTAGTCAGAGTAGGGATATAGTGGAAGGGGGAATGTTAAGCGAGGATGGATGCGGTGGACTTATCACGGTGCTAAGCGAGGACGGGGACTGAACAAGCCAAGGCAAACCACCAAGGCGGGACTGTGGTAGAAGGAGGGACTATGGGTGAAGGTCAATGTGGAAACAAGGCGGAAGGGTCCCGATATCCCCGTGGGGGCAGTATAACCGGCGGGACTATGGCTAAGAGAGAGAGAATGTATTCTAGACGAGAGGAGACTAAGCGACGCCTAAGATGACAGGAAGGTTGCGTGAAGAAGAAAGAAGAGGAAGAGAAGTCCTACAAGTGGGAGAGAGCTCCATATATATAGCCTAGGAAATCCATCGCTGACTCATCCTATAGAACCCCGTAGAACCTAAAGGAAAAGCTATCATTACAACTTCCTGCATGCCGTTGACTCATAGAACCCTTGTAACCGGAACCCATAGAACCTAAAAGAAACCCTGACTAATCCTTCTTCCCGCAACAGTGCTCGATACCGTATCACGCCGTGATAAGACTGTTGGTAACATCATTTCTTTCTAGAAAGTTCGGTTGCAGGAGGAGTTAATAATAAAACGTGGTGTGATGGTGGGGAGGAATACGAGGTGTGGTGATGTTGGGTTTCCATGATGTTCGATGGCGTGATATGTGAGTCATAATGGACTAGCGGACATCAGCAAGATTTTACAAGTCCCAGGAGATTACAGGGGTCTCAGGAGACTCAGGAGACTGCAGTCACAAATGGTAAAGCTTGCTGATGGAGGAGAATGTTAAATAGTGGGTTCAGGCTTTTCCTTTAGTTCTTTCTTTCTCCCCTCTCTATCTCGTCTCCCTGTTATCTCAACAACAGCAAGCTTTACCATTTGTGACTGGAGTCTCCTGAGTCTCCTGACAGTCTCCTGGGTCTCCTCAGACCCCTGTAATCTCCTGAGACTTGTAAAATCTTGCTGATGTCTCTCCCTCGCTTGTAAGACTTCTCTTTTTCTCTTTTCTTGTTCATGCAACCCTCTTGTCATGTTTAGCATCCTTGTCTTCGTTTAGTCAGAAATATACCTTTAGCTTTTTTAGTCATCGCTTAGACGTCCCCTCTGTCCCCTATGAGACAAAAGGACCATCCCTAGTCTTCGTTTAGATGTTACGGGGTGAAGCGAAGACTATATCTAGACAAGCCAAAGTTTACAACTGAGGCGAGGACGAAGACGAGGGCGAAGGATGACGACAAGGCAACCTAACCGAGGAGTAAGGTTGTGGGACAAAGAGTTCAGAGAGCTTCACGAACAAAGTTATGTAGACGAAGATACCAGTAGATGACTCGCACTACGGTCATGGGCTAAGACTATAGCTACATCAGCAAACTACCATTTGTGATTGGAGCCTCCCAACAGTCTCCTGGGTCTCCTGAGAGTCTCCTGAGAGTCCTAGATATTTTTTGAGTCTCCTGAGGCTCAGGAGACTTCAGGAGATAAATGAAGTCTTGCTGATGTAAGCGAGGATAACTAGGGATAAAGCTAGTCGAGGACGAAGTTATATAGAACGAGGATGACTAACGATGATGACGTATTATATTCTGAGTAGGTAAAGAACAAGTGACAACATCAGCAAGACTTCATCTGTCTCCTGAAGTCTCCTAAGCCTCAGGAGACTCAAAAAATATCCAGGACTCTCAGGAGATTCTCAGGAGACCCAGGAGACTGTTGGGAGGCTCCAGTCACAAATGGTAGTTTGCTGATGAACTAAAGGAACTAGAAACGTAGAGTTGATAACAGGAAGATTGCGTAGGAAAGGAAAGAAGAGAAAAGACAAAGGAAAGGTTCGTAGACAACTATATATACAATTCCTAATCCCTGTCTAAGGGTGACTCATAACCCATGTAACGGAAACCATAGAAACCCAAAGAGAAATCCGGAACCCGCGAAGCCATTCCACAATATCCTTTCCTCCGCAGTAGTCTGTAGTATGCCGTGACATTAGAACCTCGCTGTCATTCACCACCTTGATATAGGTCTTGCCCCTTAGACTTCCGCCTTGCACTCTTCCTCGCCCTCATCCTTATTGTCATTTTCGCCTCGCCTCAGTGGTTTGCCTTGGCTAGTTTAGTCCTCGCTTTCGCTTGGTACCGTGATAATCTAACTGCATAATAGAGGAAGCTCCAGAAGAGACACCACTAGTGCCGCCACCATCGCCACCAACGCCACTACCATCAATGCCACCATCAACCCAAACACCCACTCCGCCCTGCCTTTTTTTCAAGTTAAAACTCCAAACCACCTTGACACCACTAGAGAGACGCAAGACATCAGTCCCCTTTCTCTCAAGTCATGAGACAGAGAAAGTTAGCATCACTACCATACCACAAGACAGCATCAGACCTTAGCACATAAGGCAAGGCAGGGAAAAATTAAATGAGCAAAACACAGGGGAAATATACATGTTAAAAGAATAGGCCTCGTTCAAACTGTACCCTACAGCTCTAACACAACCTTTTTAAACTCTTTTCTACTCTCATTTTTTTTGAACTTTACCAAAATATCTTTAATGACTTTAAACTGTTACTTACATCAGCAAAAAATGGGGCTGCGTCTTGTGGCGCCCAGGCACAAGACGTCAAAGACGTCAAAGACGCCCAAAAATCAATTGCTTACCTGCATTCCCGCGCTCCGGCGCCACAAGATAGTCTTGGACTGCCAAGATGACTTTTTCGTCATTAGCCTCCAAAACCTCGTCTTGTGCCTTTTGCCATGCTAGCAGTCATGGCAGAACCTTGACGCTAATTTTCGCTGGGAATTGACGTCACATTGACGACGGACAGTTCAGGTGATTAACTGTACATCGCTTAGTTAATTCTATGTAATTTATATAATTTATTGACAAATATACGCTGACTACCTGCTTCGGCGCTTACTCACCTCACTACCTGTAGAAGCCATCGATTTGGGCGTCACTATGGGCGTCTCCATGGCGTCAATTTGGGTGTGGTGTTGCTGGCCAGAACTATGCCTCTATGGCGTCGATTTGGCGCTCCATGGCCGATTTGGGCTGGCCCAATTTCCAAAGGTCCATGGTGTTGATTTGAGCGTGTAGGGCTCTATATAGACATTAGCATAGGTGCCGGAATATGGGGTAGGTAGATACTCGAGATAGAGGTGGAGATGGAGGTAAAGATGGAGGTGGAGGCGAAGGTGGAGGTGAAGGTGGAGATGGAGGCGGAGGCGGCGGTGGGGGTGCTTAAGACCTGAAAACTGCGCTAAGAATGACATTGATGGCAGGAGCTAGTCCCGATCGGGCTTAGTCTGTGCCAGGATATCACTTTTCTGCCAATATATCACATTTTGGAGACGAAATTAGACGTCAAAAGACGAGCTGTCACTTTTAGACGAGATTAGACGAGCTAAGTCGAGCTTAGACGAGCCAAAGATGACATATCACTTTTGGACCAACTTAGATGAGCCAAATGTGACCTATCACTTTTTGGAGGCACAAGACGGCACCCGATTCATCCAGACGACGACTTTGGGTATTCTGCGTCTTGGGAGACAAGATGCGTCTTGGCGAGACCTATTTTTTCCTGATGTAGGCGAAGCTGACATCAAGCGCTATTGTGACGGAGTGACTAAGACTGAAAGCGCGACAGACGAAAACGATGACGCAAGTGAGATCGAGTAAGACAACCGGTAGCCTAGTTCTCGGCGCTGCGAAAGAGGCTTCGTTCTCAAGACGGAGAGTACGACATTCGGCGAGGAAGATATCGGAAGAGGAATAGGGAGCAGCGATAGTCACTAATTTATAAGAGGACTATAATATATCGCAGATACTAAAGATGCGAGACGTTATGAAGAGAAAAGCGAAAAGAAAGAAAGATAAAGAAAGGCTGCTGCTCTCCCTTATACAGCCCACCGCCCTCCGCCAAGTTCTACCATTTGTCCGCCAGAATCTCGCTTATGACTCACTCCTCCGTAACAGAAACCCAAACTATCTCGACTTATCCTTCCCATGATAGGCCATAACCCCACCCGCGATATCCTTCCACCCTAACCTAGTACATCCATGAAACTAGTGAAAGGATGAAGGTCCCATCGAAGGCAGAGGCTAAAGGCGCCAAAGACAAGGCGCAAGGCGAAGCACTGCGAGACAAGAGGAGAAGAGAATCACCGACGAGCGCAGTCGAAGATGAGCTATGAGGTTCTCCTTTCAGAGACGAGGGTCGAAGAGGCTTTTAGGACTAGAGACTATGGCTAGAGATAGGTCTTTGATTCCTAGGTGCTATGATTACAGAAAGACGAGGTGAGGAGGAAAGAAAAGAAATCTACAAAGCTCGCTACCAGCTTCCCTATATATAACCCTCCTTCCAGCCTGATTACTAATCCGTGTTTCTTTACTCAAAACCTGTTTCCTCTTTCTATGACGCAGTCCTAACAAAGAAACTTGTTTCCTTCATCTCCCATGACGCAGTCATTGTATTGTTATCCTCTAAGTTCACGTGACGCCGGGACAGCTATTCAGTGCTTATCTTTTTGTATTTTTTTTAAAAAATATTTAGATTTTTTAAATGAAAATATATGAAGTGTCTCCGTACTTCTTTCCCTATACAAATCTTTGGGTCAAGGCCAAATTCATTGGGTGCCTCTCGTTCCCACACATGGCGCCCATACAAATTCACCCAATTAATCTAGGTGTCTTGGTATTTAATGTGCACACCCAGTACTCTTGACAGACCCTCACGTTGGAGAAATCAAGTTCTGGACTAAAGAAAGCTTGGCTTCACAGCCACAATAGCACTAAAAAAGACTAAGGCTTAATTACCCTGTTGATTTGAACGCTTCCCCTCAACCCTACACTCATTAGTCACCAAGGACCCTTTCTTCACCGCAGATTAAGGAACCAAGGATAAATACACCCAATATTATGAGCCCACATGTTCCTTGTTTGACTAGGCAAACTACTGGTACCTAGAAACTTGGCAAACCTCTAGACGTTCGGTCCTGGCGCCGGAGCTAAACCCCCTGGAATCCTCCTGTGTTATTGTGTTATTGCCGACATCAAGGGACGCCAAATGTGTAATCTACTCTCTCTGTGACGATATCAGTCGAAATAGGTACGCACTGGTATAACAAATCACGCGCAATGTTCACTGCCCTCTCTATTTAACTCTCTTCTATCGCGGTCGGCCTCCGAACTCTTTACCACCTTTATCTGTGAAAAATGCCCTTCAACACTCTCTCTGTAGCTGCCGCTACCACCCCAACTGTGATAGCGACAGCGCTGGCACATGTTAGTCCCTTAGCACTTTGCCTGCACTGCAGCAGCAGACTGACGTAACATTCTAGTACTTAGACCGCAACTCACTCAAAGGCACGCCGCGCAGTAGCTTTTCATACCATGAAGGTGTTGAGCTTATTAAGAAGTTTATGGAGTATGCCTCGAATCACACGGTAGAGCAGTTTCAAGCGTTCACAAGCCAATACGTCCCTCATCCTATCTCAGTTCATGTCGAAATCACAACAGTCCCATTAGAACATCTGGATAAGTCAGCGCAATATATTATCGATCAGCTTGGCCCCGATGGTGTGAAAAAGATAGGCGGCACATCGTGGTGGAGGTGGAGGCCTAAAGAGCTGAGTGCGGAGTGGATCGAGATGCGCAAAGATTACTGGCACCGATCGCGACACCCTGAGCGGCCTCCAAGGACAATGTTATATGTACATGGCGGTTAGTGCAGTTTTTAGTGCGGCCTGATTCACTGTAATACTTGGACATTGACAAAGTGCAGGCGCCTACTTCTTTGGGAGTGTAGATGAACACAGATACCAGCTCCAGCGCCATGCAAGGAAGCTTCAAGCACGTGTTTTTGCGCGTAAGAAATACAAACCCGATCTATTTGCCTGAGGTACTAACAGGTTTGGGTAACAAGCGCGTTATAGATTGGCCCCTCAATTCCCATTTCCCTGTGGTATGTTTGTTTACCAGACCTCAAAAACTAAACCTTCGGCCCAACCGAGCCCTTATCACTTCACCTAGCTAATTCACACTTCCTACAGGACTTTACGATGTAGTAGCATGTTATTTATATCTAATCAGCCAGCAGCCACCAGAAACAATAATTTTAGCAGGGGATTCAGCTGGTGGAGGAATGATTTTATCAATGATGATAATACTGAGAGACCAAGGCGTGCTTTTACCCGCAGGTGCTGTTTTGATAAGCCCTTGGGTGGATCTATGCCATAGTTTCCCCAGCCTTGTCCAGGGTATGTCTCGGATCTTGAGTACCGAGTGACCCTTCATGATGCACCCCCGCGAATCATAGTAGCTATCTAGACTTTGGTTCATTTCTGATAAGTAGTGTTACCTTACAGAGAACAAACATGACTTCATTCCCCCGCACGGATTTCTCCAAAAACCCTCTATGGCTTGGCCCCCTCCAACTCTAGACGATATTGAGGTAGCCAGGTCCGGTGTAACTTTGAGTCCTACCACTCATCCAGCGGGTTTCGAAGTAATACCTGATCAAAAGGTTAATCCCGAAGCCCCTGTCAAACCCTCACGTCGCAATACGTCCATCGTTATTGACGGCGAAACGATAGTCTTGAAGGACCAAATCCAGATGTATACCACCAACGATCTCATGAGCCATCCTCTTGTATCCCCCATCCTTCAAGGTAGTCTAGGGGGGCTTCCGCCACTTTTGGTACTGACAGGTGGAGGCGAGGTGTTGCGGGATGAGCAGATCTATATGGCTCACAAGGCGGCCAATCCAGCAGCATATCCGACGTGGGAGGGGCACCTAGAAGACGACGAGACAGGCCGACAAAAGGCCAGCGTCGACAAATGGCCTCCTACAAAAGTCTGGCTCCAGATCTACGACGATTGCTGTCATGTGACCCCCACCCTCAGCTTCACAAGGCCTGCAAAGTTCATGTATCGGGCCATTGCACACTTTGGGGGATGGGCATTGACCAATGCCACGCACACCAAGATCGAGGTAGTCGAGGACGACGACATCTCAATCATCTCCTCTAGCGATTCTGCCAACTTTGACGAGAGCGAAGACGAAAACACCACCGCCACCGCAGACGGCAGCGCGCCCACCGGCCACAAACTCCAGCAGCGTGGTACCATCCGCGACGCCGACTCCACAAACGTCCCTGCCTTCGAGGGGAACATGATCCGCCAGCGGATAAATCGACATGGGCGCATCTTCGACCTACCGCCCGCAAGCGAATTCGCCGCGCTCAACATGAAACCCGAGGAAATCGGGGTCATCAAGGAGACACCCGTGCGGCGGTGGATGGCGGCCAAGGAGAAGTGGGATACTAAGTTCGCAGCCGCCAAGCGCGAGGTGCAGCGGCGCCGGGCAAGGGAGCTCGCGGAGGACCTTGTGGGGGTTGCGGAGGGCGAGAGGCCGCCGCCCAGTGCGGCTGCGGGGAGGAGAAGGAAGGACGAGGTGCTGGTGGATTCGGAGAAGAAGAAGGCAAGCTTGGGGCTCAAGTGGTGGAGCTCGATGGGGTATAGTCATGATGTGAAGACGGTGAGTTTTTTCACTGAGGAGCCTATTTTGTAGTATGCCTTGGCGGGTTATTGATTTGTGATTTTCTGTGTTAGATGGCTAGAGAGAAAAGGGCGATTATGAGCGGCCAGGGCAATAATAGTGAGGCAAAGGAGGGAGGACAGTCGGTAGTCGCGGAGACGAATTAATAGGTGCGGGTGTAAGGTCAAGGCTTTTTTGGTGCTCATAGATTATATCCACTAGTTTTCATAAGTAATTCTATATATAAGTTAAAGTTTATAAATAACTGCATCCCGAATTGGTAGGGGTCTGGGTGGTTCCGCCTTATAGGAAACCCATATGGGATACATCTTTATAATACTGATCATTACATGTACATGTATACTACATGTACTATTGATTTGGGGGGGCGGGGGGGCAATGATACCTAATTTTTCATAATTCTTTAGTTTGACATAAATCATAAATCAATCGGCATTACTAGTACTGCTAAGGGAGTGTAGCCTCCGAGTGAGAACCTGTGGTGCTCATACCTCCTGTACACACGCTGTAAATACATACCTACTGCCCTTGTAGACAGGGTCACACATCTTCTATACAAGTAAAGTCAATTTAGGGGGGGAACGACGAACCTGGGGCAACGACGAAAACACAGGCCAGTCAATCAAGTGTGCTCTGTCCGCCAAACATCCCTGTTCGCCGTCCAACCAGCTCTGCCGCTGCCCCCAAAACGACTTTACCTATTACAGTCTCATATCCATACCCTTGGAGAGCTCACTGCTCGCCGTAGGTTGAACATTTACTTAATCGGGTCTATATCTGTCAATTAAAGAGTGAGGGTTACTTTCTGCCTCAGATACTATGAAGGACTCGTGCAAACATGACTGGGTCAATCTGTACTCGGCCTTGTTCCAGCTGAGATTCGTATACATATACATGTAGTATATACGTACGTAGATCAAAGTCTTGCGTTTCACGATCGGTGCCGGTAGCTTCGTCGATAGGTCTTGAATCTCTCTATGCTCTAAAAAATCTACCCCCCACCCCCTCTCCTCCTCCCTCCTCCAACCCCCCACCATTGGGATATGGTTTGGTGTGATGCAGGCAGTATAAAAAAACTACCGGTACCCCCATTATGTACCTGGACCCATGCAGAACGGAACCATCGAGGGGTAATCATGTCCGCAGCACGATCAACCAATGGGATTGATCTAAATTATCTATCGGTCACAACCACCACCACTAACATCACCTAGGATTGATCCATTCTATAATCCCTGGACGGACAGGCAGATCTCAGAGGTACAAAGTACTTGGTATTATATACTTATATACTTATATAAAGTACATACAATTCCCCGCTTTAACAACGCCGGGACAGCCATCGTATCGGAGGCGCCTCTACTTTAGTATCCTACAAACCCTGATGCAGCGGTCGAAATTGTTTGTCACCACTACCTCTACATGTCAGTAGGCACATGCATTACTCCATTACTGGCCAGTTACATACTTATATATTTAACTGTTAGCTGTAGCCAATCACAACAATTGCAGGAATCTCAATTGATCACTCTACTCGGAACAACAGGACCAATAGATAAGGCCTGTCAAACCGCCTTCCAACGATCGCATACATGTACATACATGTATGTATCTCCACGATAACTTAAAACGCACCGCAGTTCTTCTCCGGAGGTTATTTGACTCGGTAGATCTCGGTTGTTCTGCTGCTGCTCCGTGGAATTTTATTCCGCGGGAGTGCGCACATACAAGAACGCCGCACTCAGTTGGGCTTAGATGATAAAATAAAACCCTGCACGACCGGTAAATCAAATCCTCGATGACCCCTGCATCTCTTTCGTCCCGAATAATAACAATTTACATACAGCAGAGCCGCAAAATGTCGCAATATCGCAAAATTTTAATACAACCCCCCCCCCCCCACCAACACTACCATACTCCGATAAGTCAGGGGAAAGACAGACGAAGCTAAGGAAAAAAAAAAAAGGCCCCCTCTCTCCCCCAAACTATCTCGATCCTGCATACTACTAGAATAGAGTATCAAACGCTATCATCATTAACATAATTACCAATTATTTAAACCCCCCACCTCTCACCCCACTGTCTGAAATGTCATGTAAAAAGGCCGCTGCCTCCCGCAACTGTACTGCTGCTGCTGCTACTTCAAATCCCTCCTCTACAAGCCTAAGCCCTACAGAAGATCCCACAATGCCTGGTCTTGTCGCCTCACCTGGCCTCCTGGCCTCATATAATTGCACACAGCAGACTCACCTTGTCATCGGCTCAAACCCGCTCGCCGGTGCCCGCTGCACAAAGTCACTCGAAGTCGGCGCAAAGGTTAAACTTATTGCGCCCGAGTCCGACGACCTCCACTACGGCCTCAGGCAGCGCATTGACGCCGGCGAGATCGAATGGATACGCCGCGAGTTCATCGCCGAGGATCTGACTACTCTGGGTCGTGAGGAAGTCGACAATGTTGTTGATCTTGTCTTTGTAACGCTGCCATTGTCTTGTGCGCAATGTAAGTGATTCCTGTAAATCGATCATTGATATCTCACCCTTTACTTACAAAAAACAGGCGCCTACATCTCGCACCTGTGCCGTCGCCTGCGGATACCCGTAAACGTAGCGGACGCCCCGCACCTTTGCAACTTCACCCTACTCTCGACATTCACGGACGGGCCACTCCAAGTCGGCGTCACCACCTCCGGAAACGGCTGCAAGCTCGCCAGCCGCATTCGGCGGGAACTCGCCTCGTCCCTCCCCTCCGGAATCGGCAGCGCCTGCCACAAGATCGGTGCGCTCCGCCGACGCCTCTGGGAGGAAGAAAACACCGTCGACACCCCGCTCTACGACGAGGAGGACCACGCGGACCAGAAGAGCACCTTTAACACCCTCGTCCTGCCCGAGGACGCCGAAGCCGCAAAGACCCGCCGCGTCCGCTGGCTGTCGCAGATCTGCGAGTACTGGCCTCTCGAAAAGCTATGTAACCTGACAGACAGCAACATTGAAGCCGTCCTCCAGGCGTATGCCACTACCTCCACTTCACAAGACGATAACAGCGTCCTCACCCCAGACCTCGCGCTCCTTCCCCGCCGTGGTCGGATCCAGCTCGTCGGTTCAGGTCCCGGTCACCCCGACCTCCTCACCATAGCTTCCCTCAAAGCCATCCAATCTGCCGACCTCATTCTCGCCGACAAGCTCGTTCCCGCACCCGTCCTTGCCCTCGTCCCCCGCCGCGCAACTGTCCACATCGCCCGCAAGTTTCCCGGCAACGCAGACAAAGCGCAGGAAGAACTCCTAACACTCGGCCTCGCCGGGCTTCAACGCGGCCTCAACGTTGTCCGCCTTAAGCAAGGTGACCCTTACATCTACGGCCGCGGCGGCGAAGAATACGACTTCTTCAGCCAGCGTGGCTTCACTCCCCTCGTTCTCCCAGGCATCACCAGCGCTCTCAGCGCGCCCCTCTTCGCCGCGCTACCCGCAACCCACCGCGGCGTCGCCGATCAGGTCCTGATCTGCACGGGAACGGGGCGCAAGGGTGCTGCCCCGGACCCACCGGAGTATGTGGCGTCGCGCACAGTGGTGTTCCTGATGGCGCTGCACCGGCTGGCAGCGCTGGTGAAGGAGCTGGAAGGGGAGGGGTGGCCAGTGGATGTGCCATGTGCGGTGGTGGAGCGCGCGAGTTGTCCGGATCAGAGGGTTGTGAGGACAACCTTGGTGAATGTTGTTGCTGCGGTGGAGGAGGAGGGATCGCGTCCGCCGGGGCTACTGGTGGTGGGGTGGGCGTGTGAAGTGTTGGTGAAGGCGCAGGGGAAGAAGTGGGTTGTTGAGGAAGGGTTTAAGGGAATTTGATTTGATGGGGTTTGGTCTTCACCTTTTTTCTAATATAATTATTTTTGTTATTTATCTTTTTTGCTTTCCATCTCACTTCAGAGTAGTTTGTCTCCTTATATATATCTCAGGGTCAGGGTGTGGTGCTTCTTGGGATCTCTTCTGTGTATATCATTGACATCACACATATTTTTAGCTGGGCTTTATAAATTTGATAATGTCCGCAGATACGCTCTGTTTGGTCAAAAAAGAATTACTTTTAGACAATACCTAGGTGATCATGAGAGGTAAAGGGTAAAGAAACAGAAAAAAGGATTTATCAAACATGCTAGATCCGTCAATCTCCCCAAAAGTATGAAATTGAAAAACATATGAAGAACCCCGTGAAAATACCAACCCCCGCCCCCCCCTGTTAAACCAAGTGTTGAACCGGGCTGCAAAAAGTGAAAGGTAAATGGGTAGCTATAACTAAATAGAAAGTAATTCCCTTGACAACAGAAAGCAAAACCAAAGAGTCCGAAAAAATATATACTCTCAAAGCTCCTTACCCAAACCTTTAATCCTTTCAGCCCCTAAAACAGGATAACCATACCAAACACCGATCGTGATATATACATGCCCTTCAATTTTAGTCCCATCATTAATCGCCACCCAACTCTAGTGTTTCATCGCCGGAATCCACCAAGTGTGTTATTTAACCCAAAGCGTGTTGAACTTGCATTCTCTAGGCTGAGAATCATAAGGCCCGGCCGAGAGAATACACATTTCATAACCATTTGGCATTTACTGGCCATTTATTGCGCCATTAAAACATTCGAGGAGCTATATGATTAAATGTTAGTTACCAAACTTTATAATGGAAAGAATTCATGCGAGTGTTCTCTCACCTTTTCGTTAACAATCCCCTGCCCGACCAAGTACTTTCCTAAGCGCTCAACAACCTCCATCTGGTCTTCTGGTGACAAGCTTGTGATTGCCGTCTCCAAGATCCCACCAACAGTTGCGCGGACGTGAACGGCAATGAAGGAATGGTAGTACATATATGCGAAGAAACCCATGATAAACTGGCAGTCCATGCGGTCTAAAGCAAGGTCGAGTCAGCCGAAGCACACAAGAAAAGTGCACATTCAGAAAAATGGGGATTAGGTAGGTCCCCTACCAGTGATTCCTCCATGACCAGGAACCAAATCACCAAAGTCCTTGATCTTAAACGTCCTCTTCAATCCACTGGCAAAGAATCCTCCAAATGGTGCAATAAGAGACGCAAACGTAGCCATAGCAAGGATATGGAACTGCATGGGCTCAATGAGCAAGATCTTGCCAAAGATAGGTTGCATCCAGAAGGGAAGTTCGTATTCTTGCTTGAGGAAGACAGGGTTGGGGGTACATTCGAGACCAGTAAATGCGTTTGAGCCAAGGTCCTATAGATCCGTATAACAAGGTCAGTACTACACAAGATTAAAGTGATAGTTCGAACGAACGCCAAGGAAACGAGAAGTTTTATCAGAAAGACTTAGGCTCCACAATATGCCGTGAGGCATTCAGAAGTCTAACATCTATATAGAAAGAAAATCGTGGTATCCTCATAGCGGTGGCGCGCCCTGGAATTATCTAATCCTTTCCGGACGTGTAGCTGACAATGAAGCGAATATTCCTTACCTTAACGGGGCAGACGAAGTACTTGTAGCGCATCAACTGATTTGTCATGAACAGACCCAAGATCACAGTGCATATCCATGCTCCCAAAAACCCCTCAACAGTCTTTTTGGGCGAGATCTTGATGAGCTGGGTTCGACCAAAGGTTATACCGCAGATGTAGGCGAAAATGTCGTTGGTAACGACAAGAGATACTGGCAGAAAGAACCAAATCATTCCCTCGAAAACATTGTTCATAATAAAGTGTGACTGGACAACAACAAGATAGAGAACCATGTGTGTCCATGCAAATTGCGTGAATTGAAACTTGTAGTGCCCTTTCTTCAGTGAAGCAACAAAGAACACAAAGCCTGAATAAATATCAATAAGACACATCTGCAAAGTTGGTGAGATGTTTCTGTGATCATACCCATCATGTAAAGGACAAAACTAATAAAGCGGTGATGCGTCGCAAGTGGAAGCAAGAATGCATCAACTAAGACGATATGCTTAAAGTAATATATCACACTTTCGCCGTACAAAAAGTACATTGTGGCGGCAAGAAAATACCAATTCAAGCTTTTTGTGAATTGTAACTTCTTTTCCCGAGATGGTACATTTGCGATAGCAATGACCTCTTTGAAGGTTATGACCTGCACAGCACTGACCAGCCCCACGATGTATATGTGGCCCGCCGCCATCGCCCAGAAAAAGGTTGCAATCATCACCAGCGTCCATATTGTGCGGGTAATGAAAGTCTGCTTTTTCTTTTCGTATTCTGTAAGTGGAGAGGGCTCTTCCTATAAAATAAGTTTCGCGTGTCAACGGTTCCAACCTCTTTAAAGTCTATCACCACGTATCTCTGTTTTGACGTTGGAGCAATAATTACCTTTAATACAGGCGACCTACTTCCAGTATTTGAATCTATGCCGTCTATAGATATTCCGTTCCTTAAAGGGCTTGAAGGAGCGTTATCATCACCAGAAAGACTGTCCCTTCGACCAATGTCGCTAGATGTGCTCAGATTTGAGCGATGCGCAAACTTTACGTTTCTTCGTGGTTTCGCCATTTCAGTCTGTGGGGACGGACAAGAAATTATGAAATCTAAGCTTATCCAAAGAAGCAAGAGCAAAGAGTTGATTTTTTGTTTAAGGATGTCTTGTGGAAGGGGTGGATGATGACGACGAGTGCAGTAGCCAGCGGAGGCTGAGCGGATGGCGGGTAGGTAAGTACTCTACTCAAAGTACATATGCTGTTGGTGGTGGTGGTGGTGGTGGTGAAGAGACACTGGCAGAGATTAAAACTGGGGTACCAACCAAGAAATATCTATGCAGTAGGAAAAAAATACTGATGACAGATGTTCAATACCACGTCTACATTTTTCTTTTTCCTAACCTTCCGTGTTCCATTCCCCTTCCTGATTTTTTTCTCTTGCATGCAACAGATGGCTTGGCTTCATCGCGCTGGAGAAGATCCTCGCGTTCCAATCACAAGGGTACGTCTTTCGCATCGGGTACGTACCCTGGAATAACCGGTCCTCAATCCTCATCGGTGATGCGGAGCTACCGATATCCGTGATCCAGTTCAACAATTTTTTGTTGGTGAAAGGGTGGGAGGTTACGCCTAAGACATGCTCTGGGATACTATTGATTAGCATGTAGGTGCCGAGGCATTTGTTGCTACTCAGTTCATTATTTACCTTGGCGACCACTCAAAGAGCTCGCGGTGTTTGGTCTACAAATCTCAGGATCGTGATAGGTTACTTGATGGGGCTATGAAACAAACACCTTAGCGGCCCCGGGTGTCAAACACATTGTAAGCAATTTTATCGGAGAGTTGTTAAGTGATGAGACAGAGAAGAGACCGAGTGACCGCCTGTGGTTCAGTGCACAGTCCGAGAGGTTTACTGAGTTGCTCCTGCGGGTGGGAGACATGATGATTCTCTAATAATAATACTAATAATCTGCTCTCTCATAAATATTCTATGACTCTCGATTTACCTATATCTTAAACATCGCTAATCCTGCCTACTCTTCCCCCCAACATCTGGGAATCCATAATCCGTGGTTCTTTCGCCTGATTCCCCTAATATACCATCTCTCTCTTCTCCCGCTGCGGGGCTCTTTAACCTCGCGCTTTCAAACATAAAGCTACGGTCAAATTCTTCGACGGGGCTCCTTAGCTCAACCAACTCCAAAGCTTCCTTTAGCGTCTTCCCCGAATTGTCAAGGGCTGTCAAGAATCTTGCCAGCTCTTTGCATAGATCCCAATCACCCTCTGAGACAGCTCTTGCTAATAATCGTACCATATCCTGCGATGAGCTGGATAGCTGCTCAAGCGTGTGCAAAACGAGAAGATAACCTCCTGCGGTTTTAAGGAGCCCTCGCGCCAATGATTCTTCAAAAAGAACCTGGGGGGAGCCAACAACCGCAAATAGGTGACTCCACGATGCCACCTCGGTCTTTCGCGTGCAGCCAACGATTACATCTAAATAGTGCGGAAAGTGTGTGAGAAACTGTATTACTCCAGGAAGGACGGCATCTATGACGGTTTTAGATTTGAGCTACTTCTGGCTGAATGGGGAAGTGTTACCTTCAGGTTCTGGAGCATTATCTGCCTCATCGTCAAGCACATCGTGGAGTAGTATTTCCAGCGCATGTCCGAAATAAGTGAGCTTCTCATAACAAACTGCTAGCTCTACTGCAGCGCCTTGTCTGTGATTTGCTAAATGATCTCTAAGAAGGTGATTTATAAAAAGATGGGTCTGTTTCAAATAAGCTTTAGGGATGCAGAAATTTTAAGACAACTGGGATATTTATCTTGAACGTACCCGAGTTGCGAATTTAAAATAGGAGAAATTGATATCTCTCCGCTGCACTAACTCTGACTCAATACCAAGTATTATACCCTTTCCTAGGAGTGTAGACATTGGGTAGAAATCAACACCAATCCGTACTGGCAAAGGTATCTCTCTCCCACCATCACCATGAGGAGCATCGAGTATATCTTGAACATTCCCCCAAACCTATAGTTATTATTATCAGTCCCAAAATTTAATTTTTGAAGGTGAAAGTTAAAAGTACCTTCATATCAGTCCCGTCAAATAACCACAGTGAATCAAATAATCCCTCTCCCATTCTTCTTCCATTCGGTGAGTGCAAATCCGTCGGTGCTTTGCCATGATCTAATCCGCTTGACAAGAAATGGTGCTGCAATGGATGTTCTCTCATCAATGCATAATACTCAACGTTCTGTTTCAGCGTTCGCATATCATACTTTGCATCACCATCTTCGGTTAAGGTAGGTTGTAGCATCACCAGCTTTCCATCGACAAGGAAAACAACTGTCGCAACCGCCACATCCTGTGATGGATCCCCATTCCGTGTTTGCTCTTCTGGTAGAATCCAACTGATTGCTCGAACCCGAGCGGGGGAACGGACTATGCCATGAAAGTATATTTGACCAACCTTTGTTATCGTAACACCATTATTCTTTTCCTGGACTATGAAATGATAAAGAATATTTTCGTGAGTATAAACTAAAAGTGAATCTTCCCCGGCTTGTGATATTGAGACCACGGGGGAGGGCAAGCCCTCGGCGTGCAGTAGCAACGTATTATCCAATTGTAGCTCTCGGGAATATAGCCGTATCTATGCGGTTCAAGATTCTTAGTACTAAATTCAGTGAAGTAGGTGTAACCATCTGCCTATGAAGAACTTACCTCATACGCATCGTCACTTTCAACTGCAGCTACTAAAATGTGCTGACACCAGCACATGCCACCCCTAACAGCAAACTCTTGTTCCATTTTCTCATTCGCAAACGTCTTCCATCTCCCGCTACTTACGGAGTAATGTGCTAGACCCCTTCTACCCGCAATTGCTACATACCTCCCATCGGGCGATATGACTACACTCCTTACCGGCCAGTTATCAACAAGATAGACGGTTGGCATCTGAACATGGTGCCATAGAACACTAGCCTCTTGGGATATTGCTGTAATATCAGACTGGTCATAACCGCGATATATTAGAATTTTCTCATTGGTTTGAAGGACCGCACGCGAGATATTCGCTGAGCTGAAGCAGCCGGTAACTGCAGACCTGGCGAACTCCAGCACCCACAGTCGCTCGTCGCCCCCTTCTTTCACAAGGAGAATTTCCCCCCCTCCGGGAACCCAGCATGCATCTCGGATACCAACTAGATACCCTTCCCCCGGATTCCTTTCTGTTATCCTACCGTCTGCAGAGAACGAATTCCCCCCCGGTTTTCCATACACACTCCATGTAGCCCAACCCTTCTCGTAACCTGAAAAAAGACAGTAACCATCCGGTGACCATGATATTGCTGTTGTCTTCCCTGTGGAATAAGGCGAAGAGGGAGAAGGGATGATATGCGATAACGGGATGCCGCCATTGTAGTCCTTCACAGTATAGACATAGATAGAACCACTGGTAATCTTAACTTATGAACCTCAAGAGAAAGGGTGATTGACTACATACCCAACACACGCAACACCTATCAACGAAAACCGCGCGTTTATGGAAACTCCCTCTGCCTTTTCCGCAGAGGTTTTAGGTGTGTGGAAACAGTGGCCTTTGAACATACGAGGGGATGATTCAATTTCCTGTGTGATCCTTGGTGTTAATATGCATATACTCCAAATGTCCATGGCAATCATTGTGCATACCTTCTGGACCGCATAAGCTCGGCCATCGTTTGTGATCCATGTTGACAAGCTCATGGGTTTATCATGAATCATGTCAGTAATTATAGCTGTTGATATCACTCAATTGTTAGTGTACCAACAAACCTATATTAGAATATATCTCTGCAATCTCGCACGTACCAGGTCAACGCACTACTAACCTTTCTTTTGAACCCAAAGCATCCGGCTCAGTAATTCAGTTGTCGTCTGGTTTCCTTTCGCGTCTGGTGTCCACCTGATACACTGAATCGCAGATGGCTTTACCGTCGCCACCATCAATTCCTCGTCGAGAGCTAGCACTCTATCGATCCTGTCAGAGTCCAAACTCTTCATATCCTTGACCAGCCTTAGGGGTCATACTTGCTTATTCCTGCATCAACCTTAATGACCATTCTAAACCTCATTGAGTACTCTTTCACTCCTCCAGCTTCCCCTACACCAAGCATCAAACCCCCCGACCCAATGGCCGCTTTCCCACCAGCTCCACTGGTATGTATTGAATTTTGTCGTGCGTAGTGGTGGTTATTTACAAACACTGGTTTGTAAACCCTGGCGTCCCGAGTTGGATCATTAACGAGCGAATACGTTATTAGGTATCCAAGCGATGTTTGAACTACAAATATCATAGAATCAGGTCGGATCAGAACATCTGTGTTCAGGCCATAGGAGTTCAACGACGGCTGGGAGCGGCGAACATGAGCAACCACTGCTGTCGGCTAGGGTAGAGATTTATATTAGCACTCCCGTATTTCTCTTTCCATCACCTAACTCATATAGTATATAGAGACTACCCACCTTCATCTGCCAGATAGTGAGTTCTGAAGCCGTGATGGTCGCAAACAAAAACCCATTTCTCGCTACTTTTAGCGCAATGATGTGTCCACGCCCTGGTTCACTGTCTTTTGCCATAATTGAAATATTACTTGCAGTAGAATCTGCTCTATCCGTCTTGCTCTTTTTGGGCACCTCGAGCATATCTTGATCTACCACTTCTTTCTCCCCTACTTTTTGACCATCCTGGCCTAGTGCGTCGTCATCTTCTTCCTCGGGAATTTCTTTAACTTCTTCAAAACCTTCATCATCTTCGCCGTCACCGTTGCCTGAGCCAGAAGACGCAGAGAGACTATTCCGTACAAGCTCGGCTGAGCCGTCGTCAGAATCATAAACCGGTGGAGATGGAACTGCTGGGAGTTTAGCAGTATATATTCGGGGTGTGCCGAGTGGCCAGTACATTGCTTCCACCTTCTGTGCGTTCTGGCCCTATTCGTATGAGCTGAAATAGTGGAGTCTTTGAACGAGATTATGGGCGTCACGGTGTCAACAGCAGGTAGGTTTGTATGTACGTAGTATTATCCGGGGAGAGTACCGAAGCAGGCGCCTGCACGAGTTCTCTAAGTATAGATTAAGCTTAAATAATACATGAGATGCAAGCCAGAGTGGTGGTATTGCGCCGTCAACGATGTCGGGCTTTGATCACAGCAAGTTTCGACCTCGGAATAGCTATGGCGGTTCATTATCCAGCACAAGCCTTGAGGCTGCGGCTCCGAATCCAACATCTAGTTCCTTGTTATACGCCGGGGCTGTAGTAACATGAACAACCCACGTGATCTTTAATTCAAGAGCTTGAGCACCACGCTTCGCGCTTTCCAAAAGGGAGTACTTCCATAATAAAAGAAGTAAAAACCATTTTACTCGGTTGTAAGACGAGAATTCACTTTGAACGATTTACGTAATTACGAAGATAGTTAGGATCCCTCTTTATTAAGAACAAGAACGCCGGCCCGCAGGAAACAGTCATGAACTCCATTGATCTAGAATTTACATCGCCCTTCCATTTGAAGAACTTTTCCTTACTTGCCCATCCTTCGTTCCTTCTACATACCCGGTTTGTATCGAGTTTAGTAGAAGCTACACAATTAGGGTTAGCATTGAATTACATGGCGATAAAACGAGCGACTACTCACAATCCAATGATCTTTCCGGCAACGTGCTTGCGTCTAGCCTCCTCGTGGTCCATGATACCGGCAGAGGTAGTCAAGACAATATAACCGAACTGACGAGAAGGCAAGAGCCTGACAACCCATTTCTCGAAGTCGGTAATCTTAACGGGGTAACGGGGAGAAATGCATCCGGTTTTGTTGATACGCCCGTTAAGCTGGATAACGATCTTTCCAGAGCGGTGGTCATCCACCTCCTCGAACTCGCCAATGTATCCTATAAATGAGTTTTATTAGCATGTTTCGCTGAATTAAACGTCTCATGGTCCATAGGAAGATAAAATTCGGGAAAATGAAACGTGTAAGATCCAACGCATGGGGTTTGATTTTTCGGGCACTTAAAGGACAAAAGTCGTGGGGGCATCGAGACATTCCGTCTAGTTATCAACCCGATAAAATTGAAGGAAAAATGATAAAGGTTTGGGCTTTATTTAACTATTTGATAGGGTCGAGAAATCTGGAATAATCTAACGTACCGTGCTTCTGCATGACGCTCAAGAATTTGACAATGACCTTGGAGGAAGGCCTGATAAGGACTTGTCTCTTACCAGCCTTCTCAGCATTGTTGATGGCGTTGAGGGTGTCGTTGAGAACTGAAGTCTTGACCATTTTGACGGTTTTCGAGGTTTACTGTAAATTGCGACGAGAAAAGTGGTCAGTCATTAGGAGCAGCCATTTTGAGTGTCCGCCTTTCTTTTCTCGGGCGGACTCCAAGAAAAGGTAAGGTGGATTCAAAAAGCTGTTTACTGACTTACCTTAGAAAAGAGGGGGCGGATTGGCGTTCCTGTTGGTATTGATTTGTTGCTAGGTACTGTTGTCAACCTTAAATTTTCTTGACATACTCTAGTTGAGTGTTGTGCGAAATAATCGAGTGACTGTTTTCCCTCATTGGGGTTTGTATAAATCTACTTACATAAGCCGGGGTTCATCCTTGTAAACTCCGTTTCAACAATCTTTTTGTTATAGATACAGTACCAAAAACCCGGCTGTCTTGAAGGCTTTAGCACTGCTGCTTGGAACGTAGCACCTTAGTTTTGCCGGGGTCAAAATACTACCCATAAAAATGAAAATATTATTTGTATCACAGCAGTATCATGTGTCCTGCAGTAGTGCCATGCTCTTGAACTGAATGCGTATTCATTTTGAATGCGAATTCATGTGAATACATAAGCTAAACTATAATACTACTGGATACAAAAAAATGCCACAAGCATACCGCAATAGTTCTGCAATCACACCAATACTAATTTGGGGAAATTTTGTAGTGTATTATTGCCTGCATTTATTTTAATCTAGTAGTACTATTGTCCATCTAATATATAAACCTTCTCTAATCACTTGGAAACTAGCATGTTTGCGATATACTATTTAAAACTAGCTGTAAATACTTTATTCCCAAAGTCTTATGGTGTAGAGTGACACAAGTGGGTAAATGATGGCTGATACCATCATGAACCTACATGTATGTATTTGTACTATTGTTGTCGGGGTAAGTCTGTAGAACATAGTAACGTAAATCGCACCATCACATTCTCACTCATGTACATAAGCTTCATGCTAAACTGAAGTGCTGGCTGCTGGTTGAGGACTAGCTACCTAATTTGACAGGGTTTTGGTGAGTCCAATAGTGGGCCACAGAACTACCATTACGAATTCTAGGACGTTTGCAGTAAGACTGCTATATTCTGTTAAATGCCGGAGTCTACAAAGGTGGTATTTGTTACGGAGCGAAGCGGAGACAATAACTAAACAAGCTAAGGTTCACAACCGAGGCGAAGACGAAGTCGAGGAGGAGTTAACCAAGGAGCAAGGTCGTAGGACAGAGGATCCAGATAGCTTCACGGACGAAGTTGTGGAGACGAAGGTACCAGTAAAGGACGCTCACTACGGTCATAGATTGAGACTAGGGTTAAGCGAGATCGGACTACACTAAGCCAAAGACGAAGAAAGACGGGACGCAGAACGACTAAGAGCGTCAGATATTATTCCGAGAATCCGCGATACAAGTAACAACTAAAGAAACTAGAAACGAGAGCTGATAACAGGAAGGTTATGAGAAATGAAAAGAAGAGAAAAGACAGCGAAAAGTTCAACCGACTATATATATAATTCCCAATCCCTGTCCAGCGATGACTCATAACGCGCAGAACGGAAATCCATAGAACCCAAAGAGAACCTAAAAGCGATTCCATAATATCGAGCGGACACGAAAAACAGGTTTCTTAGGTTGGATCAAGGCTCAATGGCGCAAGGTTGCATCACGGAGGCGAAACAGGTTTCTTGGTTAGACTGTGCAGGGACTATACAATGGTTATGCAGTAAGAATGCTATAAGGAAAGGAAATAGGTTCTGTAGAAAGAGGGCACGGATTAGTAATCAGGCTGGAAGAAGCGCTTATATATATGAAGGTGGTAGCGAAATAGAGATTTCTTTTCCTTTCCTCTTCACCTCGCCTTTCCTGTCATCTTAAGATTACTTAAATCAAAGAACTATCTCTAGCCATAGTCTGTCCTCTCAAAGTATCCTCGACTGCTCATGGAAGCGAGAACTCGTAGCCTCCTCGACCCTAGCTGCCTCGTCCAGCTGATCCTCGCCTCCTGCCCTGTCTCCTGCTTCGCTTTGGCCACCACTATACGACCTTGCCTCTGCCTCTGTTCGCCAGAACCTTCTCCTCCGCTAGTTTCCACCCCTCGATCTCGCTATGTATCGTTGCCTGTCGCGCTCCGTCCTACTCCCACACTTTCCTCCGCAGTAGCTCGTGGCACGCCGTGATAGTATTCCACCGCAACTACTGAATTCTAGTTAAAGATCTATTCCCTTACCAACAGTAATGTTTCTAGAATTTACCCAACTACCACATGTGTCAAATACCGGTAATGCTGCAGTCATCTACCCACCCTGAAAACAGCCGCTTTTTTGGTACTGTAGTTGCCCTGAATACCATTACCACCCAATCGTATAAAGATATCAGCCTGTTTTGTAAACTGAGAACTATTTTTTTTTAAATCATTTGTATTTGTTTAAGGTACAAAAGTAGGCATGCAGTATAAACTATGGCCTAAAAACCCCTGTGCTCTGCAAAACCCTTTCCCCTTAAGGAAAGAAGAAAAATGCATGAACATAAGAAAAACAAAGGAAAGTAACACAAGAAACCCTAATAGGGCGGTTGCCTAAAAAGTGGCACAGAACGGTAACCCCCGGATGGCCCATACCTAAAAAGTGAAGTAGACGTCAAGTGTTCCAATTGAGTTGATGGGGGGGCCATGTTATTACGGTACTAAGCGAGAACGGAGGCTGAACAAGCCAAAGCAAACCACTGAGGCTGACTAGGGTAGGATCAAGTGTGAGAACGGGGTGAGGGGCGGTGAGGCTACGGGGTGAGGGTCGAGGTGAAGGTACTAAGAGACGGTCCTGAAGGCCCCGTGGGGGCAGCACAACCGACGAGACTATAGCTAAGAGAGAGAGAGAGAATATATTCTAGACAAGCGAAGACTAAAGACGCTTAAGATGACAGGAAGGTTGCTTGAAGAGAAAAGGAGAAGAAGAGAAATCCTATAAGCGAGGAAGAGAGCTCCTTATATATAGCCCTGAAAACCCTTCGCTGACTCATCCCATAGAAACCCGTAGAACCCAAAGGAAATCCATTATTACAAATACCTGCCTGCTGTTGACTCATAAAACTCTGACTAATCCATCTTCCCGCAACCGTGCTCAATATCATATCACGCCGTGATATATGTAGGCTCCGGGAGATATCAGCAAGCTTTACCATTTGTGACTGGAGTCTCCTGAGTCTCCTGACACTCTCCTGAGTCTCCTGAGACGCCTGTAATCTC
The DNA here is from genome assembly GCA_024713755.1 of Morchella sp. 2018-W16. NCBI lineage: Eukaryota > Fungi > Ascomycota > Pezizomycetes > Pezizales > Morchellaceae > Morchella > Morchella sp. 2018-W16. The sequence continues at coordinate 1,041,723 of JAMGYY010000014.1, read as the reverse complement.
CTGAGACTTGTAAAATCATGCTGATGGAGACGGTGCCAAATATACTGTTTTTTGCAGTCTCCTCGGCTAACTATCTGCGACTTTCTAATAGGGTGTGCTGCCTCGGAGGTTTGAATGATGAGAACTCCTAATGGAAACAGAGAGGCTTGAGGAGGAGGAGTGCCATACTATCAAGAAACAGCGGTGTGGATTGGGTTTTCCGAAGAAGGGACTTGTAAGAGTGTGATGAGTTTTAGAAACTCATGTTCCGGTAGTAAACAGTGACCATCATATATAGAGAGGACAGTTTGATTAGTAACACAGTGTGGAGGAGTGACTGACTTAGAGCAATGAAGCCTGAGAAAGTTGGAGGAGTAGATATGAAACCCGCTATTTACAACTCTTGGTGGAGTTGAGAACAAGTATGAGATGTGACGGAGTCACTTACGACTTCAAGGGCGACAGATGAAAACAATGATGCAGGTGGAATTGAGGAGTACAGCCAAGAGTTAGCAAGAGGATGAAGGTTCCGGCGAAAGCTAAAGCAAAAGGCAAACGCAAGTCGGCGGCCAAAGCGAAAATCAAGAGGTACGGCATAGAAAGCGAGAATCAGCTGACAAGGCAGCTAGGGTTACAGAACAAACTATGATGTCCCGACGTCTTGGTATGGTTCCCGACCGTTCGGTAGTCAGAGTGGGGACACAGTGAAAAGGGGAATATCAAATGAAGAGAGATACGGTGGACTGTTGGTCACGTCATTTCTTTCTATGAGGTTGAGTTGCAGGAGGCATTCGTAATCAAGAGTGGTGTGATGTTGGGGAGAAATACAAGATGTGGTGGTACTGGGTTTCCATGATATTCTATGGCGTGATGGTGAGTCATAACGGACAAGTGGAGGAGGGTGTTAAATAGCTGGTGTAGAGGTTTCCTTTAGTCTTTTCCTTTCTTCCCTCTCTGTCTCGTCTTCCTGTTATCTCAATATATAGGAACATACTCCTATGTCCCGAAGCCATAGCCATAGTCCTGTCCAAGCTCGCCTTCATAAACGAGACCTATAGTTTCTCCTGTGATCCTCACTTTCCCTGCCCTGCCTGTGCTTGTGCCCGTGCATTTGCTGTAGTCCCTGCTTTAGCGTTTGCCCTTCGTCCTCCTGCCCATTCTAGCTGCGCCCCTCAATTACCCCCTTGCGTCCTCGTTTTCATCTCTCGCCATCACAGCCCTGTCGCTCTATCACATATGAAGCTCTCCTTCTGGAGATAAAGGTCGAAGGTATTTCAAGACTAGGAACTATGGCGAGAAATAGAATTAGATTCCTATATGCTATGATAACTATCACTGTGTGATATGATATCGAGCATAGTTGCGGGAAGAAGGATTGGTCAGGGTTTCTCTTAGGTTCTATGGGTTTCGGTTACAGGGTTCTATGAGCCAACCACATGTAGGTAGTTGTAATGATGGGTTTCGTTTGGGTTCTACGGGGTTCTATAAGATGAGTCAGCAATAGATTTCCTAGGCTATATATAGGGAGATCTCTCTCTCGCTTGTAGGACTTCTCTTCTTCTCCTTTCTTCTTCACACAACCTTTCTATCATCTTAGGTGTCTTTTGTCTTTGGTCGTGCAAAATATATTCTCTCTCTCTTAGCCATATTCCCGTCAGTTGTGCTAGCCTCACAGGGTATTTAGAACCCTCCTCTTTCATCCTTGTCCTGTCCTTCATCCACAACCTCTTCGCCTCCCCCCTCTGCCCTACTCTCGTATTCGTTATCACTCTAGCTCCGCCTTGGTGGTTTGCCTTGCCTCGTTTAGCCCTCGTCCTCGCTTAGCACATTGATAATAACAGGAAGACGAGGTGAAAAGGAAAGCAAAGAAATTTACAAAGCTCGCTACCAGCTTCCCTATATATAACTCTTTTTACAGCCTGATTACTAATCCATGTTCACTTTCTACAAAACGTGTTTCCTTTTTTCATGATGCAGTCACCGCGCCTCTACTGTATAGTTCAATCAAAGAAACTTGTTTTTCTTTGCCCATGCTAAAATCATTGCACAACCACTGTATAGTTTAACCAAAGAAACCTGTTTTCCTTCGCCCATGACTCATTCATTGCGCAGCAAATGTATAGTCGTTCCATACGTTTAGTTGACGTCAGGATATAAGAGGAGCAAGATGGTTGTGTAGACCTAGAACCAATACTAACTTAATATATACTTTATATATAGGATAAGATATATTTTGACCTGTTTGAGTGATAATCTTGATATTTGGTACCTAATTAGGGCTGAATAAAGCTCGATCAGGCACTTTCTGGAGGATAATATATGTAAATAAGATCAGATTATCAAAAACCCGCAGCAGGATCAGGGTTAGGGTTAAGAATTTGGGTATATCACACCTTTATCTCCACACCTTCATTTTCACACTTTCATTTACATTCAATAGCTAACCAGTGAAGCAGGTAGTGAACAAAGCAACGAATCAAGTAGTGAATCAAGCAACCACAACAGACAGATAAGTGCATTTTCCATACCTTCATCCATATTTTTTCCCGTGCATTTGGGCATTTTATCATTGTCTAGACAGGCTAACCGGTGAAGCAGGCAGTGAATCAAGCAGATACGGCAGGAAGACATCTCTATGCTCTCATCTACACACTTTCCCGTACATTTAGGGATCGTATTATCGTCCAAATGGGTTAACTAATAAAGGAAGCAAAAAACCAAGCAGTGAATCAGACAAGCAGGCAGACAGGCTGGTAAGTGGCTGCAGTGGAGATAGTTAGATAAATGTACATATTAAATTGAGAAATAATCAAGAGTTTCATCTGCGAAATTCACCTATGTGTGACGGAGTGGCAGGGACTAGAGGGCGAGAAATGAAAACGAGAACGCAAGAGGGTAATCAAGGGGCGCAGCCAGGATGAGCAGGAGGACAAAGGGCGCCGGCAAAGGCTAAGGTAAGAACGACAGCAGGCACACGGGCACAAGTACAGGCAAAGCACATCAGCAAGACTTGATTTGTCTCCTGAAGTCTCCTGAGCTTCAGGAGATTCAAAAAATATCTAGGACTCTCAAGAGACTCTCAGGAGACCAAGGAGACTGTTGGTAGACTGCAGTCACAAATGGTAGTTTGCTGATACAGAGAAAGCGAGGATCGCAAGAGGACATAGGGCGAGGATGAGGAGAAACTATAGGTCTTGCTTATGAAGGCGAGCTTGGACAGGACTATGGCTATGGTTTCTGGGGATAGGAGTAGATTCCTATGTATTGAAATAACAAGAAGACGAGACAGAGAGGAAAGAAAGGAAAAGATTGAAAGGGAACGTCTACATCAGCTATTTAACACCCTCCTCCACTTGTCTGTTATGACGCACACATCACGCTATAGAACATCATGGAAACCCAGTACTACCACACCTCGTATTCCTCCCCACCATCACACCACTTTTGCTTATGAATCCCCCCTGCAACCGAACCTCGTAGAAAGAAATGACGTGACCAACAGTCCACCGCATCCATTCTCGCTTAGCATTCCCTCTTCCACTATATTCCTACTCTGACTACCGAACAGTCGGCACTAATGCCAAAACGTCGGGACACCCACGATGCGATCACTGCTGAGACTGTAAGTATGCTCACACAGTCCAACTCTAACGACATACACAAGCTCACGGTCACCCTCATAGTCAGCCTGATAAACCAAGTCCACCAACTATCAGTCACCCTGGATTGCTACCACAGGGAGACCAGCGTGGAACTGAAGTCTATCTGCTCCATTCGAGAAGACTGCTGGAATCATAACTTCTCCCCAGTCACTAGATCACTCTCCACTATCCAGGAAAAGGTCGAGGCTTTCCCCTTTGTGGAAGACTTCACCAAGGCCATCCCTAAACCTCCCTCCCAACCTCACCCTCTCAACATCAGGCAAACTCCTATACCTCCAACATCCGCTGCCAACAACACCCCCAATAAGCCAACTAAAAAACCCAAAAGTCGTACGCATCAGCTGCGGCAGCCAGCCCCCCCCCCCATCACCCTTCAACAAAAATGCAGTCAAGACCAAGACTGCCCAGAAAGGAAAAGCCACCGGCTCTCCAGCCCAGAAGGAGAAGGTCCTCCCGACTGTACGTTGCTGGTTCCTTACAACCCGTTCCACCCCCACTCCACCCCCGGAAGCCGATAGGCTCACAGTCACCCTCCCCGTCATTCTAGGACAGTTTCTAGAACGTAACAACCAAAAAGCCCCAGTCACCCCCTTCTCCTTCTCCATCAACAAACGCGGTACAGTCCCAATCCTGGGCCCATTCACAGTCCCCACTACCACCGACGCTGTCTACTTCGAGGCTTTCACTGGACCCATAAACGAGGCGATCAAATCCCCCGACAACCCTATCAGAACCTTCCGCCCCGTCTCTACCGACATTGACATTGACATCTGCACACTCGAACATGACCTCAATGACCACTACTGCTAGGTACTCAACTGCCGCGGAGTGAGATGGCTACCTTGAATCGTTGCGGCCAGTTTTCATAATCGCTGCCAAGGCCCCATCGCTTTTCAACTCAAGCCTATAGGGCTAGCCTTCTTTAAAAACGCCCTCCCCCGCCTCACCACCACCACCACCACCACCACCACCACCACCAGCACCACCACCACCACCAGCACCACCACCACCACAACCACCACCACCACTAGTCTCACTGTTCGCCACAAACCCCATGGAAACAGTATAAATAAAACACGCTGTCTCCTCCACTCTCCGTCCTCACACCCACTACTCCTCAAAAGTCTCTGCTTAGGGCACCCGGGTATATCCACTCCAGCGAAAGACCAGCGAAGGCACAGGATGACCTCCTTACCTTCTCCCCTTCCCTCTGTACTTTTCTAGCGCTTTTCTTCTTTTCTACTCACCATGGGCTAGCTTTCTTTTGTCCTTTTTGCTTTATTTTTTGTATTTTTGCGGGCGTCTGTTTGTTTTTATTAGGGGATGGGTCTTTATGCCATAGACTTAGACTGCACACAATTAGTTTAGCCCAGAATAAACTAGCCGGATTAAAAAAAAAAAAGAGAACTTGCCATAGTTATGCAATAACTGTGCCACAAGAGAAGGGAAACAGGTTTGTTTGAGAGGGTTGTATAATGGTTGTGCAACGGTATTGTCATGGAAAAGGAAACAGGTTTTGGAGAAAGGAACACAGATTAGTAATCAGGCAAGGAGAATAGTTATATATAGGGAAGCTAGTAGCGAGTTCAATAGATTTCTTTCTTTTCCTCTTCAACTCGTCTTCCTGTCATCAGCAAGCTTTATCATTTGTGACTAGAGTCCCCTGAGTCTCCTGACAGTCTCCTGAGTCTCCTGAAACCCCTGTATTCTCCTGAGACTTGTAAAATCTTGCTGATGGTTATCATAGTATATAGGAATCCAATCCTATTCCTCATTATAGTTTCTAGTCTTGAATCACCTTCAACCCTCATTTCCTGTTACAGGGCGAAGCGGAAACAATAACTAAACAAGGCAAGGTTCACAACTGAGGCGAGGACGGGGACGGGGGCGGGGGTTCACAACGAGGGGACTTAGCTGAGAAGTAAAGTCGCAGGGCAGAGAGTCCAGATGGCTTCTCGGACAAAGTTATGCAAAGGAAGGTACCAGTTGATGATACGCACTACGGTTATGGACTAAGACTATGCTTAAGCGAGGTTGAACTTGGGCGAAGCTAGACGAGGACGAAGTAGTACGAGAATGAGGATTACTAAAGGTAATGACGTATTCTATTCAGAGAAATGAGGAACAAGTAACAACTAAAGAAACTAGAAACGTAGAGTTGATAACAGGAAGGTTGCGTAGGAAAAGAAAGAAGAAAAAAGGACAAAGGAAAGGTTCGTAGCCAACTATATATACAATTCCCAATCTCTGTTCAGGGATGACTCATAACCCATGTAACAGAAACTCATGGGAACCCAAAGAGAAGTCTTAAACCTGAGACCCAGTTCCACAATATCCTTTCCTCCGGAGTAGCCCGTAGTACGCTATGATATTTCCAGAAGGAGAACTTTATAGCTTCTTCTGTAACCATAGCTGCCCCACCAGCTGGTTCTCGCTTTTCCTGCTCTGTCTTCTGGTCTTCGTCTTGGCCGCTGCCTTGTACTTGACCTTGCCTTAGCCTTCGCCTTCGCTGGAACCTTCGTCCTTTTGCTAGCTCTCGGTTGTACCCCTCGATCTCACTTGCGTTATCGTTTTCGTCTGTCGCGCTTTAAGTCTTAGTCACTCCGTCACAAAGAAGGGAAGGCTACGATTGAAATTGAGATATGTTGCTAGTTTTCTTTTCCTTTTCAGGGGACTTGCATAGTGTATGATGAGGCTCAAGACAGTGAGCGCGCTGGGTTGGTTAGTGTTGTGGAGGGTGAAGATCTTTCGTTGGCGGCAGTTGGAGGGGCGTTCTGGGGATAAAATAGTGCGTTGCCATAGCCTTAGGGCTGCATGCGAGTATGATGTAAACCAAAAAAAAAGACTCCGGTTCTGGCTACGATACTGGTACATTTGATTACCCTTATGGGTTAGGTTTATCACTCGACTCGTAAAACCTTACATATTCGATATTAGAAAGATTAAGGACTGGATCCTCCCCCAATCGGGGATGACCGGATTTGCGTGGTGGGAGACCCATAGGCTCAATAAGCATATTAGACGGGATCTTAAACGGGGTACTCAGATGATTGCTATATGTATGTTGGTCAGTTCTGTGCTCCACGTCCCCCAGCGTCGAGACCCCAAACACAAATTATCAAAAGGCGAATATATATAGGAGAGAAGAAATGGGGCTGGGGATTGGAAGCTACAACCAGAATTCGAAACTCCTAGCCTTGCTTTTGATATATACAAAATGATAGTACTAAAAAAAGAATTTACAGAAACTCCCCGGCATTTAGCCATTTATCTTACGGACTTCTAATTTATTCGGCCCCTGTCTCCTCATTAGCGGCCATTATTTTCTCTCCAAGCGCTTTCCTCTGAACCTCTAGCACCATCCCACCATTTCTACCTTCGATCTTCATCCATCTCCCTAATCTCACTTCCTTCCCAGTCCCTGCACATATTAACAGATCTTCTTTCCCCTTTTCTCCTCTCTCAAAGATGGAGAGTCCGGTTACAACCCCTCTCACGACCTCTTTCCCTAAATCCCCAGGGGCACCAACTATACCAACACGTTCGAGCTTCTTTTTGTCCGTAGAGACTTTCCATATACGTACATGTCCGTCCCATGACCCTGAAGCGATGAGATCGGAGTAAGGGACTGCGGCAAGAGCAGTGATATAACGGGGCTGAGGCGGACAGGGCGGATCTTGATCGGGGTTGGTTTCTGCCGAAGATTGGTCTGGCGTTGGTCCAGGATTTAGGCCATGGGCATGATATACAGTGTGGACAGGTTTCTTCTTGTGCACAGACCAAAGACATATATTACTATCAGGGTCAGTCAGAGCCCAAGGAGATGTGGGTATTACGTACCCATTATCACCTCCGGTGACGAAATACTCATCATCGATCATCGCTACACAATCTATGCTTCCCTCCTCGTATCTCTCATTACCATCCTTATCTTTCTTTGGCTTTTTAGAACCCCCACCACTTCCACCACTTCCGCCGCCGCCGCCGCCACGAAATACGAGTTGGGTCTCATCCACTATCTTCCACAACCTTGCAGTACGATCTCTGGCACCAACCGTAATGCAACGTTCAGCATTCAAGGCTGCAATCCCAGCAACTTGGTCTTGGTGTCCAAATAGTGTTTCAACGTATGCCAATTCATCCAAACTCCAAAGTTTTACAGTGCGATCACTCGCGCAGGAGTATAGCTGGTTTGTTCCGCGACGGAAAACTAGTCCGTTTACCGCTGCTCGGTGGTGTTTGAAAACCTTTAAAACCTTTAAAGTCTCGGCATCCCAGACCACTAAGCGGCTGTCTTTGCCACCTGTTGCGATAAACTTTCCATCCTGAGATGCAGCGACGCAGAGAATGTCGTCCACGTGTCCGTTGAAGTCGGTGTCCTGCTTTGTGCCGCCCCGGGAGAAGAGAACTCGCTTTGGTTTTTTGGCAGGCGTAAAGTTTCCGGTAGCTGGTGGTGGCGGGTAAGGAGGAAGTGACCATTTTATAAGGTAACGATCCTTAGTCACGGTATAGATGTAGGGGTTGCAAGTAGCAATTGCTGTGGTTGAACCACAGTTCATACGAAAAAGGGATGTTGTAGCGTTATCGAAAGAGAATTGCGATGCTAGGCGTCGGTAAATTTTGCCCTTTTCTTCTGCCTGGAGAATATATTAGCTTCCAACATAAAGCCTAGAGTGAGGGTACATACAACGCTCTCTCTGAGACGGGTCGCAATTATATCACGATCTATATCCGCCGCATCAAATCCAACTTCATCTACATATCCCAAAGTATCAGCGCGGAGTCATTTCTGGCCAAGTTGCAATTCCGAATTGTACCTGTTTCTTGCCTCAAGTTTTCCAGATACTGTTGCGCCAGCCTCAGTCGCTTCTCAGTGGCAGTCTCTCCTTCATATTCGTCGTCTTCTTCTTCGTCTTCGTCAGTAGTTCTGGCTTTTTCATCCTCACTTTCCCCCTCTGATTCGCTGGAAATATCTTCGTCGTCCACCGGCTTTGTCTTTTTACCACCAGGCCTATCGTGAAGATAGCTTTCCCTCGATTTTTTGTGTTTGCCCCCAGAGGCAGAAGTTTCGGTACGTTTGCGTTTCTTGGCCGAATTTGGGACCGTAAAGAAGGATGACATGATCCTTTGTTGTCCGGTTAGATATGGCACCCAAAACTATCTTTGAAGATTGGACGATTGGACTGGCAGCAATGGCGCAAATATTTTTTCCTGAGGCCTGCAGGTGTTGGCCGGGTAACCGCACTCCTACCTGATGGACCTGCATACGATGTGCCCAGAAAGGCCCAAAGGTTGGAGATGCATTTGATTTATATGATCGAATTGCATCAGACAGAGCTATATACATGTAGTAATTGGAAACAAAATGGTAAAGGTTAACTGAGTCTAGCTTTGATGTGGTTGTTATACACATTAGGCCCTTTGCGCAAAAGACTCCAGAGTCTTTCTCCGGTAGCTTGATTGGTGTCTATCCACCCATCAACCAATCACACAGGTAGAAAAAGACTCTAGAGTCTTTTACGCAAAGGGCCTATTATATATAATACGGAGTACGAGTAATCATAATATTTGTAATTAGAACATACTTTGTATATAAGGGCTGGCTTAGCCAGTTGGTTGGTGGCCTGGTTGAGCAAGTAAAAGCTGAGCCCTCCGTCCCGAAACAAACAAAACCAGCAACCACCAAGTGGTGCTTAGGGTCTGTGTCAACCGAACAGATAGTGTGAGCTGGATTATATTACCATATATACTTGGGGTGAAATTAAGTATTGTCTCAACCGCGCTGGCAACCATGCTATCGCGAGAGACAATACTTAACTTCACCGCAAGTACATGTATGTATATATTTGCAATGGTCGACCAGTATCCCGGGAGTAGTCTACTCAGAGCAAAGGGCAGTTGCTATGATTTAGCCAAGGTAATATATTTAGGACGTCGTGGGGTTTTTGTAAAGCAAATGCTCAACGCTATTAAGTCCACTGCTGCCCTTGATTTGGGGGCCGAAGTTACAGGAGGAGTAAAGCTGCCCCACCTTCACTGTCCTTTAGAACGACTGACAACACATCATTCTATTTAGAAATTCAGGCTTCAATGTGTTAATTGAGACTTTAATAGGGAGCTTTTGCACGAAGGTCTGACTTTCATTTGAGGACCCGATCCGATTGGAAGGTTTGGGCGAGTTAAGCCAGGTTGGGGTGTAACAAGAAGTTCAGGTGGGCTTTTGGAACTTTGGAAGTTCCCGATGATAGAATTTCCTTCGGTTGACGGATAATGACGCAACTGGAGAGAAAAACAGCAGATTATTAACCGATAACAATGTGGTGATGTAAAACCTGTTTATATAGTTGTGAAGCTCAGAAGAGTTCTACATTCACGCACTCTTGAAAATGGATTCAGATATATTGCCTCACCGTTCTTCAACGCTCTCGGCATCAGAGAAACCTTTCTTCAGCGATTGAATACTATTTTGCCATAAGCCCGCCCAGAAGAAGTCTAAACTACGCCCCTACAGAATTCTCAATATACTACTACAATGACGTATGGTGTATTGAGTTCTTGAGGTTCAACCAAGAAAAAATAATTATTCTTTCCAATGCATTTAATCTGTGTTTGCATTACCCTCACCGCTATAGAGCCTCTCCTACAACTGCTCTATCTGTTGTCCTCTTTGGACTTGCCTGGCCTAGCAGATATAAGGAAATGCAGCACTTCTTTGGTCTTCGGCTTCTTGGCTTTCTGCTGTTTTCAACGAAACGTGTATTTATTTACACCAGAAATACAAGAGCCATTTATTTTGGGATCAAAGAAGATTATCAACAAGAGTTCTTACGGCATATGTAGAAACAATACGAAACCAAGGAAAGCCTTCAGGAAAAATATGGGAGTTCATTGATGGTACACATCGCTCCTTCTATAGGCCATGTCCCAATACCGTAAATCAAGAGCTTTTCTATAGCGGATATAAGAAGGCACACACTATGGTTTGGCAGGCAAACGTTGCACCTGATGGAATCAATTCTAGCCTTTCTGGGCTATGGGAAAGTAGATTTGAAGACTGGGGTATTTTAAAACTCTCTCGTATTCAAGAGAAGATGTATGTCTATCTATTTAATGAACAGAGAGACCGTCTATATATCTATAGTAATGCTGCCTATTATTTAGAAGAAGGAATGATAGGTGTCTATAGGGCAAAAGCTAGTAATCGATTGAATGAGGAAGGCGTGAGTTTAATACTGATCTTTCCAGCATGCGAGTTGTCATCGAGTGGGGTTTTGGGAAGGTCACAAATTTGTTTGCATTTATTGGGTACAGAAACAAGCTCAAAATTGGATTATGTCCTGTCGCTTCATATTATTTCACTGCTTGTGTCTTTACGAACTGTCATACCTGTTTCAATGGATCTACTACAGCAGAGAAATATCATTGTCAACCACTCGATATTTGGGACTGTATTGGACAAGAGGAACCTAAGGAACTACAGCTTGATTTGCGCTTGTTCTAGTTATTAATCTTTTCCTCAAGTCTTTTCATCATTTGTAACATCTCTCCAATTCCATTTTGCAATCCTTTTACTGTTTCTTTCATCTGGTTCATGTCTTCTTTCAACTTGTCTACTTGCCCTTAACTCCACCTTCCAATCCGGTCCCCCTCATACCTATTGTAATTTGCCCTAGCCTTTTTATTTTCTTCCCTTCTAAGTAACTGTAACGGAGCAACTGAGGGCTATGGAGCAAGCGATGAAAATGATGATGCAAGAGGAGAACTAAGGGGCACAGCCGAAAGCTAGTAAAAGGACGAAGGTCCCGGCAAATACTAAGGCAAGGGTAAGAGCAAGTGCACAAGCACAGGCGTAGAGCAGCAGGGCAGGGAAAGCAAGGATCAGGTAATGACTATCATGGTGGCAAGCGAGAGCGAGGACTGAACTAGCCAAAGTACACAACCAAGACTGGGCGAAATGAGGACGGAGGAGCAACGTGGGTGCAAGAGACGCGAAAGCTATAGGGCAAGGTTCGGGGCGAGAACTAAGGGTGACTCTGGAGACTATGGCTAAGATAGAGAGAATATATTTGACTGAGACAAAGACTAAGGATGCCTAGGATGACCGGAATGAATGAATGAACTTTATATTGCTTTGAAGTACAGGACTTATTGCACGCCTCCTCGCCCTCAAAATAAAAACAAAAACAAAAACAAAAACAAAACGAATTAAGACAAAAACACAAACACAAAAAAGCAAATGCACAGAGTACACAACACGCAAAAGTTACAAAGGATAATAAAAGAAAGAATATTATTCCTCCTCTCCGTCGCTAATGTCCTAGTCGTACCAGTCCAACAATTTGGTTCCTTTCGCGAAGTCCATGATTAGGTCCGGGCGCAGGTTTTGAAAAAGCCACTTTTCCCAGTATCTCGTTCCGGGGATTTTCTCGATTAGTTTCCTTCTGTTAGTATCGTAGTCGGGACAGTCCATTAGGATGTGTTCTACGGAGAGTGCTGCTCCGCAGTCACATTTCTGTGGCTGGGAGTGTAGGGAGTTCTTATCGTGTTTGGTAGCCTGACAGCGGATCCGGAAGATCCATTTGGTTATGGATAGTGTAAGGTTGGATAGTTTGGGGGGAGAGACCCTACTCACTTGGTGGTTGTAGTTCGATGGTGCAGTGTTATTCCATTCTTCAAGCAGCTGTTCTTCCAGTAGTTTATTCTGGGTCCATCTATCTCTAGTGTTTCCCACTGTTTCGAAGGGGAGCATGAGGAAGGCTATGCGGCCTAGGCTGGTGGCTATGATGTTTCTTTTGATTGGGGGGGATAATAAACGCTAAGGTCTCGTGATTCAGGTGCGAGAGGGAGGAAGTAATAATCTGTGTACCGTATCTTGGGGATTTGTGATCGAAGAGGAGTGCCAGAGGGGGCAGGCCCACTTCTTTTTGTAGTTTGCTAATCTTGGTCCATCTGGGTAGGCCTGTGATGGTTCTGGCGGGTTCGTTTTGGAGGGGGCTTAATGTTTGGAGGACATGATTTGCCCCTGTCCACCACTCCTCTGATCCCCATAGGATTACTGAAAGGAAGAGTTGCGTGATTAGGTGGTGGATGATTTTGACTTTTATTCCTTTTTGTTGGGCGAGATTTTTGATTCTGCCTAGGGTTTTAGTGCCTTTGGAGAGGGTTTTGTCGAGGTGGTTCCTGAAGAAGAGGGTGGTGTCAATCCACATGCCCACATATTTTAGGGACTTTTTGGGTTGCACCGTGGTTCCTTCTATTTCTATCGTGTTGTTTAGTTGGGGGAGGGAGGAGGTGATGGGTCAAAAGAAGATTAGGTTAGATTTTCCTGGTTCGTATTTGACGTTGAGGGGTGGGCCATTTCCATTCTATGCTGCATTCTCTCGGAGAGTCTTTTTGTGCTAGATTTTGACGATTTTCCAATTTGAATCAGGGCATCGTCATCGATGTAGGATGTATCCATTTCTTTAATGGAGGTCTGGTGGTCTGTAATGATACCCGTGAATATCATGAAGAGAACTGGTGAGAGTGGAGAGCCTTATGGGAGCCCTAAAGAGTATGGCTTGGGTTCTTCTAACTCGTGTTTGAACTGGAATTGAAGGGTCCTGTTCGGGTTGAATTCCTTGCACCAGTCTGTTAGGTATTGTGGGAATTTTTGTTAGTTCATGATTTTTCGGAGGATGAGGTGGTTGACGCAGTTGAAGGCACCTTGGATGTTGTTTGTGAGGATGGAGTCCCTGTCTGAGGTTACCCCGGTGGATTTCTTTTGTAGGAGGTTTCTTTGGATGAGAGTCAGGGTATGCAGGAGGGTGTAGACTGCCAAAATGGTAGGTCTACCCCTGAACTGGTTTAGTGACAGTGTTCCTAGGATATCTCCTGCCGTGCATAGTCTCGATGCTACGATCTTTTCAAGGACCTTGCTGAAGCATTGGAGAAGGAAGATTGATCAGTAAGCGTTCGACTAGGAGTAGTCTTTTTTCCCTGGTTTAGCGATTAAGATGCATTTAGCGGCCTTCCATCTGTCAGGTTAGACCGCATGTTGTAGTAAGGCCGTGAACATATCAGTTAGGAGTTGTTGATTCACCTTGGTCAGGGTTTTTATTAGCTGGTATGAGATTCCGTCTGGGCCTGCTGCCGAGTTAGTTGGGCAGAAGTTGATGGCTTTCCGTAGTTCGTCGGCACTGACCGGGTCAAAGTCGTTGGTGAGGTTAAAGCTTGGGTGTTTGATTGGGGGGACGGGGGAAAGGGGGAATGTTCGGTTTGTGGGAAAGAGCTGGTCTCTGAAGATCTGGCATTTTCCCGCCAAGGTTTCTTCACCCTGAATGGCCGGAATAATCGGCTCTTTTCTGTAACGGGAGCTTCCCTATAACAGAAGGATGGTTGAGCAGAGTACCCAAAGAGATTCTCTGACAAAGAGATAGGTTCGGAGGTACCAATAGAGTGGCCTTTCCACTGTCATAGATTTGCGCCTGTATACTCTAAGGAAGTGCAGGATGAACTAGAGTTTTTTACCGTAAGGGCATTAGTTTCCAAGGCAATGGTTTGGTATAGAAATAGAGTTTTTAAGAACGAAGATAACTTTAAAGGGTCCCGTCCCTAGCAGAGAATCCGTCAAGTTTTGATTTTCGATTGATGATGGAGAGGCCGGAAGAGAGACTCAGTCTTCAGTATTTATAGTACTCGACCTCTCGTCTTCCTTACTAAGATTTCTAAGCTGAACCCAAGCCCAATGGTCAGGGGACAAGCGACTATTTCCTATAATTCTGAGGAGCAATTTGACCTGCGTGAGCTTGGAAGAATAATCTATCCGAGCTGAGAAATCACGCAATGCTAAGAGCTGTAAGCAGGACCCTAAGAACTAGCGGGAACGGCTAAACAGATAGAGTGCTAATCAAGATGACAGAAGGTTTTGTCTCAAGATAGATTTCGGACGGTCCACGGTCGAATATGTTTATTTCGGCGTGGAGAGGCTGTACAGATGCACCCCACATATACCCACCGGTGTCCAGAGCTAGCATGCCAGCGCTTTGATGCTCTGGGGGTTATTTTCAGAGTTTATTTTGGTGTAAAACCTCAACTCCGCAATTGGCCCATATAACCACCGCCAACTCCGGAAGGCACCTATGAGTTAAGACAGAGACAAAGGAACGTGTCCTGGTCTTGCCTAATAGGTTCTATGTATGATCCTCTTCTGTTGGTTCTTCGCTATTTGTCTCTAGGACTTCTATAGCTTTCCCTGTTGAAGTTACTACCGATCCCCTAAGGTTTATCGGTAGTTGTAGAACACCCCTACTCATGCCTATGTAATTTTCTTCTGTTTGATTTCTTGATTGTATATAAGATCTCTGGGTCCATATCAAATGATTCCCAAGAGGCTTGCCGGTATTCGGGGGTGCCCGTCGGCTGACCTCCGAACTACCGCTACCTCAATAATCGACTCATTATACCAGTTTGGCTGTCGCCTCAGGGAGCTACCCTTATGACTGCTGCCGCTGGAGAGGTATCAAAAGGAAAGAATAGGAAGAGTATGAAGAATTTTGTGAACTGAGTATGTAACCCCGTTACATTTTCTTTGCCCTTTGTTGATGATTTTCCATATGTCTGCTCTTCCAAAGCTTTCTGTGTGTGCTCAAATTTGGTCTTCCTGACTGCTGAAGTCCATGTTCTGTTGGCTTTCCTGAAGGCTTCCTTGTTCTGGGGGGTTGTGTGATTCTTTGTTTTCCTTTTGAGTTTGGAGAGGGTGGCTTTGGCATCTTTCAAATCTTGGTACCACCAGCGTTTAGACTTTTTGAAAGGTTTTGTCATTGAGACAAACTGATGTATTAGGCTATCGATGATGTCTAGGATAAGGTCCGCCGATTGTGTCCTATGATTTGGGGATTCTCAGTCTTCCTGAGTCAGGGTAATATTTGTGAAGCTTGTGGCTAGTGCTTCCCAACTGCCTTTGTGCCAGTTCCGGTGAGGGGTATATAGTTGTTTGTGGATTGGGAAGGAGATCTTTGTCCTGGCATGATCTGACCCAATTCCTGAGGTGTCCAGCTGCCACTGGGTATGTTTGTCTATGGCATATCCCTTGGTGAAGGTAAGGTCTATGATTGTTAGTCTGTAGTGGTTACGGGGGAAATGGGTAAACTCGTCCAGTCCGTTTAGGAGAGCCAGTTTTTGTTTATTCGCCCATTGGATGATTCTTTTCGGATTATGTTTGTCTGCTCTAATGGAGTTTGCGTAGTCTTGGGACTGCGCTCCGTATTATTATTGGTGGTGGCTGTTGAAGACTCCCATTACCACACAGTTCGGAAGAGTGTTAATGTTTTTTGCGATTTCTGAGAAATGGGATGACCATCCTGGAGAGTAAACGTTGAGGAATTGTGTTTTAATTTCTTGTATTTCCACCATGATGGAGAGAATGAAGTTATCATGGCTGAAGTAGTTTTTGAGTTTCAGGTTAAAGTGTTTCCTGAAGTATGTAGCACACTTGGGTTTATTATTGCAAGGGGTAAAGAGATAAAAAAGCGGTGATTCAGGCCGGTTTCTGTGGGTGTTATTCCATGGTTCCTGTAGGAAAAGAAAAAGAATGTCTTGGTCTAGTTCGGCTTATTCAATGAGTGACTTGATGGTTAGTTCATTTTCGGTGTGGTTTAGCTGATGGGCTTGCGCAAAAAGGTGATGGAACTTTTTACTCATAGCGACATGATGGCGTCTTGTCCTGTGAGTGATCCAGTTGCTGTAACTCGGATGCTGGCTGGGAGTAAGGGTAGTGGGGGTGGGGCTCTGTTCTCCGCCCGCTTGTTGTTGTTGTTGTTGTTGTTGTTGTTGTTGTTTTTGTTGTTGTTGTTGTTGTTAAGTCTGGCTAGGGTTGCCTTAGAGCAGGCTGGGTCCGTAGCCTTATGGGGGGCCTTGCAGTTGGTGTACCTGATTGGGGTGTGGGTGCATTTGAGGCCGCCCTGGCAAGAGCCATAAAGGTAGTCCTTGGTGAGATGGTTCCTGCTGCAGTGTCTGCAGTTTGGTGCTTCCGCTTTGCAATTGGAGTAGTTGTGTCCGAAATCCATACACTTCTTGCATTGAGATCCGGGCTTAATGTTCATGAACTTTTCGAGTTTGCAGTCGGAGTCGAAGAGGGAGAGGTATCGGAGGCCTAGACTTTCCACGGAGAAGGGTCCTGAGAGGGCGATGACCATAGATGAGTGGGCTTTGGTGGCTCTGGCTTCAGTTTTGGAGAGCCATCTGGGAATTTCGGCAAGTTAGAGGAGTTCAACGTAGTTGGTTCTGATTTCCGAGGCGGCCAGTTGGCCAGTCTGGATTCCATCTCCGATGCTGGTGGGGATGCTGTATACAATGAATCTAGACCAGATGGTGTAGGTTTTAAGGTCTGCAAAAGGGATATTGTGCTTGTTGAGGGCTTTCTCAATTTCTTGTCGGTATTCAAAAGCCTTAGACGCTATGGTTATGAGTTTGGTTTCGAGAACTAGGTTGTTTTTTGCCATTTTTTTAATATTGATGAAATGGCAGGCCATGTACGGGATTCTTTTGTTTATTTCTGCCTTAATCTCGGAGGGGGGAAGCGTTGATGTCATCGTTAGTCTGTTCCGGCTTCTTGGGATTAGTCCCGACTGTTCGGTAGTCAGAGTAGAAATATGGTGAAAGAGGGAATAGTAAGCAAGGATGGATGCGGTGGGCTGTTGGTTACGTCACTTCTTTCCATGAGGTTCGGTTGCAGGAGGCATTCATAAGCAGAAGTGACATGGTGGTGGGAAGGAATACGAGGTGTAGTGATACTGGGCTTCCATGATGTTCGATGGCGTGATGTGTGAGTCATAACGAACAATTGGAGGAGAGTATTATATAGCGGATGTAGACGTTTCCTTGAGTCCTTTCCTTTCTTTCCTCTCTGTCTCGTCTTCCTTTTATCTCAATACATAGGAATCTATTCCTATCTCTAGAAGCTATAAGCCATAGTCCTGTCCAAGTTCGCCTTCACCAGCAAGACCTATAGTTTCTCCTTATCCTCGCCCTGTGCCCTCTTGCGATCCACGCTTTCCCTACTCTGCCTGTGCTTGTACTCGTGCGCCTGCTGTGGTTCTTGCCTTAGCCTTTGCTGGTGCCCTTTGTCTTCCTGCTCATTCTGGCTACGCCCCTCGATTACCCCCTTGCGTCCTTGTTTTCATCTCTCGCTCTCTAGTACCCGCTACTCCGTCACATAGCCTCAATGACTACATCAGCAAACTACTATGTGTGACTGGAGCCTCCCAACAGTCTCCTGAGTCTCCTGACAGTCTCCTGAGAGTTCTAGATATTTTTTGAGTCTCCTGAGTCTCAGGAGACTCCAGGAGACAAATGAAACCTTGTTGATGCCCTCGATCTCACTTGTGTCATCATTTTCATTTGTCGCGTTCTAAGTCTCAGTCATTCCGTCACAACCGAGTTGGCAGTAACCCAGGAGAAAGCAGATAAGGCAACGGAGATATGGAAAAAGGGGATCACAGAAATAGGACAGAGTTTGGGAGGGGAGGGGATACGAACCAAAAACCTATAAGCCCAGATCACTACCCTCCAAGAAGAAGTCGCTACAGCGCAACAAGAAACTCTAGCCACTCAGGCTGCCGTAGCCGCTGGGCCCCCACTACTAGCAGAAACCCCAGTACCCTCTACATTTCCTCCTCGTCGCCCTAACAAATACCTTCAAGGCCTAGTAGTAACACACTTGGAAACAAGGGTGGAAAAGTCAGAGAAACTTCTAGACCTAAAGTACTTCACGGGCCTGCGGAAGGAATTTGTCCTCTTCCAATACATGCTTGTTACGGAGCGAAGCGGAGACAATAACTGAACAAGCCAAGGTTCACAACCGAGGCGAGGACGAGGACGCGAGAAGAGGAGTAACGAGGAAGCGACCTAACCGAGGAGCAAGGTCGTGGGGCAAAGAGTCCAGATGGCTGTGCGTACGAAGTGATGTAGACGGAGATACCAATAGAGGACTTGCACGACGGTCATGGACTAGGACTATGGCTAAGCGTGGAGACTATGGTAGAAGTTTGGAAGACGTAAGAAGACGAACGAGGATGACTAAGAGTTATGACGTATTGTATTCGAGAACTGAGAAACAAGTAACAACTAAAGAAACTAGAAACGAGAGTTGATAACAGGAAGGTTATGCGAGAAAGGAAAGAAGAGAAAGAGACAAAGGAAAGGCCAGAATGACTATATATACAGTTCCCAATCCCTGTCCAGGATGACTCATAACCCGCCAGTAACGGAAACCCCTAGAAACCCAAAGAGAAACCCGAACCCTAGACCCAGTTCCATAATATCCTTTCTGCAGACGCCGCGATAGATTAGGTCCTCCTTCTCCTAACTCCCAGAGGCCTAGGTTTGCGAAACCTGTCGTGAAGTCTTGCACCAGCTCGGGGCATGTTCCAAGTCCGGCGGTTGCCATGATGGTTCGTCAGAACCGCAGATCTAACCAAGTATTCTAAGCTGTGTCGGCGTCGAGAATCCAGTATTGCATCGACCTCCCATTCCTGTTCGCCTTCGATTTCTACCGGGGGCCGCGGGGTGTGTCGTTGGCCTAGGACGGGGTTATTTGCGGCGAGGGACAGTAGCGAGACATGGAAGACCGGATGTATTTTCATGGAGGTGAAGCTAGTTTCATGCGCAGAAGGGCTAACCATTCTCCTAACGGTGTACGGGCCGATGCGTTTCCAGTCGAGTTTCTTCGAGGGTCGCTTGGTCTGCAGGTTCCGAGTCGAGAGAAATACCTTGTCTCCTACCGCATATCTGGGGGCGGGGGTCCTATTCACGTTCGCCGAGTCTTCCTGGATCTTCTGGGCCCTAAACATTTCGTCGCGTAGGAATTCAAAAATCTGTGCCATATCTCTAGCCATACCATTGGCTTGATCTTCTTTGGTGGTGGTGCCATGCTGTAGGGGTGCGAACGTCATCCGTGGGTTCCTTCCATAGTTTGCCTGAAACGAGAGAGCTGGTGGTTTCGGAGACGTGGTTGTTGGTTGCAAACTCTGCCATGGGTAGGTACTTTTACCAATCATCCTGTTGATAAGAGACATAAGCCCGGAGGTATTGTTCCATGATTGCGTTAATCCTTTCCGCCTGCCCATCCGCTTTGGGGGTGGAAGGCCGTCAGAGAGTAGCGGTGCAATTTCCAAGCGGTCGCATAAGGTTTTCCAGAATTCTGCTGCGAACTGGGTTCCTCGATCCGAGACTATGGTTTCCGGTAGGCCGTAGTTTCCATACGATTCTAGGTGACATGTTGGCCACATCAATAGCGCGGATTCCTCGGTACATGGTATGAAGCGACGATCTTGGTTAGTCGGTCGACAACAACGGCGATGGCATTAAACCCCGCTTGCTGCGAGTCCCGCGACGAAGTCCATCGAATATGGGCCTTTGGGTACTGAGATGGGCGAAGAACACCTTGTAACGCTGCGCGTGAGGCTTTGCTGCGGAACATGTGTTGCAGTTCAAGACATAGTGGTCCACGATTTCATGTTAGGCCAGTAGTAGTTGCGCTGATGAGCTCTAAGGTTTTGCACGCCCCTGATGTCCGGCTGAGGGCTTGTCGTGTTCCTGTAGCAGGCGAAGCTGGAGCTCGCCGAGGTCGGGACGAGATGGCGTTCCTGTAAAGCAGGAAACCTTCTTCCGCTTTCCATACATTCCGCCAGCGAGATCTTCTTAGAGTGTTTACGGAGCATGGTGAGACTTTGGGGAAAACTGTCAACTTGGTTTGGGTCCAATAATTTTTTCACAGTATGCCTTCAGCGGATTCATTTAACAAAGAACCCGCGAACAAACTTAGCTTGACTCCTGCGTCTAGATTCTCCTTCTTCAGCACGACCTGCGACTGGTGCGTGAGACGTTCATCCCCTTCCTTAGGCAGGTCTCCTGACCTCCTAGTGAGTGCGTCCGGTTTCCCCCCTTGTTTCCCTGGCCTGAATGTGATGACGAAGTCGAAGCGGGACAGGAATTCAGCCCACCTCGCCTGGCGGCGATTGAGCAATTTTATGGACATAAAGTATTCTAGGTTTCTGTGGTCGCTATGACTTTGATTGGGAACCCAGATCCTTCCAGGTTTGAACGCCATTCTTCAAGCATCTGACAACAGCTAAGAGTTCCTTGTCGTAGATCTCGTAGTTGCATTCCGCGGGGGAATGTTTCTTGGAGAAGAAAGCCACTGGGTGCAGGATTCCGTTATCATCGTATTGGGACATGATTCCCGCAGAGACGTAGTCAGACGCATCAGTTTCCACGATAGTAGCCTTCTCATAGTCGTAATGTGCCAGTATTGGGGCCGAGGTAAACGCGTCTTTAAGCTTCTGGAACGCTTCTTCTGCCTTTGGGGACCATTGGAACTTCACATCCTTCTTGGTTAGTGCCGTAAGCGGGGAAGCCACCCTGAATACGCGATATGAATCGCCGGTAGAAATTGCAAACCCTGTGAACTCCTGGACTTTCTAAGTTTTAGTGGGTGTTTCCATCCCGTGACTGCCGAGACCTTGCTGGGGTCCATCTTGATGCCTTCCAGAGTGATGATCAGGCCGAGGTATTTGGTCTCCTGTACATAGAACTCGCACTTTTCCGGTTTGAGGCGGACATCGCGATCTGTACTTTGAGGATTTGCTTAACATGCTGCTTATGTTCCTTCAAAGTTTCCGAGTATATCAGGATGTCGTCGAGGTATGCCGTAGCGAAGTGGTCAAGGTAGGGGCGGAGTAGATCGTTAACCCAGTGTTGGAACGTGGCGGGGGCGTTGGTCAGGCCGAAGGGCATAACATTGTACTCGGCGGCCATAACGGTCCTAAAGGCGGTTTTTCCACTCATCACCCTCCTGGATTCTAATCTGATGGTATCCCCACCTGAGGTCCAGCTTGGTGTAATATTTCGCCTTGGACAAACGGGACAGCGTTTCCGGAATAAGGGGCAAGGGATGTCGGTTCTTGACCGTGATCTCATTCAGCTTCCTATAGTCCACGCACAAACGGAGGGATCCATCAGCCTTCTTGACAAATAGGATGGGGGCACCAGCGGGGGATTCCGAGTAGCGGATGAATCCTTTCCCGAGGTTCTCCGTGATATAGTCTCGCAAAGCCTGTAGTTCTGGTCGGGACATTCCATAGAGTGGGCCGAAGGGTGGCTGCTTCCCATCCTGTAGCACTATTTTCAGGTCGTAAGGACGATGAGGCGGCAGAGACATGGCGTTGGATTCCTGAAACAGCGACTTGAACTCCGGTAGTTCCTGGGGTACGTTGGCTAGGGGATAGGGGACGGGGTTCCTGGCTAGGGCTTCGTTGATGGCTCGGAGGGAGGCACAGAAGAGGTGGTTTTGGCGTCTACGGGCGAGGCCTACGAATGGGGCTGCCCCGATGGCCGCAATGTGTATGAGCGGGCTGTCGAGGCGAGATCGAGATTCCTTGAGCCGTGACGGGGAGGCGGGAGACGGAACAGTTCTGAATGCAGAAATCAGAGTCGAAGATGACCTGATTTGCCTTAGAGGGCGAGGCGGTCGTGGTGTCGCATCCAGGGAATACCCATGACGATAGGGTAGTGTCCCAACTTGGTGACGAAGAAGCGGGCGGTTTCCTGGTGTCCATGGATGTCCAATGAGAGCTTGGCGACATGGGTGATCCTTCCTGATTCTACCAGTCTGCCGTCGATTACCTCAAGCAGGCGTGGTTTCTTCAAGGGTGTCAGGGTGAGGCCGTGCTTGGTTGCGAAATCCTGGTCGATGAATGCGTATCCTGACGCCCCCGTATCTATGAGGGCGTAGGTCGGCACGAAGGGGACAGAGTTCTGGGCGACGGAGCAGGTAACGAGTAGTTGGTCCTCGGACATCTTGTCGCCAAACGTGGCGGAGCAGCGAAGGTGGAGTGGCGGGATTAAGCGCTGGTGTGCCATTTTTACCAAAGGAGCTGACCTTTTAAGCGCCCGGCTTGGTTGACACTTGTTCAACTGGTTTATTCTTGCCAGCTGTCGAGAATCTGGGGGTCCTGGGAACGGGTTGTGAGGTATCGTGGTGGTGAGGTCGAGGCGGCAGGCGAGGGGTTTTGTTGGTGGTGTGGGCAGGGGGCGAGGCGGGCGATGGTGGCGTTGGCCTGGGATTCCCAGGCTTTCGCGACAGAGGTGATGCGGCGGATATCTTCTTCCGCGGCGGCGAGGTCAGAGTCGGCGGTGGCGATGGCGTCTTGGTGGAGCGCCAGGCGGTACCGAAGTTGTTCTTCTTCGGCCAGGGATCCTTCAGCGCTCGGCGTGGTCGGCAATTTCTTGGTTGAGGTCGGCGATAACCTCTTCATGGGCGTGCATACGGCAGGTTCTTAATGGGCGGGGGGTCGGGGAGGTTGGTCAACGACCATGCATTGAAATGAGGCTGTGAGCCTCCGTGAGTTCAGGACCGCAGTCCTCATCGGTGGAGTAGTGGGCGTAGGTCTTGAAATTCAGCAAGCGCTCGAGGCCTTGACGGGGACTGTGGCCCGGCTGCAGGGCGGCGATGGTGTGATGGGCGAGGTGGGTTCACGAAGGCGCGGATGATGGCACCGGTGTCGTCTCTGTGAGGTGTGGGTCGTCGGTGGTGGGTGCTCCAACGTGGAGCTGCCCAGCGAGGGGTTGGGTGAAGGTGGCCTTAGCCCAGTGGGCTTTGGCACGCTTGAACTTATATTTCAAAGCGTATTGGCGGAGGGAGAGCGGAGGATCGGGACGTCGATGGCCCATGTTGAACCAATGGGCTTGGGGGACGAGGCCGAGGTAGCAGAATCCTTTCTGTTCAGGAAAGAAACATTCGAGGGGGCCAGGGGAGAAGACGAGAGGGTGGCGACAGTCCTCGTTGGGGACGTCCCAACTGAGGTCGGTCATGGTGGCGACCGGAGCTAAGCGAGGTGGGGTTGGTGTTGTGAAGGTTGGCGTGGGAGACGCAACCTTAGTGTTACGGAGCGAAGCGGAGACAATAACTGAACAAGCCAAGGTTCACAAAGCGAGGGCGAAGAGGGCGAAGAAGAGAGTGAGCGGACCTGTAGAGGAGCAAGGTCGTGGGGCAAAGAGTCCAGATGGCTGTGCGTACGAAGTGATGTAGACGGAGATACCAATAGAGGACTTGCACGACGGTCATGGACTAGGACTATGGCTAAGCGTGGAGACTATGGTAGAAGCTAGGCGA
This sequence comes from Morchella sp. 2018-W16, assembly GCA_024713755.1. NCBI lineage: Eukaryota > Fungi > Ascomycota > Pezizomycetes > Pezizales > Morchellaceae > Morchella > Morchella sp. 2018-W16. The sequence continues at coordinate 1,017,930 of JAMGYY010000014.1, read as the reverse complement.
AGACGAAGTAGCACGAGAACGAGGATGACTAAGAGTTATGACGTATTGTATTCCGAGAACTGAGAAACAAGTAACAACTAAAGAAACTAGAAACGTAGAGTTGATAACAGGAAGGTTGCGTAGGAAAGGAAAGAAGAGAAAGAGACAAAGGAAAGGCTCGTAGCCGACTATATATACAGTTCCCAATCCCTGTCCAGGGATGACTCATAACCCGTGTAATGGAAACCCCTAGAAACCCAAAGAGAAAACCCGAACCCTAGACCCAGTTGCATAATATCCTTTCCTCCGCAGTAGCTCCATCAGCAAAAAATGGGGCTGCGTCTTGTGGCGCCTGGGCGCCACAATTGGCACAAGGCGTCAAAGACGTCAAAGACGCCCAAATATCAATTGCTTACCTGCATCCCCGCACCCCGGCGCCACAAGACGCATTTTTCGTCTTTAGTCTCCAAAACCTCATCTTTAGTCTCCAAAACCTCGTCTTTAGTCTCCAAAACCTCGTCTTTAGTCTCCAAAACCTCGTCTTGTACCTTTTGCCAGGCTAGCAGTCATGGCAGAACCTTGACGCTAATTTTTGCTGGGAATTGACATCAAGTTCAGGTGATTAACGGTACATCGTTTAGTTAATTCTATGTAATTCTATATAATTCTATGTACAAATATATGCTTGCGACTTACCTGCCGCGCTGTACCACCTCAGTACCTGTAGAAGTCGTCGATTTGAGGGTGTCCATGGCGTCTATTTGGGTGTGTCCTAGGCGTCACTATGGGCGTGTCCATGGCGTCGATTTGGGCGTGTCCATGGCGTAGATTTGGGCGTCTCCATGGCGTCTATTTGGGCGTGTCCTAGGCGTCGATTTGGGCGTGTCCATGACGTTGATTTGGGCGTGTCCTAGGTGTCGATTTGGGCGTGTCCATGACGTTGATTTGGGCGTGTCCTAGGTGTCGATTTGGGCGTCTCCATGGCGTCGATTTGGGCGTCTCCATGGCGTCGATTTGGGCGTCTCCATGGCGTCGATTTGGGCGTCACTATGGGCGTGTCCATGGTGTTGATTTGGGCGTGTCCATGGCGTCGATTTGGGCGTCTCCATGGCGTCTATTTGGGCGTGTCCTAGGCGTCGATTTGGGCGTCTCCATGGCGTCTATTTGGGCGTGTCCTAGGCGTCGATTTGGGCGTGTCCATGACGTTGATTTGGGCGTGTCCTAGGTGTCGATTTGGGTGTCTCCATGGCGTCGATTTGGGCGTCACTATGGGCGTCTCCATGGCGTCGATTTGGGGGTGTAGGACTCTATATAGACATTAGCATAGGTGTCGGAATATGGAGTAGGGAGATACTCGAGATAGAGATGGAGGTGGAGGTGAAGGTGAAGGTGTAGGTGAAGGTGGAGATGGAGGCGGAGGCGGCGGTGGGGGTGCTTAAGACCTGGAAACTGCGCCAAGAATGACGTTGATGGCAGGAGCTAGTCCCGATCGGGCTTAGTCTCTGTCAACATATCATTTTTCTGCCAATATATCTCATTTTGGAGACGAATTAGGCGTCAAAAGACGACCTGTCACCTTTAGACGAGATTAGACGAGCTAAGTCGAGCTTAGGCAATGAAATGAGATATCACTTTTGAACGAGTTTAGACGAGCCAAATGTGACCTATCACTTTTTGGAGGCACAAGACGGCACCCGATGCATCCAGACGACGACTTTGGGTATTCTGCGTCTTGGGAGACAAGATGCGTCTTGGCGAGACGTATTTTTTCCTGATGTCGTGGTACGCCGTGATAATGCTGAAACTCAAGCTATTAGACAATGCCGACTGGTACTCCACCCTACAGAACCAACTCATCTACTCCATACCTCGCCTGTAAGGCCCCGCTGCTGACCAGTTCATGCCATACCTAACCAACACAGGGGTTAATCTCCCCTCCAAAGAAAGGTTCTTTGATATCTTGGCCAAAGCCTTTAGAGATCCAATATCACGGCCCAGCCCTCACTATCCCATCTGCCACCAAGGTGCCTCCAGAATAGGGTTGTTGTTTGAGATCAGTCGATGTCGGAATCCGGGTAACGGAATAGGAAGTAGCTTGGATACTGGAAAGTAAGCGCTAGGAAGGTTCGAGTTGTTACAGGATTGAGTTATTGGTATGGGGAATAGTATGGACAGCTCGTGTGACGGAGTAACTAAGACTTAAAATGCGACAGACAAAAACGATGACGCAAGCGAGGTCGAGGGGTACAACCGAGAGCGAGTAAAAGGACAAAGGTCCCGGCGAAGGCGAAGGCTAAGGCAAGGTCAAGCACAAGGCGGCGGCCAAAGCGAAGGCTAGGAGATAGGGCAAGAAAAGCGAGGACCAGTTGACAAGGCAGCTAGGGTTACAGAAGAAGCTATGAGGCTCTCCTTCCGGAGACGAGGGTCGAAGGTATTTCAAGAGGAAAGACTATGGCGAGGGATAGGATTGGATTCCCATATACTATAATGATAGGAAGACGAGGTGAAGAGGAAAGGAAAGAAATCTACAAAGTTCGCTACCACCTTCCCTATATATAACCCTTCTTCCAGCCTGATTACAAATCCATTTCCCCTTCTACAAAACCTGTTTCCTTTTCCCATGACGCAGTTACTGCACAATCGTTGTATCGTCCTACCTAAGAAACCTGTTTCCCCTCTTCCATGACGCAGTCATTGCGCAGCCATTATATAGTCCAACTTCAGAAACCTATTTCGCTTCATTCATCAGCAAGACTTCATTTGTCTCCTGAAGTCTCCTGAGCCTCAGGAGACTCAGTAGTGGAGGAAATAGTTGTATATATAGAGCCTTGTCTCTCCTATGTCTTCGCCTCTCTAGGTAACATCTTCTCCCTGTTAGTAATATATATCTCTTGGCTCTGGCCTTCAGTCCCCACCTCCGTTCCCACCCCTGAACCCGAACCTGTACCGACTGTGGTGTATCCCGAGTTGACTCCGTCCCGTCCCGGTTTCCGCACCTGTCCTCGCTTCCGTCTTGATCCTGATCCCGTCCAGTTAGACCCGAACTTGTTGGAAACCACCCGCCGAAGTTCAGGAAAATCCATCACCATAGACACTCGTTCTTGAACTACTTCACCGAGTTCCAACGCTATGCCGCTGATGCCTGAATGGAGGAAGCCGCCAAAGTGGAACGTGTCCTGGAAGACCCAAGTGAGGAGCTAACCAGGCTCATGGTCCATGAGGAGACATCTGGCATAGTCTTTGAACTCGCTGCTATCCTTCAACAGTTGGACAAAAAACGATAGGTTTTCAACGCTCACTTCTGCCCCCGCTACCAGTTATCTGCACCATTCGCTTGCCCAATACCTCACTACACCGCCCCCGCTCCACCGACACACTGTTACCACGCTCCCACTTCCTGCTACTCTACCCCTGCCCTCTCCGCTCCTCGCTATATCACTCCGGCTCGCAACCCTCCTTATACCGTACCCGCTGCCCCCATCCATCTCACACGCCTAGAGGAGTGGCCCCTATGGGTTTGTCTATTGGCCGTGACCACCCGGACCCTCAGGAGAGAGAGGCTCGCAGTATCGAAAACGGATGTTACTATTGTGGAGGTGTAGGACCTTTCATCCAGGGCTGCCCACGGGCGCTGCCTCCCAGGAACCCCGCACCCAGGATCAGGAGAGCCAGGGCCGATATTAAGAACAAAGAGAAAGAAGAAGCCTCCGGCGATGAGGTGTTAAAAGATTTTTTCCTAGACTGAATAGCACACTCCAGGGATGGTTCAAAGATTGGTTTAGGATTTCCATTTCTGAGTTTTCGGTTCCAGAGAAGGATATAGATGGGAATCAATTAGTCGTAACTTGTTCTATTTCTTAAGATAAAGATTCTTTTATCCCATCATATGCCCTCATTGATACTGACGCCTCAGGATATGTTTTCATAGACAGAGCCTTCCCATGCCACCACAATTAGTAATAATCGCACTCAAAGTTCCCCGCCATATAGACGTAATCGATGGAAGATCTATCGAATCAGGAGAGATCACCCATAAAGTCATTCTCAGCCTCGACATAAATAGATATAGAGAGGAAGCTCCTTTCTTTTAATTGCTTGAATTAATATTGCAATTTGTCATTACAATATCGTAATTTTGCTGATATTTAGTTACATTACTATATTACCTGCATTCAACAAAATACACTTGGTCTCCCCCAACTGTATTAAACAATGTTCCCTCAACAACATTAAGGTCATCGCTGTGATGGACAAGCATACTACGGAAGCTAAACGAAAGGCGAGGATCGAATAGTTTGTGTGAACTACCGGGCGGACTATAGTGAGCAAAAATGATGGCCATACGTGGGAGGTGAGCCATCGTAATCCCGGAGACCCGAAGGCATAAGCATGATAGACGGCAAGGGAGAAGGAGAGGACGAACGTCTGCAAGAACACGACCAAGAAGAGCATTTGGCTAAGATAGAGAATGTATTTTAGACAAGCAAAGACTAAAGACGCCTAAGATGACAGGAAGGTTGCGTGAAGAAGAAAGGAGAAGAAGAGAAGTCCTGGCGAGGAGCACTATATATAAGCCCTGAAAACCCTTGCTGACTCATCCCATAGAAACCTGTAGAACCCCAAGGAAATCCATCATTACAAATACCTGCATGCCGTTGACTCATAGAACCCTGCAACTGAAACCCATAGAACATAAGAGAAACCCTGACTAATCCTTCTCCCCGCAACCGTACTCGATATCGTATCACGCCGTGATAGATATTAGGTCCCCCTCTGAGCCTAAGTCCTCTTAGGCTTACGATGGGTGGCGTTAAGTGGAAGTCTTTCACTAACTCGGGGGAGTTGTCCAAGTCGTCCCAAGGTTGCCATGAAGGTTCGTCATCACCGGTGTGTCGGACGAGGTACTCCAGTCGTCCTCTTCGTTCTGCGAGTCTAGGATCGCGTCGACCTCCATTCCTGTTCTCCTTCTATCTCGACAGGTGGTGGCGGAGGCTGTAGTTGTCGGGGGCGGGGTCGTGGGCCGAGGGGACAGTAGTGATCGTGGAAGACTGGGTGGACTTTCATTGATGAGGGTAGGGTGAGTTCGTGGCGCATAGGGGCTCATGTCTGAGGATATAAGTGCAGACCAACTTGTTTCCAGTCTAACTTCTTCGATGGTCTTTTGGTTAATAGGTTTCGGGTGGACAGCCAGACCTTATCTCCAATGACATAGCGGGGGGCCGGGGTTCTGTTGGCATTTGCTGACTCTTCCATAATCCGTTGAGCTCTGAACATCTCGGCTCGGAGGAAGTCAAACACTTCTGACATGTCTCTTACCATGGTGTTGGCCTGATCGCCGTTGGTAGTCGTCTTGATGTCGTAGGGGCCAAAGGTCGTTCGGGGTGTCTCTGCCATAGTTGGCTTCGAAGGGGGAGAGCTTGGTGGATTCTGATACATGGTTGTTAGTTGCGAATTCCGCCATTGGTAGGTAGGTAGCCCAATTGTCCTGTTGATAGTCAACGTAGCTGCGGAGGTACTGTTCCATGATGGCATTGATTCTCTCTGTCTGGCCATCAGTCTGGGGGTGGAAAGCGGTGGAGAAGCGGGGAGATTTCTAGCCTGTCGCAGAGGATTTCAAAAGTCTGAAGTGAATTGGGTACGGTCTGATACAATCTTTTCTGGGAGGCCATGGAGTTTCCATACATTTTCCAGATACATTCTAGCGACGTCTTTGGCTCCTGATTCTTCAGTGCATGAGATGAAGTGTCTCATTTTTGTAAGGCGGTCAACGACGACGAGGATCGCGTTGTAGTTGTTGCTGAGGGGAAGGCCGGTCACAAAGTCCATTGATACGTCTGACCATGGTAGTTTGGGTACTGAAAGAGAGGCGGAGGACTCCTGAGGTGCGTTGCGGTTTGCTTTGCTTCTTGGCAGGTGTGACAATTCATAACGTGGCGGTCGGTATACTTCCGTGTTTGGCCAGTAGTATTGGCGGCTGAGGAGTTCGGCGTTTAAACTCTTCCTGGGTCTTCTGCTGATGGTTTATCATGGTATTCTTGTAGGAGTTTAATTTGTAGCTCCTCATGTTCTGGTCTGAAAGAGTTTTCGGCGGTACAGAGAAGCCGTCTCGTTTTCGCGCATTCGCTATGAAATTTGTTTTGATTGTTTGGTGCCGTCCTTTAGCATGGTGAGAACTTTGTTTGGGAAACTGTCTTCTTGGTAAGCAATTGAAAATAACTCCTGAATGGTGGGCGTTCCTTCAAGCGGATTCATTTATCAAAGAACCCGCGAACAAACTTAGCAGAATCCAAATTTTCTCTCTTCAACACAGTCTGGTACTGAATGCAGCCAGGCGTTCATCCCTCCTTAGGTAGATCTCCCGATCTCCTAGTCAAAGCATCTGGTTTTCCCCTTGTTTGCCTGGTGAATTGTATAACAAAAGTCGAAGCGGGATAGGAACTCTGACCAACGTGTCTGTAAATCGGTTCAATAGCTTTGTTGACATGAAATATTCAAGGTTCCTGTGATCTGTCAGGACCTTGATGGGGAAGGAGGCTGTTTCTAGGAAGTAGCGCCATTCTTGAACCTCGGATTATTGCTAATAGTTCTTTGTCATAGATTTCATAGTTGCACTTATTTCGGGCGTATCTTCTTGAGAAAAACGCCACAGGGTGTAATATCCCTTCGTCATTTGTGACATGATGGCGGCGGAGACATAGTCGGGCGTCTGTTTCACTATGATTTCTCGGTCGGGTCGAAGTGTCTGAGTATTGGTGCGGTGGTGAATGCTATCTTTAGGTTATCAAAAGCTTTTTGGGTCTTCTCAGTCCATTCAAACTTTACTCCTGTCTTAGTGAGGGCCGTTAGAGGGGAAACAACTCTGGAGTATGCATAGATGAATCTCCGGTAGAAGTTAGCGAAGCCTAGGAACTCCTGTACGTCTTTCAGGCAGGTTGGTGTTTCCCAATCCCTGATTGTAGCGACCTTCTTTTAAGTCCATCTTGATTCCTCAGGAGTGAGTCCGAATCCGAGATACATAGTTTCTTTGACATGCCATTCACACTTCTCAGGTTTTAGATGTACTTTATGTCGTTCCACTATCCCAAGAATCTTATCAACATGGACCTTATGCTTTCTTCCAGTGTGGCAGAGTAGATGAGTATGTCATCCAGATAGGCCGTCATGAAATGATCAAGGTGTGGGCGTAGCATGTCATTCACCCAATGTTGGAATGCTGCGGCGTTGGTGAGACCGAATGGCATGACCGTGTATTGAAGTGGCGTACCTGGTCCTGAATGCCGTCTTCCATTCGTCTCCTTCTTTGATTCTCAGCTGGTGGTATCCATTGCGTGGGGTCTAGTTTAGTGAAGTATTTGGCGGCGAGATGCCCGAAAGTTTCCGGAGTTAACGGCAGTGGGTGGCGGTTCTTAACCGTTACGCGTTCAACTTTCTATAGTCGGCCAGAGTCGGAGAGATCCATCCGCTTTCTTTACAAATAATACTGGGGAGCCTGCTGGGGAGGTGCTGTGGCGGATCTTCCCACTTGAAAGGTATTCCGCTAGGTAATCCCTGAGTGCCTGTAGCTCCAACCGCGTCATCCCATACATAGGTCCGAAGGGTACTGTCTTGCCTTCCTGGATGTCAATGGAGAGGTCATAGTCGGATCGGCGCGGAGGGAGTTCTGCAGCGTCAGGTTCGTTGAGGAGGTGAAGGAAGTTGTGATCTTCACTTGGTATGAGGGCCCTGGGGTCTTTGGGCGATGGGGTGAGGAGGTCGTCGAGGGCCTTGAGTGTGGTTGAATATAGTCGCATTCCTTTTCTCTGCTTATGGAGCAGTCTGTGGAGCAGCGTGTATGAGGTGATGAGATCTTCGTTGTTGGTTTAGTGGGGGGCTCAATAGAGATACCCCTAGCGGTGACTTTTGGTGTTGTTGAGGAGCAGTGTTTGACACAGGCTGAGAATTAAATTGTATTTCGTTGGTGGCAGGGAGGATTGTAGTTGCGTGTCTGCGCATCCATGGGAGGCCCATAACAATGGGGTAATGTCTAACTGGGTGACAAAGAAGGGGGCCTCTCTCTGTGTCGTTTATGTCTGGTGAGGATGACTTTATGGGTAACCTTTCCTGACTCGATAGGTCTTCCATCTATTACGTCTATGTGTCGTGGGAGGATGAGGGGGGTTTGCTTAAGTTTGTGGTGGCATACGAAGTCCTTGTCTATGAAAGCGTATCCTGAGGCGCCAGTATCAATGAGGGCATATGATGGGATGAAAGAATCTTTATTTTGAGAAATAGAGCAAGTTACAACTAATTGATTCCCATCCATATCCTTCTCCGAAACCGAAAACCCAGAAACCGAAATCCTAGAAAAGTCTCTTAACCGTCCCTGGAGTGAGCCACTCAGTCCAGGGAAAAATCTTTTCACGCCTCATCGCCGGAGGCTCCTTCTTCTCTTTCTTCATTCCTAATATCTGCTCTAGCTCCCCTTATCCTGGGGGCTGAGTTTCTGGGGGGTGGCGCCTGTGGGCATTCCCGAATGAGGTGTCCTACACCTCCACAATAGTAACATCTGTTTTCTACCCGGCGGCTCTCTTTCCTGAGGGTCCGGCGGCACCAGTGGACAGATCCATGGGGACTGTTCCTCCAGGTGTGTGTGATGGATGGGCGGCGGTCTGGCCGGAGGTTCTGGCGGGAGGGGTGTGAGAGCCGGAGGGGCGGAGCGAATGCAGGCGGGGGCTTAGTAGCGAGGTGGGGCGGAGCTGGCGCGGTGTGAGGGTTGGGCGAGCAGGCGCAGAGGACTGATAGCGAAGCGGCGGGCGTTGAGGGCCTGTTGTTTGTTGTCCAACCGTTGTAGGATGGCAGCGAACTCAGGACCGTGGCGGGGTGTCTTCATGGACCATGAGTCTGGTCAGTTCCTCATTTAGTCCGGCAAGGAGACTTTCACATTGGCGGCTTCCCCAGCCCGGCATCAGCGGCGTAGCGTTGGAACTCCGCATAAAAATCTGAGAATGAGCGGCCGTATTAGCGGATGTTTCTGAGCTTCTGACGAGCCGTTCCTACCAGGTCCGGGTCTCCAAAGGCGGTGGTCAGGATTTCAAAGAACCTTTCCATGGAGGGGAGATTAACCCCTGTGTTGGTCAGGTATGGCATGAACTGGTCAGCTGCGGGGCCTTCCAGACGAGAGATAGCGTAGGTGAGTTGGTTCTGTAGGGTGGGGTACCGGTCGGCATTGCCCAAGAGCTTGAGTGTCATCATATGTTTGAAGAGAGGGAGTTCCTTTCTCACGCCCGTGAACTGCTTGGGATCTGGAAGTTTCTCCGACTTCTCCACCCTTGCTTCTGGATGGGTTATTGCTAGGCCTTGGAGGTATCGGTTGGCCTTGGCGAGGAGGAGAGTCTTGAGGCGGGGCTGGTGGTTCTGCTGTTGGTGGTGGTGGTCCGGCCGAACAGCCTGGGCAATCTGGGTTTCTTCTTTGCCCGTGGCGACTTCTTCTTGGAGGTGGTGACTTGGGCTTGGAGGGTCGTTACCTTTGCTTCTTCCTGTCCAACTCCTGTCCCAGTTCTGTCAATCTTTTCTTCCATGCCTCCGTTCTTGCTAGCTTCTTCCTGATCTAATCTAAGCTCGTTGCGAAGTTCTTGGACCGCCTGCTGGCAGCGGATGACTATGCTATGGTTGAAGACCGCGTCTTCGGATGCGCCTGGTGGTGCTCTGGGAAATAGTTGGATGAAGCGGTTCAGATCTCTTCGAGTCGGTCGTAGTCGACTTCAATTGGGTCGTCATGGTGTGTTCTTGCGACATGGTGGCGGGGTTGTAGTTCGGGTTGGCGTTGGAAGGCCTTAACGCAATATCATGATCTTAAGCGAGGCGAGGGCCCTGAACAAGAGTGAACCACCAAGGCGGAACTATGGTGGCGGTGGTGGGCTCGTGGGAGATGGGCGACCGAAGAACTTGGGGCGAAGGCGAAGAAGTCTGGCGAGGTGCGAGGAGGTAATCCCGGTCTTGACCGACCCGAAAGAAAGTACTAGAATGTATTTTAGACAAGCAAAGACTAAGACGCCTAAGATGACAGGAAGGTTGCGTGAAGAAGAAAGGAGAAGAAGAAGTCCTACAAGCGAGGCGAACTCCTATATATAGCCTGAAAACCCTTGCTGACTCATCCCATAGAAACCTGTAGAACCCCAAGGAAATCCATCATTACAAATACCTGCATGCCGTTGACTCATAGAACCCTGCAACTGAAACCCATAGAACATAAGAGAAACCCTGACTAATCCTTCTCCCCGCAACCGTACTCGATATCGTATCACGCCGTGATAGGGCTCTGCCTCTACAATAGTAGGGGGAGAGTAGGATAAAGTATCAAAAGGGATTCCCGAACAAATAAATGTGCTCTAAAGTACTAATAGAAAACTCTCTCCACTGACATAGAGCAGCAAAGAGCTGATAGGAATAATCAGGTATAGAGATAAAGATTCTTTGCATATGCACTTAGAATAATCTTAAGGGACCTTTTCCACTCTGATTCTTCAACTGGAGATGATGGTTGGAGAAGATATGCGGGAACGGAGGCGAGTACTTATACTGCCAGCCTCTTGGTTCTCGACCTCCATCTTTCCTACTAAGTGCTGATGAAAGCTCTGTTGCGACGCGGAACTGAACTCCTCTGTTATCCCGCTTCTCTTTAAGCGCTAACTGGCGTTCTCGGCTCGCGAGCATAACATATTTAGTCAGGGTCAAGGATCATCTGCATCCTGGGCTAGCACCTAGCTCCGGGCATGTATGAATGAGACTCCGCTCAGATGATCTACCCAGTGTTGCAATAGAGCTGTCACTGATTGTAGACTTAACCTGGGCTAGGCTACTACCGCCAGTAGTAGTAGCCATTATACTCAGAGGGACTGTAGAAGATGCCCGGCATTCAGAGCCTAGCTCTGGCTGGTCCTCTAGACACTGGCAAAGTAGCAGACTCATCAGTCAAGACTTTCCATAAATAGTTCTTCTGCCCTAGTTAGTCAGGAGGTCTGTATTTCTCACAGCAGGTAGCGAACCTCGCTGTGGTAACATTCTCTACCACTGTACTAACTGGCTTCTTAACAATGACTCTTCGCATATAACGGGCCCCATGTGTACTCATACACCAGATGGTTTGATATAGCTCCGTTATAATCGCTAAGGGAATCCCTATTGAACCCCCCACCAAAACCAACATCTCTGTCATTAGCTCATACGCGTTCCATAGACTGTTACAGGTGGGGTCGGAGAATTTAAACGAGGAGAAGTAAGGTAGGGCAGAGAGTCCAAAGGGCTTCTCTGTTGGGGACGTGGACACAGAGGTACCAGTAGATAACTCGCTCTATGGTTATAGATAGGAATGGGGTCAAGAATCAGGAGGCTTGGCGTGTAAGCGAAGTAGGCAGGTTTAGGACACGGTGTTACTAAGGGGCACAACCGATAACGGGTTCAGGGACAGCTAGAGGTATAGCAACCAAGTATATTTAATAGAGACTAGATATAGAAGAGATCAGAAAGGAAACCGGGAACAGAAACCTTATAGGAAAGGTAGATAACAGTAGGTCAAGCAAGGAAAGAAAGGAAAGAAAGAGAGCGAGAACAAAGAAAATCCCAGCCAATATATATAACCCTGAATCTTGCCGCTGACTAAGCTGTGTTGCGGAATCCCATAAAAACTCAAATAAAGAAACCCAAAGTCCATAACTGATCAACATAGTAAAACCTGATGTCCCTAACGTAAGCCACATATCCTTCCTAACCTTAACTTCCTACGTGCATAACCAACCTATAATTCGCCATGACATAGACTCCTCAAGAAAAAGGGGAAAGGGATGCAACTTGTGACGGAGCGACAGAGCCTAAATGACGAGAGATGAAAGCGATGATGTAAGAGAACAATCGAGAGGCGCAGCCAGGACGAGCAGAAGGAGGAAGGGCACCAGCGAAGGCTAAGGCAAGGGCCACGGTAAACATACGGGCATAAGCACAAGCAGGGTAGGGAAAGCGAGGATCGTGGGAGGACACGGGGTGAGGATGAGAAGAAATAATAGGTCTCGCTTATGAAAGTGAGTTTAGACAGGGCTATGGCTATAGCTTCTGGAGATAGGAGCAATTTCAATGTACTGAGATAACAGGAAGACGAGACAGAGAGGAAAGGAAAGAAAGAACTAAAGGAAAAGCCTACACCCGCTATTTAACACCCCCCCCCCCGCTAGTCCATTATGACTCAAACATTACGCTATAGAATATCATGAAAACTCAGTATCACTACACTTCGTATTCTTCCCCACCATTATGCCACGCTTGATTACGAACTCCTCCTGCAACCGAACCTCCTAGAAAGAAAAAAACGACGTGACCACAGTCCACCGCACCCATCCCCGCTTAACATTCCCCCTTCCATTATATCCCTACTCTGGCTATCGAAGGGTTGGGACTAATGCCAAGACCCTAGAACACAACACTACCCAACTACTCTGAAGGCCATCGACGACCTCCTCACTCAACAACAAAAAGACCCTCAGGTCTGCGTACCAATTGAATACTATAACTTCCTTCATGTTCTTAACAAACCCAATGCCTCCAAACTCCCACCTTATTAACCAGAGTACAACCTCTCCATCAACATCCAAGAAGGCAAGACAGTACCCTTTGGACCCATGTATGGAATGACTCGACTAGAACTACAGGCACTCAGAGACTACCTATCAGAGTACATACTTAGTGTAAAAATCTGCCACAGCACCTCCTCCAAAAAGTAGATAAATCTCTTTGACTCTGCCTCAATAATAGAATGTTGAATGCAGTAACGGTTAAGAACTGCTATCTATTGCCACTAACTCCAGAAACCTTCATGCGCATCTCCGCCGCCAAATACTTCACCAAGCTAGATCTATGCAATAGATATCACCAGTTGAGAATCAGGAAAGGAGACAAATGGGAAACGGCATTTAGAACCTGATATGGCCATTTTGAATATACAGTCATGCCATTCAGTCTTACCAACACCTCTATAGTATTCCAACATTGGGTCAACAATGTGCTACGTGCACACTTCGCTGCCGTATACCTGGATGAGATACTCATCTACTCTGCCACTCTGGAAGAACAAAAGATCCAGATAAACAAAGCTTTTCACATCTTGGACCAAAACGAAGTACACATCAAGCCTGAGAAGTGTCAATGGCATGCAAATGAAACTATGTACTTAGGATTCGGTCTCAACCCCTAGAGAAATCAAGATGGACGAAAAAAAGGTTGCCACCATTAGGAATTGGGATGCACCAACCCGCCTAAAAGATGTATAGGAATCTCTAGGCTTCATCAACTTCAATCGATGATTCAACTATGCATACTAAAGAGTTGCGTTCCTGTTGACAGAACTGACCAAGTCAGAAGTGAAGTTCAAATGGACTGAAAAGATACAGGAAGTGTCCGAAGACCTAAGAATAGTATTTACTACCACGCTCATACTCCGGCATTTTGATCTGAACGAGAAATCATTGTGGAGACAGACATGTGCGACTACGTCTCTGCCGCTATCATGTTACGAAGAAATGACGAATGAATACTACACCCAATACCCTTCTTTTCTAAGAAGCACACGCTAGTAGAATGCAACTAGGAAATCTCTGACAAACAACTACTAGTAATTATTTGAGGATTAGAAGAGTGGCACTACTTCATCAGCAAGCTTTACCATTTGTGACTGGAGTCTCCTGAGTCTCCTGACAGTCTCCTGAATCTACTGAGACCCCTGTAATCTCCTGAGACCTGTAAAATCTTGTTGATGTTGCTGGAAACAGCCTCCTTCCCCATCAAGGTCCTGACAGATCACAAAAACCTTCAATGCTTTATATCAACAAAGTTATTAAATCGAAGACAGACTCATTGGTCAGAGTTCCCCATCTCGCTTCAATTTTGTTATCCAATTCCGACTTGGGAAACAAGGTGGAAAACCAGATGCATTGACTAGGAGATCAAGAGATCTACCTAAGGAAGGGGATGAACACCTAACGTCCCAAACAGCCATGGTCAGACGTGTCAATGAACTTTAATACTGGCCTCCCTCTCAGCAATGGCTATGACGCCATCCTCATTGTCATTAACCGCTTTACCAAAATGAGACACTTCACGCCATGTACTGAAGAATTGGGAGCTAGGGATACCGCCCATATGTATTAGGAGAATGTCTGCAAACTATACAGCCTCCCCGAAAAGATCGTATGTGACAAGAGCACCCAATTTACATCGGACTTTTGGAAATCACTTTGCAAATGGCTAGAAATATTCTCTCGCTTCTCCATCCTCTCTCACCCCCAGACTGACAGCCAGACTGAAGGAATCAATGCCATAATTGTACAATACCTCCGCAGCTACGTCCACTATGAACAGGATAACTGGGCTACATATTTACCAATAACTAAATTCACAACCAACAATCAGGTATCAGAATCCATCAAGCTCTCCCCCTTTGAAGACAACTATGGGCAATACCCCCAAATGACCTTTGGCCCCCTACGGTATGACACCATTACTAATGAGGACCAAGCCAACACTATCCCTTGGGCCAATGAAAGTTGTCAAATTCGCGACCTGGATTGTGCATCACCTAGTAGAGGAATTATATTGCTTGTTACAGTAAATAGCAACCAGAGAAGCAAATAAGAATTTCGAATAGTTTACCACACTAAGTTAATATTAGCTGAAAGAGAGAGGTCGCGAATTTGACAACTTTCACCTATTCAAGGGATAGCAAGAGATATGTCAGAAGTGTTTGACTTTCCCCGAGCGGACATGTTCAGAGCTCAAAGGATTCAGGAAGAGTCAGCCAACACCAGCAGAACTCCAGCCCCCCGCTATACCATTGGGGATAAGGGATGGTTATTTGCTCAGAACCTACTGATCAAGGGACCTTCAAAGGGGCTTGATTGAAAGAAAGTTGGCCCGTACCCAATCTCTCGTATCGTCAACCCCTATGCCTACAAACTCACACTACCCCCTTCTATGAAAGTCCACACTGTTTTCCACGTACCGCTACTGTCCCTGATGGCCAATGGTCCCGTTCTTAGGCAACTGTATCCTCCCCCGCCACCAGTCGAGATTGAAGGAGAACAGGAGTGGGAGATTGATGCAATTTTAGATTCTCGAAAACAACGGAGTTGATTAGAATACCTCATTCGATACACCGATTATGACGAGCCCTCATGGCAACACTATAGCGACTTAGACAAATCTCTCGAGTTAGTCAACAACTTCTACGTATACTACCTACACAAGCCTAAAAGAATTTAGGCATCAGAGGAAACCTAATATCTATTATAGCGTAATACAATATCAAACACTGTTGTGGGAAGAAGAATTAGACAGGGTTTTTCTTACGTTCTATGGGTTGCCTTTGTAGGGTTTTATGAGTCAACGGCACGCAGGTATTTGTAATGATAGATTTCCTTTGAGTTCTACAGGGTTTTATAGGATATGTTAGCGAGGGAATTTTTAGGCTATATATAGGGAGCTCTCTCTCTCGCTTGTAGGACTTCTCTTCTTCTCCTTTCTTCTTCACGCAACCTTCCTGTCATCTTTCCGGCCTCGCTTCGCTCGGCCACATTCCCCCTTTTCAGAACTCCAACTGCCTCGCTTTATTCATTGTGTATTCTGAAAATCTGGACAAAGAACAGAAAGCGCGTAAACCTCCGTCGTTTTCTGCCGCTAAAGAAATCTTCATCTCGCGTACCCCATCACAAAAACTCGGGAAAAGAAAAACCATCTCGGTCGCATCCCCTCCCCCCAGGAGATCTGGCACCCCAGTAATAGCCTCTCAAGCCTCACTCTCCTCAATGTGGGCAGCTCCCTCCATAAGCACACCCGCATCCTCCCGTTTCAACCTCACCCAAGACACTGAAAACAATCAGGCCAGCCAGGCCCAACCCATAGACAATGAAAGTCAAGGAGATGTTTTCATCACCTATCAGCCCGCCAACGAACTTTTCTCGGAGTTTGCCAACGCAAAGGATTACCACCGGCCATACGCTCCAGCAAAAGACTACATCAGCCCCAACATAGTCCCAGTGGAATCTCATAATAGGATGGACCTCAACTACATCTCATGGCTTGTTAAGTCTATCATATACCAAACTACTCAACCACTGTCAACCCAGCTAGATATCCTAACCTAGGAAATCACCAAAAAAACTATCCTGGTCCAAGACCTACAAGGAACGATTCATGGCCTGAGTGTAGAGCACAAAACTTACGCCTCCATCATAGGATGGTGTCCGACCACCAACAACAATGCCAACAACAACCACCAGCCCCTCCCCCACCACAATAGCAAGCCCAACCCTCCCGCCAGAAGAGACCACCACCACCACCACCTCCCCCGAACCCCCCAAAGGGGAAAGGTAAAAAACCCGACTCCTATGCACAGGCAGTAGCAAGTGGCAACCAAAACCAAAACTAAGACTTCAGACCAGTGGTAAATAGGAAACAGAAGAAGGTGATTGATCTTCTCTTCAAATTCGAGTACACCAAAGTTAACAGGGGAATTGTCATCGAGACTAATGACGAGATCAACACTTCCCTCTCCGAAATCAAGGTAGAAATAAACAAAAGAATCCCGGGCGCAGCCTGTCACTTCATCAACATCAAGAAAACAGCAAAGAATAACCTGGTCCTCGAAACCAAACTGATTACCCCGGCATCTAAGGCCTTTGAATACAGGCAAGAAATCGAGGAAGCCCTCAATAAGCATAATGCTCCCTTAGTTGATATCAAAACCAATTCGATCTGGTCGAGATTTATTGTACACAGCATCCCCACCAATATCAGAGATGGAATCCAAGCCGGCCAACTGGTCGCTTCAAAGATCAGAACCAACTACGGAGAACTCCTCCAGCTCGCCCAAATCCCCAGATGGTTATCCAAACCGGAAGCCAGGGCCACCAAAGCCCACTCATCTATGGCCATCGCCCTCTCAGGACCCTTCTCTCTGGAAAGCCTAGGCCTTCGTTACCTCTCCCTTTTCGACTTCAACTGCAAGCTTGAAAGGTTCATGAACATCAAGCCCGGATACCAGTACAAGAAGTGCATGGACTTCAGACAGCACCACTCCAAGTGTGAGGCAGCAGCACCAAACTGCGGCCACTGCAGCAAGAACTACCTCACCAAGGACCACCCGTGTGACTCATGCCAAGGCGGTCTTAAATGCACCCCTACCTCAATCAGATGCGGTAACTACAAAGCCACCCATAAGGCCACGGACCCAGCCTGCCCTAAGGCAACCCTGGCCAGATTCAACAACAACAACAAAGACATTAGGCAGGCTGAGAAAGGACCCCCACCACCCCCACCACCTCTCTCACCCCGAGCCAGCATCTTAGTCCCTGCAATAGGACCACTCACAGGAGAGGACACCATCATGTCGTTATGAGTAAAAAATTCCAACAACTCTATGTGCAAGCTCATCAGCTACACTGCGCTAAAAACGAACTAACCACTAAGTTACTCATTGAACAAGCTGAACTAGACCAAGACATTCTTTTTCTTTTCCTTCAAGAACCATGGAATAACACCCATGGACACCCACCAGAATCACCACTCTTTTACCTCTTCACCTCATGCAACAACAAACCAAAATGCGCCACATACGTCAGGAAACACTTCAACCTAAAACCCAAAACCCACTTCAGCCATGATAACTTCATCCTCTCTATCACGGTAGAAATCCAAGAAACCAGAACACAACTCCTCAATATATACTCATCAGGAGCGTCATTGCACTTCTCAGAAGTCGCGAAAACAACAAGCACCCTCCCAAACTGCCTAGTCATAGGAGACTTCAACAGCCACCACAAACTATGGTATGAATCACAATCCCAAGAATACGCCAACTCCATCAGAGGAGACAAGCGTAATGCCAGAAGGATTATCCAATAGGCAAACAAAGAAAAACTCACCCTCCAAA
The DNA here is from genome assembly GCA_024713755.1 of Morchella sp. 2018-W16. Taxonomy (NCBI): domain Eukaryota; kingdom Fungi; phylum Ascomycota; class Pezizomycetes; order Pezizales; family Morchellaceae; genus Morchella; species Morchella sp. 2018-W16. The sequence goes on along the minus strand of JAMGYY010000014.1, from coordinate 1,000,001 downwards.
ACGAACTGGGTGAATTCACCCATTTCCCCCGAAATCATTACAGACCAACTATCATAGACCTCACCTTCACTAAAGGACACGTCCTAGACAAAGATATCCAGTGGCAGCTGGATACATTAGGAATTGGGTCAGAACACGCTAGAACAAACATCTCCTTTCCAATCTAAGGACAATCATACATTCCCAACAGAGACTGGTATAAATGCAAATAGGAAGCACTAGCCACAAGCTTCGCAAACATCACCCTACCCCAGGAAGCCTAGGAATTCCCAAATCACATAACACAATCGATGGACTTTGTCCTGGACATAGTCGACAGCCTGATCCAACAATTCGTCTCAATGACAAAACCATTTAAAAAATCAAAACGCTGGTGGTCCCAGGACCTGAAGAACGTTAAGGCCAACCTTTTCAAGCTTGAGAGGAAAACAAAGACCCACCCAACCCCCCAGAACAAGGAATCCCTCAGGAAAGCTAACAGAGCTTGGACCTCAACAGTTAGTAACCCCAAGCTCGAACACACACAGAAAGCTATGGAAGAAGCGAAAGGAGCGGACATCTGGAAAATCATCAATAAAGGGAAAAGAAAAAGGAACTCATCATCCCAGCCATCCAAGGAAAGGAAACCTTCATAGAAAAATGTCAGATTTTCAGGGAACAGCTCTTTCTTACGAATAGGACAGCCCCCACCCCTCCCCTTCCCACCATTAGAGATCCAAACTTTGACTTTACCAACGACTTCGAGCCGGTCAGTGCCGACAAGTTACAGAAAGCTGTCGGGTCCTGCCCAGCCAATTCAGCAACAGGTCCGGACGGGATCCCATACCAACCAATAAAAGCCTTGGCCAAAGCGAACCAACAACTCCTGATTGACATTTTCACTGCCTTACTCAAACACGCGGTCCAACCTGACAAATGGAAGATGGCCAAATGTATCCTTATTGCTAAATCGGGAAAAAAGGTCTACTCTCAGGCGAATGCTTACCGACCCATCTCCCTCCTCCAATGCTTCAGCAAGGTTCTTGAAAAGATCGTAGCCTCACCACTACGCACGGCAGGTGAAATCCTAGGCACCCTATCACCAAACAAATTCGGGGGTAGACCGTCCATTTCGGCAGTCGACGCCCTCCTACGCATCCTGACCCCCATTCAAAGAAACCTCCTACAGAAGAAATCCATAGGAGTGATCCCAGACAGACCCTCCATCCTCACAAACAACATACAAGACGCCTTTAACTGCGTCAACCACCTCACCCTCGAAAAGATAATGACCCAACAAAAATTCCCACGATACCTAATATCTTGGTGCAAGAAATTCAATACCAACAGAACCCTCTAATTCCAATTCAACCACGAGCTAGAAGATCCCAAACCATACTCCTCAGGGCTTTCACAAGGATCTCCCCTCTCCCCAGTCCTATTCGTGATACATGCGGAGATTATCACCAACCACTAGAACTCTACCAAAGAAACACATACCTCATATATCGATGATGATGCCGTAGTCCAAATAGGGAAATCGCCATTATTCATCACAAAAAGACTCACTGAAAGGATGCAACACAGAAAAGAAATGGCCGACCCCCTCAACGTTAAATACGAACCAGGGAAATCTGACCTAATTTTCTTCCGACCTACCACTTCCTCCCCCTCCCAACCCAACAACACAATAGAAATAGACGGAACCACAGTGCATCACAAGAAGTCCCTAAAATACATGGGCGTGTGGATCGACACCACCCTCTCCTTCAAGAACCACCTTGACGAAACCATCTTCAAAGGCACCAAAACCCTAGGCAGAATCAAATACCACACACAACATAAGGGAATAAAAGTCAAAACAATCCACCACCTAGTCACCCAACTCTTTCTCCCGGTCACCCTGTGGGGCTCTGAAGCCTGGTGGACAGGAGCTAATCATATCCTCCAATCCCTAAACCCCCTCTACGACGGAGCCACAAGAACCATCACACACCTCCTCAGGTGGACAAAAACAAGCAAGCTGCTGAAAGAAGCAGGCATGCTACCTTTGGCCCTCCTCCTAGACTATAAATTCAGGAAGTATGGCTCCGGGTAATCACTTCCCCTTCAACACACCCTAACGACGAAACCATAGCATCTATCATTCCCCCAACCAAAAGAAACATCAAGGCTAAAGGCCTGGACCGCATAGCCTCCCTTATGCTCCCTTTCCAAACAGTGGGAAACATCAGGAACAGATGGACCCAATACAAACTGCTGGACGAACGATTGATCGAAGAATGGAATAACATTCCACTACCAGACCACTACCACCACTCAATAAGATCTCCCCCTCCATAAGTTAACAAAACTCGAACTATCCAAGGCCAAATGGATCTTTCGGATCCGATGCCAAGTTACCAAGCACGATAAAAACTCCCTACACTCCCAGACCCAGGAATGCGCCTGCGGCTCATAATACTCCGCAAAGCACATCCTAATGGACTGCCCTGCATTTAACACTAAAAGAAGAAAGCTAATCGAGAAAATCCCCAGACAGATGTCCTAGGAGAATTGGCTTTTCCAAAACCTACACCCGGATCTAATTATGGACTTCGCGAAAGAAACTAAATTGTTGGACTTGTACGACCAGGATTATGACGACGGAGAGGAGGAGTAAAGACTTTCCTATACTTTTCTTGTAATTTTGCGCTCCAATTTAGTTGTTTGTTGTTGTTTGTTTTTCTTTCTTTCTTTTCCTTTTTCATTTCGGTTTTTGGGGGTGAGGAGGCATGCGATAGGTCCTGTCCTTCGAAGCAATATAAAGTTCATTCATTCATTCATTCCTGTCATATTAGACGTCTCTAATCCTCGTTTCAGTCAATATATTCTATATTTTTTAGCCATAGCCCAAGTGGTTGCAGGGTTACCAGAACCACCTCTAGTCTCTACTTTGATCTTTGTCTCCCTAGGCCTGTCGTCTCGTCCCACTCCTCGCCCTCGTCCTTGTTTCTGTCCTCGTGCCCCCTTTCATCCTCGCTCTCGCCTCGGTCATCTACTTTGGCTAGTTTAGTCCTCGTTCCCATTTACCACTGTATTACTTGACTAAATTTTACTCTGGGCTAAGCCCGATACTTCTGAAATGTCTGAAACCTATAAAAAAAACCCATAGAATCTATGACACTCAAGTCATACCCTAACTAATTCTTTTCTCTGATAACAATTGGGTCCTCCCTAGTGCTTACATTTAACTCTGAGCCTAATGCAAACTCAGTATTTCTCCTGCTAATATCAACTTAAAGTACACTCCAATTCTGTCTTGATGGTAGATGGAATGCACCAGGGTGCGCTGTAATAACTTCAGACATTCTTTCCAAACCTTCCTAGCACTGATATTACATCGTAATAAATCTTCCTATTATAGTAGTATACTTCCGATATTGACCGATCACATCACACAACCCTATTCAGTAATTAACTTTTTGGCAATATCAGTAAACTACTATTTGGATTTGAAGTTTCCTGTATGATATTTGGTCAGCCTTTCACTAAAAATCCAACCTTTAGAAATTCAGTAGCTCAACAACCACAACAGATAAAATTAATTGAACTCTATTACAGTGTTCTTTACCACTTTCTATCACCCTACAGATCTAATATAATTTTAATGCGTTGTGGTGGTTGGCCATTTAGCCTTCTGTCTCAAGGTGTCCCCAACCATTCCAAACGTTGTTGCTTCATTTGAAGTTCGGGTCGTTGCTTCCCTCACCTTCCGACACCCCTGGGCATTACTGCATACCATAACGTTACCTAACATCACTGTGGGTTCAGCCTTACTGGTAACACTTCCCGAACAACACTTAATCAACCCTACTATTTCACAGGATAGCACGCAAAAATGTCCCCAACAGTCCCCAATCAGGGCTCTTCCCCTCCCGGTCCCTCCACACAGACAACTCCTTTACCGGAATCTTTAAGGGAATGGGAACTTGGCACCTCACTCGTTTTGCACAACTGGAGTGTTCTCACGGATGCTGTTGTAGCTCAATGGGGCGGACCCGATAGCGACGACAAGCGTGACTGGCTTTGTGGTGCTGTTGCAGATATGTTCACAGAGCGAGAGGAAACAGACGAGTATGACATTGAGAGTGTATTGATACAAGTTATGGGAGATGAGTTTCAAGTAAACTTGGAGGACGATTCGGCGTGGGGGGTAAAGACATAAGGGTGTTATGCGATGTATTTACGGTGACTGACTTTTTGATAGATCGCCCAGAAATTGGTTTCTCTGCGCAAGGAGATATTAGAGGGGAACTTTTCCACCGTAAACGAATTACACGCCAAATTCCTCTCGAAGCCAAGGAACCAACGTCTAGAAGTTCCACTAGTAACGGAGGTTACAGAGCCTGGCTCAAGTGAAGATGAGGTGGATAGCGATGAAGAAATGTCTGAGGCTCCTCCTACTGGACATTCGGAGCCTAGACAAAGAATTGAGCCGGTCATTGATGAGGATGGGTTTGAGTTAGTACAAAAGCGGGGAAGGAAATAATGCGTATTAAATAAATATGTAAAAAGAAAAAAAATACCAGCACGATTTCCTTAAGAGATCCAGCATTGTCTGTCTAGAAAAGCAAGTCTGTAGAAAAGATGATCTTACATGTAGCGCCCAGAAGGTTACTTTCACACCCCACCACCCCCCCACCACCCCACCTTATGGACCATGAAACAACAACACGTTCCCTACTACCTACAACAATCATTACTTAACTAAATCGTAGAGCATAAGGACACGACTATGGACTTTTTTCTCACGAAAGTATCGCAGCAAGCAGGTGTGTTATCTCTATTCTTATTAGATTCTCCTAAAGAATACTGACAAATTCTCCTTACAAAGTTTCCTTTGCTATTAGGTGATTGGTTCCCCATATCTCACCGTCATGCAAGATCTCTAACTCACGCGTTTAGGTCGGGAATTACAGTAACAACTACATTTGCATATCATCAGATCGGACGGTACATCGCTGTGAGTGAACACATACCCTCTGAAATAATCACCCACATATCTACATGTATGCTTATACTAAGATGTTGTAGTCAACCAAAGGAAAAGACCGACAAGAACTGCTTTCACTTAAGGAACGGTTGCAAACAAAGATTGATGTGCGTAGCTATTTAGTATTTACTATACCCCTAGAGCGGATTCTCTGACTATTAACTCAAGATCATTTCACCAGCTATCGATTTAGTGGAAATCATGTAAGCTTTGAACTTGCCTTACTCCCTACAAGGGTCTAATTTGTATCACTTGGTAGCTCAGCTAGAGGGAATACCTCCCTTGAAAGCGCCTTGACACTAACCAAGGCAATACGTCATGATATCGAATCTCTTGGTGTACGATTATCCAATCTCTCGAATCAAGGTGGTGGTAGAAAACGGCCAAAAGGTCAAGACGAAATCAAAGCGGTTGTGCAAGATATCAAAGAATTACTCGGAAAAATAGAAGATGTGTGTTTCACTAGATGGTTTATCGAAGGCTTAATCAATGATCTGAAGCTAACGTACTGTCTTGTAAAGGCCGTCCCGTTCATTAGCTTAGCTGTCACAACATCTGGAGTGGAATTATCCTCCAATCTACCCCACAATGTTTCACCATCCAGACTACTCCAGGCGTCCACTTTACTTACTGCTGGTGACACAGCTTATGCTATCAGGCCTTTTGATTCTACACAGATTGGCACGACATTTACCCTAAGCCTTTATATGCTTTTTGCTGGCCACTCACATCGGCAAGAGCATATTTCTGCTAGAGACCTTACATGGAAAGAGGTTATTTACAAATGCAGAGTAAAATTACAGAGGATTCCAGTAGTTCATGATGAAGGTGATGACGGCTATAGTCCAAAACACATAAATGCCCGAGCCAAAATCGATGAGTACTACTATGAACTATGCCTCATTGAAGACTTAGATGACGGACGAGTTCACGAATTAGAGGAGCTAGGACAACAACCAGGGTCTTTTGAAGATATTTTAAACGCTGGACTGAGGACGCGAATTCCGGTTCATGAGATCTCAAAGCTTTTCTATACAAATTCCGGTACACTTCTCGGTATAGAAGACTCTAATTCACCCGTTCTTCTAATAAAGCGGCACATCGGTGCCCCCCATCCGCGTAAGCTCATGGACAAGATTCAAGCATATCAGAATGAGTGCGAAGACAGCGAAGGGGAAGAGAATGATGGAGAGTATGCCCTAGATACGGGCGAAGGTAGACCAACTCGGGCTGAGGATAGCCCAATACTTCCCGAAGAATATGAACTACCACGGAATCTTGACCCTGAATGGCTTGCATTTGAGATCTTCACAGAATCTAATGATGAAGCTGGTGCCGAGGAAAACAGTTCCTCTGAATACGACTCTGAAGAGGATGTATCGGAACAAAATGCGACTGCTCCTCCGACACAACACCCTTGCGTGAGGTCTGTCGTCGCTACTTCATCTAAGGGGGGTCCGGATATCGGCCTTGGTTACACCGCTCCGTCTCGTCCCTATAACTCGCAAAATGTCAGGTCTAGTCTTTCTATCCTTGAGTGCCTCCTACGTTTGACCGCTCTACAAAACTACCAACAAACGTCGCACTTAACGGTACACGATGAACTCCTGAATCTTTTCCTTTCAGACTACATCTTATCAGGGTCTAGAGAAAATAGGCAATTGGAACGAGACAACGCTCGGGGCAGGATTGGCTTTGACCCATTTGATTCGCGGGAAGACAAAAAACAAGTATCGGCAAATACAGAGAAGGGTTCCAAGCTTAGGGGTGCTCAACCTGGCAGGACCCCTCCAGGCACCCCCCGAAGAGATACAGGATGTCCTACTACCCCAAGCTCTGATGGGAAAACCAGAGCATTCGTTGCTTCTTCCAACATCACCCCACTAAATTCGGAGTCTTGGACTCCTGAACAGCAGCTAAACACCTTATTTGATCGTTCCTACATCTCAAGACCAATTCCAAAGTGAAATCTAATAAGGAGTCTGATGCTGCTAGGGTTGGGAGTAATAATCTGTAATGTTATATTACTATATAAGCATATGTATACACTACATGTAGTTTTCTTTTGTTCGCGCTCCGAGCAGGGTGGCCGTGCTAAACCTAACTTCGCTTTAATCCTATAGTCACTTTGGTGTTGCTTGTCATGTCAGCCTGGATGGGGCGCGCGGGGTGGTCCAATTTCGTCTGGCCGGGTATAAATGACCTTGAATTACATAGATATCAGCTTATAAAATCCTATTCTACATCCTTACATCACATAGCGAAGGCCGGTAGGTAGCTTTAAGTTCTGATGCGTGAAAAAGGAGCCTATACGAATTACAGTGGGTTCTTCCTCCGTAATAAATACATCCCCTGTGGTGGCCGTTCGCACGTCGGTGTTGGGATCCGCGGGGTATCAAATCCGGGCCATAAAGAGCCTATTGTGGATTTTGTTTTCGTAGGTTGGCGATGAAGTACAGCCATGTCAGAAGATTTACCCACATTAATGATTAGACTTTATTAAACATACATGTATAGTTGCATATATCTACATCTAAAGTACTTCTCAGAGTTTTTGTTTTCTTTTTTCATACCTCTTCTTCCTTTCAAGCCTGTTCTCAACACAGCCAAGATTTGAGAATTGGGGGGATCACAGTACTCGACTGACTTTGATTATACTTCAAGAAAGTCAAACTTCATCACTGTACTACAAATCAAATTCGCCTCTCCACATATAAGAGTCATTATTCTGAGTCCCTGCCTGTCTGCCACTGAGCTCTGAACCCACCCCTTTTTTCTTCTTCTGCTTGGTTTACATCATACTTGCATCGAGCCTGAAGGTTATTGCGGCTCACTATCTTATGTCCAGAATGCCCCTCCTACTGCCGGGAACAGAAAGAAAACAAAACAGAACAGAAATGTCTACTCTCCCCCTCAACACAAACCAACTCAGCGCGCTCATTGTCTCGAGCCTCATTATTCACTGTTCAATTCCCCAAAAGAAAAATTAAAATTTACAACAATTCTCAATTTCAAATGTCACCCTCCCTTCTTTCCTATATAGCTTTCTATTGTCTATGGCCCTCTATTGGTGCTCTATCACAGCTAAGCTGCTACCTCCCAGTCTACCGCCAACAGACCTTTGGAACAGGGTGGTTGGTTAAGATCGATTCATGTCAGAATCAAGCTAACGGAATAGGAAGGAGATTGGGTAATGGAGAGCAAGCGCTAGGGACATTCGTGTTGTTGCAGGATAGATTTATCAGTATTGGGAATAATAGGGACAGTTCAGTAGTGGAGGATATTCTATAAGATTCTATGGTCTGAGTCAGCAGTGAAGGAAATAGTTGTATATATAGAGCTTTATCTTTCCTATGTCTTCAGCTCTCTAGGCAACAACTTCTTTTTGTTAGCAATATATACTTTTGGCGTTTCTTGTCGCTGAGTGTAAACCCAATCCCAATCCCGATTCTGTCTCGACTCTGGTGTATCCCTAGCCGACTCTGGCCTGTCTTCCGCTCTTGTCCTTGTCTCTATCCCTGCCCTAACACATCCATAAGCCCGGACTACTCCCCATTAGATGCTAGAAGATCCCGAAGTTGAATTCTGTATCTTCAAATTTGAAGGAGTCTGACCGCCTACAGAAGTTGATTTCCCTTAGACTAGTAACGCTGGAAAACCTCCATATATTAAGTCACATCCTAGATTAATTATTCACTTAGGAATTTGGAGTAAAGATTGGTAGGTGGCTTAGTTTATGATTATTTGGTTTTACTATAGATATTGGATATGGGTTTTGGGTTTTTTTCTTAGGGTTTCTATAGGATTCCACGATACAGATTAGTCAGCAGTAGATTAAGTACTATATATATTTACTGAGATTTCCTTGTATCTTCTTTTCTTTCTTTCCTTGTGTGATCTTTTGTTATGTATACTTTTCTTTAAATTTCTATTCTTGTTTTTATTCTTCAGTTTTCTATTCTATTTCTATCAACTATACTCAACTACTATCTCTATATGTAACGGAACAACCAAGGACTATGGAGCAAGTAATGAAAACGATGACGTAAGAGGAGAACCAAGGGGCACAGCCGAGAGTTTGTAAAAGGGCGAAGGTCCTAGCGAAGGCTAAGGCAAGAGCAAGAGCAAGGGCACAAGCACAGGCACGGAGCAGCAGGGCAAGGAAAGCGAGGATCAACATCAGCAAGGTTTTAGAAGTCTCAGGAGTTTACAGGATTCTCAGGAGACTCAGGAGACTGTCAGGAGACTCAGGAGACTCCAGCCACAAATGGTAAAGCTTGCTGATGAAGTAATGACCCAAGTAGCTGTATGGTTGTTCTGAGATAATCAGCGAGATAAAGCAAAGAGAGCACGAAGTGGATATGAGCTTATGAAACAAGAGCTATGGAGAATAGTATTGTATTTCCTATAACGAGATAACAGGAAGACGAAGTGAAGAGGAAAGGAAAGAGATCTACAAGACCTGCTACCAGTTTCACTATATATAACCCTTCTTCTAGCCTGATTACTAATCTGTGTTCTTTTCTACAAAACTTGTTTTCTCTTCCCATGATGCAGGCACTGCGCAGCCATTGTATAGTCCTACCAAAGAAACCTGTTTCCTTTCCCCTATGATACAGTCATTGCGCAGCCGTTGTATAGTCGTATCAAAGAAACCTGTTTCTTTTCTCTCATGATGCAGTCATTGCGTAGCTATTGTATAGTCGTTCCATATGTCCACGTGATGCTGGAATAACATATTCTTAGTTTCCTCCAAATTTGAAATTGCTTATGCTTCTTTGTACCACCGTGCCTTAAACCAGTCTGCTCCATTTGAATGTCAGGTCCTCCATCGGTGAACCTTACATCAGTAAGATTGCACCTATATTTTGATATTTTTTCGGTCTCAGGAGGCTTGCGAGACCTTCAGAAGGCTCAGGAGAGTTACAGCATCATCAAAAAATGGGGCTGCGTCTTGTGGCGCCTGGGCGCCAGAATTGGCAGAAAATGCCCAAGACGTCAAAGACGCCCAAAAATCAATTGCTTACCTGCATCCCCGCGCCCCGGCGCCACAAGATAGTCTTGGTCTCCCAAGACGCATTTTTCGTCTTTAGTCTCCAAAACCTCGTCTTGTACCTTTTGCCAGGCTAGCAGTCATGGCAGAACCTTGACGCTAATTTTCGCTGGGAATTGACGTCACATTGACGATTGAAAAGTCCAGGTGATTATCGGTACATTGTTTAGTTAATTCTATGTAATTCTATATAATTCTATGTACAAATATATACCTACGCGACTGCCTGCCTGCGCGCCTACCCGCGCGCCCACCTCCTACATACAGAAGTCGTCATTTCGGGGGTCTCCATATTGTCTATTTGGGCGTCACTATGGGCGAGTCCATGGCGTTGATTTGGGCGTTGATTTGGGCGAGTCCATGGTGTCGATTTGGGCGAGTCCATGGCGTCAATTTGGGCGTGTCTATGGCGTCACTATGGGCGTGTCCTAGGCGTCTATTTGGGCGTGTCCATGGTATCGATTTGGGCGTGTCCATGGCGTCGATTTGAGCGTCACTATGGGCGTCTCCATTGCGTCGATTTGGGCGTGTCCTGGGCGTCGATTTGGGCGTCAATTTGGGCGTATAGGACTCTATATAGACATTAGCACTTTTCATTATTAGTTCGTCTTTAGTCTCCAAAACCTCATCTTACGCCTTTTGTTAGGCTATCGGTCATGGCAGAATCTTGACGCTAATTTACGCTGAGAAATGAGGATTAGGCATTGTATATAGCAAACGGTACATCTTGTATTTTATTCTTTATAGCTCTATATTCAAGTATTTGCCTGCATGACTGCCTACGCGACTGTCTACATGACGGTCTCCGCGTCCACCTCCCTACCTATAGTAGTCCTTGTTTCGGGCGTGTCCATGGCGTCTATTTGGGTGTGTTATAGGTGTCAATTTGGGCGTGTCTATGACATCGTTTGGGGCGTCAATTTGGCCATGTCTCAGACATCGATTTGGGCGTCTCCCAGGCATCACTATAAGTGTGTCGATGGTGTCATTTCGGTGGTGTCCATGGAGGCTTGTTTACATCAGCAAACCTTCAGATTTCACTGGACGCTCTGGGCGCTCAGGGCGTTGAGGGCGTATGGGATTAAAACTCATTCTCCTGAGAACTCTGCCAAACCTCCGGGCGCTCCGGGCGAGGTTTTCAGTGCCCTGAGTGCCCTGAACCAAATCTCAACCTTGGCTAGTGCCAGGAATTAGGTCTACTCTCAAGTAATGCCTGGAAGGGCACCTATCTCCCTGGCGAAGATATCTTCTACCTGGTTCTGCCTGGCTCTGCCAGGGCATCACGTTTCCACCCTGATCTCCCCTAGTAATATACTTTTCATTATCCATCATGCCTAGGGAGTCGCTGGCGTGCACTTCCAGCTCCTAGTGCTAACTAGTGCTTTTTATGTATTTATTCACTTCACGATAGCTTTCAGAGGTCTCTTCTGTTCCTCAAATGGTACAGATGTATTCACTTATGGTCTCATCACTATATAATAATTATGATATTACATATAACCATCATCAGCAAGCTTTACCATTTGTAACTGCAGTCACCTGAGTCTCCTGACAGTCTCCTGATTCTCTTGAGGCCCCTGTAATCTCCTGAGACTTGTAAAATCTTGCTGTCCCAGCGTCTTGGCGTTATTCCCGATCGTTCAGTAGTCAGAGTGAAGATATAGTGAAAGAGGGAATGTTAAACGAGGATGGATGCGGTGGACTGTTGGTTATATGATTTCTTCCTATGAGGTTCGGTTGCAGGAGAAGTTTGTAATAAAGCGTGGCGTGATGGTCGGGAGGAATATGAGGTGTGGTGATACTAGTTTTCCATGATGTCCTATAGCGTAATGTGTGAGTCATAGTGGACTAGCGGGGGAAGGTGTTAAATAGCTGATGTAGACGTTTCCTTTAGTCTTTTTCCTTTCTCTCTTCTCTGTCTCGTCTTACTGTTATCTCAATATATAGGAATTCACTCCTATCTCCAAGAAGCCATAGCCATAGTCCTGTCCAAGCTCGCTCTCATAAGCGAGACCGATAGTTTCTCCTCATCCTCGACCTGTGCACTCGTACAATCTTCGCTTTCCCTGCTCTGCCTGCGTCTGTGCCCGTGCGCTTGCTGTGGTCCTTGCCTTAGCCTTCGCCGGTGCCCTTTGTCCTCCTGTTCGTCCTAGCTGCACCCCTTGATTGCTTTCTTGCATCCTTGTTTTCATCTCTCGCCCTTTAGTTCCCGTTACTTCGTCACAGGGAGGACGCAAGGACCAATCTTTAAAAGCTTGATGAAGAGCTTATGATCTAACAACTGCAATCTTGACAGCTCACCAAATCTTGCAGACTTCACCGAAATCAACAATTTAACGATTGCAATTTGAAGAGTTCTTGTTTCTAGAACGGCTTGGAGAGTTTCATCATTGATCAAACTCTATCGTGATTGCATTACCTCCAACGATTTCCTAACAGCTGAAATTACTTGGAAGGATCAAGAAAAACGTTTGAATCCAGATTCAGAATCGAGCTTTCTGATACTTTGAGTATATAGACAGCTGAGTATTAGAGCTACTCGTATTTAAGTCACTCGTTCAAAAAGCCGATAGACTTGCGGCCCTTATTAATGATTATGATCATCGCCAACATGGAAAGCTAACTTTCAAAACCGTTATGGATTTGATCGTATCATGGAAAATTCCTTACTTCTCTGTGAGTGGTTTATTGCCTTAGATAGTTGCCGGAGATTTATTCGAAATTGGTCTTGGTCAACCTCCGACAGTTGAGGATCTAATCGATAAAATTTTGCATGTTGGATCAGAGGGACCTAGTGGTGGTCTCAAAATAGCTTATGTTCAATTACCAACCGCTAGTACAGAGTACCTAAAAGAGCCAGAAGAGTTGAAATTCATATTGAAAGGCGTATTCATGGCTATGAAGGAAAATTGGTCAGATCTTTGGAGAAACATCTCTGGCAATAATCGAGATATGATATTTTTGGACTTTGAACATATTTTGTGCATAGTGTCGAGAATGAATCAGTTTATTTCTAATAATTAGTCTGGACTTCTCAAGGGGGCGTCAGGGAGTAGGGCTTCGTTCTGCAGGGTACGGAGTAGTACGGCGATACTTCCGAGGAGGAAGTATATCGGAAGAGGAATAGGGGAGCAGCGATAGTCACTAATTTATAAGTAGGACTATAATATATTGGTATACTAAAGACAGGAGACGTTGCGTGAAGAGAAAGGAAAAGAAAGAAAGTACAGGAGTAGGCGTCGTTGCCTCCCTTATATAGCCACCGCTCCTCCGCCAAGCCTGGCTCATTTGTCCGCGTAACCCCGCTTATGACTCACTCCTCCGTGTAACAGAAACCCGTGGAAACTATCTTGACTTATCCTTCCCATGTATAGCGTCATAACCCCACCCGTGATAATCCTTCCAGCCCTCCGAACCTAGTACATCCATGAAAGGACTTTGATTTTATTTTACCATTGTTTTTCGGTTTTGAAACTGTTATGTTTTGTTTTGTTATATTTTATTGATATTGTTTTCGTTTTTAAGTCTGTTATCAATTATTTTACACTTATATTTGTTGATATTATATACGGTTATTTCATATTTTTATGAATGATTATTATGGTGCAGTAAACATGTCAAAAATAGTTTTGCCAATGGTGGTAAATTTTTTTAACACTGGTGGTGAAAATACCAACATTTATATCTTAAAATGGATAAAAGCACAGACCTTTTGGCCAAAAGAGGCCATATAATGCCAGTATATATGAACATTGCCCACCGGTGGTGAATTTCACCACCAGTGGTAGGTTATTTTGCCACTGGTGGCAGTTGTTTTGCTACTGATGTGAGACTATTAGTATTAGTGGTAATACGGGATAGGGGTTGGAAGTCAATATTTATACTGGAGCAAGGACAGAAATTCAGTGTTTAAACCACCAGTGGTAAATAATTTACCACTGTTGGTAAGAATTACTTTTAATACATTTACCCTTCCATATGATCATGGTGTTGTTGTAATTTGTTTTTTTATCGTTTAAGTTTGTAATTGCTATCAATAAAATCTATTTTATTCCACCCACGTTCCATTAAAATATTGACAAAAATAGAATTGATCCACGATTGCTCAAAAAACTAAAATAATAATAAGGATACACAAATATATTTCAGGATATATCAAAAAGTTTAAAAAGTTCTAGGATGCGTCAATAGATTGCAGAGTACAAAATAAATTTTGAGGTAGAAATTATATATCAATACGAATATGGATTATTTATAAGTACTGACTTAAACTAATATCTTAGTTTGGTAATCTAGGTAACATATACTGTATCCCGTTACAATTTCTTAATTCTCTTTATCTGGTAATACGTTCGAACAATTCATGGTTTTTTTTTTGTTTACATCAGTAATTGCATGCAGCCCTAAGGCTATGGCAATATGGCATCATTTTATCTCCAAAACGCCCCTCCAACTGCCGCCAACAATAGGAAAAGAAAAGAAAACATCGTTCCGCCTCCTCAACAGTAGCTAACCCAGCACGCTTATTTTCTCGAGCCTCATCATTCACTGCGCAAGTCCCCGAGAAAAAAAAAATAGCAACATGTTGCAATTTCAAACGTGGTCCTCCCTTCCTTCCCTTTAGGTCTGTATTGTCTATGGCTCTCTGCTGATGTCGGAGGATCCTGAAGTCGAATTCTGTATCATCGAAGGTGAATTTGCCTGTCTGCGTTTCTGTCAAGCCCAAGTCTGTTTCTCTTGCAAACCTTCCTGGTACAGGAATGATGAAGAACGCCATCTTTTTGCTGTGTTTGAACCAAGCCCATTCTTTTAACATATATGTTTCCCCCTGGTTTTGATTATTCCATTTTTCCATGCCTGTCCTCATGTATTGCAGTCTAATACTATCTTGCGGGATGACGGTAATGCCAATCTTTTTCTTTTCTTGAGCATGACTCAGGTGAGAGGGGACCGATGTCTTGCTTCTCTCTGGTGGCGGCGATGTGCATCAACAAGACTTCATTTGTCTCCTGAAGTCTCCTGAGTCTCAGGAGACCTAGGAGACTGTTGGGAGGCTCCAGTCACAAATGGTAGTTTGCTGATATGGTCTGTAATCTGTATAACATCTATGCCTCTAAGCGTTGCATGCGCTGTAGTGTAACTGGCGAGGAGGGAGAAGAAGGGGGGGTAGGTGTCCGGGCTGGTGGCGTAGATGGAGGTGGCGGTGGCAGTGGTGGCGATGGAGGCGGTGGCTGTGGTGTCTCTTCTGAGACTTCTTCCATTGTGCAGTTGGATCCGTGTTCCGAGCCCTGGTAGTTTTCTGTTTCTGTGTCGGAAGGGGGGTCGTCTGTCTCTTCGCTGTCTGTAACAATTTGGTTTATTTCTGTCTCTGTTTCGGCTTGTAGTCTGGTCTCGGTGGGTACCCTCGGAGGGGGGTATTTTTGTAATCTCTTTACCAGGTCATGAACTTGCCGCGTCAGTTCATTGTTTTTCTTCGCTAGGGAACTGATGTTCCGTGGTAGTCTCGTGATCTGTTCCAACTGCTGGGGCTGCAAGTTGGCGTGGGTAGCCATGAGTTTCTGGATACTCATGGCTTTGTTTTCTCTCCAGTTGGTTGACCTGTGCGCCTTGTAGGTAGCTGTCTGATCATTATATCTCATTGTTAAGCCTTGAGGGTATCTGAATGGAGTTCTCTGATTGGAGGAGAAATCTAAAGCGGGGTATTTCCTGGTGTTGAAGGAAATACTTGTCGACTTCTGATTGGTCAGTTCGTCCTGCACTTTGGTTGTCAAGGGAGAGCTCCTGAACAATTCATCGTTCGATTGTATAATACACATAAAGTACATATAATGGGACCCCTAATAGCAACATATCTGTCCAGTTCAAAATCAATGCATTTCTACAACTAGTACTAACTTAATTGATATATAACGAGATGACTATCAGGATATATGGATAAGTTTCAGGATGCGTGAATAAGTTATAGGATACAAATATGATAAAGTGAGGTAGAATTATTCCAATTGAGATAATATGGCCGATCCGTTACATTATTTTTATATTTTTAGACTATTGATCAATAGAAGAATAATATACAAAAATTACGCCGAGGAGATACAGATAAGCTTTAGGATATGTAAATCCATTACAGGATGCTAAAAGAAATTGAACAGAAAAGCAAAGTGAGATTATTCCAATTAGGATTATATAGCCGACCCATTGTATTATATTAACATCTTTGAATTGTTGAGAGATCGAACAACTATATACTAAAATAGTTCTGCGGATATGCTGATAAGTATCTGATTATATTTCAAGATACGAAAAGAAATTTAACAAAGGAAAATAAGGTAGGATTATTACAATTGAAATAGTTTAACCAACCCATTGCATAATGTTAAAATATTTTAAACTGTTCACTGACAAAAGAACGTTATACCAAAATAGCGTTGAAGATATGCAAATAAATCTTAGGATGCATTAATGGAAATTAGGGTATAAAAATATATTCAGGACGCTACTGTGAATTTATACACATAAACTAATTAAATATTATATCATAGGTAACTGTGACGGAGTGACTAAGACTTGGAGCGCAACAGATGAAGACTATGACGCAAGCGAGATCGAGGGGTACAACCGAGAGCAAGCAAAAGGTCGAAGGTGCAAGGCACTGGAGAAGACTAAGGCAAGGTCAAGCATGAGGCGGCGGCTAAGGTGACGATCATCAGCAAGATTTTACAGGTCTCAGGAGATTACAGGGGTCTCAGGAGACTCAGGAGACTGTCAGGAGACTCAGGAGACTCCAGTCACAAATGGTAAAGCTTGCTGATGATCAGGAGACAGGGCAGGGAAAGCGAGGACCAGCGGACAAGGCAGCTAGGGTTACAGAAGAAGCTATGAGACTTTCCTTCCAGAGACGAGGGTCGAAGGTAGGTCAAGACTAGAGACTATGGTGAGAGATAGGATTGGATTCCTATGTACTATGACAACAGGAAGATATCACGGCGTGATAAGATGTTAAGCACTGTTGCGGGAAGAAGGATTAGTCAGGGTTTCTCTTATGTTCTATGGGTTTCGGTTGCAGGGTTCTATGAGTCAACGGTATGCAGGTATTTGTAATGATGGATTTCCTTTGAGTTCTACGGGGTTCTACAGGATGAGTCAGCAATGGATTTCCTAGGCTATATATAGGGGGTTGCTCCCTCGCTTGTAGGACTTCTCTTCTTCTCCTTTCTTCTTCACGCAACCTTCCTGTCATATTAGGCATCTTTAGTCTTCGCTCGTCTAGAATATACTTCCTCTCTTTTAGCCATAGTCCCGTTGGTCGCGCTGTCTCCACAGGGTTGACAGAACTCCCCTTCCCCATACCTCTATCAGCAAGACTTCATTTATCTCCTGAAGTCTCCTGAGCCTCAGGAGACTCAAAAAATATCGAGGACTCTCAGGAGACTCTCAGGAGACCCAGGAGACTGTTGGGAGGCTCAAGTCACAAATGATAGTTTGCTGATGTCGCCTCGCCCACATATCGGCCCTGCCTCAGTTGTGTACCTTGGCTTGTTTAGTTTTGTCTCCGCCTGCCACCGTGATAGAAGACGAGGTGAAGAGGAAAGGAAAGAAATCTACAATGCTCGCTACCAACTTTCCTATATATAACCCTCCTTCCAGCCTGATTACTAATTGGTATCCCTTTTCTTCAAAACCTGTTTCCTCTTCCTATGACTCAGTTACTGCACAACTATTGTATCGTCCTACTTAAGAAACCTGTTTCGCCCCCTCAATGATGCAGTCATTGCGCAGCCATTGTATAGTCGTGGTTTTGATGGATACTGTTTGTGAAAGGTTTTCCTTGCGTTGTGGGCGTGTTCGAGATCTTCGGAAGGTTGCCATTATGGTTCTTCATATCCGGCGTATTTGACCAAGTATTCTAGGCGATGACCTCTCCTCCGGAAGTTCAGTATTTCCTCAACTTCCCATTCGTTTTCTCCTTTGATCTCAACCGGTGGGGGAGGTGGAATAGTTTGTCCTGGTATGGGATCATTTGCAGTGGGGGTTAACAAAGAGACATGGAAGATGGTATGGACTTTCATGGATGGTGTTAGTGTCAACTCGTAGGCGTAAGGGCTCACAATCCATTGAATCAGATAGAGGCCAATTTGTTTCTAGCCGAACTTTTTAGAGGGTCGTTTGGTTTCAATGTTTCAGGTGGATAACCAGACCTGATCGCCGACGGTATACCGAGGAGCGGGAGTACGGTGTAGGTTGGCCATTTCTTCTTGGATTTTCTGGACTCGAAACATTTCGGCTTTGAGGAAATCGAACACTTGTGACATCTCCCTTGCGGGTCCATTGTCTTGGTCTTCGTTGATGGCCTTCCTGTAGTGTAAGGGTCCAAAGGTCATTTGAGGGCATCGCCCATAGTCAGCCTGAAAGGGGGACATATTGATTGTTTCTGAAAGGTGGTAATTCGTCGCGCATTCCGCCAGTGGTAAGAGGTATGTCCAGTTATCTTGTTGGTAAGAAACATATGCTCTCAAGTATTGCTCCATAATAGCGTTGTTCCTTTCTATTTGTTCATCCGTCTGAGGATGAAATGCAGTGGAGTATCACGGTGCTATCTCTAGGCGATCGCAAAGAGCTTTCCAAAATTCAGCGGTAAATTGAGTTCCGCGATCCGAGACAATAGTTTCCGGTAACCAGTGTAGTTTCCAGACACTTTGGAGATAGAGGCATGATAGTTCGCGGGCGTCGACGTTTTCCGTAGTAGCGATTAAGTGCTTCATTTTTGTAATTCTATCTACCACAACGGGAATTGCATTATGTCCATGGCTTTCTGAGAGTCCGGTTACAAAGTCAATAGTAATGTCCGTCCATGGTCCTTTCGGTACTGTGAGAGGTCGTAGGACTCCTTATAGGGGATTATGGTTTGGTTTGCTTCGTCAGCAGGTGTGACAATTCTGGACTCAGCGGTCCACGTATTTTCGCATAGTTGGCCAGTAGTAGGTACGGCTCAGTAGTTTCAGGGTCTTAGATCTACCCGGATGTCTCGAGAAGGGTTTGTCATGGTGCTCCCTCAGGAGATATAATTTCAACTCATCGCATTTGGGAACATAGAGGTTATTCCTGTAGAGTAGTAGCCCCTACTCATCCTCCTTGTATTCTGGGAGTGAAATTTCCTTAGACTGTCGAGCGCCGCTTTTTAGCAGGGTAAGAATTTTCTTCGGGAATAGATTGAGTTGGTAGGCTTTGTTGAAGACTTCTGGTAGGCTCGGTGCAGATCCTTCCGCTAGAGTCCCGGCTGATACACTTATCTTGGAGTCTAGATTCTCCTTCTTCAATACCACTTTACTTTGTTGTTCCAGCCTCTCATCTCCCTCTAGGGGTAGGTCCTTGGGTCTCCGTGTTAGGATGTCCACCTTCCTTCCTTATTTTCCTGGTCGATACTGAATAATAAAGTTGAATCTGGATAAGAACTCAGCCCAGCGGGTTTGTCGGCGCTTCAGCAGTTTGGTTGACATGAAATATTCGAGATTTCGGTGGTCAGTAAGTACTTGAACTTGGAATTGGGCCATCTCCAAGTGAGGCCTCCATTCTTAGAAGCAACGTATTATGGCTAGTAGCCCCTTGTCGTAGATTTTCTAATTGCACTCAGCCGGGGAATTTGTCTTGGAGAAAAACGCAACAGGGTGAAGGATTAGTTGGTTATCTGGCTGGGACAGTATTCCTGCTGATACATAGTCTGATGCTTCGGTTTCCACAATGAATTCTTTTTCTGGGTCAGGATGTAAAAGTATAGGTGCTGTAGTAAATGCGGTTTTCAACCATTGAAAGGCGTCTTCCGTTTGAGAATTCCATTAAAATCGAACATGTTTCTTGGTGAGAGTCGTTAGGGGTTTTGCGAGTCGTGAGTAAGTATAAATGAAATGACGGTAGAAATTAGCAAAGCCCAAAAATTCTTGTACTTCTTTGACAGTCCTCGGCGCCTCTCATTCCACATTTGTTGAGATCTTTGTTGGGTCCATCTTCATTCCGCCAGAGGTGGGGATCATTCCAAGGTATTTCGTTTCCTGAACACTGAATTCAAACTTTTCCGGCTTAAGGTGGACTTCGTTCTTTTCCAGGGCTTCCAGGACTTGTCGTACATTTTGTTGATGTTGTTAGAGAGCTTCCGAGTAGATAAGGATATCATCTAAGTAGGGTGTGGCATATCGGTTGAGAAAGGGACGCAGAATATCGTTGATCTATCGTTCAAAAGTGGCGGGGGCATTAGTCAACCCAAAGGGCATTACCAGGTATTCCCAATGTCCGTAGCGCGTTTTGAAAGCTGTCTTCCATTCATCTCCTTCTTTGATTCGGATCTGGTTGTAGCCCCACCATAAGTCCAGTTTGGTAAAATATCTGGCGTTCGCGAGGTTGGCCATAGTTTCTGGAGTCAGTGGTAAGGGGTATCTGTCCTTGATGGTGATGGCATTGAGCTTTCGGTAGTCAACACACAATTGCAATGATCCGTCTGCCTTCTTTACGAATAGGAGAAGCGCGCCAGCAGGTGAATTGCCCGATCGAAGGAACTCTTTGTCCACATTTTCTAAGAGGTAATCTCGCAGGGCCTTCAGCTCGTCCTTTGACATCGTGTACATGGGACCAAAGGGGACGTCACTCCATCTTGCAATTTAATTTCATGATCGTAAGGGCAATGGGGGAGTAACTTCGAGGCATTGGCTTCATCAAACAACTGGTGGAAGTACTGATATTCGATGGGAACCAGCCCTTCGGGGTTGACCGGGGTTTTGAGGATTCTGTTACCGGCACGTATCGTGGTGGAATATAGCCGAACCGTAGGATCCCGAGTTAGCTTCTTGATCGATGGAGGGGTGACAGCTGATATGTGGGTGAGGGGTTTATCTGGAGGTTGTATGGTGATTCCTCGGGCTGTGACCGGTCGGTGGGTCGCGATACAGTGATTGAGGCAGAGTGACGACTTGAAATGTACTTCATTTTTTCCACTGTCGATTAGTACCCCATATTTCCTCATGCAAGAGATGCTCATGACGAGGGGGTAGTGTGCTAGTTTAGTGACGAAGAAGGGGCATTCCTCCACATGTCCGTTGATTTCCAATTCCACTGTTACTTTCTTGGTTACCTTTCCTGATTTGATTGGTCTTCCATCAATCACATCAATCTCTCTTTCTGTTCTCAAGTTCTTAGTCTTCAAACTATGCCGGCATACAAAGTTTTCATCAATAAATATATATCATGATGCTCTAGTGTCAATCAAAGCATAAGTAGGTAAAATAGATTTTTTATTCTGAGAGATTGAACAAACCACAATTAACTGATTCCCATCTATCTCTTGCTCTGACATCGAAAACGTAGAAATAGACACTTTCGCAAAACCTCTTAGAGGTCCCTGATTTAAGCCGCCTAGGCCAGGGACTAATCTTTTAACTCTTCTTCCTCATATACTGCCCCCTCCTCCTTTTCCTTCCTTGCTTCTAACAACGTTCATTTCATTCATGGTGGTCCTCTTCCCCAGAGCGATTGAGGGCATTCCCTTACTAAGTGTCCGACCCCTCCACAGTAGTAGCAACGATTCTCAATTCAGCGGGCTTCTCTCTCACTGGGGTCAGGACGGCGACGGTTGTTGGATAGATCCATGGGGACGTTTCTCCCGGGAGTGTACGAGGGGCGGCCAACTGGCGCAGCATTCTTCAGGGGTGGAGGGGGTACGACTGGGAATGTTGCTGGTGTAAAGGGGGTTCAAGGACTAAAAGGTCGGGGGGCCGCTCCGCTAGGGACTTGGAATCTGAATCTTCTCAGTCTGGTCTGTAGGGCTCTCTGTTTGTTGTCCAGTCTTTGTAGAAGTAGCCCACAATCTTTAACGGTTTCTGGGGTTTCGTTCTGGATCATCAGAGTCATAAGGTCCTGGTTGAGGCCTTCAAGAAGGCATTCAATGAGGGCAGATTCGTTGAACTCAGAGTCGGCAGCATAGCGCTGAAACTCTGCAAAGTACTCAGAAAACGGTCTCTGGCATTGGGGTATCTCTCTAAGGTTGCGGGCGGCGGTTGCGACCCGGTCTGAATCTCCAAAAGTGTTGTTTAGAATTTCGAAAAATTCTCTCATGGTGTCGAGGTTAATTCCTTTGTTTGAAATATAGGGGAGGAATTGGTCTGCAGCGGGTCCTTACAAGCAAGAGATAGAGTAAGCGATCTGTTGAGCCAGCGTAGGAAAGCGATCCGCATTGGTGAACAGTTTGATCTATAACCGTCTCTAGAATACTCCGAGTCCCTTTCCGTAGCCTTTGAACTTGTAAGGATCGGGTAGCTTCTCTAACTTTATAGGGGGGGTTAGGTCATTATGGATCTCCCCCAGTCCTTCCTTTACTCCCTCTTGAAGCTTCTTGATCTTAGCCTTGAGGATATGGGTTTCTTTCTGGAACTCGGCTCTGGCACTCTCTGACTTGGAGTGGTGGGTGCCTAGGTCTATGGAATACAGTTGGACTCCTTCATGAGCTCGCACTAGGAGGTTGTACACGTGTTGCATCAGCAAACTACTATTTGTGACTGGAGCCTCCCAACAGTCTCCTGGGTCTCCTGAGAGTCTCCTGAGAGTCCTAAATATTATTTGAGTCTCCTGAGGCTCAGGAGACTTTAGGAGACAAATGACGTCTTGCTGATGTAGACTTCAGCGCTACCCTTATCGTCAACTTCCGGGTAGAGGGTAAAGAAGTTGGCTAAGTCATTATGGAGCTTAGCGTAGTCGAAAGGGTTGGGGGAGGACATGGTGGACTATGGCGTGATGCTGTACCGGTCGATATGGGTGACCTCGTCTTAGTGTGACGGAGTGACTAAGACTTAAAGCGTGACAGACGAAAACGATGACGCAAGTGAGATCGAGGGGTACAACTGAGAGCGAGTAAAAGGACAAAGGTCCCGGCGAAGGCGAAGGCTAAGGCAAGGTCAAGCACAAGGCGGCGGCCAAAACGAAGGCCAGGAGATAGGGCAGGGAAAGCGAGGACCAGCTGACAAGGCAGCTAGGGTTACAGAAGAAGCTATGAGGCTCTCCTTCCGGAGACAAGGGTCGAAGGTATTTCAAGAGGAAAGACTATGGCAAGAGATAGGATTGGATTCCCATATACTATGATGACAGGAAGACGAGGTGAAGAGGAAAGGAAAGAAATCTACAAAGCTCGCTACCACCTTCCCTATATATAACCCTTCTTCCAGCATGATTACTAATCCGTGTCCCCTTTCTACAAAACCTGTTTCCTCTTCCTATGACGCAGTTACTGCACAACCATTGTATCGTCCTACCTAAGAAACCTGTTTCGCCTCCTTCATGACGCAGTTATTGCTCAGCCCTTGTATAGTCGTCTCATAGGTTCACGTGACGCCGGAACAACAATCCTTGATTAAATGGCAAAAGATTATCAGTAGGTAAGAAAACGCCATTTCCAATCGTAGGTTGAGGATCAGCTTCAAAATATTCTGATTTGTAGATTTGAGGAATATAGGTTCGAGATCGTATTATTTCAGTTCTCATAAATTCAAAATGAAAACTAAGAATTACAAGAATTACAAAACATCAGCGAGGTTATATGATATATCTTAATATATTATTTGAAAAGAAATAAAAATATTTGCAATCGAAAAAACTCAGATAAGTGAATGGAAAACCCAACAAATGATAAAATATTCAAAAGAAACTTAATTGAAAAAGAAATTAGAAATATAAACAGAACTTGAATAAATGAAAATTAATTTGCTGTCCTTTCTTTTCCTTTTGAACGGGTGGTAATAGTGTTTAAGTTGTGTCTACGTACAGTGTGATTTTCTGCATCAGGAAAAAATAGGTCTCGCCAAGACGCATCTTGTCTCCCAAGACGCAGAATACCCAAAGTCGTCGTCTGGATGCATCGGGTGCCGTCTCGTGCCTCCAAAAAGTGATAGGTCACATTTGGCTCGTCTAAGCTCGTCCAAAAGTGATATGTCATCTTTGCTTCGTAAGCTCGACTTAGCTCGTCCCTAAATGTGACAGGTTTTTGACGCTCCAAAATGTGATATGTTGGCAGAAAAGTGATGTACCGATAAAGACTAAGCCCGATTAGGACTAGCTCCTATCATCAACGTCATTCTTGGCGCAGTTTCCAGGTCTTAAGCACCCCCGTCGCTGCCTCCGCCTCCATCTCCACCTTCACCTCCACCTTCACCTCCACCTTCACCTTCACCTCCACCTTCACCTCCACCTTCACCTTCACCTCCACCTTCACCTCCACCTTCACCTCCATCTCCACCTCCATCTCTATCTCGAGTATCTCCCTATACATATAGAGTCCTACACGCCCAAATCAACGCCAAATCGACGCCAAATCGACGCTCGACACCATGGACACGCCCAAATAGACGCCTAGGACACGCCCATAGTGACGCCATGGACACGCCCATAGTGACGCCCAAATGGACGCCATGGAGACGCCCAAATCGACGCCCAAATCGACGCCCAAATTGACGCCATGGACTCGCCCAAATCAACGCCCAAATCAACGCCTAGGACACGCCCAAATTGACGCCATGGACTCGCCCAAATCAACGCCCAAATGGACGCCTAGGACACGCCTAAATTGACGCCATGGACACGCCCATAGTGACGCCTAGGACACGCCCAAATAAACGCCATGGACACGCCCATAGTGACGCCCAAATGGACGCCATGGAGACGCCCAAATCGACGCCATGGAGACGCCCAAATCGACGCCATGGAGACGCCCAAATCGACGCCCAAATCGACGCCCAAATTGACGCCATGGACTCGCCCATAGTGACGCCTAGGACACGCCCAAATAAACGCCATGGACACGCCCATAGTGACGCCATGGACACGCCCAAATCGACGCCATGGACACCCCCAAATCGACGACTTCTACAGGTAGTGAGGTGGGCGCGCGGGTGGAGTGGGGACCGTCGCGCAGGCATATACTTGTATATAGAATTATATAGGATTACATAGAATTAAATAAACGATGTACCGTGAATCACCTGAACTGTCCCATCGAGCGACGCCAATTAGGTTCTGCCCATGCTAGCAAAAAAAGGTACAAGACGAGGTTTTGGAGACTAAAGACGAGGTTTTGGAGACTAAAGACGAGGTTTTGGAGACTAAAGACGAAAAATGCGTCTTGGGAGACCAAGACTATCTTGTGGCGCCGGGGCGCGGGGATGCAGGTAAGCAATTGATATTTGGGCGTCTTTGACGTATTTGACGTCTTGTGCCAATTGTGGCGCCCAGGCGCCACAAGTCGCAGCCCCATTTTTTGCTGATGTGTTCCTCCAATTTGTGCTGACGGGGGTACTTATTCTTGAATAGGACTTTCAACAACATCTGAAATAGGAGATATACTTCGTGATCTCCCTTTATTAATAGTCGGGGATCCAAAAAATAATAGTTGATTTTTACTTAAAACTGAAAGATCTATAGTTTCAATTTGTTGAGTATTGATTGGCTTACCTAATGGTGATATCGGATTCAAGTTGAAGAAACTCCCTTCAGAAATAGCTTTGTTGAATCTTCCTGTATTTGAACTAACCATAGTAGGTGATTCGAAAGATTTCGACGAAGGACAGTCATAAATAATAGGGCATAAAGCTTCATTCCCCTGTTGGTTGAATTGAGTTCTGGCCTATGCTTTCTATTGTGATGTATCACAACGTGATACGATATCGAACACTGTTGCGGGAAGAAGGATTCATCAGGAAGACTTCAATTGTCTCCTGAAGTCTCCTGAGCCTCAGGAGACTCAAAAAATATTCGGGACTCTCAGGAGACTCTCAGGAGACCCAGGAGACTGTTGGGAGGCTCCAGTCACAAATGGTAGTTTGCTGATGTTAGTCAGGGTTTTCTCTTATGTTCTATGGGTTTCGGTTGCAGGGTTCTATGAGTCAACGTTAGGCAGGTATTTGTAATGAGGGATTTCCTTTGGGTTCTACGGGGTTCTACGGGGTGAGTCAGTGGTGGATTTCCTAGGCTATA
This sequence comes from Morchella sp. 2018-W16, assembly GCA_024713755.1. NCBI lineage: Eukaryota > Fungi > Ascomycota > Pezizomycetes > Pezizales > Morchellaceae > Morchella > Morchella sp. 2018-W16. The sequence goes on along the minus strand of JAMGYY010000014.1, from coordinate 973,932 downwards.
TATAGGGAGCTCTCTCCCTCGCTTGTAGGACTTCTCTTCTTCTCCTTTCTTCTTCACGCAACCTTCCTGTTATCATAGGCGTCGTTTAGTCCCTTCTCGTCTCGAATATATTCTCTCTCTCTCTCTCTTAGCCTTAGTCCCGTTGGTTGTGCTGCCCCCGTGGGGACGTCAGGACCATCTCCCCACGCCTTCGCCTTGACCTTCGATCATAGCCCTTCCCCCGTCCCTACCATCCGTCTCGCCTCCATACCCGCTCTCACTCTAGCTCCGCCTCGGTGGTTTGCCTTGGCTTGTTTAGTCCCCGTCCACGCTTGGCATCGTGATATGATGCGGTAGAAGGATCAAGGGAAATAGTATTATCAGGATTGGCATATGATGATGAAGATGTTGGACTTTCTTTTTCGATTTTAATGCATGCTTGCTTGTGGCAATCAGATGTAGCTGATGATGTTATACGTTCTAAAAAGGTCTTTCGTTTGGCTTTTGGTGTTTTGAAAGAATTTGATTTATGATCTTTTGGTACAATGTTGTGAGTAAAGCTGATTAAAAGTATGTGTTCATAGGTTAGTAAGGTTTATAAAACATCAGATACTGTTGACAATTTACCCCGATCACCTTCGCATTCATATTGATATTTGAATACAATATCAAGAACCTTTCCAGAGTTTAAATAAGTGCGAGTTTTGAAAATAGCGGTGATTTGGTATCAAGTAGAAAAGTCAAAAGACCCTAAACTTCTTGTTATTCCTAGTATGATATTTATATTATATTATATATTAAAGTAAAAACTGACAGGTATATCACTTTGTGATTCTCTATCATACTGATACATCTGTCCTTCAAAGTATTTTAATGTATCGGTTTGATCAATGGATTTGAGATTGGACATCAACTTAACGGTTGAGGTCATATATGGATCACATGAAATGGTATGATTTCCTGATCTCATTTTGAACAACTCAACATTCCGTAAGAGTGTATACAAATACAATACTTAATTAGTTTCGTTTAATGATATATACTAATCATTTTTCAATTTGAAGAATTGAATGAAGCTATAAGATATCAGACACCTACCTTTGGTTTTCTTCCAGTTACCAATATAGCAGTTCCGTTGAAAACACAAAACCTATCTGGATATAAAAGACTGAAAGAATTTAACTTCAACTTCTCTTTTGATTCCATCCATATCATCGTAGGATACCGTTGCACACTTGTAACTACCAACTCCTATTATTGCAATAACAAGACCAACAAAGGTAAAATAAATTGGCATTATCAAAAGATAAATGAAAAAAGTTAGAAAAATGGAGATATGAGTCAATGAAGTTCTCCGATAAACACACTTTTTTTTGCTAAATATGTCTATGTAGTTTAATTCTGTTTGATTCAAATGGGGTTTATACGATAATATATATTACAAACAATAATTGGGAGTTTTAATTACTCCGCATTTCAAACTCCTATAATTTTAAATGATTATGATAATCAATTAATGAAAAATTTGTTTTTGTTTCTTTTTCTGCTGTAATCAGGTATGTTAATCGAAATATATATTTGCTTGTGATTTCGTATTCGCTAAATCATGTTTATAAATGCCAGTTCATTGATAAGACTTTGATTAGGTATATGCTTACTAGAAATTATTTGTAATCTTTTATCCTCAAAATACTAACAATATCTATATTATACTGTTTTTGAAACCTTTCTCAAATTCTTTCCGTTTTTAGATAAATTTTTATAACTATCATTTTTTACTATACTTTTTCTCAATCGATTCATTTTGGAGACTGCAGATGCTCAAAATACAATTCAAACATTATAAATTGTTTTAAATTTAGAAGATATAGATCGTCATATAGTTAACAATAACAATTGTTGAATCAAGATTTATTTCCGTTTAAAAATGTTTGTCAAATCTTTCTTGATCACGTATATATATTTAATTTAAAATGAATAATTATCGTTATAATAAATAATCTAACAAATATAATGATGTGACGGAGTGACAGAGACTAGAGGGCGAGAGATGAAAACGATGACGCAAGAAAGTAATCGAGGGACATAGCCAGAACGAGCAGAAGGACGAAGGGCACCGGTGAAGACTAGGGCGAAGACTACAGCAAACGGACGGGCACAAGCACAGGCAGGGCAGGGAAAGCGAGGATCGCAGGAGGACACAGGACGAGGATGAGGAGAAACTATAGGTCTAGCTTGTGAAGGCGAGCTTGGATAGGACTATAGCTGTGGCTTCTGGGGATAGGAGTATATTCCTATGTATTGAGATAACAGGAAGACGAGACAGAGAGGAAAGAAAGGAAAAGACTAAAGGAAACGTCTACACTAGCTATTTAACCCCCTCCTCCACTTGTCCGTTATGACTCCCACATCACGCCACAGAATCGCATGGAAACCCATTATCACCACACCTCGTATTCCTCCCTACCATCACACCACTTTTGCTTATGAATCCCCCCTGCAACCGAACCTCGTAGAAAGAAATGACGTGACCAAAAATCCACCTCATTCCTCCTCGCTTAACATTCCCTCTCCTACTATATTCCTACTCTGACTACCGAACAGTCGGGACTAATGCCAAGATGCCGGGACAAATGATCAAATCAAATAAAAAAAAAAACACTGATATGTGCAAAACTGTATTAGGGAATTCTGTCTAAATTAGGTTTAGTGTTGTTACATCACCATACTCTTTTTTTCCCCTGTCTAGATTTATCGGGGTTAATAAATTCATGTATATAGGGTGGACTCTTGACTGCATGAATTTCCCTTTCACTTTGAAAACGGTTTGCAGGGTTGCACTGAAAGACTCTAATATCAAAAACTCCTGGAGTCATGTGACCAAACTAAGCACACATTACAATTGGGTTTACATGATATAAGGACCCCTCGGCCCGTATCATGCCCAATTGAGCTTTCGGAAACATCAATGATCACGTGTAGATAGTACATGTACCTATATAAGCAAATGTCATGTACAGTCACCCTCCGATGCAACGAATGCCACCATACCGAATATTTGCTGTACCGAACCACTTGGGCTAGTTTTTTTTTTTTTTTCAGCAAAGAATTGAGTCTGCTATACTGAATAATACCGAATAATCTGCTGTACCGAACAAAAAATAGCCCAATCTGCACATTCGTTATAACGGAGGGAGACTGTATCTAGATCCCTTTAAGGTGGTATGGTTCTCTGCAATGATCAAACTCTCCGTATTCAATCTTGATGTGTTGCATATACCCCAGTGAGAACCATACCTCTTGGACACAACTGTTATTACATGTATTATGCATATGCCATACAAACATGTAGTCTTAGCGGTTTTTGTATGTATGCGATGTTAGTCGTGTTCAAAAACCCTATGAGGTACATCTACCTATGTACCGGGTGTGCACCTTAAATACCGAGACACCTAGATTGATTGGGTGAATTTGTATAGGCGCCATATGTGGCAACCAGAGGTACCCAATGAATTTTGGCCCTGGCTGCCAGATTTGTATGAGGGAAAGAAGTACGGAGACACTTCTTATATTTTCATTCAAAAAATCTAAATATTTTACTAAAAATACAAAAAAATAACTGCTGAATAGCGCTCAATCTTAGCTTTATCTGAGTAGTGATTTTAGGTCATCAAAAGCGTTTTGGTGAAGTTCGAAAAAGATGAGAGTAGAAAAAAGGTTGAGGAGGTTGTGTTAAGAGGACTGCGGGGCAACACTATCCAAATACCTGCTTGGCTGCCAAGTGTTACTTTAACAAAAAATTATATCTATTTGCCCAATCAGATTGCTTTGCAGGTACCCCCTTTTTAAAATTCCCCAAAATGGGAGTCTCTGTACTTACCCTTACACCCCGGTATATACATGTACTTACTCTACTCGCAATTTCATAGTGTTTTTGAACCCGGCTAATATTGCATACACACAAAAAACCGCTAAGACTACATATTTTAAAAGCAATCTCAAACCCCGAGTCAGGGAAACGTCCAGTCGCCGTTTTTCCGTTTTTCTCAACAAGGAAATTTTGTTAAGGTGATCTACAAGGTTTTCTCCATATTGGTAAAAAATAGCCTGATATATCATTGCCAAGAGACACGGCGAGTGAACCATCACGGCGAGTGGACCATCATTCGCGGTACCGCAGTTATCCCTGAGCCAAGTCTAGAAGCATGCAGGGAATTCAGCCTCAAGGTCGACGATCTATGACGGCATAGAGATTGACATGTGAAGATGGCTTTCACATGTCAGGCCAGTCCTCTCTCCCCACACGCACAGCAGCGCCGGGAAGTGTCCTGGGCCTGAAATGTGGTCCTCATGCCCGCTGATCTTAAATTTTGTCCCGGCTTCCAACAGGCCGCGACTTACTGACTTACTGTAGACTTGCTAGTGTCTACATCTTTGATTCAGGTGCCAGGGTATTCCAGGGGACGTGTAAAATTCGTCAGGTGACCTCTTGAACCCCCGCCCAGGTCGGTACATCTCGTGCTCCCCTTTTAATCCTTCATTACTCCCACATAATTCCTTATACCTTTATTTCCATTAGATTTCCAGCGTTTTTTTGTATCGTTTTCGCCATTTAAAATCACTTGGTTCTTTGGAATACTGGTAGATTTATATTACCCAGTCACTCCTAATGATTGGTAAGTTATGTCTTTTTTTAATTATCCAACATGCGCACAGTTTTATTGTTTCCTACACTCGAGAGTAATAACAAAAAAAGGTGACTACATAATAATCTATAGAGTTTAAACAGATCATCTTCTTGGTCGTCCTTCGAGGCGATTTCGCAAAGTTCAAGTGATATCAGTCCTACTCTTTTGGATCGGATTCCTACTACGTGGAAATCCCCATGGACCGCCTGTACTTTTCATCCGCAAGATCTCCCGCTACTTCAGCCGACGCTTGACTTCATTCCAGCTCGTGACATTGACACTGCTATATTTGTATGTTTCTCGGAACTTTGCAAAACTACTTAATCTCGAATCCCCAGAGCCACTCGCAAATCTATATACAAGATCATATTTTCGCGCAACATGGGTTATGACGGCTCTAGATGCTGGATTTTGGACTGCTATGAGGATAAAAAATAAGTGGTTAAGAGACTTATGCAGTATGGTCTTTAGCATTTATTATTTGGTCGCTGCTGAAAGAGCCGATGAGAAAGTATCAGCTTTCTTTTTTTTTTCTTTTTTTTTTAATGCCCTCTCTCCCTCTCTCCACGCAATAGCAGCTAATTAGATAAATTTTGAAGGTTCGCCGAGTTCGTGCAACAATTACCGTTGAACATATGCGCGTATCTTGGAACAAATCTACAACACCGTATCTTAAAGCCCTTACGAATTTTCTTCATCCAACCCCCAATAAATTCGAGCCTCGTCACATTCGGATACCCCGTCCTAAGGAGTCTGTTTATCGTACTCCCGTTGATGCGTGGATATACTTTGAAGGCACCCGAGAGGAATTGCAAGTTTCCAAAAGGATAATTCTTGACTTTCCCGGCGGAGGTTTCGTTTCAATGTCGCCTAGAAATTATGATGATTCGCTCCTCTTTTGGGCCAGAAAATGTCCCGGGATTCCTATCGTTGCTGTGGACTATAAACTAGCTCCAGAGTTTCCATACCCTTACGCACTCAACGAATGCTATGATGTTTACCACAGTATCGTCTACACACGTGGTGCGTGTGTAGGGTTATCCGGAGAAACTCAACCAAGAATAGCCTTGAGCGGGGATTCGGCCGGAGGGAATTATGCAGCTGGGGTTACTCTAATGATCCTCAATTCCACTAGTACTAGCTCTACAGGACACCTGATGGAGGAGGGTTGGCAAGGCCTCCCCTTACCGGATGGTCTGGTCTTGATTTATCCGTCCTTGGATCTGAGCATTAGTTCATGGATGAGTGATGATCAGATGAAATTAGTTCGCCAAAAGGGCATGAGGAGAACAAATAAAAATGTTGTGAAGAGAAAAAGCGAATATTTTGAGAAGGCCAGTGGCATTGAACCAAGGGCAAAGGGGGTTAACGATGATAACGACGAGACTGAGGAAAGTGATTCAGAACAATCCACAGAAAATGGGACTATTACCCCAGACAAAAATGCCAACGCTAGTAAGGCTACCACTACTGCCGGAAAGCCAAAGCCACTCTCAACCAGACTTGCAATGGCCTCTCGGCTCTCATATTTTAATGACCGTATCCTCACCCCCGAGATGATGCGTGCCATGGTAATTCTATACATTGGTCCACATAACCGTCCTGACTTCACCACCGACTTCCTTCTCTCCCCGATTGTCGCCCCCGAAAGCCTGTTGGCACGGTTTCCCAAGACATTTTTCCTCACAGGAGAACGCGATCCGTTAGTAGACGACACTGTAATATTTGCTGGTAGAATCAGGCAAGCTAAGCAGGATGTTTGGCGCCACAGGCGGGATATGGGGCTAGAGCATCGACACAGCTCATCAGATGATGGGATAGAGGTTAGTTTGATTCCCGGAATCAGCCATGGATTCTTGCAGATGGGAGCGCTGTATCCCGAGGCAGCCCGCGAGATCGGCAAGTGCGCCGCATGGCTCGGAGAAATATTAGAAGACAAACCCGAAGACGAAGGCGAAAAGATCGGAAATGGTATCTGGAGAAAGCATGAAAGAAGCTTTACGGGAGGAAGTATGACAAGTGGAGATGACGATAAGCCCTTGGAAATGGCACCTCTCCCTGGGAGAGGCAGAGCCAAGACCAACGGAGTAAGGAGAGGGAGAGGGAGAGGTAGAAAAGGCAGCAATGGGAGCCTTGGAAGTGAGATTGACTTGGTAGGCAGAAGAATGCAAGGTCTTGCAGGGCCATTGACTGCAGGGATTGATGATGATGACGAGGGGGATGAGTTGGATTATTAGGCCTGGGAAATCGCTGCATGTTGAATGCTGCAGGTCGGGGGAGTGCTATTATAGAAACCAAAGGGTATTATTCAAAACCTCAATAATACTCGCCCGAAAGAATATCTGCTTGTGATTTGCGTGGCAAACACACCTAAAATATAGTATGAACACACTAGTTGCCCCCAAGGCTCCTAGTTTGATTTGTTGTCCACTATGATTGACACTTAAACCCTAACCCTTGTGTCCCCCCTCATTCTTGCAACAACGCTACACAACCAACTCCAATGGGACTTCATGACTTCTAAGCTCAATTTTCATCATATTATGCATTCGTAACTCTATCCAGAGTTACCCTATAGCCTCTCACACACCAAAAATGCTTGAATTTAAACTCGCTTTCGAAGATGGCCTCACGGGCAGGTCCAACTCGAAGACCCTTGTCAACATATTCTCGGTGCCAGAGCCGAGCAGCATTCCAGCGGCAGCCACCTTCAAAGCAGGACTCTCTATACCTAAACACCAGACCGATGTTATTAGTGTTGGATCAAGAAAGAAGCATAAGAAATCAAAACGAATCGAAATAACGGTGAAGGACCCAGCATCGGCGCAGCCCTCATCTTCATCCTCTACCGCCAAACATCTTAGAAAAAGTAAGCGTCAGTTAAGAGCAGAGCAAAAGAGGGAAAAATGGCTTACCAAATGCCTTTCCCGTGAAGCGGAAGCCCGTTCTTTAGCGGAGAAAGAGGACCACCTTGCAGAGTATGAGGCGAATATACTGAAGGGGGAGGACAAGACTCGTCAGATTGCGGATCGGCGAGCTGATGATATGGCGCCTCTTACAAAGTCCAAACAAGCTATGATGAGTTCTGCTACAAAACTGGAGAACGTAAAGGCTGAGCCAGAAGACGCAGAAATCATCTTTCTGCAAAACAAAAAGAAGCGGCAGCTTGAGCGTGGGGCCGCCGGGAGTGGTGATACCAACGAAATCAAGAAAAAGAGGAGACCAGATAATAGGGGTCCAGGGTCATTCCCACTCCTTAGTGGTGCACCAGTCACTGCTAATCCATTCTCACAGCATAGAGGGCCTCCGCCAGTGCTAGCGTCAAATATACCTCACACAGGACAATTAAAGTCTCAGGCTGCCAATTTGCGGAAACAACGGGAGAATTTGCCCATGTGGGAGCACCAGAATGATATCTGCAGTGCTCTTCGTGAGAAAAATGTGCTGGTAATGTTGGGAGAGACTGGTAGTGGCAAGAGTACACAGATTGGGCAGTTCCTTGTCAATGAGCCATGGATGAAGAAGTGCAAAATTGGAGGTTCCAAAGGGAGGGAGTTATGGGTTGGTGGTTGTATAGCAATTACCCAGCCCCGCCGAGTGGCTGCTATCAACCTTGCACGGCGTGTTGCGCAGGAGATGGGTGTTCGTGTTGGAGAGGAAGTTGGATATACGGTCAGATTCGATAATAAATCGAGTAAAGAAAAGACCAAAATTAAATTTTTGACGGACGGTATGCTTCTACAAGAAATGCTACATGATCCACTCTTAAAACAATACTCGGCAATAATCGTCGATGAAGCGCATGAAAGGACAGTGGGGACTGACTTGGTGATGGGTTTCTTAAGAGGCCTTGTTCATGGAGCACGAGGGGATCAATCTGGCGCGACCATGAAACTGGTTATCATGAGTGCCACGCTTGAAGTTGGGCGAATGGCCCAGTTCTTTGAGAAAGACAGAGGGATAAACGGAATATTTGGAAATGGGGACATCTCTACCCGCATGAGTGGCTCTAAGGCTATTCCGAGCACAATTGATGAGGATGAGTTTACTGGTTGTCATATTAGCGGCGCTGAAGAAAATGAGGAGGAGGAACTCAAGGCTGTAGAAGCTCTCAGCACAGTCGCAAGATTCCAAGTCCCCGGAAGACAGTTTCCCGTGGAGTTATACCATTCGCCTGAGCCAGTGGCAGACTATGTCGATGCAGCTCTCCGGACAATCTTTCAAATTCATTATTCTGAACCAATGCCCGGTGACATCTTGGTATTCTTGACAGGTCAGGATGAGATTGAAGCAATACAAAAGCTAGTGGAAGACTACGCCAAAGCGATGGACAAGAACGTTCCCAGAATCTACGTTCTACCCCTCTACGCTGCTCTTCCCCAAGCTCAACAGCAGAGGATCTTCCAACCCGCCCCAGAGCGTAACATGCGAAAAGTGATCCTGGCCACCAACATCGCCGAGACCTCTGTGACCGTCTCCGGTGTCCGGCACGTTATTGACTGCGGCAAAGTAAAAACAAAACAATACCGCCCTCGCATTGGGCTCGAGTCGCTTCTCGTAACCCCCGTCTCAAAATCCTCTGCGATGCAGCGCACCGGTCGAGCAGGCCGTGAAGCACCGGGAAAATGCTTTCGCCTCTTTACTGAGGAGCAATTCCTCGCGCTCGACGAAGCGACCACCCCTGAAATCCTACGTTGCGACATTGCCTCTGCGATTTTGACGCTGAAAGCGCGTGGGCAGGAGGACGTACTCGGGTTCAACTATATTGACCCACCGTCGCGCGAGTCTCTGGTTAAAGGGTTAGAACAATTATTTTCCCTTGGTGCTCTAGACAATCGAGGGAATATCAACGCCCTTGGACGTAAAATGGCCATGCTTCCATTGTCACCAGCACTAGCGAGAGTGCTGATTGCTGCTGCGGAAAAGGAGATGGGATGCCTGCCAGAGGCAATTGATATTATTGCAGCGTTATCGGTAGATAATTTGTTTGTAAACCCGCAGAGTGAGGATAAGAGGGAAGAAATGGATGAAGCTAGAAAGGAGTTTGAGAGACGGGAGGGCGACCATTTGATGTTGCTACAGGTGGTGAGAGGGTGGGAAGCGCAGGAGTTCGATAAGCAGGCGTGGGCAGGGAGGCGTTTTCTATCCCATCGAGCGCTCTTGAACTGGGCTGTAAGTGGGCCTATACCTCCCTGTATACAATAATAACCGCTAAAAATTACCAGAACGTCCGGAAACAACTCCGCCAGTACTGCCAACATATCGCGTCGTCCTCACAGGAGACCGCTCCTTCCGAAACACTAATCACACCCGAGCATGCAACTCGAATTGCAAAATGCTTTCTAAAAGGCTTCTTCCACAACACTGCGCGGCTCGTGCCCGACGGCTCCTACCGAACAATTATCGGTTCCCAAACTGTTGCGATACACCCCAGCAGTGTGCTATTTGGTAAGAAGGTAGAGGCCATTATGTATCACGAGTTTGTATATACGACACGGCCATTTGCAAGATCAGTGTCGAAAATCCAGATGAATTGGCTTGTAGAGGCTTCACCGAACTATCTCGGCGCGGATAGGGGGGTTTAGGAGCGTTTTTTATTTAGTTTTATCCTTGAAAAAGTTGCGTTGATTGTGCCATGCGTGTTGTGGAAATAGTTGCTAGTTCGATCATTTACCCTCTCCGCCGCAAGTTGCGCCTAGCTCGAGGAAACATGTAACCTATTTTTATTGAACCAGATAAATCTAGACACGGGAGAAAAAAAAATATGGTATGGCCATACCAAGCCTAAGTTAGAATTTCCTACTGTGGTTTTGCAAGTGATTGTATTTTATGTTTTGTGTTTTATTATTAAATAATTGAAAAAGAATTTGTTATAGTGATTTATATGGAGCGGTAAATGTGTCAAAAGTAATTTTACCAACGGTGGTATAAACATTGAATTTCAGTCCTTGCTCCAGTATAAATGCTGATTTTCAGTCTTTATTCTGTATTATCACTAATACTAATAGTCTCACATTGGTAGTAAAATAACTGCCACCAGTGGTAAAATAACCCACCACTGGTGGTGAAATTCACCACCGGTGGGCAATGTTCATATATACTGGCATTATATAGCCTCTTTTGGCCAAAAGGTCTGTTCTTTTATCCATTTTAAGGTATAAATGGTGGTATTTTTACCACCAGTGTTAAAACCACTTTTGACATGTTTACGGTACTATAGATTTATGTTATTATAGTAATGTATTTTTATGATTAATAAAAAATTATTATTTATTCTAATATTTAATATATATATATATGCATCAGCAAGCTTTACCATTTGTGACTGGAGTCTCCTGAGTCTCCTGACAGTCTCCTGAGTCTCCTGAGACCCCTGTAATCTCCTGAGACTTGTAAAATCTTGCTGATGTGATTTCGGCCATAATCTAACAAACTCTATCAAAACAAAACCAGTAATAATTTATTTTAATTGTTAATTATGTTTGAACAATAGTGAATGGGCTGAATGTTTGCATTCACTTATGAAATTCACATTCAGTTCTAGGAATCAGTAATTATCGAAGTACATTGCTATACAAAATATATTTGTTTCCTAACAAATAAATTCACCACCTACTGAGTGTCCCGGCATCTTAGCATTAGTTCCGACAATTTTAGGCTAGGAGAAGGAATGTTAAGCAAGTAGAGGTTGTGATGGGCTGACGGTAACGTCATCTTGTTCTATGGGATTCTGTTACATAGAGAATTGGTAATAGAATACCAGGAGATGGTGGGGCGGAATATGAGGTATCATCAGCAAGATTTTTCAGGTCTCAGGAGATTACAGGGGTCTCAGGAGACTCAGGAGACTGTCAGGAGACTCAGGAGACTCTAGTCACAAATGGTAAAGCTTGCTGATGATGTTCGTACTGGGTTTCTACAAGATTTTATGGTCTGAGGTGTGAGTCATAGCGAACTAGTGGGGGAGGGTATTAAATAGCAGATGTAGACTTTTCCTTTAGTTCTTTCTTTCCTTTCCTCTCTGTCTCATCTTCCTGATGTCTTAGGAATGATACTCTCAAACAAACATAGTCCTCGTTCATAGTCCAAGTCTTTGCCTTCGTTGTGATTACATGCTCTTCGCCTCTCACAGTTGCCTCAGGACAACCCTACTGTCTTGAGGATCATGTTAAGGGGTGGAGCCGGGGGAAAGGAGTTTGGGAACAGAGTCGAGATTTGGGGATAGGGCCTGGCATGTAAGCGAGGCAGGCAGGTTCAAGACATGGAAATACCAAGAGGCACAACCGATGATAGGTTCAGAGGTGATCATGAGTATAGTACCTTAATATATTTAATAGAAACTAGAGAGAGAAAACTTAGAGAGAGAACCGAGAACAGAAACCTTATAGGAAAAATAGATGACAGGAGGTTACACAAAGAAAGAGAGGAAAGGAAGAAGAGGGGAACAAAGGGGATCCCAGCCGATATATGTGACCCTGAATCTTGCCGCTGACTCATCAGTACCGCAAAACCCCATAGAAACTCAATGAAAAAAACTCGAAGTCCTTAACCGATCATCATAATAAAGCCCGATATCCTTAACCCAAGCCACATATCCTTCCGAAACCCAAAATAGCTTTGTGAATAAGCGGCTCTGTATTGTGCCGTGCTCCTCTAGGGCCTAGCTCCTGCTAGGCTGAGGTTTGCATGGGTAGCGAGTATGAAATTCCCAGACCTTGCTAGGAGCGTACTCTAGTTCATAAAAGCCCTAGAGTAGAGATCCCAACCCCTCAAAAGCGTCAGCGCCAACCAGTCCCTGAATCCTAGGACGATATTGCCATATGACCCCGGCGTTGGAACCTGCAAGATTTGTTCCGGTGTCACATGAAACTATGACACAACTATACAATGGCTGCACAATGACTGCGTCATTGGAAGAAGAAACATGTTTTGTAGAAGGGGGACACGGATTAGTAATCAGGCTGGAAGGATGGTTATATATAGGGAAGGCGGTAGCGAGCTTTGTAGATTTCTTTCCTTTCCTCTTCACCTTGTCTTCCTGTCATCATAGCATATAGGAATCCAATCCTATCTCTCACTATATTGTTTAGTCTTGAATTACCGTCGACCCTCGTGTCCGGAGGGAGAGGCTCATAGCTTCTTCTGTAACACTAAGCTGCTTTGTCAGCTGGTCCTCGCTTTCCTTGCCATCTCTCCTGGTATTCGCCTTGACCGCTGTTTTCTGCTTACCCTTGCCTTAGCCTTTGCCTTTGACGGGACCTTCGATCTTTTGCTCGCTCTCGGTTGTACCCGTCAATCTCGCTTGTATCATTATTTTTATCTGTCGCGTTTTAAGTCTTAGTCACTCCGTCACAGGTTCTTAATAGCCCTGACACCACTCTCAAAAGCCCTGAAACATCTCGACCATATCAGCAAACTTTACCATTTGTAACTGCAGTCTCCTGAGTCTCCTGGGTCCCCTGTAATCTCATGAGACTGGTAGAATCTTGCTGATACAACCCCTCAAAAGCATCTGCAACAGCCTATCTCCGAAACCGAAGAGGAAGAGTTGGTTATCCTCGCACATAGAGTGGGAATTCCCTAGAGTTACGACGGTCCCCCACCAGACCTCACCCTTAAACAGCAGCTGACACCCACGAAGACAGCTCCCGCGCCGCCCAAACCTTCGCAAGCACCCAAGCTGCCCTCACTTTGGAAAAAAACAACAGCAGCAGCAGATATCGCATTGGCTAAAGCTTATCAAAGCACCTCAGAGACCATCACCACGCCTCCCAAAACCACAGCAACAACTTCCAAAACCACAGCAAAAACCTCTAAAACCACAGTAGCAACTGCCAAAACCACCTCAGCATTAGCAACAGGAACTGCTGTCGCAGGCCCAATCTCAAGGGGGTGACGAGGGGTAGGGCTTCGTTCTGCAGGGTACGTAGTAGTAACGGTGATACTTTCGAGGAGGAAGTATGTAGAGGGGAAGTAGAGAGGCAGCGATAGTCACTGGTGTTTAAATGGAGACTATAATGTATTGGTATACTAAAGACAGAAGACGTTGCGTGAAGAGAAAAGGAAAAGAAAGAAAGTACAGGAGTAGGCGTTATTGCCTCCCTTATATAGCCACCAATCCTTTGCCAAGCCTGACTCATTCGTCTGCGTAACCCCTCATGACTCACTCCTCCGTGTAACAGAAACCTGTAGAAACTATCTTGACTCATCCTTTCCGTGTATTGCGCCATAACCCCACCCGCGATAATCCTTCCAGTCCTTCGAACCTAGTACATCCATGAAAGTAGCCCCCCCTTTCAAGCGCGAGCTCCTGCGAGCTTCGACCTTCTCGGGCCCCAGTTTATTTGGGTACTGTGTGTGGAAGGCCTCGACAGCAGCCGTGTGTTCATGATAATAGGCGGGTTCCCAAGTAGGGTCGGTATATCCCGTCCACTTAACGTAGTACTGTAGTCCTTGCTTCCCATGGTGCCTTGAATCCAGAATCTCCTCAACTTCGTACTCTTCTTCCTGATCCACGATAACGGGTGGTGGTGGTATTAATTTCTGTCCCGGCACAGGGTTGCTGGCGGCGATGTCGAGTAGGGAGACGTGGAAGACAGGGTGCATCTTCATCGAACGGGGGAGGTTCAAGCGGTAGGCGTAGGGGGAGACGATCTCTTGAATGGGGAAAAGTCCCAGCTTTTTCCAATCAAGCTTCCTCGAGTTCCTGTTTGTACGAATGTTCTTTGCGGACACGAATACCATATCTCGGATTTCATATCACGGGGCGGGTATGCGCTTTGCATTAACTGACCTTTCTTGCTGGTCCTGAGCTGTCCTTATTTGCGTTCGTAGATGGTTGTGTAACTCCTTCATTCTCTCTGCAAAGTTGTGGGAGTCCAGGCTTGGGGGGGGGTCCTGTCTGGCTTCTGTAGGTTTACCGTGAATCGAGGGTGGTATCCATAGTTGGCGAAGAAAGGTGTAGCTTTAGTAGAGGCTGAGACTTGGTTATGTGCTGCAAACTCCGCCATTGGCAACCACTTAACCCAGTCGTCTTGTTGGTATGACACATATCCCCGGAGGTACTATTCCATCACTGCATTCATTCTCTTTGTTTGGCCATCCGTTTCCGGGTGAAAAGCGGTCAACATTCTCGCCTCTATCTGGAGTTGTTTACAGAGAGACTTCCAGAACTTTGCGGTGAACTGGGTGCCCCTGTCGGAGGTGATGTGCGTGGGAAGGCCATGTAGTTTCCAGACATGTTGTAGGTAGAGGTTGGCCAGGTCTTCTGCATTGACGGTGGTGTTGCAGGGTAGGAGGTGACGCATCTTCGTTAGTCGGTCCACAACTACCCGTATGGCGTCATATCCTTTACTCTCTGGTAGCTCCGTGACAAAGTCCATAGAGATCTCTTTCCAAGGTTGTTCCGGGATGGGTAGCGGCTGGAGGACTCCCAACTTCCCATGTGTTGCTGGCTTACTTCGCTGGCAGGTGTGGCAGTTCCGGATGTATTGACCAATATAGTCGCGTATATTTGGCCAGTAATAGTCTCTGCTGATCAGTTCGAAGGTTTTTTCCCTGCCGGAGTGTCCTGCTGAGGGGGCATCGTGGTATTGCCTCAGGATTTCCAGCTTGAGTGGTGGGTATTTGGGGATATAGATACTCTCACGATAGAGTAGACGCCCGTTCACCTCGGTGCATTCCGCCAGGGATATTTCCTTGCAGTGCTTCGTGTCTGTCTGCCGTAGGTCCAGTATTCTTTGTGGGAATGGGTCAGCCAGATATCCTTCATTTAGTAGTTTTTCCAGGGGGGCGTTCTTTTCAGTGGATTCATTTGACAAAGAACCCGCTAACAAACTCAGCTTAGGATCCAAATTCTCCCTCTTCAAGACTGTGCGACTCTGGTGCAACAGTCTTTCATCCCCTTCCTCAGGGAGATTTCCTGATCTTCTAGTCAATGCATCCAGTTTCCCGCTCTGCTTCCCTGGTCTGTATTTGATGATGAAATTGAAGCGCGATAAATATTCGGCCCATCTCACTTGTCTCCTGTTCAGTTGCTTGATGGACATGAAGTATTCGAGGTTTTTGTGGTCAGAGATAACCTCGATGGGGTGTTTTGCCCCTTCCAGTTCTGGCCTCCATTCCTCAAAACACCTGATTATTGCCAATAGTTCCTTATCGTAGATTTCGTAGTTGCATTCCGCCGGTGTATGTTTTTTAGAGAAGAATGCAACGGGGTGGAGCTTGCCTTGGTCGTCATGTTGGGAGAGTACGCCACCGGCGACGTAGTCAGATGCATCTGTTTCTACCGTGATTGGTTTCTCGGGGTCGAAGTGGATCAGGATGGGTGCGGTGGTGAAAGCCTCTTTCAGGGACTGGAACGCTAGCTCGGCTTCCCGGGTCCATGAAAAGGGAACATTCTTTTTTGTCAACCTGGTTAGGGGGGCTACGAGTCTCGAAAATCCAAAGATGAAGCGGTGGTAGAAATTGGCGAAATCCAGGAAGGCCTGTACATCCTTAACTGTCTTGGGGGTGGTCCATTCCTGTACTGCCGATACCTTGTGAGGGTCCATACGGATGCCGTTTGGTTTGATAATCAGCCCGAGGTACGTGGTGCTTTGGGTGTGGAACTCGCATTTTTCGGGCTTCAAGAGGATCCCATTTTTCTGTAACACTTCCAGTATTATCTCGACGTGTTGTTCATGTTCTTCGATGGAGTCGCTGTAAATCAGGATGTCATCCAGGTACGCGGTGCAGAATTGGTCAAGGTGTTCTCGGAGGCAATCGTTAATAAAATGTTGAAAGGTTGCAGGGGCATTGGTGAGGCCGAAAGGCATGACAGTGTACTCAAAATGATCGTAGCGTGTCCTGAATGCTCTCTTCCATTCCTCCCCTTCGGCCATGCGAGTTTGGTTGTATCCTTGTCGCAAATCCAACTTGGTGTACCATTTAGCCTTTGATAGTCAGTCCAGTGTTTCTCGAATTAGAGGTAGTGGGTATCGATTCTTAATCGTCAGCTCGTTCAAGCCGCGGTAGTCCACACATAAGCGAAGAGACCCATCAGCCTTTTTTACGAACAATACTGGTGCGCCAGCAGGGGATGAGCTCGCGCGGATAAAACCCTTGGAGAGGTTCTCGCGAATATAGTCGCTGAGCGCCAATAGCTGGTCTCTGGACATGCCATAGAGGGGGCCGAATAGTGGTTTCTTTCCCTCCTTCAGGGGAATTTTGTGGTAGTAGGGGCGGCGTGGTGGTAGATCCTGAGCCAAGGCTTCGTCGAACATATTAAGCCGATTATGGTAGCGTTCCGGGATCCTTTGCTTCCATTCGCCCGTTGGGGTCTTTAGGAGGGCTTTGTCGATGTCGTGGAGTATTATACTGCAGATTTGTAATTTCTTTCAGCGGGCAAGACGGCTGAAGGGAACAGGTCCTATCATATATGTTGGGGGCTTGATACCTGGAACAATACCGGCGGTGGGTGTGGCGTTGCAGTTTTCCTTACAGAATTTTGAGTCGAACGCTACCGTATTGTTCTTGAATCTGAGGGTAGCGTCGTGATGTTGTAACCAAGGTATTCCCAGAACTAGGGGGTACTACCCTAGTTTGGTGACGAAGAGTGGGATTTGTTCCTGATGAGATCCGATTATTAAAGAAATATGGCATATGGAAGTGATTTGTCCGGAGGCAATAGGCCTCCCGTCGATGACTTCAAGTATTCAGGAGGTTTTTAGAGGAAAGATAGGAAGTTTTTGATGGCGCGCAAAGGTTTCATCGATAAATGCGAATCCTGAGGCTCCCGTATCAACCATAGCATGGGTGGAAATAGAGTTCTCATTGTGAGCAATTTTACAAGCTACAACTAAGTGATCTCCATTTAATTCCCCTCTGCTACAACTGAAACCGAAAACCCAGAGATAGAAAACGCAGATAAAGAAAATTCCTTTGAAGGTCCCTGGCGAGGGCCATGATACTGACCAGGGACTACTGAAAACCCAAATTACCAGAAGAGAGAATAACATCTGTGGAAGAAGAAGAAGAAGAAGAAATAGGAGCAGGGGCTTCGATCGGGGCAGCGGGGGGAGTAGTTACGGCAGCGCCCCTCAATGGAGGAGGGCCGCGTGGACGGGTGCCTTGTGGGCAGTTGGTGAATACGTAGTCGGGGGCAGCACAGTAGGCACAACGGCCGTTCTCCATCCTCCATTTCCTCTCGGCGGCGGTGGTCTGTCGGCGGCCGTTGGCAAAGATGTACCTTCCTTCGGGTGTGGGGCGGGCAGAGAGGCGTGTTTGGAGGGCGGAGAGGTCCATAGGGGCGAGGCCTCCTGGGGTGTGTGAGGGGTGTAGCGGAGTGTGAGGGGAGGCAAATTGCCCCATAGGGTTCCTGTTAGCCCTGTGGGCATCCTTCCTTGCCCTGATCCTGTTGTCCATTGTCATTAACCTCCTGATATAGGCATCGGAGCCTTCCGCAGTAGTGTCCTGATATATCATCGCGTCCTTCAAGTCGTTGGCCAACCCTGTTTCCAGAGCATCCTTCTTAGCTTCCTCATTGTAGTCGAGTTGGCCCATGATACGCAGGAATTGGGTAAGGTAGGTCGCTAAGTCTCCCTTGCCCTGGCGGAGGCTTTGGAGTTCCCTTCTGGCTGTGCCTCGAGAGTCTGGGTCTTCAAAGGAGGCTTCCAGGAATGCGACGAAGGCGGCGACTGATGCAAATGGGGCAGCGTCCCCGGTGGCCATGGGAATGATCTGGTCCAATGCCTTCCCCTCCAACCAGCTAACTGCGTAGAATACTTTGGCCTCCTCATTTAAGAACCTATCGTGGTTGACCCTGGGTTTGGTACGGAGGAGGTTAAGGAATCCTGGTAGCTCCTTCCTGATCCCGTTGAACTTTGGGGGGTCGGGGAACTTTTTGCAGCGGAAGGTGGCGGGTGGAGGACTTGTAGGTGGTGGGGGGAGGACGTCCAGTGGGGGTGGTGGAGGAGGTGGGGCGGCTCGGGCTGCGGTGAGTTGAAACTCCAGGGTACGAACCTGGGCTTCTAGTGCATCGGTGTGGTTGTGGGAGGTGACGAGTTGTTCTTGAGCGGCAGTCAACTCTTGCCTGATTTGCGTGTGTAGGGCTCTGCTGGCGTTCCTTTCTGCTTTCCAACGGTCCCCTTCCTGTAAGAGGGTGAGGAGGTGTATGTAGTGGTAGTGTTTATCTTCGACAGCCTCAAACTCTTCTAAGGTTGGAGGGATTCGGTAGTCTCCGTCCAGGGTGACTCCGTCCACTGTGCGGGCCGGGGGAGGTGGAGGCGGAGCTGGGGTAGACATTGGTGAAGGCGTACGGTGCAGATGATACGCAACGTAATCTCAAGGGGGTGACGAGGGGCAGGGCTTCGTTCTGCAGGGTACGTAGTAGTAACGGCGATACTTCCGAGGAGGAAGTATGTAGAGGGGAAGTAGAGAGGCAGCGATAGTTACTAGTGTTTAAATGGAGACTATAATGTATTGGTATACTAAAGACAGAAGACGTTGCGTGAAGAGAAAAGGAAAAGAAAGAAAGTACAGGAGTAGGCGTCATTTCCTTCCTTATATAGCCATCAATCCTTCGCCAAGCCTGACTCATTCGTCCGCGTAACCCCTCATGACTCACTCCTCCATGTAACAGAAACCTGTAGAAACTATCTTGACTTATCTTTTCCGTGTATTGTGCAATAACCCCACCCGCGATAATCCTTCCAGTCCTTCGAACCTAGTACATCCATGAAACCCAACCATTCCAAATGACACCTCCAAAACACCAAGAGCAACAGCAACAGCACGAACTGCCCATCAAGAACTGCAGTCTGGGGGATCCTTCACTACTAATTCCCAACCTGCTAGTACACCCCCGAGAGCCATTCTAAAAGCTCTTAGGGTTATCGCAGAACCTAAGAACGTACATCAAGATGAAGATAGAGACAAGCACAATCATACCGAGGATGGAGACGAGGACGAAGACGAGGATAATCAAGACAAAGATAAAGACAAAGACGAATCTCGCCATGCCTCACAGGGATGTTGTCAAGAACAGAAAAAAAAAGGCTTCCAAGGCAAGGTGGTCAAAGGAAGTTGTTTCAATGGATCCAAGCACTGCCAAAGTGACTTTGGGATTGGCCCTCTCGCCAAAGATTTACAACAGGTTGAGGAAAGACCTCGCCACAGAGATGACGAGAACAGAATGAGTCAAAAAAAGAGTTAATGGGCTTAAACATTATAATGAGTTGGTGGCATGGCTTCTGGAACAGAGGCCTCTGGTAGGTTTGGCCACAATCATGGAAGGTCAGAGCAATAGCGTCAGGGACAAGATACAGGAAGCACTCACCTGGCTAGTAGTCGATGTCAGTTGGACGGAAAAAGTCTCTAAGAGCTTAGAGAACCAGGAATTCACCACGATTGATGCTTATGACCCTGAGCTAGACCCTCACGATTCGGATGATCTGCTGCAAAGTTTCTCAGGGTGCTCAACAAAGTGCCAGAAGCTATAACCACAACTAGATCGGACTAATATCTGGGTTACCATTGGCGACCTTGACCAGTTTAAGAAATACAATCCTGATGCTAGGAGACGGGAGTACGGTTAGACTCAGAATAATAATGAGCCTAGTTATGCTGCCCTGATGATTCGGAAGAAAATCCAAGAGTTTAGGGGAGTCGAATGCAAGCATATCCTTATTGGTCGATTGTTCAGGGAATTCTACGGCTCGATGAGCCAACCAGCTGAACCGGAGTAGGAGCCAACCTGAATTCGCATAATGGACACCGAAAAAGTAGAAGCCTGGATGCTAGGAAGCCTGGCGAAACCTCTCCAGATTCAGGACATACTTTATAGAAAGATGGGACTGAGTCCCATAGTGGTCATGAAACGCCTCCTAGAAGACTACACCAGACGTACACCACCAGTGACGATTATGGATACTTTGAATATCCGGCTGAGAACTTTGAATTTGGGGGCGGAGTTAGATTGACCTCGATTGGAACCAGGCTTATTATACTGAAGAATGATGCATCGTTTTAGATAAACCTCCACAAGATCTCATTATGCTGAAATAGGTAGCAATCAGCCCTTGAGCTCCTCAACCAAAAGTATCTTAATAAGTACTGTGCGGGTGTTGGTATTGCGGACTTCAACTTCAGAATGGGGCGTGTTTGTGGGGCTGCGGAGATTGCTCAGAAGCGTGAGGAGGACAAATTTAAAACCTGGCGCCACCGTATAAAGGGAAAGATGAAGGCACCTTTGGTCCCCCTCTCTAGAGGTAGTGGTGGTGGTGATGGTGATGGTGCTTAAGCCTAATTGGCGAGAGTTTGGCGAGATTCTGGTGAGTTATTTGCATTTTAGCATGATTGATCTATTAACTGACCCATAGATTCCTTTATTCCACTATTTTTTGTTAGGGTATGCAGAGGTTTCGAAAGGTTTGCTGATAGCTTTGAGAGATTTCAAAACGATCTGTAACAGCTTTGTGTTAGGTATTATTTGTTGTTTTCTTGGTCCACGCATATTAACCATGTAGTAGTTGGGGGAATTACTATCATTGGAGAGCATTGATTTGAGGCTTGGTATCATTATATAGCATTAATTTATTCTTAGGTTGAGAGCATTTATTTGATACTTATAGATAGCGAATATCAAAGTGATTTGAAGCCTTCTTGAATGCTACTAGTGATTTTGAAAACTATCGCAAAGCCTCTTGAAAACATTCATCAGCAAACTACTATTTGTAACTGAAGTCTCCCAACAGTCTCCTGGATCTCCTGAGAGTCTCCTGAGAGTCCTATATATTTTTTGAGTCTCCTGAAGCTCAGGAGACTTCAGGAGACAAATGAAGTCTTGCTGATGTTATTATTGCGGGTGATTACCGATGAGACTATTTTAACCCAAATTGGTGTGCCCAGTCTATCTAATTAGTCCATTTTAGTCTATGTGTAGTTACCCTTATACTATATGAAAAATTTTCACGCCAATCACTCGTTTGATTAAAAATTAGGATAGCCTTCAAAACCCCCAGGGGAACTCTCAAAGGCATCAAGATGCCTCAAGCAAAGCGTCCCTCAACGTCCGAAAGGACCAAGTCTACTCCAAGTCTCCCTTATCCTAAAGGCCACAATGGGTATACTATATAGGAAGATCTAGACGAGGGTAAGACTGTACCCAAGATAGTTCCCAACACTCTCACGGGAGTAGTCACAACTACAAAGAAAACTCAAGGAAAGTAGCTGTCAGTATCTGAAAGGAGCATTTCTTCTCGTAAACGTTCGAGGCCCACAAATGAAATTTCATCGGATGAAGATCTACCTGATCCTCCATTGCGCCGCTCGGCCAAAGCTCAGCGAGTCCCCAAATCGTCTCTGAAAAGCTATTCTCGACAGAACAAAAAATCTAGAAAATCTGGTGCTCGGGTGGAGTTTAACATCGAAAGACACATGTGGGAGGGGGAGCAAGAGGTTCAAGAGCGCCCTCCAATCAGTTATTTAGAATATGACAATGACTACCTGACACTGCGGTACTACGCGACCAGAGCCTAAGGCATCAGGTCGGAAACAAAGGGTACGCAAGTCGCCAGAAAGAGACCTCCAAGTAGTCAATTAATGACTGCTAGAGGTGTAGCGAGTGCCTGAAGAAAGCCCACCGGTGCGGTTGCTGAGGCAATTGCATCGTAAGAAGTGGAGATTAACGTTATTGAAGTAATTAACCCCAATCCTTTTTCATAAGTGACTGAAATGAAAGAAATTTTAGAAGGGAAATTGTACATCGTCGAAGCCAACAAGAGATCGATTGGGCGCTCCACTTTCATGGATGCACTAGGACCGGAAGATTGGAATGATTGGCATAGTTGGGGTTACTGCACATCAGGAGGAAGGAATGAGTCAGAATAGTTTCCATAGGTTTCTGTTACGTGAAAGAATGAGTCACAGCTGGGGTTGCGCGAAGGTATGAGTCAGGCTTGGCGGGGAATGGTGGATATATAAGGGAGGCAATAGCGCCTACTCCTGTACATTTCTTTCTTTCCCTTTCTTCACGCAACGTCTTCTGTATCTATCTATCAATACATTATAGTCTCTAAACTATACTAGTGACTATCGCTGCCCTTTCACTTGCCCTATATACTTCCACTTTTTGAAAGTATTGCTGTTACAACCCCGCAACCTGCGGAACGGATATCACAGCGTGATACGATATCGAGCATTATTGCGGGAAGAAGGATTAGTTAGGGTTTCTCTTATGTTCTATAGGTTTTGGTTACAGGGTTCTGTGAGTCAACAGTATGCAGGTATTTGTAATAATGGATTTCCTTTGGGTTCTACGGGGTTCTACGGGGTTCTATATGAGGAGTCAACGAGAGGTTTTTAGGTCTATATATAGGGAGCTGTCTCCCTCGCTTGTAGGGCTTCTCTTCTTCTCCTTTCTTCTTCACGCAACCTTCCTGTCATCACGTCGCGGAGCATCATACTTCTACTTCTTTCTTCAAAAACACTAGCCTTCAAAAACTTTTTAGTTCTTATGACAGCAGAGAGACTCGTCTACTGGTACCTTAGAGCCCACCTCTTCGCTAGAGAAACCTAGTGGACACTGTGTCCCACCATCCTCCTCCTATAAAACCTGGATAAACAACAGGAAGCACGTAAAACCCCATCGTTTCCTGCCGCTAAAGAAACCTTCATCTCGCGTACCCCATCACAAAAACTTGGGAAAAGGAAAACCCTCCCAGTCGCATCCCCTCCCCCTAGGAGATCCGGCACCCCAGTAATGGCCTCCCAAGCCTCTCTCTCCTCAATGTGGGCCGCCCCCTCCACAAGCACGCCCGCACCCCCCCGCTTTAACCTCACCCAAGACACCGAAAACAACCAGGCCGGACAGGCCCAACCCCAAGACAATGAAAGCCAAGGAGATGTTTTCATTACCGATGAGCCCGCCAATGAACTCTTCTTGGAGTTTGCCGATGCAAGGGATTATCACCAACCATACGCTCCAGCAAAAGACTACATCAGCCCCAGCATAGTCCCAGGGGACTCCCATAACAGGATGGACCTCAACTATATCTCATGGCTCGTCAAATCTATGGCAGACCAAACCACCCAACCACTGTCAATCCAGCTAGATATCCTAACCGAGGAAATCTCCAAGAGTAACACACTGGTCCAAGATTTACAAGGAACGATCCGTGGCCTGAGTGTAGAGGTCGCAGACCTCAGAGCACAAAACTCACGCCTCCATCATAAGATGGGGCCTGACCACTACCACCAACAACAACAACAACAACAACAACAACAACAACAACAACGTCAGCAACCACCAGCCCCCCCACCGCAAGAACAACAAGCCCAACCCCCCGCCAGAAGAGACCACACCGCCACCCCCCCCAAACCCCCCAAAGGGGAAAGGCAAAGAAACCACCTCCTATGCACAAATAGCAGCAGCAAGCGGCAATCAAAACCAAGACTTCAGACCAGTGGTAAACAGGAAACAAAAGAAGGCGATTGACCCCCTCTTCAAACCTGAATACACCAAAGTCAACAGAGAAATAATCATTGAAACCAACGACGAGATCAACACCTCCCCCTCCGAAATCAAGGCAGAAATAAATAAAAGAATCCCGGACATTGCATGTCACTTCATGAACATCAAAAAAACAGCAAAGAATAACCTAGTCCTCGAAACCAAGCTAATCACCCCGGCATCCAAAGCCTTCGAATATAAACAAGAAATCGAGGAAGCCCTTAACAAGTACAACGTCCCTTTCGTCGACATCAAAACCAACTCGATCTGGTCTAGATTCATCGTACATGGCATCCCAACCTCCATTGGAGACGGAATCGAGGCTGGCCAACTGGTCGCTTCAGAAATCAGAACCAATTACGGAGACCTCTTCCAGCTCACCCAAATCCCCAGATGGCTATCCAAACCGGAAGCCAGAACCACCAAAGCCCACTCATCCATGGTCATCGCCCTCCCAGGTTCCATTTCCCTGGAAAGCCTAGGCCTTCGCTACCTCTCCCTCTTCGACGCCGACTGCAAGCTCGAAAAATTCATAAACATCAAGCCCGGATCCCATTGCAAGAACTGCATGGACTTCGGACACCACCATTCCAAATGTAAGGCAGCAGCACCAAACTGCGGCCACTGCAGCAAGAACCACCCCACCAAGGACCACCCTTGCGACTCATGCCAAGGCGGTCTTAAATGCACCCACACCCCAATTAGATGCGTGAACTGCAAAGCCCTCCACAAAGCCATGGACCCAGCCTGCCCTAAGGCAACCCCTCAACAACAACAAGGACAATAGGCGATCCGAGCGGGCCCCCTCCACCACCACCACCTCCTCCACCCCCAGCCAGCATCTTAGTCCCCGCAACAGGACCACTCACAGGACAGGATGCCATCATGTCACTATGAGTAAAAAATTTCAACAACCATACGCGCAAGCTCATCAGCTAAACTGCACCAAAAACGAACTAACCACCAAGTCACTCATTGAACAAGCCGAAATAGACCAAGACATTCTCTTCCTTTTCCTTCAAGAACCATGGAACAACACCCACGGACATCCACCAGAATCACCACTCTTTTACCTATTCACCCCATGCAACAACAAACCAAAATGCGCCACATACGTCAGGAAGCACTTCAACCTGAAACCTAAAACCCATTTCAGCCATGATAACTTCATCCTCTCGATTACTGTGGAAATCCAAGAAACCAGAACACAACTCCTCAACATATACTCACCAGGACGATCATCGCATTTCTCAGAAATTGCTAAAACAACAAGCACTCTCCCAAACTGCCTAGTCATGGGAGATTTCAACAGCCACCACCAACTATGGTACGGACCACAATCCCAAGAATACGCCAACTCTATCAGAGGAGACAAGCGTAATGCCAGAAGGATCATCCAATGGGCAAACAAGGAAAAACTCTTTCTCCAAAATGAACCGCGCGAATTCACCCACTTCCCCCAAAACCATTACAGACCAACCATCATAGACCTCACCTTCACCAAGGGATATGTCCTGGACAAAAACACCCATTGGCAGCTGGACACCTCAGGAATCGGGTCAGATCACGCCAGAACAAAAATTACTTTCCCAATTCAAGGACAACCATAAACCCCCCACGGAGACTGGCACAAATGCAACTGGGAAGCTCTAACCACGAGCTTCCCAAACATTACCCTACCCCAGGAAGCCTGGGAATCCCCAAACCACACGACACAATCGACGGACTTTGTCCTGAACATAGTTGACAGCCTGATCCAACAATTCGTCCCAATGATAAAACCCTTCAAAAAATCCAAACGTTGGTGGTCCCAAAACCTGAAGAACACCAAGGCCAACCTCTCCAAGCTTGAAAGGAAAGCAAAGGCCCACCCAACTCCCCACAACAAGGAATCCCTCAGGAAAGCAAACAGAGCCTGGACCTCAGAAGTCAGGAAAGCCAAGCTCGAATACACACAGAAAGCTCTAGAGGAAGCAAAAGGTGCGGACATCTGGAAAATCATCAACAAAGGGAAAAGAAAGGAACCCATCATCCCTACCATCCAGGGCAAAGAAACCTTCGCAGAAAAATGTCAGATTTTCAGGGAACAGCTCTTCCCCACGAACATGACAGCCCCAACCCCTCCCCTCCCCACCATTAGAGACCCAAGCTTCGACCTCACGAACGACTTCGAGCCGGTCAATGCCGACGAACTACGGAAAGCCGTCAGGTTATGCCCAGCCAACTCAGCAACAGGCCCGGACGGGATCCCATACCAATTAATAAAAGCCCTGGCCAAATCGAACCAACAACTCCTGATCGACATGTTCACCGCTCTACTTAAACACGCGGTCCAACCTGACAGATGGAAAACGGCCAAATGCATCCTCATCGCAAAACCGGGAAAGAAAGATTACTCCCAGGCGAACGCTTACCGACCCATTTCCCTCCTCCAATGCTTCAGCAAGGTTCTCGAGAAAATCGTAGCCTCAAGACTATGCACGACAGGCGAAATCCTAGGCACCCTATCACCAAACCAATTCGGGGGTAGACCCTCCATCTCGGCAGTCGACGCCCTACTACGCACCCTAACCCCCGTCCAGAGAAACCTCCTACAGAAAAAATCCACAGGAGTGACCCCAGACAGACCCTCCATCCTCACAAACGACATACAAGGCGCCTTTAATTGCGTCAACCACCTCACCCTCGAAAAGATAATGACCCAACAAAAATTCCCACGATACCTAATATCTTGGTGCAAGAAATTCAATACCAACAGAACCCTCCAGTTCCAATTCAATCACGAACTTGAAGAACCCAAGCCATACTCTTCAGGGCTCCCACAAGGATCCCCACTCTCCCCAATCCTATTCATGATATACGCGGGGATCATCACCGACCACCGGACCTCCACCAAAGAAACAGACACCTCCTACATCGATGACGATGCCCTAGTGCAAATGGGGAAATCACCACTATTTATCACAAAAAGACTGACTGAAAGAATGCAACAAAGAAAAGAAATGGCCGACCCCCTCAACATGAAATACGATCCAGGAAAATCGGACCTAATTTTCTTCCGACCCACCACCTCCTCCCTATCTCAACCCAACAACACAATAGAAATAGACGGAACCACGGTGCATCCCAAAAAGTCCCTAAAATACGTGGGAGTTTGGATCGACTCCACCCTCTCCTTCAAAAACCATCTCGACGAAACCCTCTCCAAAGGCACCAAAACCCTAGGAAGAATCAAGTGCCTCGCACAACAGAAGGGAATAAAAGTCAAAACCATCCACCACCTAGTCACCCAACTCTTCCTCTCTGTTATCCTGTGGGGCTCTGAAGCCTGGTGGACAGGAGCCAACCACATCCTCCAATCGCTAAACCCCCTCTACAACGAAGCCGCAAGGACCATCACAGGCCTCCCCAGGTGGACAAAAACAAGCAAACTGCTGAAAGAAGCAGGCATGCCACCCCTGGCGCTCCTCCTAGACCATAAATCCAGGAAGTATGGCTCCCGGGTCATTACCTCCCCCTCAAGTCACCCCAACCACGAAAACCTAACATCCATCATCCCCCCAACCAAAAAAAACATCAAAGCCACAGGCTTGGACCGCATAGCCTCCCTCATGCTCCCCTTCCAAATGGTAGGAAACATTAGGGACAGATGGACCCAATACAAACTACTGGACGAACGATTGATCGAAGAATGGAATAACACTCCATTACCAGACCACCACCACCACGCAAAAAGATCTCCCCCCCATAAGTTAATAAAACTCGAACTATCCAAGGCCAAATGGATCATGAGGATCCGCTGCCAGGTTACCAAAAACGACAAAAACTCCCTACACTCCCAGGCCCAGGAATGCGCCTGCGGCTCAGAATACTCCACAAAGCATATCCTAATGGACTGCCCCGCCTTTAACACTAAAAGAAGAAAGCTAATCGAAAAAATCCCCGGACCTATGTCCTGGGAGAATTGGCTTTTCCAAAACCTCCGCCCGGACCTAATCATGGACTTCGCGAAAGGAACTAAATTGTTGGACTGGTACGACCAGGATTATGATGACGGAGAGGAGGAGTAATATTTTTTCCTATACTTTCCTTGCCGTGCTGCGCTTCTCATTGATTGTTTTCCTTTTCTTTTTTGTTTTTTTTCTGTGTTTTTGTTTTTTTCGGGGGTGAGTTGGCGTGCGATAAGTCCTGTACTTCAAAGCAATATAAAGTTCATTCATTCATTCCTGTCATCTTTCCGGCCTCGCTCCGCTTGGCCACTCTTCCCCCCTTTTCAGAACCCCAATTGCCTCGCTTTATTCACTCCGTACTCTGAAAACCTGGATAACCAGAAAGAAACGCGTAAAAATCCTTCTTTTTCCTCCGCCAAAGAAAACTTCCTCTCGCATATCCCTCCGCAGAAACTTGGTAAGAGAAAGACTCTATCGGTCACGTCGCCCCCCCCATGGAGGTCCGGCACACCAGTAATAGCTTCCCAAGCTTCCCTCTCCTCGATGTGGGCTGCCCCCTCCGCCACCAACCCGGCGCCCCATAGATTCACTCTCCCCTAGGGACCCGACCTCTCACAAGGCCCGGAACCCCCCCAACCGGCAGACTCCGAAAGCCAAGGAGACGTCTTCATCAAGGAAGACCAACCCGAAGGCCCCCTCTTTCTCCAATTTTGCAAGCCACCAGGACTACAGGCTACCACATGCCCCGGTCAATGACTATATTTCCCTGAGCATTGTCCCGGAAGACTCCCACACCAGAATGGACCTTAATTACATCTCCTGGCTCGTCAAAAAGAATTCAAACGAGGTCCTAAACCCCATCATGTCCCAGCTTGACTCCCTAATGGAAGAAATCACCAAAGGGAACGAAAGAATCCAGACACTTCAGAGCCTAGTGGGGGACCTGAAAGTGGAAGTTACAAGCCTCAGAAGCCAAAACTCCTACCTCCAGGCTATAGTCACCAGCCGCAACTATAACAGAGCCACTAACGGTTAGGAGAATAGTTCTCGCCCGGCCTGTTATAGGCTCAGAGTCATTGATAGAATTCAGCAGTTACAGTGATAGGAAAAAGTGCCTGTAGTGAGGACCGCAACCTGCTACAAGTGTACCTACCTTCTGACCGCTAGGGTGGAGATCTATTCATGAAAGGGTAGGCTGACGAGTCTAGGCCTTGTCAATGAATAGAGGGCCGGCTAGAGAGAGGTCTCTAAGTGCCGGACATCTCCAGGATCCTCTCTGCAGAATAGCCCTGCCGTGGCGGCAGAGGTTATCTTGGAATAATCTATAATGAGTTATAGCTCTGCAGCC
Source organism: Morchella sp. 2018-W16 (assembly GCA_024713755.1). Lineage (NCBI taxonomy): Eukaryota > Fungi > Ascomycota > Pezizomycetes > Pezizales > Morchellaceae > Morchella > Morchella sp. 2018-W16. The sequence goes on along the minus strand of JAMGYY010000014.1, from coordinate 944,478 downwards.
ACCTAGGGAAGATTACCTGAGCGGAGACTCATTTAATGCAGGCCCGGAGCTGTGTGACAGCCAGGCTGCAGGTGATCCTTGACCCCGGCTAAGGGTGCTTACTCTAGGACCGGAAACACCCGCTAGCGCTTAGGGAGAAGCGGGGTGGCGGAGGAATAGTTTCCCGGTCCAAAGACAGAGTTTTCACCGGAACTTAGTAAGAACGAGGGAATGCAGGAAAAGGAGAGATTTGGAGTATAAGTACTCATCTCCATTTTCCGCCCTTCAGTTCAGATTATCTCATCATCAGTTGTAACAAGCGGGAGAAGACCCTTAAGATTATTCTAAGTCCACGAGAAGAATCTTTACTCTCAAAACTACTTTCTACCTTCTATCGGCCCTCTTGCTTCCTACACTCTGTTAGTAGAGGCAGAGCCCCGTCACATTATAATCTTAACAGATTATCCCTCCTTATGACTGTTGAGAGAGCCATCTATTGGTATCTCAGAGTCCATTATTTCGTCAGGGAGCTCATCTTTGAACTTGCCCCTGAATTATAATCTCCCTCCAAGACCAAAAGATGTCCGCCCTACCAGCCCCAGAACTGCCACTTCAGATTGAATGGCAACCCAGACCTTTACAACTGGAGGCCTCGGCGCAGATACAGTTGGTCAAGAATCCCAGGACAGCTCTCCAAGCCTACATTCCCGGCTGTGAGCCTACCTGGGAAGACTCGGACCCGGTCACCTACGAGCAGTTCTTCAGAGAACTCCAAGTCTACCTCCGGCACCGCCTACAACAAGAGCTGAACAGAGGAGCTCAGGCTCTTGTTCTGATCCATGAGACAGCAAGCGGAGGCAGAACTCATGAGGCAAGCTTTGACCTTCATGAGGGACCAGGTCAGCTCTCTTCAGGATGAACGGAGGAGATTTGTGGAGAAGGACGACCTAGACCCAGATGCCATGGAAATCGAATGGTCTAACCCGGTCATCCCTCCCAACTACATCACTGAGATCCAGAAGGCCATTAATGAGGGAAAGCTACAGGTAGCTAGGCCCGGGACCCCCAGGCCTCCCTCCCGGGTATCCTCCAGGGCAGGAAGCAGGGCTCCAAGAAGACAGCAGTCCCTGTTTGCCACGTTCCCGAGGCACCAGCAAGGCCCCATAGTCCCGGTGGTCATGCCTCAGGTGGGAGCCTCACCGCTTCCTCCTCCCAGGAGAAGACTGCCCTTCTCAGGATTGGGTCTCAGTTTTGATGGGGAAGACTATGAAGAGGAAGGAAGTCCTCTGTCACCAGCTCCCCCTCCTACGGAAAACCCCGGCGGTCAGTCAGAACCTCGAGGTGCAGACCCCTCCTCCCCCCCTCCGGCAGTGTCAGGTGGTAGTGGGGGCAATATTCCTCCTCCTCCTCCGGTGGCCCAAGGTGGTGCCCCCGGAGATGATCCAGACAGCTCAGACTCGGAACCCGAAGGGAACGACAGGAAATCCTGGCGGAAGTACCTCAAGAAGAAGCTTGAGAAACAGCAGAGAGATCTGTTTGCTCTATTGGTCAACCACCGACCACCTCTTGAGCAATCCCGCCCTCCTCCGTCCACCAAGGCCCGAGAGCCTAAGGCCCCTCCACCTTCTAGATTCAAAGGAGAAGCAGAACAGGTGGAGACCTTCCTCCGGCAATGCGAGAACGTGTTCGCCATCGAGCCAGTCCTTCCAGGAAGGCGAAGTCAAGATCCGGTATGCAGGAATCTGATGGAAGAGCGGCAGCTATCAAGTGGTGCGAGGCTTATCATAACTCCATAGACCAAGCCTCTGCCAATAGGATAGCTGGAAGGCCGGTGAGGTTAGGCAGCTGGAAGATATGGGATTCCTTTGTGGAATCCTTTAGGGCAGCCTTTGGTGAAGCCATCTCTAGGGATGAGGCGGTAGCCCAATGGAACACCCTGACCCACACCAAGAAGGAAGGAATAGACTCCTTCCTGAATACTATTATTCAGTTGATGTGGAAGACCGGCTATGAAGGACAGCTGGTAGACGATAAGATCCAAGGCTCCCTCCTCCCGGAACTAGGCTTAAGTTGGGCTCTTTTCAATCCCAAGCCTAGGACCTTGATGGAAAGGATCACAGCTCTTAGAGAGCTGGGGCACACACACGAGCGGTACCAGGCGGCAGCAGAGAAAGCTCCGGCCAGGACCCAGAAAGAACCCAGCAATGCTAAAACCCGGCAGTCCAAGGGAAAGAAAGAAGCCTCAGGCTCTTCTGCACCTAAGGAGACCACCGGATCTAAGGACAAGGCTGTGGAACTGAAGGGTATCCCGGGGGATATTCTGGAAGAAAGAAGAAAGGCTGAAGTATGCTTGAAGGTAAGTCCTTCCGGTGCTCCCCTGTGAGGTAGAGCGCATAGACTGACTTGTGCAATAGTGCGGCAAGTCCAGACACAAATGGACCACGTGTTGGTCCAAAGAACCTACTACTGTCCGAGTGGCAGCTGTGAAAGTACAAAGAAAGCGGAAAAGAGGATCTGGCTCCGGGGATAAAACCCAGGAACCATCTGATAAGAAAGCTAAGGTTGCTGCGGTAGCTGCAGAACAACCATTCAATGTACTTCCAGAGGGGATAGATGATTTCATTTTTGAACCCGGAGCAGGGTCGGACGATGATATAATCTGGTAGTGTCTGTTTAGAAAAGTCTATGTATACTATTATTTCTTCATATTATTGTTTGGGTTTTAGTTTCCCTATTTGGAAATATATATATTTGTTGTTTTGAAACAAGTTCCCGAAAAATGCGGAGAATGACAGGGAAGGAGATTGCTACATAGCATTGCCTCTTTACTTGAGAAAAGTATAAAGAGAGCAGCAGCTGCCGCATTCCTTCTCGATCATCAGTGAACCTTCAAAGAAAAACTTATATCTATATTCCATACCTACTCTATAATGCAAAGCCTAAAGAGAACAAGAGAAACAACCCCTGAGAAAACCTCCAAGCGGAGAAGAGGAGAAGCAAGCCTTCCTTACCCCTACCTGTGCACGTAAGAGACCAGTGCTAGAGGCTAAATTGTCTTGACAATTAAGGGAAAGGTTGAAGGCTCCCAAGGAAATTCCTTCTGGACACCGGCTGTACAGGACCTATCCTGAGCCAGGAGTTTGTCAGAAAGAATGGAATACCCTTAGTGCGGAGGGATCAACCACTGACAATGTATGATGCTCAAGGAGATGTCATGATGGGAAGCGGAGAGTATTACACTCACCCCGTCCACATGAGTATGGGAGATCATAAGGAGACCCTCCGATGGGAAGTAGCCTCTTTGGAAGCTGGAATCTCCGGTTACCTGCCAATTGCTTGGGCAAGGAAGCATAACCCGGACATTAATTGGGAACTCAATACCATAAGCTGGAGGAGTGACTACTGCAAGCAGAATTGTCTCCCAGCGGCCCTTACTGGAACCCGTCTCTATCTATCAAATGTTAGAAGAGGAAGAGGTGTACCACTTAGTAGCGGCCATTTGGCATGATGAGAACGGTGTGAATGTGGAAATAAGAATTCCCGAAGTACATCGGCAATGGGCACATGTGTTCAGCAGAGAGAAGGCAGAGGAGTTACCTCCACATTCTGCTAATGATCTAAAGATCAAGACCCTGCCTGATTCTACAATCCCATTTGGCCCATTATACCCATGTTCCGCTCCTGAGTTGAAGGCCCTCAAGGAGTACCTGACCAAAGAATTGGCTACAGGAAAGATCTCCAGATCTAATAGCCCGGCAGCGGCGCCCATATTGTTCATACCAAAGAAGGATGGCAAGATGAGAATTTGTGTTGACTACCGAGGCTTGAACAAGGTTACTGTGAAAGACAAATACCCGTTACCTATCATGAGCGAGCTCAGAGACAGGTTGTTCAAAGCCCAGGTTTTCACAAAGATAGACCTAAAGAATGGCTTCAATTTGATCAGGATAGCCGAGGGACACGAGTGGAAAACCGCTTTCAGAACCCGCTATGGCCTGTATCAGTACAATGTGATGCCATTTGGTTTATGCAATGCCCCTTCTGCCTTTCAGGCTATGATCAATGATGTGCTAAGGGACCTACTGGATGAAGGAGTGATCGTCTATATTGATGATATCCTCATCTACTCGGAGACTATGGAAGGGCATGTTGATCTTGTCAATAAGGTTTTTGCAGCGCTATCGGACAATAAGCTATGTGCATCCATTGACAAGACCTCCTTCCACGGAGGTAGAATACCTGGGCCATCACATCTCGAATAAAGGAGTGTCGATGTCAGAAGAGAAGGTTGAGGCAGTTAAGGAATGGCCGGAACCCAAAGATGTCAAAGGGATCCAAGCATTTCTAGGATTTGCCAACTTCTACCGGCGCTTTATAGAAAGCTTCAGTAGGATTTGCAAACCCCTAACTGATCTCCTGCAAGACGGAAAAAAGTGGCATTGGACCGCAGCTTGTGTACAGGCCTTTCAGGAACTGAAGGACCGGTTTACTAGCGCTCCGGTGCTTGCTCATTTTGACCCTACTAGGAGAACTGTGGTTGAAACTGATGCCAGTGACTTTGCTAAGGGAGCGGTGCTCTCTCAGTATGGAGATGATGGGAAACTACATCCGGTAGCTTTCTATTCTAAGAAGTTCTCTCCTGCTGAGATCAACTATGACATTCATGACAAGGAAATGGGAGCTATTGTAGCCTCTTTCCGGGAATGGGAGCACATGCTAAAATCCTGTGAGCATGAAGTCACGGTTTTCACAGACCACAAGAACTTGGAGTATTTCAATTCTACCAAAGTTCTCACTAGACGGCAGGCTAGATGGTCTGAGGACCTAGCAGGCTACAATTTCAAAGTTGTCTACAGGCCCGGAGAAGAACGGCAAACCTGATGTGCTATCAAGGCGCTGGGATCACCGCCTCGGAGAGGAGTGAACCTCTGCAGCGAGCCACAGATGTTTTTCAGGCCAGGTCAATTGGTTTTGGACACTGCTAGATTAGCGGCAGTGAAAGTCAACCAGTTGCAATCTTCATTCATGAACCGCTTACATGAAGCTGTTAAGTTGGATAAAGATTGGCAGTTAGTGCACCGCTCTCTGGTTGAAAGAAGACCTAATTTGGACCAGAACTTGTCTGTCAAGGACGGCCTTATCTTCTATAAGAATAGATGGTATATCCCCAGTGACAAGAGGCTCCGGATGGATATCCTGACCGATACCCATGACTCTAAAGTGGCTGGACATTATGGTCAATTTAAGACACTAGAGCGGGTGAAAAGTAACTTCTTTTGGCCAAAGATGGACCAAGATGTCGATGAATATGTCCGAAGCTGTGATAGCTGCCAGCGGAATAAAACATCTAGACACAAGAAGTTCGGTATGCTCCAGCCTCTGGAGATACCTTATCGGCCATGGACTTCCATCTCTATGGACTTCATTGTGGGATTACGGAGTCTAAGGGATTTACTAAGATCTGGGTAATAGTGGACCGCTTTTCTAAGATGGCTCATTACATCCCACTCGACTCTTAATAAAACAGAAGATCTGGCCGGATTGTTCTTGAAGGAAGTCTGGAGACTCCATGGGTTACCTGATGACATAGTCTCGGACAGAGATAGCAAGTTTCTCTCTCATTTTTGGCAATCTCTCATGAGCCTCCTCAATGTGAAGCTGAAAATGTCTACTTCTTTCCATCCCCAGACAGACGGCCAAACAGAAAGAGTTAACCAGACCCTGGAACATTACTTGCGAAGTTATTGTTCATATCAACAGGATGACTGGGCAGATCTCTTGCCTCTGGCAGAGTATGCATATAACTCGGCGGTCTCTGAGTCTACCAAAGTATCGGCATTTTATGCCAACTATGGTTATGAACCCAGGACTAACTGGCCGGCGCCACGGGAAGGTGTTGAAGTTAGCAACCCAGCAAGCGAGGTCATGATCTCTCAATGGGAATCTATCTGGCAAAAGATGCAAGAAAATTTGGGAAAGGCTAGGATCAGGATGGTGGTGGTATGATAAACATGCACTGGCACCGCCGGAGATCAAGCCGGAGATGAAGTATTAGATCGGCGCAATGTGCAAATGCAAACAAAGCGACCAATGGGAAAGCTGGATCAGAAGAAGATGGGACCTTTCAAGGTCATTGAAGACAGCTCGCTCTTCCTCCTCAGATGGCTATACACCCGGTCTTTCATGTCTCTCTCCTAGAACCTTATAGAGCACCAGTAGACCGGAGAGAAGAGTTCCCCTCCGGAACCAGAGGAGATTGCAGGAGAAGAAAAACTGGCAGGTCCGGAAGTAGCCGATAGCCGGGTCAATAGGCTGCGGAGAAGAGTGGAATATCTAGTACTATGGGAAGGATATGAGAACGAGGATGCTACATGGGAACCTTACGAACATCTCAAGGAGAGTGCTGAGAATGCCCTCCGAGATTTTCACATGAGGTACCCTAGGAAACCTAGAGACAAGCGGCTCGAGGGGTAGATCTTTGAAATTTTATCTGTACCTAGTCATAGAAATTCTTGTAAAAGTAGATTGAATAAATTGTTACTGAATCTTGGAGACCAAGATCCTGAGAGAAGGGAGTAGTATAACAGAGCCACTAACGGTTAGGAGAATAGTTCTCGCCCGGCCTGTTATAGGCTCAGAGTCATTGATAGAATTCAGCAGTTACAGTGATAGGAAAAAGTGCCTGTAGTGAGGACCGCAACCTGCTACAAGTGTACCTACCTTCTGACCGCTAGGGTGGAGATCTATTCATGAAAGGGTAGGCTGACGAGTCTAGGCCTTGTCAATGAATAGAGGGCCGGCTAGAGAGAGGTCTCTAAGTGCCGGACATCTCCAGGATCCCTCTGTGCAAGAATAGCCCTGCCGTGAGCGGCAGAGGTTATGCCCGGAATAATCTATAATGAGTTATAGCTCTGCAGCCACCTAGGGAAGATTACCTGAGCGGAGACTCATTTAATGCAGGCCCGGAGCTGTGTGACAGCCAGGCTGCAGGTGATCCTTGACCCCGGCTAAGGGTGCTTACTCTAGGACCGGAAACACCCGCTAGCGCTTAGGGAGAAGCGGGGTAGCGGAGGAATAGTTTCCCGGTCCAAAGACAGAGTTTTCACTGAACTTAGTAAGAACGAGGAATGCAGGAAAAGGAGAGATTTGGAGTATAAGTACTCATCTCCATTTTCCGCCTTCAGTTCAGATTATCTCATCATCAGTTGTAACAAGCGGGAGAAGACCCTTAAGATTATTCTAAGTCCACGAGAAGAATCTTTACTCTCAAAACTACTTTCTACCTTCTATCGGCCCTCTTGCTTCCTACACTCTGTTAGTAGAGGCAGAGCCCCGTCACAGCAACCAACAGGCACACACACCACACCAGCAACAACAACAACAGCAACAACAACAACAGCAACAACAACATCAAGCACCACAACGCCGCCGCCCCCCACCTCCCCCACCCACCAATCCGCCCTCCTCCACCCCCCACTTCTAAAGGCAAGGGTATAGAGGAGCCCAACAGAAACCCCGCCTCATACGCGTCCATCGCCAGCAGAAACAACAACAATAACACCAACGACTTCCAGCAAGTAAAGAGGAAGACTAAGAGGACTAGAACCGTTGACCCACTCTTCAAATCAGAATACACTAAAGTCAACTGTGAAATCATCGTTGAAATCAATAACGAAATCGATGTCTCCCCATCAGAGGTCCACGCAGAAATTGATAAAAATATCCCGGACACCTCATGCCACTTCATCGTGATTAAGAAAATGGCCAAAAATAACCTTGTCCTCGAAACCAAGTTCGAAACCCCAGCTGCCAGAGCTTTCGAGTTCCAACAAGAAATCAAGAGAGCCCTCAATGACCTAGGGGTCCCCTACATAGACCTTAAGCCAAACTCAATCTGGTCCAAGTTCATCCTCCACGGCCTCCCAACAAGCATCGGAGATGGGGTCGAAGCTGGGCAACTAGTGGCCTCAGAAATCAGAACCAACTACGGGGACCTTTTCAAACTAGCCCAAATCCCCAGATGGATCTCCACGCTGGAATCCAGAAGCACCAAAGCCCACTCCTCCATGGTGGTCGCCCTCCCAGGCAACTACACCCTAGAAAACCTGGGCCTGAAATACCTCTCCCTCTTTGACCTCGACTGCAGGATAGAAAAATTCATCACCGGCAAACCAGGCTCCCAATGCCGCAAATGCATGGGCTTCGGACACCACCACCTCCGCTGCAAAGAAGACAAACCAACCTGTGGACACTGCGCAGCAGACCACAAAAGAAAAGACCACCCGTGTACACAGTGTGGCGGAGGACACAGATACACGCACACCCCAATCAGGTGCGCCAACTGCAAAGCCCCGCATAAAGCATCAGACCTGGCCTGCCCTAAGGCAACCATCGCCAGAACACCTATTAATAAGGTGGCCCCACCACCACCACCACCACACCACCACCACCACCACCACCGTCAGCAAATATCCTTGTTCCCGCAACCGCCCCCCCTACTGGCTAAGACGCCATCATGTCACTATGAGTACCACAACACATAAGCGAATACTCGCATAGGCCCACCAACTAAACTGCGTGAAGAACGAACTGACCACTAAGTCTATCATTGAAGAAGCCGAAATAAACACAGACATTCTTTTTATCCTCTTACAAGAGCCCTGGAATAACACGTCCGGGCATCCACCGGAATCTCCACTTTTCTATCTTTTTACCCCTTGCAACTCCAACCCAAAATGTGCGACATATATCAGGAAACACATGAACCTCCAGCCAAAACACCACTATAGCCATGACAATTTCATCCTCTCCATCACAGTTCAAGTCCAAAAGAACAAGACACAACTCCTGAACGTCTACTCGCCAGGACGATCCAAACATTTTGCTGAAACCGCCCCCTCATGCACAACTATCTATAACTGCCTAGTAATGGGAGACTTCAACAGCCACCATAACCTATGGTACAGAACAAGATCCCAGGACTACTGCAACTCCATCAGGGCAGATAAAACAAACGCCAAGACAATCATCCACTGGGCAGAAAGACAGAAACTCAATCTCTTAAACGAAGCAGGGGAATTCACCCACTTCCCCCGAAACAACTTCAGACCTACAATTATCGACCTCACCTTCATCAAGGGGCCAGTCCTGGACAATGACATCCACTGGTAACTCGACATCATGGGAATAGGCTCCGACCACGCCAGAACAAAAGTCTTCTTCCCACTAAACAAACAACCATACTCCCCACATATGGACTGGCACAACTGCGACTGGGACGGGCTAAACCTAAGCTTTGGAAACATAAGCATGCCAGACGAAGCCTGGGAGTCCCCCTCCCACACATCCCAATCCATCGACTTCATCCTGGACATCATCGACAACCTAATCCAACAATTTGTCCCCATGACCAAACCCTTCCCCAAGTCAAAAGATGATGGGTACCAGAGCTAAAAGCAGCAAAAGCCTCCCTCTCCAAACTAGAAAGTAGAACCAAAAAATGCCCAAGCCCGGAGAACAAGGAGCTCCTCAGAAAAGCCAACAGGAAATGCACTGCGGCAGTCAGATTGGCCAAAGCAACAGAAAGGGAAAAAACCCTTGGGGAAGCCAAAGGCGCCGACATCTAGAAAGTCATCAACAAAGGCCAAAGGAGAGACCCAGTCATCCCAAGCATACAAGGACAAGAAATCTTCGAAATAAAATGCCAGATTCTTAGATCATCTCTCTTCCCCGCCACCCAGTCACATAACCACCCCCTCCCACGCCTGAGAGAACCCGATCTCAACCTAACCGACTCATATCAAAGAGTCAGCGAGGAAGAACTCACAGAGGCAACCTCATCTTGCCCCACCAATTCAGCAACAGGCCCCGACGGGATCCCATACCAACTGGCCAACAACCTCGCCAAAGCCAACACCCAACTACTATGTGACATGTTCTCGGCAATGCTCAGGCACGCGGTCCACCCAGACAGGTGGAAAGTGTCCAAATGCATACTCATTGCCAAACCAGGGAAAAAAGACTACTCGACGGCCACAGCTTACCAACCCATCTCCCTCCTCCAATGCCTAGGCAAAGTCCTGGAAAGGATAGTAGCGAGCAGACCCTGCACAGCTGGAGAAATTTTGGGCACACTCTCCCCGGACCAGTTCAGAGGCAGACCCACAATCTCGGCCGTAGATGCGCTCCTACGCACCCAACCCCAATCCAGAGAAACCTACTGACAAAAGGTCCACGGGCATATTCCCGGACAGACCCACACTCCTAACCAACGACATCCAAGGCGCCTTTAATTGTGTCAACTATGTCACCCTCAAGGAAATTATGCAACAGCAGAACTTCCCCCATATCACGGCTCAGCCCCCACCATCCCATCTGCCGCCAAGGCGCCTCCGGAACAGGATTGTTGGTTAAGATCGGTCGATGTCGGAATCAGGTAACGGAATAGGAAGGAGCTCGGGAGATAGAATGTAAGCACTAGGCCTAATTGGGGTACTACGGGATGGAGTTATCGGTATTGGGAATAGTATGGACGGCTCGGCCGAGAAAGAGGTTCTATGGGTTTCTATGGTCTGAGTCAGCGATGGAAGAAATAGTTGTATATATAGACCTTCGTTTCTCCTATACCTTCGCCTCTCTAGGCAACGTCTTCTTCTTGTTAGCAATATATATCTTTGGCTCTAAAGCCTTCTGTTCTTGCCCGTCTCTACTCCTGAACTCGGACCCCATCCCGATCCTGAACCAACCTCGGTCCATCCCGAGTTGAACCCGTTCCGCTTCTGCCTCCTGTTCCCTTTCCCGCTCCCCTTCCTGAATCCCGACCCCGCCCCGTTAGACCCCAATACTTCTCCAACTGGTGCGCTGAATTCAACACCAACAGAACACTACAATTCCACTTCAATAACGAACTGGAGACCCCGAAACCATATAACTCTGGCCTACCATAAGGCTCCCCCCTCTCCCCAGTCCTCTTCATGATATACGTAGCGGTAATCACCGACCCCACAAACAATAGGAAATAAATCAACACCACCTACATCGATGACGACGCGCTGGTCAAATTGCCAGATCCCCTGCGTTCATCACCAAACGGCTGAACGAAAGAATGGAGGATAAGATCCTCAAAGCTCGAGCCATCAACATAAAATAGGAACCAGAGAAACCGGATCTGGTCTTTTTCAGGCCAACCACCTCCTCCCTCCCACAACCAAGAACCAAAGTCTCCATCAACAGTACCCACATCACCCCAACACCAGCCCTTAAATACGTCGGACTATGGCTCGACTGCACCCTCTCTTTCACACACCACACCAACGAAGCCCTGCCAAGGGGCTTTAAATGCCTAAGTAGGATCAAACACATAGCCAGCCAACCAGGGACTAAAGTGAAAACCATACACCACCTAATCACCCAGGCTTTCCTCCCTACCATCCTATGGGGCTCTGAGGCATAGTGGACAGGTGCCGACCACCTTCTCAGAACACTGAAGCCGCTATATAACGAAGCGGCAAGAACCCTCACAGGCCTACCTAGGTGGACCAACACAGGCAAACTACTCAAAGAGGTAGGCATGCTGCCACTAGAACTCCTCCTCAACCACAGATCAAGAAAATATGGGACCAGGGTCATCACCTCCCCCCTCACCCACCCGAATCATGAAACCTTAACCTCAATCCTCCCCCCAACAAAATCCAAGATAAAATCCACGGGCTTAGACCGTATCGCCTCACTCATGCTCCCATTCCAAACCCCAGGCAACGTCAGAGACAGGCACATCCAGTATAAACTCCTCGACGAACGACTGACAGACGAATGGAACCAAATCACATTCCCCCACCACCACCTGAAAGGCGGCCCTTGCCCCCCACCCGAACTCTCAAAACTACCCCTCAATGAAGCTAAATGGATCTTTCGCATCCGATGCAAAACTACCAAACATCACAAGAACTCATATAAAACACACACAACGGAATGCGACTGCGGAGCCGAGTTCTCCGCAAGGCACGCCATCATTGACTGCCCCGTCTACTACAAAAAACGATGCACACTGATGGAGAAGATCCCCGGCCCACCAACATGGGAAAACTGGCTCTTCCTCAACCTCCGAACCAACCTGATTCTGGACTTCGCCAGGAATACTAAGCTAATGGACTGGTACGACCTAAACTCATACGAAGGAGAAGAGGAAGACTTATAGGCTTCCGGTTCCCTGCATCTTGCTTCTTCTTTACTTAACTTGCTTCTTTTGCGACTCTTTCTTTTGTTCTTTCCTTTGTTCTTTCCTTGCCTGTTTCTTCGGCGGATCTCAGTCGGCGTGCTATAAGTTCTATACTTCTAAGCAATATAAAGTTCATTCATTCATTCATTAATTCCTGTCATCTTAGGCGTCTTTAGTCTTCATTTGTCTGGAATATATTCTCTCTCTCTCTCAAGCCATAGTCCTTTTGGTTGTGCTGTTCTACAGGGCCTTCAAGACCACTTCTTCTCGCCTTTACCTTTGCCTTGACCTTTGCCTATACCCTCTCCGCCTTGGTCGTTTGCCTTGGCTTGTTTAACCCTCGTCCTTGATTAGCACCGTGATAACGAAGATCATATTCCTAGCACCCCCTTGAGATCCACAAAGACCGCCAATTACTCCTGTGGACCCAGCGATATCTCCGATTGCTACCCCCAAAAGACTGAATGCTTTTAATTACTCTTCACTTTTTCGTTTCCTGCTTTCTTCCTCTCCTAAGTTTGGAGAATCGTCATCAACACCAATAGCATTGAATCTTGGATGCAAGCCACCAAGCTATGATAGCTCCTCGGGCGGTTCTCCTAGCTTTGGGATTAGCTCTCGAACGCCTCGAAAAATGGAGCTATCCCCACTAGGGAGAACACTCTGGAATAATGATACAACAAACTCTAACTATCTGTCGTCTTCACTTTCTTTACCTCCGCCTCACGATGATGACAGGTATTATTACCCAACCCCTGAAAACTCTCATCAGGCCTCTTCTGGCCAGATAGCTCCTACACCTGCTCCAAACTCTAGAAGTACGAATGTGCTTCCTTTGGAAGCTCAGAGGATTGAGAAAAAGTGTAGTATGTTGATAGGTGATCACACACTGTTTGAGGAGCCTTTTCCAAGCCTTGTGAGACTCTAGGTATTGGTGGTGAATATGTGAGTACAAGCAGGTCGTAGTTTGAGAATCGGTGTAGAAATCGACGAGGTTATTATAAAACAGGTGAGTGTCTCTGATGGTTCCATGATAGCTTCTAGGGAAATGAGGAGGCCCCACAAGTTAGGAGCTTGCACTCCCGAGTGCGCTAACACCTGATAAGTACAGTGAAGGGACGGCTAGCAGACTCTAGGATTTATGGAATTGCAAAAATTGACACACAAGTGGAAATAGCCGAGAGAGTTGACTATCTTTTGAGGAATGAGCAGTCCATTACCCATCCAGCGCATTATGAGGTATATCCAAATTCTTGGAGGCTATAGCAATAGCTCTAACAAGCCTTAGACGTCTAGCTGCAAATTCCTGGCTCCGGAGATCATTGAGGTTTTATACTATAGGTTTTTTGATGGGGCAAGGAGCTGAGGATCGCGTGAACCAGATTTTCTTGACCAAATAAACCATACGTTGATATGTCTGATAGCGACTGCCATTTGGAATAAGATTTATGCATGTTTTACAGGCAATTATGTGTTGCCGCAAAATTTCCAGACTCAAAATGATAGGTAAGTAAGTATTTCTCAAAACTCTTAGACATATGGCGAGTGCTAACCAAGGTGTTACGAATTCTCGAGAGACCTTTACAAGGATGGTAAATACTTGGACGTCACGTAGTTGTTTCGGGCAAAAGGGTCTCTTGAAATTGATAAAGAATAATCTGTGAGACAATGTAAGAACCCTATCTTCATCATCAAGCTTTACCATTTGTGACTGGAGTCTCCTGAGTCTCCTGACAGTATCCTGAGTCTCCTGAGACCCCTGTAATCTCCTGAGACTTGTAAAATCATGCTGATGTTAATTACCGGTTATAACCTAAACTAATAATTTATAAATACAAGAGAAAAAGGGGGTCATGGTTGACGATATCTCAGTCGAGGATCGACGATAATGGTCTGGCGGAGACTCTGGAAGCCCTCAGGAGTGCTCAGAGAGGCTAAAACGAGAAATCTAAACCTACACAAACTAACCTTCCAACATGTGGGCTTGAATATAGTACGGATGGAGAGCCGGATCTACATACGGAAGAGAAAGAAATTGAGGAAATAGTGGAAGAGGGCGGAGAAAAAACAGAAGAGGACCCTAACTAAAATAACGTGATCTCTAGGAGGTATGGGGAAGTCCGTAGAGGTAGTAATAACATCAGCAAGATTTTACAAGTCTCAAGAGATTACAGGGGCCTCAAGAGACTCAGGAGACTGTCAGGAGACTCAGGTGACTGCAGTTACAAATGGTAAAGCTTGCTGATGTCCTACTCCTTTACCTTTTTTGCTTTCAACAAGATCCCCTTATCCGGGGCACCATTCTTGAGGGTGATTGAGTGCATTCAAGCTCCCTCACCAAATGTCTGATTTCTCTCCAATAAGAACAACGATTTTCGATTTGGTATGCTTCTCTTTCATAAGGATCGGGGCGGTGGCAGTTGTTTGATACATCTATGTGAACAGTTTCCATCAGCAAGCTTTACCATTTGTGACTGGAGTCTCCTGAGTCTCCTGAGGCCCCTGTAATCTTCTGAGACTTGTAAAATCTTGCTGATGTTCCCCGGAGTATAGAACGAGTGCACAGCTGTTGTAGCATTCTTCAGTGGCAGCGGTTGTACGAGTGAGAATGTTACGGGTACAGTAGGTGGTCGAGGTTTAAAGAGGCTAGGAGCAATTCTACTTAGGACTTGGAATCTGAATTCTGGCCTGAAGGGCTCTCCGCTTGTAGTCCAATCATTGTAGAAGTAGGCCGCAACTCTTAATGGTTTCAGAGGTCCTATTTTGAACCATTAAAGTCATGAGCTTTTGGATGAGGCCCTGCAGGAGGCATTCGATTGGGATAGATTCATTGAATTCAGAGTCGACAGTATATCACTAGAACTCTGCAAATTATTTGCAAAATTGTCATTGCTGTTGGCAGATTTCACTAAAGTTACGAGTAGCCATCGTTATACTATCAGCGTATCCAAAGGCATTATTTAGGATTTGGAAAAATTCTACTATAGTATCGAGGTTGATTTCTTCATTCGAAATATAAGCAAGAAATTGATCGACAACTGATTCTACTTATTATAACATAGAGCAAGTGATCTCTTGAGCCGGCATGGAAAAGTGGTCCGTATTGGCAAACAGTTTGATCTGTAACTGCCTTTGGAACACGCGCAAACTCTTCCAGTCGCCGTGGTACTTATCAGGGTCTAGAAGCCATTCTTACTTGATTGAATGGGTTAGGTCACCATGAATCCCTTCAAAGCTTTCTTTGGCTCCTTTATAGAGCTTCTTGATCTTGGCTTTGAGAATATGGGTTTCTTTTGGGAATTTGTCTCTACTATTCTCCGTCTTAGAATGATGGGTTCTTAGGCCTACTGAATACTGCTGAACACTTTCATAAGCCCATAAGAGGAGATTGAAGACTTGTGGGCTTCAACGGTAGCTTCGATGTCAACATCGTTATGGATGGTAAGGAAGTTTGTCGAGGCATCATGGAGTTTTTAATAATCGAAATGAGTAGTATTAGTCAAAGGCATGATGAGTTATGGCGAAAATGCTGTACTGGTCAATATAAGTAACTTCGTTTTAGTGTGACGGAGTGGCTAAAAATCGAAGAGTGATAGATAAAAATAATGACGCAAGCAAGATCGAGAGGTACAGCCAAAGGCAACGGAAGCGCAAGGTAGTGGCCAAGTCGAAGACCAGGATACAGGCAGGGAAAGCGAGGATCAGCTTCAAGGCAACTAAAAATTACGGAGGAAGCTAAGGGTTCTCCTTCCAGAGGCAAGTGTCAAGGACACTTGAAGCTACATGAGCAAGATTTATAAGTCTCAGGAGATTACAGGAGTCTCAGGAGACTCAGGAGACTCCAGTCACAAATGGTAAAGCTTTCTGATGTAGAGACTATAAACAAAGAATAGGACTGATTCTCAAATACTATGATGATAGGAAGACGAGGTGAAAAGGAAAGGAAAGAAATCTATATGACTGGCTACCAGTTTCCTTATATATATATTCCAAATATCTTCCTAACCCAGTATCCTACTTCCAACATTGACTGATCTATACTATAACTATTTTCCGTAACTGCTTTAATGGTAGGTAGGATGTATTAGGTTGCACGGTAATAAATGCCAATATACCATTATAACAGAGCCACATTAGCGGTTAAGAGAATAGTTCTCACCGGGCCTATTACAGGCTCAGAGTCATTGATAGAATTCAGTAGTTACAGTGATAGGAAAAGTACCTGTAGTGAGGACCGCAACCTGTTACAAGTATACCTACCTTCTGACTGCTAGGGAGGAGATCTATTCATGAAAGGATAGGCTGACGAGCCTAGGCCTTGTCAATGGATAGAGGGCCGGCTAGAGAGAGGTCTCTAAGTGCCGGACATCTCCAGTATCCCTCTGTGCAAGAATAGCCCTGCTGCAGGCGGCAGAGGTTATGCCCGGAATAATCTACAATGAGTTACAGCTCTGCAGCCACCTAGGGAAGACCACCTGAGCGGAGACTCATTTAATGCAGGCCCGGGGCTGTGTGACAGCCAGGCTGCAGGTGATCCTTGACCCTGGCTAAGGGTGCTTACTCTAGGACCGGAAACACCCGCTGACGCTTAGGGAGAAGCGGGGTAGCGGAGGAATTGTTTCCGTTCCAAAACAGAGTTTTCACCGGAACTTAGTAAGAGCGGTGGAATGCAGGAAACAGAGAGATTTGAAGTATAAGTACTCATCTCCGGTTTTCGCCCATCTGTGGAGATTTCCTCATCATCAGTTGTAACAAGCGGAAGAAGACCCTTAAGATTATTCTAAGTTCGCCCAGAAAAATCTTTACTCTCAAAACCTAATTTCTATCTTCTACCGGCCCTCTTGCTTCCTACACTTCTGTTTAGTAGAGGCAGAGCCCCATCACAACCATAACTGAATCCCCCTAACGCATATATTCTATTCTGTACCTCTCCCTAAACTAGTATACTACTCGGATATTAACTAATGTAACTCACAATCCTCTTCTGTAATCATTTTGACGGTACGTGGGATGTGCAAAGCTGGGCTATGATAAAGAGATTGATCAGTAAAGTTGCCAGAGAGTTCTTCCCCATTTGGCCTATAGAGAGAGCCCTTTGACAAAGTTTTCAAAGAAAGAAGCCTGGTGATAGCATCTTCAGGTCTGAGGGTTAAAAACCTTTCTATCTATATTATGTATTTGTTTAGCAGTTTTTGGTATTGACTTTTCAAAAATTGTAGGGATAGCGGGGAGGGGGCTGGGACTGTACTGCGGAAAGTCTAGGTTAGCATTGGTTATCCCATTGCCTGTCAAAACCTGCTGACCCTTTTTTGTGGGGGCTAAAAGGAAGCCAACAGTTGGCGCATATTGTCAAGGGTTATGGACTTGGTGTGTGTTGTAGCAAACAGAATCAAGAGAGGTATCATGAACGAGTGAGAGTTCTATTTGCATCTATTAGCAAAATATCTGATAATATTGAAAGTGGGTTGGAATACTTAGACTTGGACTCAGGATTGGATTGTGAAAGTATCCTACTAGGAGACTGTCACAGTGGTCAAAATGGTCCGGTAACAGCTTCAATGTGACGGAGTGACTAAGACTTAAAACACGACAGATGAAAACAATGACGCAAGCGAGATCGAGGGTACAACCGAGAACGAACAAAAAGACGAAGGTGCGAAGGCACCGGCGAAGGCTAAGGCAAGGGCAAGCACCAGGCGGCAGTCAGGACGAAGACCAGGTGACAGGGCAGGGAAAGCAAGGACTAGCTGACAAGGCAGCTAGAGTTACAGAAGAAGCAATGAGACTCTCCTTCCGGAGATGAGGGTCAAAGGTAGGTCAAGACTAGAGACTATGGCAAAAAATAGGATTTGATTCCTATGTGCTATGATAATGGGAAGACAAGGTGAAGAGGAAAGGAAAGAAATCTACAAAGCTCGCTACCACCTTCCCTATATATAACCCTCCTTCCAGCCTGATTACTAAGCTGTATCTCCTTTCTGCAAACCCTGTTTCCTTTTCTCATGACGCAGTTCCTGTACAGCCATTGTATCGTCCTATTTAAGAAACCTGTTTCACTTCCTCTATAATGCAGTCAGTGCGCAGCCATTGTATAGTTGTCTCATAGGTTCATATGACCCCATGACAGATAGGTTCATCTAATTTTTCAACAAATCAATCTGCCAAACGGTTTGAGGAAGCTTTAGGGATTGGGAAGGAGGATAGTGACAGGATAGATATCAAGTCAGACTACATACTACCTTCACTTGATACTTGTGATGGAGCAAAAGGGCTTATATGGCAAGAGATGAAAACGAGGACACAAGAGAGTAATCGAGGGGCGCAGCCAGGAGGAGTAGGAGGACGAAGGGCACCGGTGAAGGCTTAGGCAAGGACGACAGCAAGTGCGCGGGCACAAGCACAGGCAGGGTAGGGAAAGTGAGGATCGCAGGAGGACAGAGGGCGAGGATGAGGGGAAACTATAGGTCTCGCTTATGAAGGCGAGTATGGACGGGACTATGGCTATGGCTTCTGGGGATAGGAGTAGATTCATATGTATTGAGATAATAGAAAGACGAGACAGAGAGGAAAGAAAGGAAAAGATTGAAAGGGAACGTCTACATCAGCTATTTAACACCCTCCTCCACTTGTCTGTTATGACGCACACATCACACCATAGAACATCATGGAAACCCAGTATCACCACACCTCGTATTCCGCCCCACCATCACACCACTTCTGCTTATGAATGCCTCCTGCAACCGAACCCCATAGAAAGAAATGACATGACCAACATTCCACCGCATCCATTCTCGCTTAACCTTCCCCCTTCCACTATATCCATACTCTGACTACCGAATGGTCGGGACTAATGCCAAAACGCCGGGACAATACAGTACCTGACTTTGAACTACTTCATTCGCCCTTCAGTCCATATGTCGTATATGCTCGAATTCCAGAAAGCAACCGTACAAGTCCTTTGTCATTTTTCAACCTCCTTGTGTTACACGAAATACTTGAGGAATTCACTTTCAATACCAATGCATATGCGAAATTTAAAAATGCTGGGTCCAAGCCGGGTTTTCGTTCTGAACATACATGCAATTTTACTACGCCAAAAGAGTTAATGGTGTGGTTTGAATTATTGACATTTATAGGCTTGGTAAAAACATCAGGGACTAGTCTCTCTTGGCGTACGGATAGCCAACAGACTTTTGCACCTATAAAAAAAATTGGTTTAACTCGTTTTGAACAAATTAAGTGATTTTTCCATCTTTCTTTACTTTCCGAAGCTTTACCTAAAGGTAAACTCTAGTACAATAAAGTAAAGCCTTTTGGAAAGTCTTTACGTCAAACTGTAAATCGATATCTAGTTCCTGCAACATCAGCAAGCTTTACCATTTGTGACTGGAGCCTCCTGAGTCTCCTGACAGTCTCCTGAGACTTGTAAAATCTTGCTGATGAACCGAAGTCTCTATTGATGAGATGATGGATGGTATGATTTACTGTTCGTTCAGTAGTACATACGATTAAGATACTCAATAAGTCAATTGGGCAAGGATATATACTTTTAGCTCTTTGCTGGTATGGATTTATGTACTCTTTTCTATACAGTTCTCGTACCAAAAGAATCGGTGGATTTACGAAACTTTCAGAATATTCTTTAACATTTTTAACTGTGATTCATTTGGCATGAACACTTCCCTACAGTAACCACCACTTTGATATCTACATGGACATTTACTTCACGAACAAACCACTTTTTTTTTTATTTGCGTTCTATTGGAATTGGTGCCTGCGGAACTACCTCAGGCTGACCTCACTCAAAGCTTTTTCCATCAAATTTATCAAGGTTAAACCTATATGGAACACATTAGAAGGAGAGGTAGTTGACGGAGTATTGGCACTTTTATGGATGGACAATAACTATATCCTTTTATTTACAACAATCCATTGCGTTAAAGGTTAGTAAATATTTTTAAATAAACAAAACAATAAATGTTATACTTACATGTACTTAATATAGGCCTAGCGAATTACGGTACAAATGCCAAGATTCAAGTTATACGTCCTGCTTTTGGAGACAGGACAACCAGAAGCCTTCTCATCCCAATTGTAGTCAATATGTATAATCTCTACATGGGTGGTGTAGATATCGCAGACCAAAGAAAAAGCTATTGGCCTACGCAACTAATTGTGTCAAGGAATTGGCTTCCCCTCTTCTTTTGGTGCTTAGACACTGCAGTTATCAATGCGTATATCCTTTATCGCACAGTCAACATTGCAGCCGGAGAGTCCTTATCATACTTCAAGTAGCTAGCGAACACAATACATGTAAACCCGTTGACATTAATTAGGTTCTAAAACTTGGTGTGGCAATCATTGTCTTTCGGCCCCCACGAAAAAGGGTCAGCCTTGACGGGCGATGGGATATGCCCTAGGTAAACTTCAGATCTGTTCACCTTAGAGGGGTAATTATGCTAGAAGTCGTCAACGTTGGCTACACATATCACCGCCCGTTGTTTCAGTGCTTATACAAGGCTCTGGGATAAAGTAAAATGAGTGAACTAAATGTGGTGTTGACCCGTTCACTCACTTTATCCCAGAGCCTTGTACCTGCAAAGTATATGTACGGGCGATTATATTCACCTGACACTTCATTTAGTGCCTGGCGAGAGTCCGAGTATATATCGTCCCTTCGCGCAATCCATAAGCTGAAAGAGTGATACATAGAACTACATCTACATATACTATCAGCAAGCTAATGAGTTATATGAACCAGTTCAAGAAATGTGTAGACATGGACTTGGCGTCTATCCAGTAGTGGGGTTGAGTGTTTGGATCGAAGATCCCCGCCTGGTCTAATTACATCAACTTTTAAGTCAAAGTGTTCTCATTTACTTTTGATTGATCCGACAATATTCACGGCTGTTTCTTCAAACCGCTCTCTAGCCTTAACTAAGTCCCAATCTTGAACCCATCTGACCATTGATTCAACCTCCCAGTTCCAAGTATCTTTAAGGGTTTCGGCAAGACTTGGTCTCTCGATTCTCGAATCAGGAAGCCTTGGCACCTGAGCAGGCGAAAGAAGGGAATCTGAGAGTTTTCGGGAGGAGCGGAGGGACTGTGAAATGTGTGTTCGGTGGCCCCGGAAATGCTCGAGACTCAGGTATGCAATCGAACCTGTTAAAATAGTACCACCGAGCTGAATGAGAGAACACATGCCCGAATTAGAAAATTTGTTTCAAAATTGATCAGAAGGGTGTTTATCACTTACAAAGCCAAGTATTTTGCCCATTTTGAGTTTTGTTGGTGTCTTGTTCGAATATCCAGGTTCTTCGATGAGGTTAAGAAGGAGGAATGTGACAAGATACCCTCCGTAGGCGTAGCGCTAATCACTACCAAACAAAATTCGGACACCCAGGCTCCCGAATGACAACCTTAACAACCAACCTTACGTTCGCCATAAGATCAATTCTACCTAAAACACTGTCTTGAGTAATACGGCCACATCCGCAATGGCTAAATACACTATGCAGCGCAGACTCAACCGGTCAGCGGCCCACCGGGCTGCTCTACTGCGAAACCTCGTAACTTCTCTTTTTGAGCACGAATCAATTTCAACAACTTGGCCGAAGGCGAAGGAGGCCCAAAGGTTGGCTGAGAAGTGCGTGACTTGGGCTAAAAAGGGCACAGAAGCCGCTAAGGTTCAAGCGGGTGGCATCCTCTACGTATGAAGAAATAACCTTGGTATTCGATTCCATTTTACTAATGCATTTGGTCCGCGCAGAAACGGGAATTGATCCCGAAACTATTTGGTCCTATTGCCGAAAGATATAGGGAGCGTTCTGGAGGGTACACTCGTATCCTGAGGATAGAACCCCTTGCGACTGACCAGGCACCCTCTGCCATCCTCGAGCTGGTCGACGGGACCAGAGACATGCGGTTTGCCATGACAGCAGCTACCATCGCGAGGTGCTCTTTGGGGGATAAGGAGCTTAATGAGATAACTCTTAAGAATATTAAAAAGGTTACACGGTTTAGAAAGGACGGAGAAAATAAGTTGAGCGAAATGGTGGAAAAGCTTAGCAGGCGCTAACGGGCGGCATGAGTAGAGAAATAAAAATCACTATACTACCCATCTATTTCACTTTCCTCGTATGTAAATACCTGCTAAATTATCTTTCTACAGCCCAAAGGCTCAAAAATCACTAAATCATGCGAAATCACTCGATGTAAGATTTTTGTGGTATGGAAGGAGTCACTCGTTTATTAAGAGCATTGGGGCTCTGGAAAAATTGATGAGTACAGTGGATAATTGAATCAAGCCTAAAATGCCACGTAGGAGCTGTGATTGGTGAGCTCATGCTGATAATGCCCGAATCTTGTGCAGCCTCTCTATACGACATTCCCTAATAAGTACTGGCCAGCATGATTAATTTAGTTGAAAATGAGGAAAGAGGGGGGAAAGGATATAATAGGTTTTTCTTTTTCTCTTTTCGAATCTGAATGTAATGCGCAAATCCTTCTACTGAAAAACTCAATCTCAACGGAACACATAGTCTAGTTTGACCCCTTAGCAGAAGAAGCGGGACGCTGTTCCCTACCACCGTAACCGCCTCTCCCAGGATCGTAATCCTCCCGATAGTAATCACGAACCTGTCCACCGGTCGGCCCTATGTATTGGAAAAGGTATTAGCAGTATCTATGAAATGAGGGTAGGGTTCCTACCTCGGCCGTATTGTCTACCCTCCTTAAATCCAGGATCAAGATCAGTCCTGATGATACGCTCATCAAGCTTAGTCCCGCCAATATATTTCATAGCATCCAGTGTATCCTCATGAGTATAGTACTCGACAAAACAGAACCCGCAGGGGGTTTTACTGAATCTATCTAACCCCATAACTAGGCGTTTGATTTCTCCGCATTTCGAAAAAAGCTCGTGAATTTGTTCTTCGGTTGTATAAAACGACCTTTTCTTTTGGAAGCTAACTGTCAGCTCCATCCCCCCATGACTGGCAATTGTTTGTTGTGAAGTGTGACCTGACTGACAAATTTCCAACGTATAATGTTGTAGCACCAGCCAAAGGATCTTCCTTCGGCGAATCGTCGCGGCGTTGCCGTTTATGCTGAGGTGAACATGTCAGACACAATGAGGATAAAATTAAGAGTAGAGAGTTGTAGATGTACCTCGCGCTTTTCGAAATAAGTTGAAGGGGCGTCCAGTCGCTGAACAGTCGATATTACATAGGGCGCCATAATCACGGCTAGTCTTAGCCTTAGTTACAAAACACGAGATGATGTCGCGTAAGAGCTTTGCTCGTAAGTCATTCATACATGGACCAGTTACCCTACCTTAAGCATTAAGTTTCTGTTGGGGGAAAATCTTTCACCCAATTCGATACTCAATGAAACCAGCAATTATGACAACCACAGGCAAAAAGAGGAGGGCGATACCGTTTGAGACAGGTTCGCCGCGGAAACGTTTCAGAAAATCTACTACTAGTGTAGGACATGCCGCCGCCTCTATTGACGAGTTAGGTTGGCACGAAGTTTCCATGCCAGATCGCTTGGATGATGTTGAAGGTTTCATGGGGATGGAGGAGGTTGAGGGTGTTGAGATTATTCGGAAGGTTGATGGCGGTTTGGAGTACAAGGTATGTTTGGGATCTCTGTAGACTAAGACTAGGAGGAAAGAAATGCAACTCAGGTTTCTTAAGGTCACAAACGGATCAAGGAACAATGCGAAGAAGAAAAGAACTACAGTGAACTCGACAAGCACAAAAAGCGATAGGGTCAATGATATGGAAAATGGGATAGAAGAGGAATGGGAGGGTATTGAGGAGGAGGTCGGCGGGGGTAGGTATAAAAATTCAATACCCAAAAAGCGGAAGGGGAAGAAGAAAAAGACAATCAAGGAAAGTACCAAAACAGAGGATTCCGTCAAAAATCCGTTTGAATTATTAGCAGACGATGACGAAGATGGTATGAGATGTTAGCCCCTTAACTACGTGCTCCACCCTAATCAGTTTGTGCAGTATCTTTACCAGCGTGGAACCCACTAAACCTTTCAATACCGGTTCTTCGGGCTTTATCTCAAATGTCTTTTATATCGCCAACTCCCATACAATCGGCTGCTATACCGGAAATCGTCGATGGGCATGATTTCATTGGGAAAGCTAGTACCGGATCCGGGAAAACTTTGGCCTTTGGGATTCCAATCATGGAGCATTACCTAAAAAAATACAGCATTGAAGTTGATGGAGAGGTGAAAAAGTCAGCAAGATTGCCTATAGCTTTAGTACTTTCGCCCACAAGGGAGTTGGCACATCAACTTCACTCTCATCTAACCTCTCTTGCCATTTTCATTCCAGAACTCAAGATCGTTTCCGTGACAGGCGGTTTGTCTATACAAAAACAATTAAGGCAACTAACCGAAAGCGGGGGCGCCGATGTAATCGTCGCTACTCCAGGTCGGTTATGGGAGGTTATTAGTGAAGGCCACGGTTGGATTAAGAAGCTGAAAAAGGGCTTGAAGTTTTTAGTTGTGGACGAGGCAGATAGATTACTGCAGGAGGGCCACTACAAGGAAATCATTGAAGTCCTTCATCTGCTTTCTAAACCTTCTGAGGTGTTTAATGAAGGAGAGAGTGAAGAAGACGAAGCAAGCAGTGGGATGGGATCACCGGACGAAAAACCCGCCAAGAACAAAAGTAAGACAGGAAAGATTGGGAGCGTTGAACGTCAGACACTAGTGTTTTCAGCGACATTTCATAGGGGATTGCAACAGAGGCTAGCCGGAAATGGCTCTAAGAAGCTTGTTGGTGGAGACCTGATGGGTGAAAAGGAAAGTATGGAATACTTGCTCAAAAAGCTTCATTTCAGGGAGAAATCACCAAAATATGTGGACGTTAATCCAACTGGACAACTTGCTGAAAGGTTGAGCGAAGGAATCATTGAATGTGGGGCGATGGAAAAGGTATTGACACTGTGTTTTACCACTGGGATACCACTATAAACGCCTAATAGTATTTCTAACGATTACTAGGACCTCTACCTCTATTTTCTTCTTCTCCGATACCCCTCGCGCGCATTGATATTTACAAACTCGATATCGTCTGTAAAACGCCTTGCGCCATTTCTAGCTACGCTTCAGCTCCCAGCCTATCCACTTCATTCCGGAATGATTCAAAGGGCTCGTCTAAGATCACTTGAGCAATTTTCGTCGTCATCGAATCCAAATTCAATTCTCATTGCCACAGATGTGGCCGCTCGAGGTCTTGATATCAAAAATGTGGATATGGTTATCCACTATCACCTACCTCGTACCGCGGACATGTATGTCCACAGATCAGGAAGAACGGCAAGAGGTATTGACGCTAGGGGTGTCAGTGTACTATTATGTTCCCCTGATGAGGTTTTAAGTGTGAGAAGACTAGTTGGAAAGGTTCATGAAAGCAATCCAACTGTTAGGAGTACTGGGCGCTATCTTATGAAGGGATTCAAAGTCGACCGGAAGCTTGTAAACCGACTCAAACCACGGATTGACCTTGCGAAAAAGATTTCCGATAGCGGCATTGAAAAGCAGAAAAAGGGCCATGAAGATGGGTGGCTCAAAACGGCAGCCAATGAGTTGGGTGTTGACTATGATAGCGAGGAGTTTAGCAAAAATGACAACGCAAGAAGAGGTCGCCAGGGGAGTAAAATAAAGAAGGGCAGCGCAGCTAGTGCAACTAAAGGGGACTTGGCTGCATGGAAAGCCCAGTTGAATGAGCTTCTGAAAAACAAGGTTAACAGCGGTTTCTCAGAACGCTATCTAACTAGCGGGTCTGTAAACCTCGCACACTCCCTATTTCAAGCACAACTTGGGGGGGGATCGCGCGACGGATTTTTAGGCTTGGAAGAGAGGTCGGCATTAGACGAGGTTGGTGGCTAGCCTAATATCTATTTCATTGATAATAGTCGTAATTGTGTAAAACGTAGGGCTCTTTACCTTCGCATTCACGCAATTTTTATTTTAACGTCAGTTCTAATGTCCATATGTATTAGATCGATGTATATTATAGTAAGCCATGAATATACGCAGTATTTGAGAAGCATAAACTGAAAACTTTAAGATATCAAAATCAGAACTACATGTAGTGTTACATAAAGCACATCAAACCCAAATTAACCCAGAACGCTGAAACAAAGGAACTATAGGCCTAGCTAGTATTCTTGTCTTAAAAGACACTAATATAATTGCCAATCCTTTCCTTCTGGCTCTGAGCTATACATTCGGCGATCCAGGTTATGTTCCTTATTTCCTAACGAACGGGCTCATGTCAGTTGGTAATATAAATGCATCGGTTAAAATGGCGACGAACCTGCTCCCTCAACTTGACCCATGCAAAGACGACAGTGTAGGTAAATTGTTGTGTAAACGCTGACTTCGCAACTTCCATTTCTTTTTGGTAAAATAAATCCTCTAGGCTCTTTTGCTGCCCCCCTGCCATGCCGCTACCCTGTCCACCCATTCCTTGTTCAAAGAAAGCTTTATACTCGCCAACACCTTCAACTGCAGTTCTTACAGAATCTACATCATCTGCCTTGCTTAGCATGTATGTTCCCTCAGGATAAAGCTTTCCAAAACTTGGATATAGCTTCTTCCTGTCCTGCTTGCTCAATTCCGTCCCAAACGAGTTTAAAGTGATGTTAATCGCTCTGCGATCCGCCTCAAAACCCAAGATTTCACCCATAAGCTCACTTGTTGGAGTACCTGCGAGCCCTGGCTCGGTTATACAGAACTGATAAAAATCCTCTAGATAGCTTTTGTAGAGGGTGTTTCTGATGATTTCAATGTTGAGTTCGTCAAGGTCTGCACTTGAGAGCGTATTTTTAAAGTAAGGCGCTAGCGGTGTCTCCACTAGAACTGAGTTGTATAGTTCCTCGACATTGGTTGCGACACAAAGCACCGGCATGGTCTCGAAGACTCCAAGTGGATGGCAACGCTCAAGAAGCTCTCTGGTATCGCGTTCATGTAGTGTACCAGTGATCAAAAGGGCAACGTTATCAATCATGTACCCATATGTCAAGTAATCCATAAACTTCGCCAACGAGCCGACGGCTTGAGCCCGAATGTATCGGAACTCGGCAATCAACTTTTCGGTTGCTTTCGAGGCAATAACGGAGGTGGAAAGTGGTGATGGTACATTGGCAAGATAATCACCATACGCAGGTGCGAGCTGCAGTTTCAAATCTATCGGAGTATGTTAGCAGCTTGCAAAGTGTTGTATTAAGGTGGAGAAGCTTGCCATCCAACGTCTCGCATTGGGTTAGGTTGGCGTAGTTTTGGCTAGTAAGCAAACCATTACGGTACCCACGAACGAGACCCTCGATATAACCGTTGTTAACATTGAAGAAAAGACCCTCCATTGCAATCTTAGAAGCTAAAGACCTCTTATAGTTGAGTTATTGGGGTTTACTTGGCTGGTAGTTTCAAGGGGTTGGCTGGTAAAGTTATTAGGAGCGCTTGCGCAGTATGCTAACAGGTGTAGATGTTACCCGGCCTCAAAGCCATGGTTCGTTGCAACATGTAATTCGTGGCAACCAAACTCTGTATATACCGCCGTTTGATAAGCTTCCTGAAGAGGAAACATAATAAAACTCCTGGTAGCATTTTCGAGAGGGCCCTTACTAACCAGGTTCCTTTTCCCTCACAGTAAAGTATAAATATGAGTACAAAACAAACTACATATATGTATTATAATCCACCAGAACAGGCCGCTTGCATAGAATCATCAATACATGTACCACGCCAAAACCGCTACTCACATTGCAACTAACAAGACAAACAAAAGAAGGGCGTCAGATTATAAAGAGTAAGACGCAGAAAATTCTATCGGAAATCTACTAATGGTACGATTAAAAGACACCAAACATCTTTTTCTTTTTCTTCTTATCTTCCTCATAATAACGCCCAGGCTGGTGGTGGTGAACTTTGAGGCCTCCCATTTCTTTAACGGGTGGCGCTGGACTAGGTGCCTTCTTTGGTGGAGCCTGTTGGGGCCTTTGTTGTACCGGGGCAACTGATTTTGGCACTGGATCGGGTTCTAGGAGATGTTTAGGGACCTCCTTTTTTGGTCTATCAGCAGGGAGATCGAGAAGCCTCCTGCTTTCCCTTGCACTTCGGAGTTGACTGAGCCATAAGTTGGGAGTGAGGAGATGAGTTGACCCCAGGAATACATCACGAACAGATGCTTTGGAAACCTCATAACACGCACGTGATTCAGAGTACGTCACTCCTCCGGCCATAAAGACTATTACACGCTGCCTTGGTTCTACCACAGACATTCGGGATTTGGCCCATGTGGGTTTCGCTGACCTGAGAGATGCCTGAGAAACGTTTTCCTGCCCACCCATAGGGCCACCAGGGACTAGCTCAGGCTTCGTGTAAGGAAATATGGCAGGGTCCAAAGCGCCCTTAGTATGATCTTCTAGCATTGTTTTCAGGGCTGTTACAAATCGGGAAAAATCGGAACCGTCCTCGTCGTCATCCGTTGTTTTTGAAGCTGGCCTCTTTGGCTTTTGTGTTGGATTTCGACTTTGAGAATTGTCTTTCAGGTCTTTTGTTACACGAGCACCAAAAAGGTCAAGATTTCGAAGGACACGCTCGTCCTGCCGCTGAAGCTGGGAGTGACGCATAAGTTTCTCGATATCTCCTGCTAACAGGCCATCTTTCCAAAGAAGGTAGAGTGTAATGAGCCTGAGACGATCAGGCGCACTACGAAAGGTCAGAAATTAAGACAGCTTTGAAAAGATTCCAACGAATAACTCACGCCAAAGCAGGATCATCCAGTAACCTAATCAAAGACTCAGTTGGATTTTTCGTGGGTCGACCATTCTCATCCATTCCGGTTGCCAATGACTATCAACTTGGTTAACAAAAAACAACCCCCAAATAACACTCAGGATTGTTTTTTTTTTACTAACTTGTTCTAGCAGGGCAACATCAGGCAAATTCTTTTTCTCAAATATGCCCATGCACTCCTGGGCCATAGTTAGGTGTAGAGAATACATATCCTTTTGACCTTGGTATTGCGGCAAGCTCGCCATCATATCTCTTATAGCGTACAAACTTGTCGACGAGCCACTAAACAAAGTCCCTTATCAGTACTACTCTGAGTGGGAAAATTCTTAGATCACTAACCTGTCGACAAAGTTTTTATTATCCCCTAAAAATTTCTGGAAGTCGGCCATCAATCTTTCGATGGTATCCTTCATATGTTTATGTCTATTCGCAACCCAGACCTGATCTTCCTCTCCAATCTCCATTTCCTTCTCCTCCTCCTCCCCACTAGAAGTTGCTAGTTTGACGTTGTATGTGACTTTGTCGCCTTCCTTTATAGGTAAAAGATCATGGGCCATAGCCTGATAAGTGAACTCATGTAAGGCTGGAGCAAAAAGATCCATTGCTCTATCCACGATAAATAGTACGCCGCGTGGCCTATTTGAGGGGGGTGGGAATTCCCGGTGGTTTTGGGCGTACAGATCCAGCTCAGACTGGACATTTTTTGCAAGAACCTCTGATAGGACCCGAGCCTCGTGTAGCAGGTTCGGGGCGCGGAAGTATCGAATTGTGGGGTATTCGCCTAGGCTTACACACACGCATACTAGTTTTTTAGCCAGTTCCTCCAGGTGCTCCCTGACAAGATTTCGACACTCTGGGTTGTATAAAGTGAAAAAGGAGGATGGATCACGGAATGTAAAAAGATGCGATTCGCGGGGGAAAAAGTCAACGGAGAGAACTTTCTCTCCGGCTATGAAGCCGCGAGCGGGAGAGTTTAGGATCATTTGACGCAGACTATCCGGGAGATCTATTCTCAACATGTAAGCGAAAGCCCATTGATTCCCCAAGGGGAAGCAGGTCTAACCCGATGTCCAGAGTAAATGCGCACAAGTATATCTTGGCTTAGGACGGGCATAGTCCGAAATCAGGCACTCTACAATATGCCGTTCAGGCGTGAGAATATAGACACATTCCATCTGTTGTGGCGGGCGTTTGCTCTCAATGAGTGATACATCTAGCACAGAATAAGCTTCATATCACTAACAGAAAGATGTGTTATATACAGTGGTTAACATACCTGATATGCTTTCATCCAATATATGGTGTATTTGCATGACATTTGTTATCAGCTTATGACTTGTCTCGTCGGTAACAACACATCTCCACTGACAAAAAAAATAGGTCAGCTCTACAACCTATTTGTTGAGTGACAGAGAGTGGTTGGGTACAAACCGTGCCCTTGGGTTCTATAGCCTTAATAGCTTCGAGGACCGCTACAAAAGTGTGAGTAGTTTAAATTAAATAGAAGTCAATATTGAGCTCACCCTGCTTTTGGAGATCGATCAGGTTGACCATGACGGGAACAGGAGCAACGAGTGCAGTAGGAGCCAGGTGGATGTGAAGGCTGGAGATAAGTAGAAGGTAGAGGTTTAAAAAGAGGTAGTATAGAAAGAGGCTGGGTATTTAGGGAGTTAATTGTATGGCATCATGTGGGGCGTCGAGCTCAGGGTGTTGATGATGGATCCATTGAATGGGGAAACCTAACCCTCGCAGATACATGTACCACTCTACAGCTACTAAGCGCTAATGCAAATGAGTACATGATACACATCTTCTACTAGTGTGCAAAGACACCTAGATTGATTGGGTAAATTTGTATGGGTGCCATGTGTGGCAACCGAAAGCATCCAATAAATTTTGGCCCTGGCCGCAAGATTTGTATGGGGGAAAGAAGTACGGACACACTTCTTACATTTTCATTACCAAAGTCTAAGCATTTGCTAGTGGGATCACTCTCAGCTTTATTTGAGTAGCGTTTTAAGCCATCAACATCAGCAAACCTGGATGGTCTTCTCAGATGTTAGAGGCGCTCAGGGCGCTCAGGGCGCTGTTAAGACAAACTCCATCTCCGGAGGTCTGACCCTACCTCAGGGCGTGCCTGGGCGAAGATCCGCACGCTATGACGCTCCTGACGCATATCACTCTCCCCCGGCGTACTCTGTGTTCCCCTGGCGCTTTCTTTCTCCTAATACCCCCTGGTGTCTTGTTAAATGCTCCTGAAGACATTGAGATACCCCTGGCTTCACCTGAAGGATATGGAATCAACCTGGAGCCGCCTGACGCTCTCACCCCTCACCCTGAATTAATAGCATACCCTAGACGCCCTCAAATAATATTCCTATTGCACAACGCTCTCATAGTACTCACGTATGACGGGGCTCTGCCTCTACAACAGTAGGAGAGTAGGACAAAGTATCAAAAGGGTTTCCCAAACAAATAGATGTGCTCTAAGGTACCAATAGAAAACTTTCTCCACTGAGATGGAGCAGCAAAGGGCCAGTAGGAATAATCAGGTATAGAGATAAAAGATTCTTCGCGTATGCACTTAGAATAATCTGTTACGGGTATAAGAGATGGCGATCCGAAGACACAAGAGGAGGAGCCCTTCCCACACCACTATCACCCACTGGGCGCGCCAGAGAGGCACGGTACTGCCAGTATGGAGCCCAAGTGCGGAGTTGCAGAATCCCTAGTAAACGAACCGTTTTCGACCTGAAAATAACCCCGAGCGTCAAAGCGCCGGCACAGTCGCTTCTGGACACCGGTGGGTATATGAGGGGGCAATAGTGCGGTTGGAGTCAATCGGACCAAAACTGAGTGATCGGTGGAGGTAACGAAGAAGCTGACGCTGGTGGCGCCAGGGAAGGTAAGACTACCCAACACCTCCGGTACCGATCGGTATCAGTCCTAATGTTGAGCCATGCTCCTTGGTGATAGATAACGATAGAGGAAAGAGTTGGCGGCGAAGTCGGTACGGTCAGGGGTTATCAGGTAAGGCTGATCCCGAAGACTCACCATGACGGCGACGAAGGCTGAGTGCATGCAGCAACGGGATGTAACGTGAGGGATTTATGAAACGAATATATAGACATGGGTGTTTGGGTTTTAGACATGGGTGTTTGGTTTTTAGAATGTGTGTATAGAAAACGTTTGGCGTTCTTGGCAGGTTTTCGGGGTCTTCGGGGTTTCGCATCTAGAATCATGTAATTGTAATAGCTAGTCCGCGAGACATTTGCGCGGGATATAAATACGGTGTCATTCTCCGACTTTGTTGAAAAATCATCAGCGACGAAGAAAGAGTCTTATCGATATAATAACTATTCTATTTGATCTATACGCTTTATCTCTCAGGACTTAGTGATTCCGGGAAGACTTTACTTGAACGCTTCGTTAAAGACTTTACTTGAACTACCTCGTTGATTACCATTGAGGACTAGCAGTGGACGACCGAGACTGACAGTACCGCATTGACTGAAGAGACCTCGTTCCTTTCTACCTTTGTAGTTAGCGCTTCGAACTCCTAGCTCATTACGAGACTGCTCGGGTTGTCTGGTGCGACACCCTAATAAATCTTAAGGGATTTCTTCCACTCTGATTCCTCAACTGGAGATGATGATCGGAGAAGACGTGCGGGAACGGAGGTGAGTACTTATACTGCCAGCCTCTCAGTTCTCGACCTCCATCTTTCCTACTAAGTTCTGATGAAAGCTCTGTTGCGACGCGGAACTGAATTACTCCGTTACCCCGCTTCTCTCTAAGCGCTAACAGGCGTTCTCGGCTCGCGAGCATAAAATCCTTAGTCAAAGTCAAGGATCATCTGCATCCTGGGCTAGCACCTAGCTCCGGGCATGCATGAATGAGACTCCGCTCAAATGATCTACCCAATGTTGCGATAGAGCTGTTACTCATTGTAGACTTAACCCGGGCTAGGCTACTACCGCCAGCAGCAGTAGCCATCATGCTCAGAGGGACTGTAGAAGATACCCGGCACTCAGAGCCTAGCTCTAACTGGTCCTCTAGACACAGGCGAAGTAGTAGACTCGTCAGTCAAGACTTCCCGTGAATAGTTCCTCTGCCCTAGTTAGTCAGGAGGCCTGTATCTCTCACAGCAGGTAGCGAGCCTCGCTGTGGTAACATTCCCTACCACTGTACTAACTGGCTTCTAACAATGACTCTCCGCATATAACGGGCCCCATGTGTACCCATACACCAGATGGTTTGATATGGCTCCGTTATACTACTCTCCTCACCAGGATCATAGACTCTATGATTCAAAGGCTATTCCTCTATCTAGTCTCAGACAATTATCAGCAAAAGAATAGGGAGCTGGATGAGAATCGAACGCGGTGTCACTCGGTCGCCGAGCTGGCCTTCCAGCTCTTTGAGCTTTGTCCTTCG
Organism: Morchella sp. 2018-W16; assembly: GCA_024713755.1. Lineage (NCBI taxonomy): Eukaryota > Fungi > Ascomycota > Pezizomycetes > Pezizales > Morchellaceae > Morchella > Morchella sp. 2018-W16. The sequence goes on along the minus strand of JAMGYY010000014.1, from coordinate 911,017 downwards.
CTGATTCAACCATCCAGACTCTACTCCTGACTTTCACAATGTCAAACTAGAGTCAAGCTCAACAGGGCCTTCTTTCCCCGCTGATTCTGCCAAGCCCGTTCCCTTCGCTGTGGTTTCACTAGATAGTAGATAGGGACAGTGGGAATCTCGTTAATCCATTCATGCGTGTCACTAATTAGATGACGAGGCATTTGGCTACCTTAAGAGAGTCATAGTTACTCCCTTAGTTATGTACAAGTTATTGAGTTGTAGAAAAACTATCTCCCAGAATCCTACGACCCTTGGGCTTCTTGGGATACCTCATATGAAAATCCCGGAGGGCTCTTTCAGCACTCTCCTTGAGATGTTCATATGGTTCCCAGGTAGCTTCTTCATTCTCATAACCTTCCCATAACACAAGATATTCTATTCTTTTCCTTAATCTATGGACTCGGCTGTCTGCTACCTCGCGGACGGCAAAGTTCTCTTCTCCTGCAATTTCCTCAGGTTCCGGGGGAGGAACTCTTCTCTCAGGGTCTACTGGCACTCTGTAAGGCTCTAAGAGAGAGACATGAAAGACCAGGTAGATTGCCATCTGCGGCGGAAGAGCGAGCTTGTAGGCACGAGTACCAATAGCTTCAATGACTTTGAAGGGTCCCATCTTCTTTTGATCCAATTTCCCTATAGGACGCTTTGTCTGAACATTGCGCCTGTCTAGCATTACTTCATCTCCAGGCTTGATCTCCGGAGGTGCCAGTGCATGTTTATCATACCACCGGGCCATCCTGAATCTTGCCTTGACTAGACTTTCTTGCATTGCTTGCTAAATAGATTCCTAACGAGACATCATGACCTCACTTGCTGGGTTGCTAGCTTCTACATCTCCTCTAGGGGCTGGCCAATTGGTCTTGGGTTCATAACCGTAGTTGCCATAAAAAGCCGATACTTTGGTAGACTCAGAGACCGCCGAGTTATATGCATACTCTGCCAGCGGCAAGAGATCTGCCCAGTCATCCTGTTGAAATGAACAGTAACTCCGCAACTACTGCTCCAGGGTCTGGTTAACTCTTTCTGTTTGGCCATCCGTTTGAGGGTGGAACGACGTAGACATTTTCAGCTTCACATTGAGGAGGCTCATGAGAGATTGCCAAAAATGAGAGAGAAACTTGCTATCTCTGTCTGAGACAATGTCGTCAGTGTTACGGGTATAAAGAGATGGCGATCCGAAGACACAAGAGGAGGAGCCCCTCCCACACCACTATCATCCACTGGGCGCGCCAGAGAGGCACGGTACTGCCAGTATGGAGCCCAAGTGTGGAGTTACAGAATCCCTAGTAAACGAACCCGTTTTCGACCCCGAAGATAACCCCCGGAGCGTCAAAGCGCCGGCACAGTCGCTCTGGACACCGGTGGGTATATGAGGGGGCAATAGTGCGAGTTTGGAGTCAATCGGACCAAAACTGAGTAATCGGTGGAGGTAACGAAGAAGCTGACGCTGGTGGCGCTCAGGGGAAGGTAAGACTACCCGACACCTCCGGTACCGATCGGTATCAGTCCTAATGTTGAGCCCTGCTCCTTGGTGATAGATAACGATAATGGGAAAGAGTTGGCGAGCGAAGTCGAGCCCGGTACCAGGGGGGTTATCAGGTAGGCCGATCCCGAAAGACTCCTCATGACCACTGACGAAGGCTGAGTGCATGCAGCAACGGGATGTAACGTGAGGGATTTATGAAACGAATATATAGACATGGGTGTTTGGGTTTTAGACATGGGTGTATAGAAACGTTTGGTGTTCTTGGCAGGTTTTCAGGGTCTTCGGGGTTTCGCATCTAGAATCATATAATTATAATAGTTGGTCCGCGAGACATTTGCGCGGGATATAAATACAGCGTCATTCTCCGACTTTGTTGAAATCATCAGCGACGAAGAAAGAGTCTTATCGATATAAAAATATTCTATCTGAATCTTTACGCTATATCTCTATCTTTCGAACTTAGTGATTTGGGAAGACTTTACTTGAACACTTCGCCGAATAACTTCTTTGATTACCATTGAGGACTAGCAGTGGACAATCGAGACTGACAGTACCGCATTGACTGAAGAGACCTCGTTCCTTTCTACCTTTGTAGTTAGCGCTTCGAACTCCTAGCTCAAATTTCTTTCTGAGACTGCTCGGGTTGTCTGACACCCTAATAGTATATCGATAACTCCAAGTTCACCTGGAGTTTTCCAGAATCACAACCCGAACCTATATACCTTATCCGCAATGGCTGCAAGACTAGGAACCGTGGAAGAGGATTCCGTCATGGGGGAATCTCCCATTTTTAGCCGAGAAGACAGCCCAGATCCCCTATCACTGCGAAGAGCTGGCAAACGCCCGGCCGGCTCTAGCACAATAGATAGGCTGGAACAATTTCTACAAACACACGAAGCCGAGATGGCGGATTGTCGACCGCAGGCAAAACTATTTGGGACCAATTACAGAGAACTCAAGAGAAGTTCCAGGCGGAGAAAAGGTTATCGAACATCGCCGCCCAGGCAGTGAAAACCAATCTCGACCAACTAGCCGGGATGTTTCAAGAGATCGCCAGAAGCCAAGAATTTGAGAAGCAGCAATCCGCCGCTATCGCGGCCATGGAAAGGGAGGCTTTGGAAGCCGCCCACCTCCAAACCCAACGGCAGCTTCACGAGACCCAGATGGAAATCGAGAAGCTCCGGGAGCAGGCAAAACAGTCGGTAGGAGAAGTCATCGAGAGCCAAAAGAAGCAAGCCAAAGGGCACAAGGAGCAGATGGCCGAGATGCAAAGGCAGATAGACCTACTCCTGACCGCCCACCGATCAAACGCGCCAGATCCATCGATCCATCCACCCGCCGAGGAGGAAGAGGAGTTTGTGGTCGGGGGAGGAAGATTGCCGCCAGGAGGGAACGGGGGAGGAAGAGCGCCGCCGCTGCCAGAAGGAAATGGAGGGAAGAAGGACCCTTCAGATGACGGGTCAAGCCACCATGGGAGAAGGGCAGGAGGCGGAGGAAGAGGAAGACGGTTGGAGTCGCCGGAGGAAGACAGAGAACGGGACTCCTTGGCTAAGGTGCCCTTTGAGTTTGACAACCCCAGAAGCCACAACCTACGGCACTGGCTCCTAGAATGTGAGATCTACTTTGAGCAACGACCCCGCAAGTTCCGGAACGATAAGCAGAAGGTCCTATTCGCGGGAACCTACACCCGAGGACTGGCTAAAGAATGGTTCGCCAACTACCATGAGGTTCACATGCGCGGACCAAACGGCCCGGACTTCTGCACCTGGGAACGCTTTAGACAAGAAATCCGGGGGCGATTCGTGAGCTCACAGGAGGCGCTAGACGCCGCTTTCAAAATGGACCACCTGAAGTACCAATCCAGCATCTCCGACTACCTCACCAAGATGGAGATCCTCAACCAACGAGCGCAGCAAAGTGGGGCAGCATATCGTAAAACATTGCTGACCGGCCTTCCCGAAGAGATTTGGGACCGACACTCAAAGTTTGAGCCGGCAGAAGACGATGCCCACTTTGTGGCTCAGCTGGAGAGGGCCGGAAAGGCCCACGAAAGTTTTTTGGAGCAGAAGAGGTTGTTGGGGAACCCGTCGGTAAGGGCACCACCCCGGAAGGAGGAGAAGAGGAGACCTGGGTTCCAGATTAAGGGACGGGCCCAGGAGGGACAGAAGACTGAGTCCAGTCGACCCGGAGGAGGGTCGAACACCCCAGGAAGTGCCCGCTCTAGCCAGGATAATAGACCACTGCATTCCAGCTATGATGAGGCCACCAGGGGCATCCCCAAGTCCCTTTTGGAACAGAGAAAGACGAAAGGAGAATGTGCTCGCTGTGGAAGGAAGGGTCACCTGTGGCGCTGGTGCCGACAGAACCCCAACTCCGGCGCGGCTGTCTCTGCTCTGGGCCAGAAGCGCGGTCGTGAAGAGGAGGATGAGGAAATGAAGGATTCACCAGCTCCCCCGCCGGAAAAGAAGAAGAGGCATAGGTCCAAAAAGAAGTCGGTCGCGGTAGCAGCAACCTCCATGACGACAGGGCCAGCCTATGTACCGGAGTTAGGGTCGGAGTCAGAGGTGGATTTTGATATGGGTTTTTAGAAGGGGACTCTGATGAGTCAGGTCAAGAGCTCCCCCAGATTGCAATGTTGTCACTGACGGAAGAAAAAACAAAAAAAATATTAAAAAGAAAAAGGCCGGAAGAGGGGGCGTCCTCTCCGATGAAAAAACAACGATTTTCCTTTGAGCCCATTCACGGGTCACGTCCTATCGGTAAATTTTCTATTGGGTTTTTAAATTTCTTATTTCCTTGTCGGATTTTATTAGACACCGGGGCGACGGGTCCAGTTATATCCTCTGCTTTTGTTTCTGCGTTTTCTGTCCCAAAGGTGAAAAGAGACGTCCCGGCCAGAGTTATGGGTTTTACAGGAGAAGTAATGGAGGGCACGGGACAAGCCTTTACTGTAATGTTGAATATTATTTCTGGGGGGCATAAGTCCGAGCTCTCCTTCGAGATAGCACCACTACCTAGCGGCATTGACGCTATTTTACCAGCGTGGTGGCTACAGGAGCATAAGTCGCTATTGCCCCAAATGGGGAAATAACCTTTCATGGAGAATTTTGCAAGACCCGATGCTTCACTGACCAGAAAGAAATTTCAGTGGTTCTAGATGAATGACGTCTTGGATGATCCGGAGGCATGGTTTATCGGCTCTATATCCCGCGGACACGGAAATCGACTTCAAAACAGTCATCCCAGAAGCGATACCATCCAAAGCTCCAAGCCTTCCTCCAGTCGAAGCCGATAAGTTGCCACCGCGAGCCTCCGATCACAGTATGTCGATCTAGAACCTGGTCAGCAACCTCGCAGGGACCCATCTACTCCCTTTCCGAGGTTGAATTAAAAGTCTTGAGGAATACTTGGATAAGATGATGCGTCTAGGTAAAATTAGGCGCAAATCTCCGGCAGGTGCCCCATATTATTTGTGAAGAAGAAGGACGGCAGTCTTCGGCTATGCGTCGACTACCGGGGCCTGAATCGCGTCACCATTAAGAATCGGTACACTCTACCCTTAGGGGAGGAATTGAGAGACCGTATTTCAGGCGCGAAGATATTTTCCAAGATAGACCTCAAGGAGGGATATAACCTAGTCCGGATTAAGCAGGGCGACGAGTGGAAAACGGCGTTCAGAACTAGATATGGACACTATGAGTACCTGGTCATGCCATTTGGGCTAACTAACGCACCCGCTACCTTTCAAGCACTAATAAACGATATCCTTAGAGAGTTCCTCGACCAAGGGGTGGTAGCATACCTCGACGACATCCTAATCTACAGCAAGGATGAGGTCGAACATGAGGAACTGGTCAACAAGGTGCTGGACAAGCTCATCGAGAAGAACCTAGTGGCCAACCCCAAGAAATCATTTTTTCACCAAAAAGTCATTGACTTTCTCGGGTTCGTGCTAAGTGAAGAAGGAGTGGCAATGTCGACGGACAAGGTAGAAGAAGTCTTGAAGTGGGAATCCCCGAGGACCGTCAGGGACGTCCAAGTTTTTATGGGATTCGCCAATTTTTACCGGAGGTTTATACGTAACTATTCCGGGGTCTGTAGTCCCATCACTAACTGTCTACGTGGCGATGCTAAGAACTTCTCCTGGACTAGCGCGGCCGAAGCGGCCTTTCTGAAGCTCAAGATCCTCTTCACGACTGCACCGATCTTGGTACATTTTTCACCAGAACGACAGTCTGTTGTGGAAACGGACGCAAGCGACTTTGCATTGGGCGCAGTCTTCTCGCAGGTAGTTGACGGCAAGCTTCATCCTGTGGCCTTTTACTCCCGCAAGCTTAACCCAGCCGAACTCAACTACGACGTATGGGACAAAGAAATGCTAGGTATCGTTGCCGCCTTTAAAGAATGGCGACGCTACCTCGAAGGACCCAAATACACTGTCTTAGTATACACCGATCACCAGAACCTCCAATACTTTACGACCACCAAGGTTCTGAATCGGAGACAGGCACGATGGGCGGAAGTTCTTGCGGAGTTCAATTTCAAGATTATCTACAGGCCAGGATCGAAGAATGGGAAAGCCGATGCATTGTCAAGACGTCCGGAGTACCGACGTGAAGGGGGGGGCGCGCAGCCAGTTGAGAGGTTATTGAAGCCTGGACAGTTGGAAGGGATGGAAGAATATGTGATTTCTGCGGCTTCGCTCGCCGGCAAAGAAGTGGTGGATTGGTCTAAGGATTTCCTGGACCTGGTTAAGGAGGCAGGAGAAAAGGACGAGGCATGGAAGGAAGTGGAAAAGAAGAAGGGGTCTGGGGAATTGAAGGAATTCACGGCTAAGGAGGGGTTGCTCTTTTTCAAGAACCGCTTATACGTACCCAACAGCGACGCGTTGAAAATCCGAATCGCGCAATCAGAACACGACTCTAAGGTAGCAGGACACTTCGGTCAGGATAAGACATTGGAGTTAATCACACGCAACTTCTACTGGCCAAAGATGAACGAATGGATAGACGACTACGTACGCTCATGCGACGACTGCCAACGAAACAAACCAAGTAGGCACCGCAAGTATGGAGCGTTACTTCCTCTAGAAACACCTCACACCGTATGGTCGTCCATATCAATGGATTTCATTGTTCAGCTACCAGAATCCAAGGGTTATACGCAGATATGGGTAGTAGTAGACCGGTTCTCGAAGATGGCTCATTTCATTCCCCTCCCAGGCACGGCGTCCTCCCAAGATTTGGCCAAAGTATTCCTGGCTCAAATCTGGCGCATTCACGGACTACCTCTAAATATAGTTTCCGACCGCGATGCCAAGTTTACGTCAAGCTTCTGGGCCTCTCTGATGAATTTATTGGATATCAAGCTTCGTATGAGTACCGCTTTCCACCCTCAAACCGATGGTCAGACCGAACGGGTCAACCAGACTTTGGAACACTACCTCCGGGCATTCTGCAACTACGAACAAAACGATTGGGCCGAACTACTTCCACTGGCCGAATACGCATACAATAACTCCGTAACTATTAGGGTGTCGCACCAGACAACCCGAGCAGTCTCGTAAAGAGCTAGGAGTTCGGAGCGCTAACTACAAAGGTAGAAAGGAACGAGGTCTCTTCAGTCAATGCGATACTGTCAGTCTCGATTGTCCACTGCTAGTCCTTAATGGTAATCAAAGAAGTTATTCGGCGAAGTGTTCAAGTAAAGCCTTCCGAAATCACTAAGTCCAAAAGATAGATATATAGCGTAAAGATTCAGATAGAATATATTATATCGATAAGACTCTTTCTTCGTCGCTGATGATTTCAACAAAGTCGGAGAATGACACCGTATTTATATCCCGCGCCCATGTCTCGCGGACTAACTATTACCATTACATGATTCTAGACGCGAAACCCCGAAGACCCCGAAAACCTGCCAAGAACGCCAAACGTTTCTATACACCCTTTTCTAAAAACCAAACACCCATGTCTAAAACCCAAACACCCATGTCTATGTGTTCGTTTCATAAATCCCTCACGTTACATCGCGTTGCTGCATGCACTCAGCCTTCGTCAGTGGTTATGAGGAGTCTTCGGGATCTGCCTACCTGATAACCCCCTGGTAGACTTCGCCAACTCTTTCCCATTATCGTTATCTATCACCAAGGAGCAGGGCTCAACATTAGGACTGATACCGATCGGTACCGGAGGTGTTGGGTAGTCTTACCTTCCCCTGGGCGCCACCAGCGTCAGCATCTTCGTTACCTCCACCGATCACTCAGTTTTGGTCCGATTGACTCCACACTTGCACTATTGCCCCCTCATATACCCACCGGTGTCCAGAGCGACTGTGCCGGCGCTTTGACGCTCCGGGGGTTATTTTCAGGGTCGAAAACGGGTTCGTTTACTAGGGGTTCTGCAACTCCGCACTTGGGCTCCATACTGGCAGTACCGTGCCTCTCTGGCACGCCCAGTGGGTGATAGTGGTGTGGGAAGGGCTCCTCCTCTTGTGTCTTCGGATCCCCATCTCTTATACCCGTAACACGCGTTTTCCCGCAAGTCGTTTGATGACAAATGGTCTCATCTTCTTATGATCCAGTTTTTTGGTGGAACGACGGGTTCGGAGGTTGACTGCATTAAGCATAACCTTGTCCCCTATCTTGAACTCTGGTGGTGTCTCCCTTTTCCTATCATAGTACTTTCCCATTCTTTCCCTTGCGATGGTGAGTTTTTGTCGGGCGGCGTCATGCACTCCTCGTATAAAGTGGGCATAGAGGTCGCTGTTGGGGTTGACTACTTCATTCTCCATTGGTATTAGGGTGTCCCAACAGACAACCCGAGCAGTCTCGTAATGAGCTTGGAGTTCGAAGCGCTCACTACAAAGGTAGAAAGGAACGAGGTCTCTTCAGTCAATGCGTCACTGTAAGTCTCGGTCGTCCGCTACTAGTCCTCAACGGTAATCAAAGGAGTAATCTGACGAAGTGTTCAAGTAGAGTTCTCGCGGAATCACCAAGTCCGAAAAGATAGAAGTATATAGATCAAATAGATTCTTTTATATTGATAAGACTCTTTCTTCGTTGCTGATGATTTCAACAAAGTCGGAGAATGACACCGTATTTATATCCCGCGCAAATGTCACTATTAGGGTGTCGCAACAGACAACCCGAGCAGTCTCGTAAAGAGCTTGGAGTTCGAAGCGCTAACTACAAAGGTAGAAAGGAACGAGGTCTCTTCAGTCAATGCGTCACTGTCAGTCTCGGTCGTCCGCTACTAGTCCTCAACGGTAATCAAAGGAGTAATCTGACGAAGTGTTCAAGTAGAGTTCTCGCGGAATCACCAAGTCCGAAAAGATAGAAGTATATAGATCAACTAGATTCTTTTATATCGATAAGACACTTTCTTCGTCGCTGATGATTTCAACAAAGTCGGAGAATGACACCGTATTTATATCCCGCGCAGATGTCTCGCGGACTAGCTATTATAATTATATGATTCTAGATGCGAAACCCCGAAGACCCCGAAAACCTGCCAAGAACGCCAAACGTTTCTATACACCCATTTCTAAAAACCAAACACCCATGTCTAAAACCCAAACACCCATGTCTATATGTTCGTTTCATAAATCCCTCACGTTACATCCCGTTGCTGCATGCACTCAGCCTTCGTCAGTGGTATTAGGGTGTCGCACCAGACAACCCGAGCAGTCTCGTAAAGAGCTAGGAGTTCGAAGCGCTAACTACAAAGGTAGAAAGGAACGAGGTCTCTTCAGTCAATGCGGTACTTTCAGTCTCGATTGTCCACTGCTAGTCCTCAATGGTAATCAAAGAAGTTATTCGGCGAAGTGTTCAAGTAAAGTCTTCCGAAATCACTTAAGTCCAAAAGATAAAGATATAGCGTAAAGATTCAGATAGAATATATTTTATATCGAGCAAGACTTTTCTTCGTCGCTGATGATTTCAACAAAGTCGGAGAATGACGCCAGATTTATATCCCGCAAGAAATGTCTCATGGACTAACTATTACAATTACATGATTCTAGATACGGCACTCAAGACCCTGAAAACCTGCCAAGAACGCCAAACGCTTTATACACCCATTCTATAAAACCAAACATCCATGTCTAAAACCCCAAACACCCAAGTCTATATATTCGTTTATAAATCTTCACGCCACATCCCGCTGTTGCATGCACTCAGCCTTCGTCAGTGGTCATGGCGAGTCTTGATCGCCTACCTGATAACCCTGGTACCGGCTCGACTTCGCCGCCAACTCTTTCCCATTATCGTTATCCATCACCATGAGCAGGGCTCAACATTAGGACCGATACCGATCGGTACCGGAGGCGCCGGTAGTCTTACCTTCCCGCGCCACCAGCGCCAGCTTCTTCGTTACTCCACCGATCACTCAGTTTTGGTCCGATTGACTCCAACCGCACTATTGCCCCCTCATATACCCACCGGTGTCCAGAGCGACTGTGCCGGCGCTTTGACGCTCCGGGGGTTATTTTCAGGGTCGAAAACGGGTTCGTTTACTAGGGATTTCTGCAACTCCGCACTTGGGCTCCATACTGGCAGTTCCGTGCCTCTCTGGCGCGCCCAGTGGGTGATAGTGGTGTGGGAAGGGCTCCTCCTCTTGAGTCTTCGGATCGCCATCTCTTATACCCGTAACAAGTGGTCATGAGGAGTCTTCGGGATCTGCCTACCTGATAACCCCCTGGTACCGGGCTCGACTTCGCTCGCCAACTCTTTCCCATTATCGTTATCTATCACCAAGGAGCAGGGCTCAACATTAGGACTGATACCGATCGGTACCGGAGGTGTCGGGTAGTCTTACCTTCCCTGGCGCCACCAGCGTCAACTTCGTTACCTCCACCGATCGCTCAGTTTTGGTCGATTGACTCCAAGCTTCGCACTGTTGCCCCCTCATATACCCACCGGTGTCCAGAGCGACTGTGCCGGCGCTTTGACGCTCAGGGGTTATTTTCAGGGTCGAAAACAGGTTCGTTTACTAGGGATTCCGCAACTCCGCACTGGGCTCCATACTGGCAGTACCGTGCCTCTCCGGCGCGCCCAGTGGGTGATAGTGGTGTGGGAAAGGCTCCTCCTCTTGTGTCTTCGGATCCCCATCTCTTATACCCGTAACAAGTGCATAGACTGACTTGTGCAATAGTGCGGCAAGTCCAGACACAAATGGACCACTTGTTGGTCCAAGGAACCTACTACTGTCCGGGTGGCAGCTGTGAAAGTACAAAGAAAGCGGAAAAGAGGATCTGGCTCCGGGGATAAAACCCAGGAACCATCTGAAAAGAAAGCAAAGGTTGCTGCTGTAGCGGCAGAATAACCATTCAATGTACTTCCAGAAGGGATAGATGACTTCATTTTTGAACCCGGAGCAGGGTCAGATGATGATATAATCTGGTAGTGTCTGTCTAGAAAAGTCCATGTATACTATTAATTCTTCATATTATTGTTTGGGTTTTGGTTTCTCTATTTGGAATATATATTTGTTATCTTGAGTATGTTCCCGGAAATGCGGAGAATGACAGAGAAGGAGATTGCTACATAGCATTGCCTCTTTACTTGAAAAAAGTATAAAGAGAGCAGCAGCTGCCGCATTCCTTCTCCATCATCAGTGAAGCTTCAAGAAGAAACTCATATCTATTTGCCATATCTACTTTATAATGCAAAGCCTAAAGAGAACAAGAGAAACAACTCCTGAGAAAACCTCCAAGCGGAGAAGGGAAGAAGCAAGCCTTCCGCCCCTACCAGTGCACGGCAAGAGACCTGTGCTAGAAGCCAAATTGTCTTGGACAATTAAGGGTAAGGTTGAAGGCTCCCAAGGGAAATTCCTTCTGGACACCGGGTGTACAGGACCTATCCTGAACCAGGAGTTTGTCAGAAAGAATGGAATACCCTTAGTGCGGAGGGATCAACCACTGACAATGTATGATGCTCAAGGAGATGTCATGATGGGAAGCGGAGAGTATTACCCTCACCCAGTCCACATGAGCATGGGAGATCATAAGGAGACTCTCCGATGGGAAGTAGCCTCTTTGGAAGCTGGAATCTCCGGTTACCTGCCAATTGCTTGGGCCAGGAAACATAACCCGGATATTAATTGGGAACTCAATACCATAAGCTGGAGGAGTGACTACTGCAAGCAGAATTGTCTCCCAGCGGCCATTACTGTGGAACCCATCTCTATCTATCAAATGTTAGAAGAGGAAGAGGTGTACCACTTAGTAGCGACCATTTGGCATGATGAGAATGGTGTGAATGTGGAAGTGAGAATTCCAGAAGCACACCGCAATGGGCATGTATTCAGCAGAGAGAAGGCAGAGGAGTTACCTCCGCATTCTGCTAATGATCTGAAGATCAAGATCCTGCCTGATTCTACAATCCCATTTGGGCCATTATACCCATGTTCCGCTCCTGAATTGAAGGCTCTCAAGGAGTACCTGACCAAAGAATTGGCTACAGGAAAGATCTCCAGATCTAATAGCCCGGCAGCGGCGCCCATATTGTTCATACCGAAGAAGGATGGCAAGTGGAGAATCTGTGTTGACTACAGAGGTTTGAACAAGGTTACTGTAAGGACAAGTACCCACTACCTATCATGAGTGAAGCTCAGAGACAGGTTGTTCAAGGCCGGGTCTTCACAAAAATAGACCTAAAGAATGGCTTCAATTTGATCAGGATAGCCGAGGGGGATGAGTGGAAAACCGCTTTCAGAACCCGCTATGGCCTGTATCAGTATAATGTAATGCCCTTTGGTCTATGCAATGCCCCTTCTGCCTTCCAAGCCATGATCAATGATGTGCTAAAGGAACTACTGGATGAGGGAGTGATTGTCTATACTGATGATATCCTCATCTACTCGGAGACTATGGAAGAGCATGTTGATCTTGTCAATAAGGTCTTGCAGCGGCTATCAGAGAATAAGCTATGTGCATCCATTGACAAGACCTCCTTCCATGCCCCGGAGGTAGAATACCTGGGGTATCACATCTCAAATCAGGGAGTGTCAATGTCAGAAGAGAAGGTTGAGGCAGTTAGGGAATGGCCGGAACCCAAAGATGTTAAAGGGATCCAAGCATTTCTAGGATTTGCCAACTTCTACCGGCGCTTTATTGAAGGCTTCAGTAGAATTTGCAAGCCCCTAACTGATCTCCTTCAAGATGGTAAGAAATGGCATTGGACCGCAGCCTGTGTACAGGCCTTCCAGGATCTGAAGGACCGGTTTACTAGCGCTCCGGTGCTTGCTCATTTTGATTCTACTAGGAGAACGGTGGTTGAAACTGATGCCAGTGACTTTGCTAAGGGAGCGGTGCTCTCTCAGTATGGAGATGATGGGAAACTACATCCGGTAGCTTTCTATTCTAAGAAGTTCTCTCCTGCTGAGATCAATTATGACATTCATGATAAGGAAATGGGAGCTATTGTAGCCTCCTTCCGGGAATGGGAGCACATGCTAAAGTCCTGTGAGCATGAGGTCACGGTTTTCACAGACCACAAGAACTTGGAGTATTTTAATTCTACCAAGGTTCTCACTAGACGGCAGGCTAGATGGTCTGAGGACCTAGCAGGCTACAATTTTAAGGTTGTCTACAGGAGAAAAGAATGGCAAACCTGATGTGCTATCTAGGCGCTGGGATCACCGCCTTGGAGAGGGGAGTGAACCACTGCAGCCGGAGCCACAGATGTTTTTTAGGCCAGGTCAATTGGTTTTGGACACTGCCAGATTAGCGGCAGTAAAAGTCAACCAGTTGCAATCTTCATTCATGAACCGCTTGTATGAAGCAGTTAAGTTGGATAAAGATTGGCAGTCAGTGCACCGCTCTCTGGTTGAAGGAAGACCTAATTTGGACCAGAACTTGTCTGTCAAGGATGGCCTTATCTTCTTTAAGAATAGATGGTATATTCCTAATGACAAGAAGCTTCGGATGGATATCCTGACCGATACCCATGACTCTAAAGTGGCTGGACATTATGGTCAATTTAAGACACTAGAGCGGGTGAAAAATAACTTCTTTTGGCCTAAAATGGATCAAGATGTGGAAGAGTATGTCCGCTCCTGTGACAGTTGTCAGAGGAACAAAACATCTCGGCACAAGAAGTTTGGTATGCTCCAACCTTTGGAGATACCCTATCGGCCATGGACTTCCATTTCAATGGACTTCATTGTGGGATTACCAGAGTCCAAGGGATTTACCAAGATCTGGGTAATAGTGGACCGCTTCTCTAAGATGGCCCATTACATCCCGCTCCCTACACTCAATAAAACCGAAGATCTGGCTAGACTGTTCTTGAAGGAAGTCTGGAGACTCCATGGGTTGCCTGATGACATAGTCTCGGACAGAGATAGCAAGTTTCTCTCTCATTTCTGGCAGTCTCTCATGAGCCTTCTCAATGTGAAGCTGAAGATGTCTACTTCTTTCCACCCCCAAACAGACGGCCAAACAGAAAGAGTTAACCAGACCCTGGAACATTACCTGCGGAGTTATTGTTCATATCAACAGGATGACTGGGCAGATCTCTTGCCTCTGGCAGAGTATGCTTACAACTCGGCGGTCTCTGAGTCTACCAAAGTATCGGCATTCTATGCCAACTATGGTTATGAACCCAGGACTAACTGGCCGGCCCCCCGGGAAGGTGTTGAAGTTAGCAACCCAGCAAGTGAGGTCATGATCTCTCAATGGGAATCTATCTGGCAAGTGATGCAAGAAAATTTGGGAAAGGCTAGGATCAGGATGGCCCGGTGGTATGATAAACATGCACTGGAACCTCCGGAGATCAAGCCGGGAGATGAAGTAATGTTAGACCGGCGCAATGTGCAAACAAAGCGGCCAATGGGAAAGCTAGATCAGAAGAAGATGGGACCTTTCAAGGTCATTGAAGCTATAGGCACCCGTGCCTACAAGCTCTCTCTTCCTCCTCAGATGGCTGTACACCCGGTCTTTCATGTCTCTCTCCTAGAACCCTATAGAGCACCAGTAGACCCGGAGAGAAGAGTTCCCCCCCCGGAACCAGAGGAGATTGCAGGAGAAGAGAACTGGCAGGTCCGGGAAGTAGCAGATAGCCGGGTCAATAGGCTTAGGAGAAGAGTAGAATATTTAGTGCTATGGGAAGGATATGAAAACGAGGATGCTACATGGGAACCCTATGAACATCTCCAGGAGAGTGCTGAGAATGCCCTCCGAGATTTTCACATGAGGTACCCTAGGAAACCTAGAGACAAGCGGCTCTAGGGAGTAGTCCTTTGAAATTTTTATCTGTACCTTAGTGTTACGGGTATAAGAGATAGCGATCCGAAGACACAAGAGGAGGAGCCCTTCCCACACCACTATCACCCACTGGGCGCGCCAGAGAGGCACGGTACTGCCAGTATGGAGCCCAGTGCGGAGTTGCAGAATCCCTAGTAAACGAACCCGTTTTCGACCCTGAAAATAACCCCCGGAGCGTCAAAGCGCCGGCACAGTCGCTCTGGACACCGGTGGGTATATGAGGGGGCAATAGTGCGAGTTTGGAGTCAATCGGACCAAAACTGAGTGATCGGTGGAGGTAACGAAGAAGCTGACGCTGGTGGCGCAGGAAGGTAAGACTACCCGACCCCTCCGGTACCGATCGGTATCAGTCCTAATGTTGAGCTATGCTCCTTGGTGATAGATAACGATAATGGGAAAGAGTTGGCGGCGAAAGTCGGAGCCCGGTACCAGGGGTTATCAGGTAGGCTGATCCCGAAGACTCACGACCACGAAGGCTGAGTGCATGCAGCAACGGGATGTAACGTGAGGGATTTATGAAACGGATATATAGACATGGGTGTTTGGTTTTTAGAAAAGGGTGTATAGAAACGTTTGGCGTTCTTGGCAGGTTTTCAGGGTCTTCGGGGTTTCGCATTTAGAATCATGTAATGGTAATAGTTAGTCCGCGTGACATTGGCGCGGGATATAAATACGGTGTCATTCTCCGACTTTGTTGAAATCATCAGCGACGAAGAAAGAGTCTTATCGATATAATATATTCTATCTGAATCTTTACGCTATATATCTATCTTTTGACTTAGTGATTTGAAGACTTTACTTGAACACTTCGCCGAATAACTTCTTTGATTACCATTGAGGACTAGCAGTGGACAATCGAGACTGACAGTATCGCATTGACTGAAGAGACCTCGTTCCTTTCTACCTTTGTAGTTAGCGCTTCGAACTCCTAGCTCTTTACGAGACTGCTCGGGTTGTCTGGTGCGACACCCTAATAGTATATCGATAACTCCAAGTTCACCTGGAGTTTTCCGAGAATCACACTTCAAATCTACATACCTTTTATCCGCAATGGCTGCAAGGCTAAGCACTGTGGGAGAAGAAGACTCCGTCATGGGGGAATCTCCCGTCTTTAGCCGAGATGACAGCCCAGATCCACTATCACTGCGAAGAGCTGAGAAACGCCCGGCCGGCCCTAACACAATAGATAGGCTGGAACAATTCCTACAAACACACGAAGCCGAGATGGCGGATTGTCGTCATGGGCAAAACCATATGGTACCAACTCCGAAAAACCCAAGAGAAGGTCCAGGCGGACAAAAGGATATCGAACATAGCGGCCCAAGCGGTAAAAACAAATCTCGACCGGCTGGCCGAGATGTTCAGAGAACTCGCCGAAAGCCAAGAGTTTGAGAAGCAGCAAGCCGCCGCTATCTCGTCCATGGAAAGGGAAGCTTTGGAAGCCGCCCACCTCCAAACCCAACGGCAGCTACATGCTACCCAGGTAGAGATCGAGAAGCTCCGGGAGCAGGCAAAACAGTCGGTAGGAGAGGTCATCCAAAGCCAGAAGCTGCAAGCCCGAGGGCATCAAGAGCAGATGGCAGAAATGCAGAAGCAGATCGACCTACTCCTGACCGCCCACCGCTCCAACGTCCCAGATCCATCGATCTACCCTCCCGGTGAAGAAGAAGAGGAGTTTGTGGTTGGCGGAGGAAGAGCGCCGCCAGGAGGCAATGGAGGAGGAAGAGCGCCGCCGCCGCCGGAAGGAGATGGAGGAAAGCCGGACCCCTCGGATGACGGGTCCAGCCACCATGGAAGAAGGGCAGGAGGCGGGGGAAGAGGAAGACGGTCAGAGTCGCCGGAGGAAGATAGAGAACGGGACTCCTTGGCCAAGGTGCCCTTTGAATTTGACAACCCCAGAAGCCACAACCTACGACACTGGCTCCTAGAATGTGAGATCTACTTTGAGCAACGCCATAAGTTCGGAACGACAAGCAGAAGGTCCTATTCATGGAACCTATACCGGGACTGGCCAAGGAATGGTTCGCCAACTACCATGAGGTTCACATGCGCGGACCAAACGGCCCGGACTTCTGCACCTGGGAACGCTTTAGACAAGAAATCCGGGGACGATTCGTGAGCTCGCAGGAGGCGCTAGACGCCGCTTTCAAGATGGACCACCTAAGATACCAATCCAGCATCTCCGATTACCTCACCAAGATGGAGATCCTTAACCAACGAGCACAACAGAGTGGGGCAGCATATCGTAAAACATTGCTGACCGGCCTTCCCGAAGAGATTTGGGATAGACACTCGAAGTTTGAGCCAGCGGAAGACGATGCCCACTTTGTGGCTCAGCTGGAAAGGGCAGGAAAGGCCCATGAGAGTTTCTTGGAGCAGAAGAGGTTGTTGGGGAACCCGTCGGCAAGGGCACCACCCCGGAGAGAGGAGAAGGCCTGGGTTCCAGATTAAGGGACGGGCCCAGGAAGGACAGAAGACAGAGGCCACTGGCAGTCGATCCGGAGGAGGGTCGAACACCCAGGGTAGCGCCCGTTCGAGCCAGGATAACAGACCACTGCATTCCAGCTTTGACGAGGCCACCAAGGGCATCCCCAAGTCCCTTTTGGACCAGAGACGGACGAAAGAAGAATGTGCTCGCTGTGGTAGGAAGGGTCACCTGTGGCGCTGGTGCCGACAGAACCCCAACTCCGGCGCTGCTGTCTCTGCTCTGGGCCAGAAGCGCGGTCGTGAAGAGGAGGATGAGGAAATGAAGGATTCACCAGCTCCCCCACCCGAGAAGAAGAAGAGGCACAGGACCAAGAAGAAGTCGGTTGCGGTAGCAGCGACCGCCACATTGACAGGCCCAGCCTATGTTCCGGAATTGGGGTCGGAGTCAGAGGTGGATTTCGATATGGGTTTTTAGAAGGGGACTCTGATGAGTCAGGTCAAGAGCTCCCCCAAATTGCAATGTTGTCACTGACGGAAGGAAAAAGTAAATTGAAAAGAAAAAGGCCGGAAGAGGCGGCGTCCTCTCCGATGAAGAAGCAACGATTTTCAGGCGAACCCATTCACGGGTCACGACCTATTGGTAAATTTTCTATTGGGTTTTTAGATTTCTTATTTCCTTGTCGGGTTTTGTTGGATGCAGAACGGTCCAGTTATATCTTCTGCTTTTGTTTCTGCGTTTTCTGTCCCAAAGGTGAAAAAGAGCGTCGGCCAGAGTTATGGGATTTACAGGAGAGGTTATGGAAGGCACGGGACAAGCCTTTACTGTAATGTTGAATATTATTTCTGGGGGGCATAAGTCCGAGCTCTCCTTCGAGATAGCACCACTACCTAGCGGCATTGACGCTATTTTACCAGCGTGGTGGCTACAGGAGCATAAGCCGGCTATTGCCCCAAATGGGGAAGTAACCTTTCATGGAGAATTTTGCAAGACCCGATGCTTCACTGACCAGAAAGAAATTTCAGTGGTTCTAGATGACGACGTACTGGATGATCCGGAGGCATGGTTTATCGGCTCTATATCCGCGGACACCGGGGAAATCGACTTCAAAACAGTCATCCCAGAGCGATACCATCCAAAGCTCCAAGCCTTCCTCCAGTCCGAAGCCGATAAGTTGCCACCGCACCGAGCCTCCGATCACAGTATCGATCTAGAACCTGGTCAGCAACCTCCCTGGGGACCCATCTACTCCCTTTCCGAGGTTGAATTAAAAGTCTTGAGGGAATACTTGGATAAGATGATGCGTCTAGGTAAAATTAGACCCAGCAAATCTCCGGCAGGTGCCCCCATATTATTTGTGAAGAAGAAGGACGGCAGTCTTCGGCTATGCGTCGACTACCGGGGCCTGAATCGCGTCACCATTAAGAATCGGTACACTCTACCCTTAGGGGAAGAATTGAGAGACCGTATTTCAGGCGCGAAGATATTTTCCAAGATAGACCTCAAGGAGGGATATAACCTAGTCCGGATTAAACAGGGCGACGAGTGGAAAAGCGGCGTTCAGAACTAGATATGGACACTATGAGTACCTGGTCATGCCATTTGGGCTAACTAACAGCCACCTTTCAAGCACTAATAAAGCGATATCGTAGAGAGTTCGCCGACCAAGGGGTGGTAGCATCGACGACATCCTAATCTACAGCAAGGATGAGGTCGAACATGAGGAACTGGTCAACAAGGTGCTGGACAAGCTCATCGAGAAGAACCTAGTGGCCAACCCCAAGAAATCATTTTTTCACCAAAAAGTCATTGACTTTCTCGGGTTCGTGCTAAGTGAAGAAGGAGTGGCAATGTCGACGGACAAGGTAGAAGAAGTCTTGAAGTGGGAATCCCCGAGGACCGTCAGGGACGTCCAAGTTTTTATGGGATTCGCCAATTTTTACCGGAGGTTTATACGTAACTATTCCGGGTCTGTAGTCCCATCACTAACTGTCTACGTGGCGATGCTAAGAACTTCTCCTGGACTAGCGCGGCCGAAGCGGCCTTTCTGAAGCTCAAGATCCTCTTCACAACTGCACCGATCTTGGTACATTTTTCACCAGAACGACAGTCTGTTGTGGAAACGGACGCAAGCGACTTTGCATTGGGCGCAGTCTTCTGAGTAGTTGGACGGCAAGCTTCATCCTGTGGCCTTTTACTCGCAAGCTCAACCCAGCGAACTTAACTTCGGACGTATGGGACAAGGAAATGCTTGGTATCGTTGCCGCCTTCAAAGAATGGCGACGCTACCTGGAAGGACCCAAATACACTGTCTTAGTATATACCGACCACCAGAACCTCCAATACTTTACAACCACCAAGGTTCTGAATCGAAGACAGGCACGATGGGCAGAAGTTCTTGCGGAGTTCAATTTTAAAATTATCTACAGGCCAGGATCGAAGAATGGGAAAGCCGATGCATTGTCAAGACGTCCGGAGTACCGGCGTGAAGAAGCGGCGCAGTCAGTGGAGAGGTTATTGAAGCCTGGACAGTTGGTAGGGATGGAGGAGTATATGATTTCTGCGGCTTCGCTCGCCGGCAAAGAAGTGGTAGACTGGTCTAAGGATTTTCTAGACCTGGTTAGGGAGGCAGGAGAGAAGGACGAGGCATGGAAGGAAGTAGAAAGGAAAAAGGGGTCTGGGGAGTTGAAGGAATTTATGGCTAAGGAGGGTTACTCTTTTTCAAGAACCGCCTATATATACCCAACAGCGATGCGTTGAAAAATCCGAGTTCTTGCAATCAGAACCGACTCTAAGGTGGCGGGACACTTCGGTCAGGACAAGACATTGGAGTTGATCACACGCAACTTCTACTGGCCAAAGATGAATTAATGGATAGACGACTATGTACGCTCATGCGACGACTATAGCGAAATGAACCCAGCGGCGCATAAATATGGGCGTTACTTCCTCTAGAAACACCTCACGCGTATGGTCGTCCATATCCATGGATTTCATTGTCCAACTACCAGAATCCAAGGGCTATCGCAAATATGGGTAGTAGTAGATCGGTTCTCAAAGATGGCTCATTTATTCCCTCCAAGAGCGCGATTTGGCCAAAACATTCCTGGCTCAAATCTGGGCGCATTCTGGACTACCTCTGAACATAGTTTCCGACCGCGATGCCAAGTTCCCGTCAAGTTTCTGGGCCTCTCTGATGGATTTATTGGATATCAAGCCATTATGAGTGCCGCTTTCCCCTCAAACCGATGGTCAGACCGGCGGGTCAATCAAACTTTGGAACACTACCTCGGGCATTCTGCAACTCTGAGCAAAACGACTGGGCCGAACTACTTCCGCTGGCCGAATATGCGTACAATAACTCCGTAACCTCTGCAACGGGACAATCCCCCTTCTATACCAATTACGGATACAACCCTCGAACAAATTGGCCAACGGAGAACGAAGTAGTCAACCCCACCAGCGACCTTTATGCCCACTTTATACGAGGAGTGCACGACGCCGCCCGGCAAAAACTCACCATCGCAAGGGAAAGAATGGGAAAATACTATGATAGGAAGAGAGAGACACCACTAACGTTCAGGATAGGGGATAAAGTTATGCTCAATGCGGTCAACCTCCGAACCCGTCGGTCCACCAAAAAACTGGATCATAAGAAGATGGGGCCATTTGTCATCAACCGGTTGGCGGGAAAACGCGCTTGCGAACTGGACCTCCCTCCTCAAATGAAGGTCCACCCCGTATTCCACATCGAATTACTGGAACCATACCGGGTGAGCACTATTCCCGGACGGGAACAACGACCCCCTACCCCTGACGTGGTGGATGCCGAAGGAGAAAAGTTGTATGAGGTGGAGAGAATTATAGGAAGCAGGAAGAGTAGAAAAGGAGTAGTGGAATATCTGGTGAAGTGGCGGGGTTATCCGGTTGGGGAAAGCACGTCTAAAGTTATCGGCAGCTATGGATGAGGAGAAGTCTTGATGCTTGTCGAGACTTCCACCGAAAAAACCCCAAGGCCACGATGGACCAACACCTGAGACTGTAGAGGTACCCTCATGGCTAAGTCCTTCCCTCCACAGACACCCGCGGGTGATATGTGGAGAAGGTTTCTGGAACCACATCGGTCAGAAGATACTCTGAGGACAGAGCACCCTGAGAGGAGTGGCTATTCTGGTATAAGAGATAGCGATCCGAAGACACAAGAGGAGGAGCCCTTCCACACCACTATCACCCACTGGGCGCCAGAGAGGCAGCGGTACTGCCAGTATGGAGCCCAAGTCTTGAGTTGCAGAATCCTAATGCATGAACCGTTTTCGACCCTGAAAATAACCCCGGGCGTCAAAGCGCCGGCACAGTCGCTCTGGACACCGGTGGGTATATGAGGGGGCAATAGTGCAGTTTGGAGTCAATCGGACCAAAACTGAGTGATCGGTGGAGGTAACGAAGAAGCTGGCGCTGGTGGCGGGAAGGTAAGACTACCGACACCTCCGGTACCGATCGTATCAGTCCTAATGTTGAGCCATGCTCCTTGGTGATAGATAACGATAATGGGAAAGAGTTGGCGGCGAAGTCGAGCCCGGTACCAGGGGTTATCAGGTAGGCTGATCGAAGACTCACCGTGACCAGACGAAGGCTGAGTGCATGCAAGCAGGATGTAACGTGAGGATTTATGAAGCGGATATATAGACATGGGTGTTTGGTTTTAGAAAAGGGTGTATAAAGCGTTTGGCGTTCTTGGCAGGTTTTCAGGGTCTTGAGGGTTTCGCATTTAGAATCGTGTAATGGTAATAGTTAGTCCGCGTGACATTGGCGCGGGATATAAATCTGATGTCATTCTCCGACTTTGTTGAAATCATCGCTGACGAAGAAAGAGTCTTATCGATATAATATATTCTATCTGAATCTTTCGCTATATATCTATCTTTTGGACTTAGTGATTTGGAAGACTTTCTTGAACACCGAATAACTTCTTTGATTACCATTGAGGACTAGCAGTGGACAATCGAGACTGACAGTATCGCATTGACTGAAGAGACCTCGTTCCTTTCTACCTTTGTAGTTAGCGCTTCGAACTCCTAGCTCTTTACGAGACTGCTCGGGTTGTCTGGTGCGACACCCTAATACTTAGTCATGAAAAATTCTTGTAAAATAGGTTGAATAAATTGTTACTGAATCTTGGAGACCAAGATCCTGAGAGAAGGGAGTAGTATAACAGAGCCACAAGCGGTTAGGAGAATAGTTCTCACCCGGCCTGTTATAGGCCCAGAGTCATTGATAGAATTCAGCAGTTACAGTGATAGGAAAAGTACCTGTGGTGAGGACCGCAACCTGCTACAAGTGTACCTACCTTCTGACCGCTAGGGTGGAGATCTATTCATGAAAGGATAGGCTGACGAGCCTAGGCCTTGTCAATGGATAGAGGGCCGGTATCACGGTGTGATACGATATCGAGCACGGTTGCGGGAAGAAGGATTAGTCAGGGTTTCTCTGTTGTTCTATTGGTTTCGGTTGCAGGGTTCTATGAGTCAACGGTATGCAGGTATTGGTAATGACGGATTTCCTTTGGGTTCTACGGGTTTCTATGGGATGAGTCAGCGAAGCGTTTTCAGGGCTATATATAGGGAGCTTGTTCCCTCGCTTGTAGGGTTTCTCTTCTTCTCCTTTCTTCTTCACGCAACCTTCCTGTCATCTTAGGCGTCTTTAGCCTTCGCTGTCCTAGAATACATTCTATCTCTCTTAGCCATAGTCCAGTCGGTTGTGTTGCCCAGGGGGCCAGGACCCTTCCTCACCTTCGTCACCCGCTTCCATGTGAGTCCCCGCCGTTTCTCTTCGTCCATATTCCACTGCGCCCCACGTACCCACAGCCTAGCCTAGGTGGTTTACCTTGGCTGGTTCAGTCCTCGCCTTCGCTTAGCACCGTGATAGCCGGCTAGAGAGAGGTCTCTAAGTGCCGGACATCTCCAGTATCCCTCTGTGCAAGAATAGCCCTGCTGCAGGCGGCAGAGGTTATGCCCGGAATAATCTACAATGAGTTACAGCTCTGCAGCCACCTAGGGAAGACCACTGACGGAGACTCATTTAATGCAGGCCGGAGCTGTGTGACAGCCAGGCTGCAGGTGATCCTTGACCCTGGCTAAGGGTCTTACTCTAGGACGGAAACACCGCTGGCTTACAGAGAAGCGGGGTAGCGGAGGAATTGTTTCCGTTCCAAAACAGAGTTTTCACCGGAACTTAGTAAGAGCGGTGGAATGCAGGAAAACAGAGAGATTTGGAGTATAAGTACTCATCTCCATTTTCGCCCACTAGTTCAAGAAAAAATCCAATCATCAGTTGTAACAAGCGGGAGAAGACCCTTAAGATTATTCTAAGTCTACCCAGAAGAATCTTTACCCTCTAAACCTAATTTCTATCTTCTACCGGCCCTCTTGCTTCCTACGCCCTTGTTTAGTAGAGACAGAGCCCCGTCACACCGGGACGTCTCTTTTCACCTTTGGGACAGAAAACGCAGAAACGAAAGCAGAAGATATAACTGGACCCGTTGCCCCGGTATCCAACAGAACTCGACAAGGAAATAAGAAATCTAAAAACCCAATAGAAAATTTACCGATAGGTCGTGACCCGTGAATGGGTTCAAAGGAAAATCGTTGTTTTTTCATCGGAGAGGACGCCCCCTCTTCCGGCCCTTTTCTTTTTAATATTTTTTTGTTTTTTCTTCCGTCAGTGACAACATTGCAATCTGGGGGAGCTCTTGACCTGACTCATCAGAGTCCCTTCTAAAACCCATATCAAAATCCACCTCTGACTCGACCCTAACTCCGGCACATAATGGCCTGTCGGCGTGGAGGTTGCTGCCACCATGACCGACTTCTTCTTGGACCTATGCCTCTTCTTCTTTTCCGGCGGGGGAGCTGGTGAATCTTTCATTTCCTCATCCTCCTCTTCACGACCGCGCTTCTGGCCCAGAGCAGAGACAGCAGCGCCGGAGTTGGGGTTCTGACGGCACCAGCGCCACAGGTGACCCTTCCTACCACAGCGAGCACATTCTCCTTTCGTCTTTCTCTGTTCCAGAAGGGACTTGGGGATGCCTCTGGTGGCCTCATCATAGCTGGAATGCAGTGGTCTGTTATCCTGGCTAGAGCGGGCGCTACCTGGGGTATTCGACCCTCCTCCGGGTCGACTGGACTCAGTCTTCTGTCCCTCCTGGGCCCGTCCCTTAATCTGGAACCCAGGTCTCCGCTTCTCCTCCTTCCTGGGTGGTGCCCTTGCCAACGGGTTCCCCAACAACCTCTTCTGCTCCAAAAAACTTTCATGGGCCTTTCCTGCCCTCTCCAGCTGGGCCACAAAGTGGGCATCGTCTTCTGCCGGCTCAAACTTTGAGTGTCGGTCCCAAATTTCTTCGGGAAGGCCGGTCAGCAATGTTTTACGATATGCTGCCCCACTTTGTTGCGCTCGTTGGTTGAGGATCTCCATCTTGGTTAGGTAATCGGAGATGGTGGATTGGTATTTTAGGTGGTCGATTTTGAAAGCGGCGTCTAGTGCCTCCTGTGAGCTGACGAATCTTCCCCGGATTTCTTGTCTAAACCGTTCCCAGGTGCAGAAGTCCGGGCCGTTTGGTCCGCGCATATGGACCTCATGGTAATTGGCGAACCATTCCTTAGCCAGCCCCCGGGTATAAGTTCCCGCGAATAGGACCTTCTGCTTATCGTTCCGGAACTTGCGGGGTCGTTGCTCAAAGCAGATCTCACATTCTAGGAGCCAGTGCCGTAGGTTGTGGCTTCTGGGGTTGTCAAACTCAAAGGGCACCTTGGCCAAGGAGTCCCGTTCACTCTCTTCCTCCGGCGACTCTGACCGTCTTCCTCTTCCTCCGCCTCCTGCCCTTCTTCCATGGTGGCTCGACCCGTCATCTGAAGGGTCCCTCTTTCCTCCATTTCCCGGCGGCGGCGGCGCTCTTCCTCCATCACTTCCTCCCAGCGACGATGGTGCTCTTCCCCCTCCGATCACAACTTCTTCCCCTAGATCGCCAGGTGGGATTACCGATGGGTCTGGGGCGTTGGACCGGTGGGCGGTCAGGAGTAGGTCTATCTGTCTCTGCATCTCGGCCATCTGTTCCTTATGCCCTTTGGCTTGCTTCTTCTGGCTCTCGATGACTTCTCCTACCGACTGTTTTGCCTGCTCCCTAAGCTTCTCAATTTCCACCTGGGTAACATATAATTGTCGCTGGGTTTGGAGGTGGGCGGCTTCCAAAGCTTCCCTCTCCATGGCCGCGATGGCGGCTGCTTGTTGCCTTTCGAATTCTCGGCCTTCAGCGAGCTCTTTGAACATCCGGGCCAACTGGTCGAGATTTGTCTTCACCGCCTGAGCGGCGATGTTCGACAATCTGTTCTCTTCCTGGAACTTCTCCCGGGTTCTCTGTAGTTGGTCCCATATGGTTTTGCCCGCGGCCGACAATCCGGCCATCTCGGCTTCGTGTGTTTGTAGAAATTGCTCCAACCTCTCTATTGTGTTAGAGCCGGCCGGGCGTTTGCCAGCTCTTCGCACTGATAGTGGGTCTGGGCTGTCTTCTCGACTGAAGGTGGGAGATTCCCCCATGACGCAGTCTTCCTCCCCCGTCCTTAGCCTTGCAGCCATTGTAGGTAAGGTATATAGGTTCGAAGTGTGATTCTGGAAAACTCCAGGTGAACTTGGAGTTATCGATATACTATTAGGGTGTCGCACCAGACAACCCCAGCAGTCTCGTAAAGAGCTAGGAGTTGAGCGCTAACTTCTGGTAGAAAGGAATGAGGTCTCTTCAGTCAATGCTTGGTACTGTCAGTCTCGATTAGATCACTGCTAGTCCTCAATGGTAATCACAGAAGTATTCTCGGCGAAGTGTTCAAGTAGAGTTCTCACGGAATCACTAAGTCCTGAAAAGATAAAGTGTATAGATCGAATAGATTTTATATCGATAAGACTCTTTCTTCGTCGCTGATGATTTCAACAAAGTCGGAGAATGACACCGTGTTATATCACGCAAAGTGTCTCATGGACTAACTATTACAATTACATGATTCTAGATCACGAGACGAAGACCCTGAAAACCTGCCAAGAGCATGGCGTTTCTATACACCCATTCTAAAAATCAAACACCCATGTCTAAAACCCAAACACTCATGTCTAGACATTCGTTTCGTAAATCCCTCACGTTACATCCCGTTACTGCATGCACTCAGCCTTCGTCGATGGTCGTGAGAGTCTTGGGATCTGCCTACCTGATAACCCCTGGTACCGGGCTCGACTTTCAACTCTTTCCCAATATCGTTATCTATCACCAAGGGCATGGCTCAACATTAGGACTGATACCGATCGGTGCGGAGGTGTCGGGTAATCTTACCTTCCCTGGGCGCCACCAGCGTCAACTTCTTCGTTACCTCCACCGATCACTCGGTTTTGGTCGATTGACTCCAAACTATTCTTGCCCCTCATATACCCACCGGTGTCCAGAGCGACTGTGCCGGCGCTTTGACGCTCCGGGGTTATTTTCAGGGTCGAAAACGGGTTCGTTTACTAGGGATTCCGCAACTCCGCACTGGGCTCCATACTGGCAATATCGTGCCTCTCTGGCGCGCCCAGTGGGTGATAGTGGTGTGGGAAGGGCTCCTCCTCTTGTCTTCGGTTCCCCATCTCTCATACCCGTGACAGGTTCCCCAACAACCTTTTCTGCTCCAAAAAACTTTCATGGCCTTTCCTGCCCTCTCCAGCTGGGCCACAAAGTGGGCATCGTCTTCTGCCGGCTCAAACTTCGAGTGTCGGTCCCAAATTTCTTCGGGAAGGCCGGTCAGCAATGTTTTACGATATGCTGCCCCACTGTGTTGCGCTCGTTGGTTAAGGATCTCCATCTTGGTCAGGTGTCGGAGATCTTTGGATTGGTACTTCAGGTGGTCCATTTTGAAAGCGGCATCTAGCGCTTCCTGTGAGCTTACGAACCTTCCCCGAATTTCTTGTCTAAAGCGTTCCCAGGTGCAGAAGTCCGGGCCGTTTGGTCCGCGCATGTGAACCTCATGGTAATTGGCAAACCATTCCTTAGCCAGCCCCCGGGTATAAGTTCCCGCGAATAGGACCTTCTGTTTATCGTTCCGGAACTTGCGGGGTCGTTGCTCAAAGTAGATCTCACATTCTAGGAGCCAATGCCGTAGGTTGTGGCTTCTGGGGTTGTCAAACTCAAAGGGCACCTTGGCCAGGGAGTCCCGTTCTCTGTCTTCTTCCGGCGACTCTGACCGTCTTCCTCTTCCTCCGCCTCCAGCCCTTCTTCCATGGTGGCTCGACCCGTCATCCGAGGAGTCCTTTCTTCCTCCATTTTCTTCCGGCGGCGGCGGCGCTCTTCCCCCTCCGTTACCTCCTGGCGGCAGTCTTCCTCCCCCGACCTCAAACACCTCTTCTTCCCCAGTGGGTGGATAGATCGATGGGTCTGGCGCGTTGGATCGGTGGGCGGTCAGAAGTAGGTCTATCTGCCTTTGCATCTCGGCCATCTGCTCCTTGTGCCCTTTGGCTTGCTTCTTCTGGCTCTCGATGACTTCTCCTACCGACTGTTTTGCCTGCTCCCGGAGCTTCTCGATCTCCATCTGGGTCTCGTGGAGCTGCCGTTGGGTTTGGAGGTGGGCGGCTTCCAAAGCCTCCCTTTCCATGTCCGCGATAGCGGCGGATTGCTGCTTCTCAAATTCTTGGCTTCTGGCGATCTCCTGAAACATCCCGGCTAGTTGGTCGAGATTGGTTTTCACTGCCTGGACGGCGATGTTCGATAACCTTTTCTCCGCCTGGAACTTCTCTTGAGTTCTCTGTAATTGGTCCCAAATAGTTTTGCCTGCGGCCGACAATCCGGCCATCTCGGCTTCGTGTGTTTGTAGAAATTGTTCCAACCTATCTATTGTGCTAGAGCCGGCCGGGCGTTTGCCAGCTCTTCGCAGTGATAGTGAATCTGGACTGTCTTCTCGGTTAAAGACGGGAGATTCCCCCATGACGGAGTCTTCTTCCACGGTCCCTAGTCTTGCAGCCATTGCGGGTAGAGGGTATGTAGGTTCGAAGTGTGATTCTGGAAAACTCCAGGTGAACTTGGAGTTATCGATATACTATTAGGGTGTCGCGACAACAAAACGATCTCAAAGAAGAGCTAGGAGTTCGGCGCTAACTTCTGAAAGGTAGAAAGAGCGAGGTCTCTTCAGTCAATTCGACACTGTCAGTCTCGATTAGATCACTGCTAGTCCTCAATGGCAATCAACGAAGTAGTTCAAGTAAAGTTCAACGAAGCGTTCAAGTAAAGTCTTCACAGAATCACTAAGTCCTGAAAAGATAAGGCGTATATATCGAATAGAATAGATTTTATATCGATAAGACTCTTTCTTCGTCGCTGATGATTTCAACAAAGTCGGAGAATGACACCGTATTTATATCCCGCGCAAATGTCACGCGGACTAGCTATTACAATTACACAATTCTTATGCGAGACCCCGAAGACCCTGAAAAACTGCCAAGAACCCAAAAACTCCTTTCTATACACCCACTTCTAGAATTCAAAACGCCGTTCCATAAATCCTTCACGTTACATCCCGTTGCTGCATGCACTCAGCCTTCGTCAGTGGTCATGAGGAGTCTTCGAGATCAGCCTACCTGATAACCCCCTGGTACCGGGCTCGACTTCGCTCGCCAACTCTTTCCTCGTATCGTTATCTATCACCATGGAGCATGGCTCAACATTAGGACTGATACCAATCGGTACCGGAGGAGTCGGGTAGTCTTACCTTTCCCTGGGCGCCACCAGCGTCAGCTTCTTCGTTATCTTGACCGATCGCTCAATTTTGGTCCGATTGACTCCAAACTCGCACTGTTGCCCTCTCATATACCCACCCGTGTCCAGAGCGACTGTACTGGCGCCTTGATGCTCCGGGGATTATTTTCAGGGTCGAAAACTGGTTCGTTTACCAGAGATTCTGCAACTCCGCACTGGGCTCCATACTGGCAGTACTGTGCCCCTCTGGCGCGCCCAGTGGGTGATAGTAACGTAGGGAGGGCTCCTCCTCTTGTGTCTTCGGATCCCCATCTCTTATACCCGTGATAGGAGTTCAGCTTAGGAAATAGTAAGTCTAGGAATAATCTGAGCTTCATTCTGTATAGTATTTTGTTTGGGGATAGTCCTGTGGGAGCGGAGAGGTTGTTGTTAAATATGTCCTCTATTGTGGGTAGATCGTGTACCCAGTTTTTTTGACGTCCATCGACGTAGAATCTAAGCGCTATCTCTAGGGATTGGTTAGTTTTTTCAGATTACCCATCTCCGGCGGTGTGCCATGGGGATGTAGTTAGGCATCGAGTCCCAGCTCTAGCAAAGAGCTGTTTCCATAGTTTGCTGATTAATCGCTTGTCTTGATCTGTTATCAGTGTCTTTGGGAAACCCCACACAGTTACCACTCTGTCGTAGAATTTTTTGGCCCATGTCGCTGCTGTCCAATCCTTCTTTCCTTCGATGAAACAGACTGCTTTTGAGGACTTATCTGTGACCGCCATGATTGAGTCGAATAGTTCCTCTCCTTCTGTATCTTGCATGTATATTTTGTGCCTGCAGGGTGGGAGGTCCGTTACAAGGTCTCTTGTTAGTGTGTTGAAGGGCTCTGAGGGTGAAATAATGAGCTGCATGTTTCTGTAGGGTTTGTGGTTCTTTGGCTTGTTCCGCTGGCAGTCTGGGCATCTATCAACGTAAATCCTTGTGTCCTTTGCCATTCTTTTCCAATAAAAGACTCTTGCTAGCTTATCGTATGTTTTAGCGTAGCCTAGGTGTCCTTCGCGTGCTAGACTTGATGCTTTACTGTGAAGCGATTTGTTTGAGAGGACTGCTCGTAAATTGTCGTCTTTGGCTTTTACGAAGAATAGTGTTACGGGTATAAGAGATGGGGATCCGAAGACACAAGAGGAGGAGCCTTTCCCACGCCACTATCACCCACTGGGCGCGCCAGAGGCACGGTACTGCCAGTATGGAGCCCAGTGCGGAGTTGCAGAATCCCTGGTCAACGAACCGGTTTTCGACCCTGAAAATAACCCCCGGAGCGTCAAGGCGCCGGTACAGGCGTTCTGGACACCGATGGGTATATGAGGGGGCAACAGTGCGAGTTTGGAGTCAATCGGACCAGAATTGAGCAATCGGTAAAGATAGCGAAGAAGCTGACGCTGGTGGCACCCAGGGGAAGGTAAGACTACCCGACACCTCCGGTACCGATTGGTATCAGTCCTAATGTCGAGCCATGCTCTGTGGTGATAGATAACGATATAGGGAAAGAGTTGGCGAGCGAAGTCGAGCCCGGTACCAGGGGGTTATCAGGTAGGCCGATCCCGAAGACTCCTCATGACGGTGTGAAGGCTGAGTGCATGCACGGGATGTAGCGTGAGGATTTATGAAGCGAATGTTTAGACATGGGTGTTTGGGTTTTAGACATGGGTGTTTGGTTTTTAGAATGGGTGTATAAAGCGTTTGGCGTTAACTTGGCGGGTTTTCAGGGTCTTGAGTGCTCGCGTAGAATTTTATAATTGTAACAGCTAGTCGCGTGACATTCTTGTGAGATATAAATCTGATTGTCATTCTCCGACTTTGTTGAAATCATCAGCGACGAAGAAAGAGTCTTATCGATATAAAATCTATTGGATCTATAAACTTCTATCATTTCGGACTTGGTGATTCCGCGAGAACTCTACTTGAACACTTCGTCAGATTACTTCTTTGATTACCGTTAAGGAATAGTAGTGGACGACCGAGACTTACAGTGACGCATTGACTGAAGAGACCTCGTTCCTTTCTACCTTTGTAGTTAGCGCTTCGAACTCCAAGCTCATTAGGAGACTGCTCGGGTTGTCTGTTGCGACACCCTAATAGGCACGGTGTTGCCATTATGGAGCCCAGTGCGGAGTTGCAGAATCCCTAGTTAATGGACCCGTTTTCGACCCCGGAAATAAACCCCGGAGGGTCAAAGCACCGGCACGGTCGCTCAGGACACCGGTGGGTATATTAGGGGGCAACAGTGCAAGTTTGGAGTCAATCGGACCAAAACTGATCGAATGGCGAAGGTCGCGAGGAAGCTCATTCGGTGGCGTCCTTGGGGAAGGTAAAACTACCCAACGGCTCTGGTACCAATCGTTAGCAGTCCTGATATTGAGCTATGCTCCTAGGTGATAGATAACGATGTAGGGAAAGAGTTGGCGAGTGAAGTCGAGCCCAATAGCGGGACGTTATCAGGTAGGCTGACTCCGAAGACTCCATATGACCACCAATGAAGGATGAGTGCATGCAGCAATGACGTAACATGAGGGCTTTGTAGTAATTGAGGTCATGAGCGTTTTAGATGGTGGGGATATAAACTGGCACTAATGTTTCTGGGCATGTTTTCAGGGTCTTTGGGGTTCTGCACGTATTTGTTGTAATTGTAATATGTAGTACGCGAGTCATTTGCGTGGGATATAAATACGGTGTCATTCTCGGACTTTGTTGAGATCATTAGTGAAGCAGAAAGAGTCTTATCGATATAAAAAGTCTATTACCAAAACATCTATTTTTCATACTTCAAGAACCTTTTAGTGATCTTGGAAACTCCACCTCGAACCATCTTCATATTTACCAACTCCTATCTTGTACTCAACGAATTACTGTCGGACGATCAGGAAAGCCAGACAGTGAATGTTACGGGTATGAGAGATGGGGACCCGAAGACAAGAGGAGGAGCCCTTCCCACGTCACTATCACCCCACTGGGCGCGCCAGAGAGGCACGGTATTGCCAGTATGGAGCCCAGTGCGGAGTTGCGGAATCCCTAGCAAACGAACCCATTTTTCGACCCTGAAAATAACCCCCGGAGCGTCAAAGCGCCGGCACAGGCGCTCTGGACACCGGTGGGTATATGAGACAACAGTCTTGTTGGAGTCAATCGACCAAAACTGAATGATCGGTGGAGCTAACAGAAGAAGCTGGCTGGTAGGCGGGAAGGTAAGACTACCCTGACACCTCCGGTACCGTCGTGGTATCAGTCCTAATGTTGAGCCATGCTCCTTGGTGATAGATAACGATACAGGGAAAGAGTTGGCGAGCGAAGTCGGTACGATGCCAGGGGGTTATCAGGTAGGCAAATCGAAGACTCACCATGACCACCGACGAAGGCTGAGTGCATGCAGCAACGGGATGTAACGTGAGGGATTTATGAAACGAATGTTTAGACATGGGTGTTTGGGTTTTAGACATGGGTGTATAGAAACGTTTGGTGTTCTTGGCAGGTTTTCAGGGTCTTCGGGGTCTCGCATCTAGAATCATGTAATTGTAATAGCTAGTCTGCGTGACATTTGCGCGGGATATAAATACGGTGTCATTCTCCGACTTTGTTGAAATCATCAGCAACGAAGAAAGAGTCTTATCGATATAAAATCTATTGAACTACAAACTTCTATCATTTCGGACGTAGTGATTCCGCGAGAACTTTACTTGAACGCTTCGTCAGATTACTTCTTTGATTACCATTGTGGACTAGCAGTGGGCAACCGGGACTTACAGTAACGCATTGACTGAAGAGACCTCGTTCCTTTCTACCTCTGTAGTTAGCGCTTCGAACTCCTAGCTCTTTACGAAACTGCTCGGGTTGTCTGGTGCGACACCCTAATAGTATAAGTACTCGTCTCTGTTCTCGAACCTCTTCTCCTGACCATCATATCCAGTTGAGGAATCAGAGTGGAAGAAGTCCCTTAAGATTATTCTAAGTGCATACGCGAAGAATCTTTATCTCTAAACTGATTATTCCTATCGGCCCTTTGCTGCTCCATGTCAGTGGAGAGAGTTTTCTATTGGTACCTTAGAGCACATCTATTTGTTCAGGAATCCTTTTGGATACTTTGTCCTACTCTCCTCCTGTTGGAGAGGCAAAGCCCTGTCATAGATATCGGCTGCTTCACCAATGGCAGATTGGGGGAAGACCAAAGAGATCTGCGGCATATGCATATTTGCTGGTAGCAAGCATAGTTGATGTAGTGAAAGGAAAGGGAAAGGTGATTTCAGCACTGTTTATGAATGTCAAAGGAGCATTTAACAATGTGTCTAAGGATAGACTCATATATACAGTGAAGGAAAAACGACTCCCCCCTCAAATAATCAAATGGATAGACAACCCCCTAAGAAACAGAAAGCCTTCACTGGCCTTTGATGGACAACAAGAATCTATGTCAACCATCGCCACTGGAATTCCACAGGGAAGCCCTAAATCACCAATCCTCTTTCTCCTCTAACTATCACCACTCTTTGACATCCTTCAACACCAGTTCCCTCATCAACAGATATCAAGCTAGATTGATGATGTTGGAATGATAATTGTGGGGAAGGATAAGAGTTCAAACTGTAGACACTTGGAGAGAATGACAGAGCTAGCTGTCGCATGGGGTGAAGCTAACGCTCTAGCATTCGACAATCCTAAAACAGAACTACTCCACTTCCACAACACAGAAACAACAAACATTACAGATGCAGCCAAGGTCAGAATGCCTGATGGGACTCTGGTTGAGGCCAGTGACACATTGAGATGGTTGGGTGTTTGGTTTGATAAACTATTCTTCAAACATCATGTCAAAACCAAAGCAGCTTCATGAGGGCATTTCTTGCACTTGCGAAGTTGGGAAACACAGAGAGAGGACTAAGTCAAATAGCTCTTAGAC
This sequence comes from Morchella sp. 2018-W16, assembly GCA_024713755.1. NCBI lineage: Eukaryota > Fungi > Ascomycota > Pezizomycetes > Pezizales > Morchellaceae > Morchella > Morchella sp. 2018-W16. The sequence goes on along the minus strand of JAMGYY010000014.1, from coordinate 877,116 downwards.
AGCTCTACCAGACCTGCGTCACCACAATCAGTGATTTTGGTGCAGAGGTATGGTGGAATGGACAGAGAAGATACAGAACACAGCTTCAAAAAATTCAGAACAATGCAATGAGAAGGATTACGAGCGCTTTCAGAACAACACCAATATTAGCACTTCAAACAGAAACCGACTACTACCTACAGAGATTACAGTTGATCTCCAGCAACAAAGGTACGCTCTACGCATACTAAGTATGCCAGCCACCCATTCTATATGTACCTTCAGCCCAGATTCATTCCCAAGTATGCAGGAATCAGGAAGAGGGGAGGAACCTTCAGCTACCCCATGGCACTCTGGTGGAGCGCGACCACAATACCAATCTAGACTACATACGATCCTAAGCAAAGTCAACAATTGGATTCAACCTCAAAGTCTAGTTGGGGACATTTATATTATTGCCTGTCCCCCATGACATCAGAACACTATAGATATCCAGATGGATACAGCAGACAAAGATACAGCAGCCCAAAATCACAGACAATCAACTAAAAAGAACTACAGCAACCTGCACCGTTTAGTATTTCACTCAGATAGATCTCTGATGAAAGGGAAAGCAAGAGCTGGAGTTGTTGGAATTAGAGGCAATAAGAAGGTAGTGGAAGTGTTTGACTGTAAGCTGTATGCAATAGCTCAAGCTACACTACTTGCCCGGAAGGAGATAAGAGATTCACGCCACCCCACAGTCGATGTCTGGATCTATTCAGACAACCAGGCAGCAGTACAAAGAATGAGGAAACCAGAAGTATTCCCAGGCCAACAATGGGTCCAGTTAGCAAGGTCAAACCTACTGGAACTTGAAGCACTCAATATCAAAACGCATATTCATTGGGTACCAGGACATGTGGAGGTGGATGGAAATGAGCAAGCTGACAGGCTGGCAAAAAGAGGGGCACAGGGTGAAAGAATAGAACCAGATGCAAGGGTATCAATTACCCACTTGTAATAGGAAATAACGGAGCACTTGATGGCTACTTGGAGAGAAAGATAGAAAACTATGAAGAAAGGAAGGAACTACAGAGGCGCCACCTCCTCCAAGATGTCTGCACCCCTTCGTGGGAACTTACCAAGGAAATTTGCAAACACAATCACACAAATGTGAACAGGCCATGGATACACAAAACGCTACCTATCCAGAATACCAACAACAAACATTTGTAACGGGGCTCTGCCTCTGCTAAACTGGAGTGTTGGACGCAAGATGGCCGATAGAAGATGGAAGTTAGGTTTAGAGAAATATAGATTCTTCTGGGTAGACTTAGAGTAATCTTAAGGTCTTCTTCTGCTTGTTACCACTGATGATGAGAATGCCTAGAACTAGTGGGCGGAAATTGAGATGAGTACTTATACTCCAAATCTGTCTGTTTCCTGCATTCCACCGCCCATAATAAGTTCTGGTGAAAACTCTGTTTTGGGCGAAAAATTCCTCCGCTACCCCGCTTCTCCCTAAGCGCTAGCGGGTATTTCCAGTCCTAGAGTAAGCACCCTTAGCCAGGATCAAGGATTACCTGCAGCCTGGCTGTCACACAGCTCCGGGCCTGTATTAGATGAGTCTCGGGTCAGATGATCTACCCAGGTGGCTACAGAGCTGTAACTTATTGTAGATTACTCTAGGATATAGCCACTGCTGCCTGGAGCAGGGTTATCCATGCACAGAGCGATACTGAAGATGCTTGGACAATTAGAGACCTTTCTCTAGCCAGTCCTCTAATCACTGACAAGACATAGACTCGTCAGCCTACCCTTTCATGAATTAGATCCCCACCCTAGCGGTCAGAAGGTAGGTACACTTTGCAGCAGGTTGCGGTCCTCACTGCAGGTACTTTTTTCTATCACTGTAACTGCTGGATTTTATCAATAACTCTGAGCCTATAACAGGCCCGGTGAGAACTATTCTCCTAACCGCTGGTGTAGCTCTGTTATAACATTGATACAGCGGAATGCAGATGCGGGTACTTTCAGGAAACCCCAACACACCTGCTACTTCACTGCAAGCAACATCCACTACCAGAACACAGAAAAGACCTTGCCGCGACAATAAAACCAATGCCTCTAAACTGGATGACAGCCATGCACACAGACAAAGGACTTCAAGTAACCATTGATAAATTCCTTCGACCATCTCAGATCGCTACTAGGAACTGGACACTGGGGAGAGACATGAAGGTGGAGACAGGAGAGAACACATAGGATAGGGAAGACTTGAAGATAAAGGGGACATCAGCAAGCTTTACCATTTGTGACTGGAGTCTCCTGAGACCCCTGTAATTTCCTGAGATTTGTAAAATTTTGCTGATGGAAGGAGAAGGGGCAGGATAGTCACCAAGATACTCGTACCTATTGTTAAAAGATGGAATGGAGAGGACAATATGGATGATGACCCTGGAAGAGGGTATAAGAGTGCAGCCATGGATATAGCTGCAGCTCTTGAAATTCTTTCTTTGTATGCCATATCCAGTTTTGGATGCAAGCAGTATGAGTAATAAATAAATAAATAAATAAGTCATCTTCAGTATTCCTAGAACCATAAAACACCATCATCATATTATATTCCTTACGAAGAATACAAAAATCCGATAAATAAGATATGGGAAGCCCTCTAATATACATAGAATATAAACAAATATTAACAGATGATTTCTTTGTATGACTTCTTCCAGGCTCAAAGATGAGGTCCTCTGCAACCTCCGGCAATACTAGTAGTTCATGTACTCTTACAGCACCAATTTTAGTTTTTGTCTCGGATGGTTCTTCGGTGTCACTCTTTGAGCTTGACCTTCGTTTCTGCTTCTTTTGTATTTTCACGGCTGCCACACTGACAGCAACAGGTTTCTTAGACATTGCATTGCAACACGTGGTCCATTTGTATATGGACTTGCCGAATCTGACTAGGCTAGAGTACCGCTTACGTATTCAATAGGTCGGGGAGGCCAGAGGTTACGCTTTGGCTTTGTTGGATTGAGGCCCAACAGGAATTTGACCAATCCGAAGTCTAAGATTCCAGTCCAGTTGGATCCGTTATTCCTGAGATTCTACGGTATTGCACAAGTCAGTTTACAGCGATGGGGAAAATTATTGTAGAAGTATGGTACGAGTCCTATTGGCTGGGGCAGCCACCTAAACCTTGTTTTTAGGTCCCTGTTTCTACAATAATTTTCCCATAGCCGTATGTACCTACAGGGTAGTACCGGAAGGTCTCTTACTCGGGTGCCAAAACTTTGAGGGCGGTTGTAATAGGGTTAGGTTTCTCACGTTGACCAAGACTCTTAACAAACCAAAGACTCTACACGTCCCAACCTTAAAAATTCTTTTGTCGGCAATGCGAGTCTAGTGACTTTAAGATTTAAAATGCCCTACAATATTGCGTGTGTACTCAGTTAGTTATCCCTAGTAACTCACCTCAGCTTACTAACTTTAAATTCTAGAATGACGAGCGATTTCTTCTATCCACAGCCTGGTATGGAATTGTTTGGCCTCCTGTAAGTTGTTATTTATTAACGATAATTCAATCAGGCGGAGTGGAAAGTCACATGTATCAGCTTGCCACGGTATATTCCTTCCCCCTGTTCTTTTTACGGCAAAACTAATCATTAATTTGACAGAAACTGATTGATCGCGGGCATAAGGTAATAATTATAACCCATTCTTACAAGACTCGGCATGGGGTGCGATACCTCACAAATGGCCTCAAGGTTTACTATGTTCCTTTTTTCGTCATTTATCGAGAATCGACGCTACCAACGGTCTTTTCTTTCTTCCCTTTATTCCGCAACATTCTAATCCGCGAGAAAATTGACATTGTTCATGGACACGCCTCGTTGAGTAGCCTCTGTCACGAAGCTATTCTTCACGCTCGAACTATGGGACTAAGAACATGCTTCACGGATCACAGTCTGTTTGGATTTGCAGATGCTGCAAGTATCCTTACCAATAAGTTATTAAAATTCACCCTGAGTGATGTTGATCATGTTATATGTGTTAGTCATACTTGGTTAGGACCACACTTTTTTCTGTAGATGGGACCAGAAACACTGACTTGAACTGATATTGAAGTAAAGAAAATACCGTACTACGAGCTGCCCTTGATCCAAGTATGGTCTCAGTAATACCCAACGCTGTCGTGGCCGAGAATTTCAAACCGGATCCGACAGCGGCTTCAAAATCACACATAACAATTGTAGTGATATCTCGCCTTTTTTATAATAAGGGCACCGATCTTCTCGTTGCTGCTATCCCTAGAATATGTCAGCTTCATCCTTCTGTCCATTTCATCATCGCAGGATCAGGTCCCAAAGCAATCGATCTCGAGCAGATGCTGGAGAAACACATGCTCCAAGACAGGGTTCAGATGCTCGGCCCTGTCCGTCACGAAGAAGTGAGAGATGTCATGGTTAGGGGCCATATTTACCTTCACCCGTCATTAACGGAAGCATTCGGAACAGTACTAGTAGAAGCCGCAAGCTGCGGGTTATACGTTGTGTGCACTAGGGTTGGAGGAATACCAGAGGTTCTACCTAGCCATATGACAGTGTTCTCGAGACCCGAGGAAGACGATCTTGTCAGCGCCACCAGTAGGGCTATTAAAGAGATAAGAATGGGAAGGGTCAAGACAGAGAAGTTCCACGAACAAGTTAAAAGTATGTATTCGTGGACTGATGTGGCTGAAAGGACAGAACGGGTTTATGAGGGAATTTGTATGGGGGAAAGAGTAGGTTTGATGGAGAGACTGAAGAGGTATTATGGATGTGGGATCTGGGCCGGCAAGCTATTCGTACTATGCGTAGTTGTAGATTCTCTGATATTGGTGGTGTGTATTGCTATCTTTACCCTTTCCGTAATCTTGGTAGCAGACCATAGTGTGCTAACTCGATTTCACCTCAGTTATTAGAATTCCTGTTCCCCCAAAGTGGAATTGATATGGCGCGGAGCTGGCCAAGGAAGGCCCCTAGGATAACTGATGGGAGTAGTAGGAGAGATAGATCAAACAGGAGAGGCTCCAACGTAGAAGCTTTAGTTGAAGAAGATTTGACTGGTGTTAGAGAAAGCTAGTCGCCTCGAGACCTATGAATGGAATTGTTCAGCACGGTAATTTAAGAAACCTAATGGTTTGTAACTAATTACGAATTAACTTCATTATGAAAAAGAAAAAAAAAAGCCCAATCTGATCGTTTTTGTTGGTGATAAGTATAAAGATACAGGAGCCTCAAAGGTGCTCAGAAGGATAGACAACCAAGAAGTGCACGAGAGACACCGGGAAAACCCCCCTAAACTAGCATCGCCCATCCGCAGTCATTATAATTCACCTTTATTTCCTGCGGATGTGATTTTCCTGGTAGGAGACTATCGCGCCTCGAACTGAACCATACTAGTGTTGTCAAAAGAAATTAGGACCCCAATAGGTGTATAGCTGAGAAGAGGTAGGAACTCACCGCTTAGTCCTTTGTTTGTAAAGAATGCGATGGCCACACTCTTTGCACCGAATAGGCTCGCCCTTGTTGATTACGACTTTCACTCCACACTCGGCACAGAGGTAGTGCATGGTGCCCGAAGCAGCCGATGCGCCAGCATAAGAACGACCGGCGCCACTATTTGGAGGTTGGTATGATTCACGCTGATCGGACATAATGGTGTTGTAGATTTCTTGGTGGATCTTTCTGTTACCAGCCAGACCAGAAGCACTTCTGGTGATTTAATTTTATTAGAGTTGCTAATACCGCCCGGGTAACTCTCAATAGCTTCTGTAGGCTACAACGAACGCAGTTCGGTGGATTCTCTTTCCTTGTCTCCCCCGAACAATACGACTCCTAGCCTTTAGTACAACTATAATCTTCCTACACTACTATGGATCCCGAACGAGAATGTTCCCGCTTATGGCGCGCCTGGAGAACTGTTCATGAAATGGTTAAGGATCGTGTAAGTGCTGTGGTTGTGAACGGTCCAAAAATTTGCTACCAAAGGCGGTGGGCTAATAGTTCCTAGGGTTACGAAATCTCCGAGGAAGAAGTGAGTATTACTCTCGATGAATTTAGACGCCACTACTGCGATAGCGAAGGCCGCCCCCAGTATGTACACCTTTCTCCCTCCATCCCTCACTCACTATAACCTATTTACCCAGTCCCTAGGCGCAAAAACATGACTTTTAAAGCGAATCCATCAGAGAAGATGCTGAAGCAGCATGCTGCGCCCCCCGGCCAACCTGCAAATGTTGGAACGATTTGGGTGGAGTTCTCTTCAGAGTCTAATATCGGTATAAAACATATGAGGACGTTTGCACACACTATTGTATCCGAGAACTTTCATACTGGTATATTTGTTTGTCAGCATAACCCCACCGCGGCAGCTATGAAGATCGTTCCGACTGTCCTCCCAGCTATAATCGAGGTCTTTGAGGAAGCGGATCTGCTGGTAAACATCACCAAGCACGAATTAGTTCCTACACATCACCTCCTCAGTCGGGAGGAAAAACGAAGGCTGCTCGAGAGATACCGCTTGAAGGAGACACAGCTGCCTAGAATACAGAGTGCAGATCCTGTCGCGAGGTATATGGGCCTTAAACGTGGAATGGTGGTCAAGATTGTTAGAAAAAGCGAGACCAGCGGTAGATATGCCAGTTATCGCTTGTGTATGTGATCAAAGGTATTCGGGGGCCCACAAGGTATACGGGTGGTTTTGATTGTATTATTTTAACCTTGCAACCTCTACTGTCTCTGAGGCTTTGTCCTATTTCCGTACGCTAAGTGCTTGATCAAGATGAAAATCTCGAAAAAGGAAAATAATAGTAATAGGAGGCTCGGGGGAACTGCACCGCGTAAGACAGCGATAAGAGTTTTTAATTTTTTTTTTCTTTCTTTTCCGCCCCTCATGCGATTGTATTTATAAACAATGGAGACGGAAGATTTCGTTCTCAAACGAGAAGAGAATACTATAATAAGAGTACAAAACAAATGGGGAATCAAAATCCCAACATACTTTTCATCCAATCGACTACCTTATCTACACCCTGCCCACAAAGAGCACTGATCGGTAACAACCCAACCCTTTTTCCATCATTCCTCTTCGTAGCTTCTAACTCTAGGTATTTCTTTAGTACCAAATACTTTTCTTCTGTATCTGGTAGGTCTGCCTTGTTTGCAATAACAAACCAAGGCTTTGACGTCATGCTCGGCCGTTCTTGTGGTAGATGCAGTGATCCTAGCTCAAACTCGGAGCCCTCTTTATCTTGTCTGGCTTGCGGTGCTTCTTCAAAAGGCACTAGAGAACCAAGTCTAGCAAACCGAGCAATATCCTCTTCAACATTAACTGATTTCTGTTTCTCACAGCTTTGGGCTGGCACATTCTCAATACCCAGATCCCCTATGGGTTCAATATCCACGTCTTTGTTCCCTGCCATCTCACTCATCATCCCTTTAACATATGGGTCATCTTCGTTACTCATTCCCTGCTCGTAAGCCCTTACTTCCCTCCATAGGCCTTTCAAATCGCCCACTGGATCGTCCCTTGAAAGATCAATCACAAATCCCAGAATTTTTGCCCTTTCAACGTGCCTCAAAAACCCGTGCCCTAGTCCCTTATTCAGGTGTGCATCTGAGATTAATCCTGGAATATCTGCTATTGTAAACCTAGGCTGCCGTTGACTTGCCCATGGTTCGACAAGGCCTTGGGGCGGCAACGCCCGTTCGTCTAAAACAATTGTGCCAATATTTGGCGATAGCGTCGTGAAGGCCCACTCCCCCACCCGGGCTTGTTTTGCTGAGACCGAACGAAGGAAAGAGGATTTACCTGCGTTCGGAAGTCCGACTAGACCAACATCTGCAAGAATTTTCAGCTCGAGCTGAATCTTCATTCGTGCACCCTTTCCACCTTTAGTTGCAAATTTAGGTCGACGGAGTTCGGTGGAGACAAAATGCGGATTTCCAAAACCGCCAGGTGCGCCTGGGAGAAGCAAAATCGGCTCCATTGTTGGCTCCGATAGATCTAAGTAGACAGGTGTAGGGTGGGTTTGTGTAAGAATATCTGAAGAGGACCGATGGTGGTAGAAGGGGAATGCGGCTTCGTTAAACTGAGGACTTTGTAAATTCTGAGATTGGCTTCTAGGGTAATGAAGCCAATGTTCATTTCCCCCATGTTTCCTACTGGGCTGTATGGGCTCTTCCGGCTCCTTTCTTCTTCTTGTCTTGAACTCCTCCTCCCCCTCCTCCTCCCCCTCCCCCTGCCACTTTTCCCTTGCCATCTCCTTTGCCTTTATCCTTTTCTTTTCTTTTCTTATTCTTGCCCTAGCTTTTGCATTCGCGATGGCCTTGGAAGTGTATTCCTCTTCGAAATCGCCTTCGGGGCCGAGCTCTTCCGCTGTTGGGTCCCACCGTGATATTTCACGTACTACTGTGCCCACTGGTACCCGGATTATCACATCATCACCTCGTTTTCCATTTATTGCACTCCCTTGCCCATTCTTTCCTGCGGTGGCCTGCACCAAGCCATCTCTTGCTATTTTGTGGAGGGAGGTTTCACCATATACAGCCTGGATATAGATTGAACCACCTGTCCCACCATCACCACCATTTGCGGGACCATTGGGAACGAACTTCTCACGAAGAAACGAAATACAACCATTACCGCCAGAGCCTGCTAAAAGTGAGAGTACTCTAAGATCCGTGAAGGGCGAAGAACTGAAGGTAGAGTGCGGATGGTGAGGTTGCTGGACAGAAAGTAATTCTTCCACCTTCCCCGGCCTTCCTTCTTCTAATTCTAGAATAGATTGCTCTTGTGTCTCGTAGTTTAACTGAAGGCTCTCTCTTAGGGGTGCCCTAAAGTTTATAAGCTGACAAGATGAGGATGTCAATGATTTTGTGACCATTAAAGATAAACCCAACCGTTGAACGCTAAAGTGCCAGGCCGGTGCCAGAGGATAGAGTGAAGGAGCTAGAACTGGCCGGCCGGATATACCCCGAGGGTATTTGGGAAGCAGTCGAAAAGTCATTCTTGCGGCAATTGAATGCGTGCTTTTCGCTTCCAGTTGAGTGAAAAGCGTTCACTTTTTAAGAAGAATAATCCGGGTAACACGTGTGGTTACAGTAGCTTAGCATGGGAGAGCACCAGCACGTAAACACAATAGATTTGCGCCCTCCCACTCAACTCGCCAGTTCAGAATCACCTCACGCCTTGCCTTAACTATTAACTTTTAGGTTCAACTTGCGGACTACCGTAATCGCGTTGTAATGTCTGGCGCTCGTCACTGGGAACAAGACAAAGAGGCGACAGTCTACATAGGAAATCTCGACGAGAGGGTGTCGGATGCGCTAGTTTGGGAGCTCATGTTACAGGCCGGACGGATCGTATGCTACCCCTTTCCCTCTAGGTCCTTCACAAATAACTCTAATAGCCTAATATAGGTCAACGTTCATTTGCCAAAAGATCGTGTCACTCAAACACATCAAGGCTTCGGTTTTGTGGAATTTATCTCAGAGGAGGATGCGGAATATGCTGCCAGAATCATGAATCAAGTGCGACTCTATGGGAAGCCAATTCGCGTGAATAAAGTATATCACTCAACTTATAATATGTTTAGATCCCACTATTGACAATGGTGACAGGCCTCGGCGGATAAACAAAAAACAGTAGAGGTTGGTGCTGAGCTGTTTGTTGGTAATTTGGATCCGATGGTAGACGAAAAGACGTTGTACGATACATTCAGCACATTTGGGAACCTTGTTGCTGCGCCCAAGGTACGTCACGGAATGCGGGTCGCGCATTAAGGCAATGTTAATGATTTTTTCTTTAGATTGCCCGCGATGATCAAGGGGTATCCAAAGGTTTTGGTTTCATTTCTTACGATTCTTTCGAAGCCTCTGACAAAGCGATCGAATCCATGCATAATCAATTTCTTATGAATAAAGAGATCAACGTCCAATATGCCTATAAGAAAGACGGCAAGGGAGAGCGTCACGGAGATCAAGCGGAACGAATGCTCGCAGCTCAGGCCAAGAAACACAACGTGCAAGTAACCCCCCAGCAGCTTCCTGCTCAATTGTTCGCACCCACTGGTCCTGCCGCTGGTGTCCCCCCTATTCCTGTTGGACCAGGAGGCCCTCCTCCCCCCTCTGGACCTGGTGGATTCCGACCAGGCCCTCCAACAAGGCAGCCTCAACCAATGGGGATGGGGATTGGAGTAGGAGTGACCCACGACCAAAGCCATATCGCTGGGTTCCAGCGCGGGCCGACACAACAGCAAATGGGTCGTGGAGCTGGTGGCCCGCCCCCTCAACATCAGCAGCAACTGCAGCCCCATCAACCGCAACTTGCACCCCCCCCACAAGGACTTCCAGCAAGGCCACCACCTCCGGTTGGGTTTCAACAGCATCAACACCAGTATGGGAGACCTCCACCTCCTCCTGTGGGATTCGCCCAACAGATGCACCCTAGCAGTTTTGCAGGGCAGCCCCCCCCATTACCAGCAGGATTTGGAGGACCACCCCCACTGCAAGGATTTCCGGGACAGGTTCCCCCAGGTGCTCCCCCGGGTGCTCCTGGGTTCCCACCACCAGGGCCGCCGCCGAGTTTTGGAGGATATGGCAGAGGGCGGTAAATACAAGTCCAATAATAACGCTTTTTATGTATTAGGAGTCTTCCACTTCCCTTGACATTCCCCACTGTTTTTCATTTTCTGTTTTTCTTCTGGCAACCATGATATTGCGAGGACGATGACTTCATTTAGGCATTAGTTAATTCTTGTTTGTTTTATTAGGTTGCTGGGTGTACAATAGAGGATACGTTTGATAGTGTCTTTGGGAAACAACTAAAAGGAGGGAAGGATCAACAGCTGTATCCTTTGATACAAATTGTAGCAGTACCTAGATCCATTACTTTAAATGGCCAGGGTTGTAGACCACATAGAGCGTGTTTGGGCGGGTTAGGGTTGATTTCGCGGGCTTGTCCTACCCCGTAGTCTTCTACTATCTATTATCTATTATGTACTAGATTACCACTTTTGCGCACTTTCTCGAAAGATGATTGGCCGGGAGTGAGAAACCCTAACCCAGCATGGCAACCAGCCCGCCACCCACCAAAAATTTGGAGCAGGCAGGCAGTGATACTGGCATTAACAGGATGACATTGGAGGCATCAACTGGAGCTGAAATTAATTGGAGGTGGTATTGGAACTGGCTATGGGAGAGACCGACCTATGTACATATTTTGCATTGGAGGTGGCTAAGTAGAGTTGGTACGAGTTAAGATACTTTTATTAATGGAACTGTATAACCACATGTATGGAGGAGGTTAGAGCTACATGTAGCTATGAACAACAGTGGGAGCTATCCAACGGTACTGGAAGCTGGCCAACGGTACTGGGAGCTGGCCATGGAATGGCTAAGGGCAACATTAATTAACTACTGGAGGTACATCAGCAAGCTTTACCATTTCTGACTGGAGTCTCCTGAGTCTCCTGACAGTCTCCTGAGTCTTCTGAGTCCCCTGTAATCTCCTTAGACTTGTAAAATCTTGCTGATGTAGTCAACTATGCCAGTGGGTGTACTGCCAGTGGAAGTGGGAAGTACTACACGGAGGGGGCAGAGTTTCAAAAGTATACACTTACAACTCGCGATCACAAGTTGGCCACCCCTTTTTTTTTTTTTTTTTTTTTAAATCATGTCATTTCATTTCTAGGTACAAATGTTGCGTGCAGTCGAAGACTATGGCATAAAAGACCAAACCCCTATCGTGATACAAACTGGACGTCCCCTAAAAAAAACAGAGAAGGAAAGCACGAAAGGAAGGAAACATAAAAGGAAAACAAATGAAAAGTCAGGTTGGGCGGCGGAGAAGAGAAAAGCAAATAGAGATACATAGGAGACCACCGGTGGGCTAACCTTCCTCCGCTGGTTCCTGTGAGCCTGTGGCTTGTTGCCTAATATTAGGGCTTTGGTAGAGTGGGTGCCCTTGGGGCCAGTTTAGATGCTGGTGGATGAGAGGGAGCTGGGGGTGGAGTAGTCCGACCCTGAGAGGAGTGGGGAGGGGGGGGTAGGGGGCCGGGTAATTGGTCCTGGTAGCGGAGATGTAGGCTGCTAGGGCTAAGGAGGCGGAGGAGTTATCCCAAATCTCGTCGAGGGAGGAGGTGTGGGGGAGGTAGAGGATTCTTTCGCTCTCTCTCGCCGGGCAGGTGAGGATGGCGTGAGAGGTGGTTTCTGGTTCCTGCTCGCAGCGTGGGCAGATGTCGGAGGAGGTGATGTTGATCCAGGATTTGTGTGCCCTCAGGTAGCTTTTGGCCGTTCTGATTTTGTATATCCTGGATGCTGTGAATTTGTGGAGAGAGGTGAAGACAGGGAGTTTCAGGGAGGGGGTGAAGTTGTAGTAAGGGGGTGGGGGGTAGGCTGCCTCCCAGTGTGGGATAAGGAGTTTCTTGGCCCTATGGGCTAATTTGTCCTTAGGGAGCCCTTCCTCAATGAGTGGGCGGATGAGGGCGGCTAGTTTTTCGATGGGGAGAGGAGCGACGCCTTTAATGGCGTTGGAGTCCCATCTGGGAGGTGGGTTGGGGTGTCCCCTGAGAAGGGAGGCGTGTGAATGGGTGCGCGTGGTGGATGTGGTGGGGAAGTTTCGGGGGGACCTCCCAGTTACGGGGTTGTTGAGTGGGGAGGCTAACAGTATCCGGATGGCATACTTAGACTTCAGGAAGATGAGGTATAGGTCGAGGAGGGGGGAGGCTGCTTCGATGTAGAGGGCTTTGAGGTTGGTGGCCCTAAAGCATCCTGTGGGCCAGCGTAGGACTGAGTTCCAGAATTTTGTAAGGGCCTTGAGTGCAGAGAAGAAGCGTTGGATGAGGCCGAAGGCAGCTTGGGCAGTGGCGAGGCGGTGGGTGAAGTGGGTGTTGGGGTCAAAGGACTGGGTGAGTCAGAAGCCTATCCATTTGACCTTGGCAGAGGGGGTGAAGGTGTGGCCTTCAAGGGTGATTGGGAGGTGGCAGGGGGGGCCCCTGTCTCTTTGGGTCCTCCAGTGGCTGAGCTCAGTTTTCGCTACGGAGAAGCTGATCTTTTTGGGGGAGGCCAGATCCGTGAGGGCGTTGAAGTGGGCGGTGAGGGTGGCGATGTTGTCCTCGTAGGACTGTGAGGCGGCTGTGATCGCGAAGTCGTCTACGTAGGAGAGGGTGATGCCGGGGAAGAGGTCTTGGTGATGGAGGAAGTTTACGTAGATGAGGAAGAGGAGAGGAGAGATGGGGGATCCTTGTGGGACCCTGACTTGGACGGGATTGGGAATTTTGGTGGATCCCTTGAAGATGAGAGTGATGTGGCGGTCTTAGAGGAAGGACAGGATCCAGTTTACTATGTAGGGGGGGACGTGTCCGGCCGCGAGGGTGGAGGCGAGTGCCTGTTTGAGGACGTGGTCGAAACCTCCTTTGACATCAAGGAGGAGGGTGGAGACTTTGAGGCCGGCCAGTTGCATGGCTTTGGTCTCGTGGAGGAGGGTGGTGGCAGCGTCGGAGGTGGAAAGGCCTGCGACTGAGCCGCACCGGTGGAGGTGGATGAGTCCAGTGTTTCTGGCGATAGAGGCAAGGCAGAGGGTCACCACCTTCTCTAGAATTTTAGAGACAGTCTGGAGGAGTACGATGATGGGGTATGAGGAGGGGAGAGAGTAGTCTGGTTTGTTTGGTTTAGCTAGGATGACCCCGTTCGCGCTTTTAAACGTGAGGGGGTGGTAACCATGCTTGAGGAGAGGGTTGAGAAGGGAGGGGAGGATGAGGGGGTTGGCTTTGTGTACGGCTTACCATACGGAGTAGGGGATGCCATCAGGGCCAGGGACGGAGAGGTTGCTGGTGGAGCTGAGGACAGAATGGATTTCCTCAGTGGTGATGATGGGGACGTCGTTGTAGTGGATGGGGGGGGAGGAGGGGGGTCCTGACGAGGGGGGAAAAAGGCGTTGACCAGGTTTGTATTGAGTGCGTGGGGGGTGGGGGAGTTGGGGAGGGTGGGGATCCGGTCTTCGGTCCTGGTGGCGGACTTCTTGAGTTTGCATACGTCTTTGATAGACGTGTTGGACACGAAGTAGTTTCAGTGGTTTTGCTTAGCGCGCTTAATGGTGTTGAAGTAGTCATTTTTTGCTGCGTTGGCTTCGAAGGGAGGGGCGCGGCCTTTTCTCCAGGCGCGTTATACTGAGTGGAAAATGGTTCAGAGCTGTGAGAGGTTGGCATTCCACCATGGCTTCGACCATTTGCATGTCGTCTTGGAGGGTGTGTGGGTTTTGAGGAGGTTGGTTAAGCTCGTGAGGGAGGTTTCGAACCATTCGTCGCTGTTGATCGAGTGGGGCGGGGGGATGTGTAGGTCCCTTAGAGCCGGGGGAGGAGATTCCCAGTCGGCGGCGGACCAGTTGGGGGAGCTGAGGGGGGTGAGGTCAGAGGAGGGGACGGCTAGGGAGATGGCTAGGGCCCTGTGGTCTGATCCTGTGTTGGCGGAGAGGGGTAGCCATTTGCGGATGCGGGCGCTGGCTCTGGGGTTGGCAAAGGCGAGGTGAATGACTCCATGGCGTTGTGTATGGGAGGGTGAGATCCGGGTGTAGATGCCGGTGTTGTTGATGAGGAGGAAGGTGTTGGTGGTGGCAGTGGAGAAGTAGGGCTGGGAGAGGGAGAGCTCCTGGGCTGAGAAGGAGCAGAGGGGGTCGGCTTGGGGGCGTGGATATTGAAGTCCCCGAGAATGATGGAGGGGTTGTGGGAGTGGGTGAAAATGTTCAGCGGGTCAATAGAGCGGGAGTGATTGGAGAGTTGTCGGTTATAGACATTGGTGATGTGGAGTGTGGTGAATGAGGAGGGGGAGGTCTTGAAGAAGATGTTGGCGGAGATAAAGTCTCTTCTTGCAGAGGGGATGGGGGAGGCCGAGTTTTTCTCAAGGAGTGTGTTGGAGATGTAGAGACAGGCGTGTATTTCGTCATTAGGTGTGGTGGGGAAGGGGGAGTAGAGAGTGAAAGAGGGGGCTTGTAACGGTCTGTTGTTGTGAAGGGGGGATTCCTGGACCGCTATGATATGAGCGGTCTGGACCATGTGAAGTGAAAAGAGAGTGATGAACACAGGGTTGCTCCCAGCGCAGTTGTGTTGGATGATGCGTAGGCCGGACGGGTTGTTAATGCGGTTGTTGTGCTGCATTTAAACAGACGCGGGGTTTGAAAGGTCCATGGTGATGTGCATGAGAGCGTTCAAGGGCTGGGGCTCCTTGGCGGCGGACTTCTTCGGGCAGTTGGGGCAGGTGGGGTCCGTAGCGGGCTGAGGGCCGGTGCAGTTGATGCATTCCCGGGGGAGACAGGGCAGCAGTTAGGGGTTGGCTTGGAGGAGCCTGGGCAATTGGTGGAGGGGCACTTATGGTTGGCTTTGGTGTGGGGTTTGGAGGAGAGTGGGCAAGTGGGTTCCTTGTCTTTGCAGCCTTGTTGGGCATGGTCAAACTTCTGGCAGTTGCGGCATTGGGTGAGAGGGGTGGCGGACTACATGACTGAGCAGCGGCGGGGGCAGGAGAAGAGTCTGATAGTGGTGCCAATGACAGCGGCTTCCTCGGCAGTGACTGTGATCACTACTGTGGAGGTCTTCTTGACATTGCAGGAGGTGTCGTCTTTATTGAGGAAACGGGAGGCGGAGGGAGTAATGCCTACGGCGAATCTGTCTTCTTTCGGGAAGTCCTTGTCAAGGGCTTCCTTGTTGGGGAAGTTGTAGAGGGGGATGCCATGGATGGCAACGTCGACATCAGTGGGGGCGGAGCGGAATAGTTTCAGGGGATTTGAGGGGGTGGCGATTCTGGCGTTGATTTGGGCGGTGAAGGTCTTGAAAAAGGGGTTGTAGAAGGAGGCCGGGACAGTGGGGTAGGAGACGATGGAGACGGAGCCTTTGGGGTTGACGGTATCGGAGAGCGAAGTGAAGGGCGTTCGCTTTTTTCTGCCGCTTATGGTGATGGACGGATTTCTCCGCGAAATTGTTCTGAGCGGGAGGGCTTCCTGAGTGGTTCAAGGCGAAGCGGCGCATGGGGAGGTTTCAAGGGCAGGAGCTTGTCCGAGGTCTTTTTTTTTCCTTTTGGCTTTTGGCGGTTGTCACAGATGTCTGCGGGTGATTGCTTGGTAGATCGGGACGATGCCGGTGCGTGCGTCTTGTCTAACTTTGGCACGGTTGTCTTCCTCAGCTCAGATGATGGCCTCGTGTTTGGCCTGTCTTCTCTTCTGGGTGGAGGGAGCGTGGGGGGCTTGGGGTTTGTTGGCGGGGCGGGGGCGTGGGGCGGGGCGGGGGCATGGAATTTAGCCAAGAAGTTATCGAGGGCGTTGGAGATCTTATGGATCTCTGTCTGTTGGTGGGTGGAGGGGAGGCGGTCGGCAATGGCCATGACCTTCTTGTCAAGCTCTTTGATGTCTTGTTGGAGGCTAGTGAGGTCTCTGGCAATTGTGCTGGTATTGCGAGCGATGCCGCAGAGGAGGGCGACGATGATTTTTGTCTCGTCAAAGACGTTGGGGTGGTTGACGATGGCGGAGGCAGAGTTGGAGATGACAGGGCTCTCGTCTTGGTAGGTGATGGCTGTGTCAAGGTGTGTGGAGGTGAGGATCTTGAAGATCTCTCTTGGTTGGAGAGGGGTTCAGGCAAGATAAAGCTTAAGTGCTAAAAACCTTTGGCTGTGTGTAACGTGGTTGCAACGCAAAATCTGGAGGTTTATTTCAAAAACTAAGGACTGCGAGTTGGCCACCCCTAGTCTATTATGTACTAGATTACATTTATTTGCGCCCGTTTTGCTTGGCATGTTACCCTACCCTGTCTGCAGCTAGCGAGCAACTGGGCACCCCACAAAAATACCAGAGCACAAAACAAGATAATAGAGTCTTTTAGCCAACGACCGTAGAAAAGTCCAAACGGAAAGTCCCAAAAAATGAGAAGTCCCAAAACCACTCTGCATGTAGGTTTTATGCGATATATCACTTTTTATCACAAGACTTAGAAATACACTTGAAGATATTTTGAGTCCCCAATATTGAGCATTGTGCTGTTAATGTATTCCTAATCCCATGTAGGCCAAGTCCTAACGCATACATAATGGTCTTGGGTGTTTTATTTCTAGGGACTTTTCATTTGTACCTTTCATCGGGCGGTGGCTAAAAGACTCTAATTAACATAAAGATACTTTATATAGAGCTGGAAATTGAAAGCTTAATTAGAATATAGAGCAATTTACTGAAACAAGGAGTGGAGGGTGTAGGGAGTGCAAGGGATAGGTGGAAGCGGGAGCGGAAGAGGCCTTGGGGGGAGTAGGTGGGAGCTGGAGAGGCTTTGGGGGGAGCAGGTGGGAGCAGGAGAGGCCTTAGAGGGTAGATGGGGGTGGAGAGCGGGGGGGGGCGGGGATAGGGGAGAGCGGGGGAGCCGTAGGCCCTCAATAACTGCTGTAGAAGCCCAGAGGACACTTGACATCCACACTTCGGGGTAAGCACCGGCAGAGTCCATGCAACTCGCGGTCGCGAGGTGGCTACCTCTAGTCTACTATGTACTAGATTACATCGATAATGGATACACCTTGGCATAAAATCCCGCAACCTAATTGGTTGAGAGTGACGCGGGTATTGACTAAGCAGAACACATCAAAACCTGTGAACTGGGGGAGGGGGATCGAAGGCTGTAATATGAAATGTCTAACTGTCAGGAATCGGAATTCGGAGGAGGAAAAGGGGGGGAGGCGGCCGAAGGCTCCCATAACTACATAAACATACCTTAGAGAGGGGATTAAAACTTACACAACTCGCGGTCACTAGGTGGTAACCCCTACTACTCCATTTACCGAAGTACAGTTGCTTCGGCAAATGACGAAGCGCAAACAACTTGGACTCTAATTGGAAACCATTGTTTCAATGCTCCAAAGCCTTTGTAAAGTATGTACTTATGTACCTACATCATATCCCAAAAATATACCAGTGTTGCGACTAGCAAAGCTGGTACTAGTTAATGTTTTCTATTTTTGTTTTCAGGTCCTATAGCTCTGTCTGATACCATCCCACTTCTTTTTTCCAATCCCGTTCCTAACACTGCCAAGACTTGAGAATAGAGGGTATCACACCACTCTACAGACTTTTCTTAGGCTTCACCGTCTTTAAGGTAGTCACATACTTCACTCACTTCTACTTCTACACTCAATTCTATGAACCCACACTCTCTATACTACAGCCCCAGTTGGACCAAGCCCCGCTCGGCCTAGGAATCACGGTGTGGCAGACAGAATATCTCTTCTCTTAAGCAGGTATTTCTTCCTAAGGGTGCTCTTAGATTGTTGTTATCGTATTCATCATAACAACTTCCCCTCAAGTTTCTACTACACAAACCCACCACTCCACCCTCATAGGGTTCTTCGCTTATGCTTCGAACCGTACTGTCCATGAACGCCTCTTCTTTGAATTGCAATTAGGTCTCCCCCCCTCGAGGCAACTGCCTCCCACTTTGAGAATACTATCTTAGGATTGTAATCGGATTCCACCGTCACTCATACAGGGACAACTAGTCTCTACCAGAAAGTCACAGATATTGAGTTGGCGTGACCGCAGAAAACAATAAATCTAGCACCTTCCTCTTCGGGCCATTTTGTGCATCCACACCAAAAAAATCTCTTCCGACCCCACACTGGCTAAGTACGGTTGTGAAGTATTAACAAACTTCAAGGTCTCTACTGAGCTGCATCATTCAACAAATTTATTTTGTTTTCAAGAGGTTGATTGAATGTAACGGGGCAACCGAGGACCATGAAAGAAACAATAAAAACGACGACGCAGGAGGGAAACTGAGGGTCGCAGCCAAGAGCTAGTGAAGACAAAGGTCCCAACTAAGGGTAAGGCAAGAGCAAGAGTACGGGCTCAAGCACAGGCGCAGAGTGGCAAGGTAGGGAAAGTGAGAATCAAATAATGACCCAAGAAGCTGTACGGTTGTTCTGAGACAACTTGTTCTGGAGTCATGTGAACCTACCAAAAGACTATAGGATGGCTGTACAGTGACTGTATTAGGGTGTCACACCAGACAACCCGAGCAGTCTCGTAAAGAGCTAGGAGTTCGAAGCGCTAACTACAAAGGTAGAAAGGAACGAGGTCTCTTCAGTCAATGCGATACTGTCAGTCTCGGTCGTCCACTGCTAGTCCTCAATGGTAATCAACGAAGTAGTTCTTGACGAAGTGTTCAGGTAAAGTCCTCACGGAATCACTAAGTCCTGAAATATAAAGCGTATAGATCGAATAGAATAGTTTTTTATATCGATAAGACTCTTTCTTCGTCGCTGATGATTTCAACAAAGTCGGAGAATTACACCGTATTTATATCCCGCGCAAATGTCACGCGGACTAGCTATTATAATTACATGATTCTAGATGCGAGACCCCGAAGACCCTGAAAACCTGCCAAGAACGCCAAACGTTTCTATACACCCATTCTAAAAAACCAAACACCCATGTCTAAAACCCAAACACCCATGTCTAAACATTCGTTTCATAAATCCCTCACGTTACATCCCGTTGCTGCATGCACTCAGCCTTCGTCAGTGGTCATGAGGAGTCTTCGGGATTTGCCTACCTGATAACCCCCTGGTACCGGGCTCGACTTCGCTCGCCAACTCTTTCCCGGTATCGTTATCTATCACCAAGGAGCATGGCTCATCATTAGGACTGATACCGATCGGTACCGGAGGTGTCGGGTAGTCTTACCTTCCCCTGGGCGCCACCAGCGTCAGCTTCTTCGTTACCTCCACCGATCACTCAGTTTTGGTCCGATTGACTCCAAACTCGCACTGTTGCCCCCTCATATACCCACCGGTGTCCAGAGCACCTGTGCCGGTGCTTTGACGCTCCGGGGGTTATTTTCAGGGTCGAAAACGGGTTCGTTTACTAGGGATTCTGCAACTCCGCACTAGGCTCCATACTGGCAGTACCGTGCCTCTCTGGCGCGCCCAGTGGGTGATAGTGGCGTGGGAAGGGCTCCTCCTCTTGTCTTCGGATCCCCATTTCTTATACTAGTAACAGACTGCGTCATGGGGAAAAAAACAGGTTTTCTTAGGAGGACCGAATAGTGCCTACACAAGGACTGTATCATGGGAGAAGGAAAACAGGTTTATTTGGTAGGATTGTATAGTGTCTGCGTAATAACTGTGTCGTTAGGAGAAGAGGAAGGTTTTGAAGAAAGAAACACGGATTAGGAATTAGGCCAGGAGGAGGGTTATATATAGGGATGCTGGTAGCAAGCTTTATAGATTTCTTTCATTTCCTCTTCACCTCATATTCCTGTTATCATAGTATATGGGAATCAGAATCCTATTCCTCGTTATAGTCTCTAGTCTTGAATTACCTTTGACTTTCGTTTCAGGAAGGAGAGCTTCATAGCTTCTTCTATAACCCTAACTACCTCGTCAACTGATCCTCGCTTTCCCTGCCCTTCCTCCTGCTGTTCACCTTGGCCACCGCCTTGTGCTTGCCCTTGCCTGTGACGGGACTCCGCCTCTACTAAACAGGAGTGTAGGAAGCAAGAGGGCCGGTAGAAGATAGAAGTTAGGTTTAGAGAGATAAAGTTGCTTCTGGGTAGACTTTGAATAATCTTAAGGGTCTTCCTCCGGTTGTTACAACGGATAATGAGAATAACTAGAACTAGTGGGGAGAAGTGTAGATGAGTACTTATACTCCAAATCTCTCTGTTTTCCTGCATTCCATCGCTCATACTAAGTTCCCGTGAAAACTCTGTTTTTGGAGCGGAACAATTCCTCCACTACCCCGCTTCTCCCTAAGCACCCTTAGCCAGGGTCAAGGATCACCTGCAGCTGAGCTGTCACACAGCTCCGGGCCTGTATTAGATGAGTCTCCACTCAGATGATCTACCCTAGGTGGCTGCAGAGCTGTAACTTATTGTAGATTATTCTCCGGCATAGTCGCTGCTGCCTGCGGCAGGGCTATTCGTGCACAGAGGGATACTGGGGATGCCCGGACACTTAAAGACCTCTCTAGCCGGTCCTCTATTCACTGCCAAGACCTAGACTCGTTAGCCTACCCTTTCATGAATAGATTTCCACCCTAGCGGCCAGAAGGTAAGTACACTTGCAGCAGGTTGCGGTCCGCACTGCAGGTACTTATCCTATCACTGTAACTACTAGATTCTATCAATAACTCTGAACCTATAACAGACCCGGTGAGAACTATTCTCCTAACCGCTAGTGTGGCTTTGTTATATTGCCCTAGCCTTCGCACAGAACCTTCGTCTTTTTGCTTGCTCTCGGCTGTACCCTTCAATTTCACTTGTGTCATTGTTTGCATCTGTCGCCCTTACAATCTGAGTCGTTCTGTCACACAACTAGTGAGACTAAGCGAGAAAACTACGAAGAAGTTATAACCAATAAGATATCACGGTTCAGCGCACAAGGCGGGCAAGTGCTTATTCGGGAAACGGTAACAGTAGTTGTCGGTTAAGATCGCCTCGATTGCCTGAATCAGAATAACAGATTAGGAAGGAGCTCGGGTAATGGAAAAGTAAGCGCTAGGGATATTAAGGATACTACAGGATGGAGTTATCGGTATTGGGAATAGTATGGATGCCTCAGCACTGAAAGGGGTTCCATGTGTTTCTATAGTCTGACTCAGCGATGGAAGAAATAGTTGTATATATAGCGCTCCATTTCTCCTATCGCTTCGGCTTTCTAGGCAACGTCTTCTTCTTTTTATTAATATATACCTTTGGCTCTGGCCTCCTGTCCTGCTCGTTCCCATCCCTGAATCTGAACCCGATCCCGACTTCGAACCAACTTCGGTCTATCCTAAGTTGACCCCGTCCCCGTCTCCGTTCCCATTCCCGTTCCTACTCATCTCTACTCTCCTGATCTCACTCCGTTAAACTACGTTGCCTCGTACATCAACTCCTGATAGATACCATGTTTTCCTCCAATCCCGTCCTCCCAGTCGTCACTGAGCGTATGCGTAACAGCGGGCTTGACCCCTCAACCTGGGCCGCACCTACCCTGTAGCAACCTTTTTCAAGCAATTTGAGGCTGATGCCCCCCTCCTCTTCGATTTCAGGATATATAATGTTATGTGCTTCTGCTATGAGAGGAATACGGCCCGCTTGGAAAGGGACAGAGCCCTCAATGAGGCCACTGTCATCTCAGATTGTGAACGACAAATCAGGGACTACCAAAGCCAGCTTGCGGAAGTCCGCCAACTCAATACCTTGCTCAGCAACCAACCTGCTCCTCTGCCCGCTACTCCGCCTGCCCCCTGCCGGGTAGAATTTGACATCCCTGATAATCAGCCACCTCCGCCTCCACCAGCCAGCTCTCCTCCTGCTACTCCCACTACTCTTCAGCTCGCAGCTGCCCACTCCGAGAAGGTCCCAGACCTCTACAAGTTTGATGGGAAAAGGGAGGAGCTCCATCCCTTCGTCACCCAGCTACAACTGAAGATGCTCGCTAACCATGATCGTTTCCCTGCCGCTCAAGCCCGTCTCGCTTACGCCATTAACCTACTCTCTGGACGTCCTCTCGCTCAAGTAATGCCACTTGTGGAAGGAGGACGTATCAATCTTGCTGACATTAAGGCCCTGATCACCATCCTGGAAACTACTTTCGGAGACTCTGACTGCGTCGCTACCGCCGAAAGAAACCTTGAACGCTTGACACAGGGGCCCCGAGACTTCTCCAACCACTTAGCCGAGTTCCAACGTCTGGCCGCTGAAGTTGGATGGAATGACGAGGCTAAAAAACATGCACTAAACCAAAGTCTCTCCCACGAGCTCCACTCTGCCATGATCCACCATGACGTCTGTGCCCCTACCGCCTAATATGTCCTACTCCTCCAGAAGTTAGATAATAGGCTAAACGATGCCCGCACTCGTGACCGTGCCTTGTTCCCCGCTCGCCAACCCTTTGGTCCCCCTCCAGGTCCCCATGCTGGTGGCACCCCCACGCCTCCTCTTGCTCCTGCTCCGGCCCCTCATCCCTCTCATGCCCCAGAAGGCACCGTCCTTATGGACCTCTCAGGCATTCGTCGCCCTCGTCTTTGTGGTACTCTTTCCACCGCTGAAAGTGCCCATTGCGCTGCCCAGGGTCTGTGCATGTATTGTCGAGGCCTTGGCCACTTCGCTAATGAATTTCCTGCTCGTCCTGTTGCTCGTCCTGCTCATATTTCTGCTATTTCTGAGGTCAGCGTACCTCCTGTTATGTCCGGGGCCGGCGCTCCCCCTGCTTCCAATAATGTCCTCGTGCTCCTCTTGTTTCTTCTATTCCCTCTGTTTCTTCTTTCTTCTCCTTCTTCCTGTAACGCTTTTGAGTTTCCTTTTGGTTCTCCTTCTGGTTCTAGATCTCTGGGTCTTGGTTTCTGTCCCGGTGTCTTGGCATTAGTCCCGACTGTTCGGTAGTCAGAGTAGGAATATAATGGGAGAGGGAATGTTAAGCGAGGAGGGATGTGGTGGACTTTTGGTCACGTCATTTCTTTCTAAGAGGTTCGGTTGCAGGGGGCATTCATAAGCAGAAGTGGTGTGATGGTGGAGAGGAATACGAGATGTGGTGATACTAGGTTTCCATGGGATTCTGTGGCGTGATGTGGGAGTCATAACGGACAAGTGGAGGAGAGGGTTAAATAGCTAGTGTAGATGTTTCCTTTAGTCTTTTCCTTTCTTTCCTCTCTGTCTCGTCTTCCTGTTATCTCAATACATAGGAATATACTCCTATACCCAGAAGCCATAGCCATAGTCCTGTCGAAGCTCGCCTTCACAGGCGAGACCTATGGTTTCTCCTCACCCTCGCCCTATATCCTCCTGCGATCCCTGCTTTCCCTATCCTGCCTGTGCTTATGCCCGTGCTCTTGCTGTAGTCCCTGCCTTAGTCTTTGCCGGTACCCTTCATCCTTCTGCTCGTTCTGGCTACGTCCCTCCATTACTCTCTTGCGTCATCGTTTTCATCTCTCGCCCTCTAGTCTCTATCACTCCATCACAGTTTCCCCGGTGCGATGTCTGCTTCTGCCCCTGCCAATGAGTCGGGTTTTCACGAAGACCTATACTAGGTGGCTTAGCCCAGGTCCACCTTATTTCCTTATCTGCTTCCGCTGTTTCTGGCGTCTGTGGTGAGAAGGTTTCGGATAACGATCATTTTGTCGTTTCATGTATCGTATCTGATCAAAATAAAACTGTTAAAACCTACTCACTTGTTGAACACTGGGGCTTCTGGATTTGCATTTATTGACGAAGAATTTGTACCCCACAAAGAAATCCCCACTATCCTCCCCCCCAAACCCTCGTGCCCTTCATGTTATCGATGGAAGAGAAATCTCCTCTGGTAGCATCAATTACATTACCCACTTCTCCCTTCACATCCAAGGTCATACTGAAACAATCACCGCATATGTCACCCGCCTTGGCCACTACCCCCTAGTTCTCGGAGTACCATGGCTCCGTCACTATAACGTGAACATTAACGTCGCCAATAACTCGTTGACCATTGGATCCCCTCGCTGTTTCCGCCGTTGCAAGGAGGATAAAGTTCCAGTATACATTAAGGGAATCTCATCGCCGCTCCCCATCATTTATGATTTTGAAATTGTCAGTACCGCCACATTGGCTGAATCCACTCAAGGGTCCGCGATCTATGCCCTCCTCCTGAATGGCTCCACTGAAGCTATCCCTTCTGAAATCGCGTCTTTGGTTCCCCCGAACATCACCACTTCTGGCGCCGCTTTGGTAAAGAAGATCCCCAGGAGCTGCCCCCTCATTGCCCTTATGATATTTCTATCAACCTCCATGTAGGAAAGGAACCTCCCTTTGGTCCCCTTTTTAGCATGTCCCGAGATGAGCTCGCCGCTTTGACCGAATTCATTGATGACATGCTGCAGAAAGGCTTCATTGAGGCAAGCTCTTCCCCGGCCGGCTTTCACATTTTGTTCGTAAAGAAACCTAGCGGTGGCCTAAGATTCTCTGTAAACTACCGAATCTTGAACGCGATCACGGTCAAGAACCGCTACCTGCTACCTCTACCCAAGGAGACCTTCAACCAACACTGGAATGCCCAATGGTACACCAAGCTGGACCTAAACAACCCATATAACCTAGTTTGAGTCGCCGCCAGGAATGAGTTGAAGACTGCATTCAAAACGGGAGCCGGCCACTTCCAGTAAAAGGTAATGCCCTTTCAAGTTGGTCTGACCAACGCCCCAGCAGTATTCCAACACTTGATTAATGACACCCTTCACCCTTTCCTGGACCACCTCTGTACGGCCTACTTGGATAATATTCTTATCTATAGTAAAGATTTAGAATCCCACCGCGACCACGTCAACCAGGTCCTACAGGCTTTCATCAAAGTTGACCTCTGTTGTTCCCTGGAAAAGTATGAGTTCCAGGTCCAAGAGGTCAAGTATCTGGGTATGATTGTCACCACCAAGGCCTGAAGTTTAACCCTAGTAAGATCAAAACTATCACCAAGTGGGCTCGCCCCCAGAATGTCAGAGATATCTAGGTATTCAATGGTTGGGTCAATTTCTATCACTGATTCATAAAGAACTACTCCAGCATTGTGCGCTCCCTGCCTACCCTGACTAA
The DNA here is from genome assembly GCA_024713755.1 of Morchella sp. 2018-W16. Taxonomy (NCBI): domain Eukaryota; kingdom Fungi; phylum Ascomycota; class Pezizomycetes; order Pezizales; family Morchellaceae; genus Morchella; species Morchella sp. 2018-W16. Next base: position 851,549 of record JAMGYY010000014.1, on the reverse strand, counting down.
GGACCATATCCCTATTATGTGGTCTCTGGATTGCGAAGGTGCCTTTGAGGGACTTAAGATTGCTTTTACCACCACGCCAATCCTCCGCCACTTTGACTTCGATAGCCGCATCATCGTGGATTGTAATGCCTCTGACTAGGTCACAGGAGGAACACTGTGCCAGTATGATGACGAAAGAATCTTGCACACCGTCGACTATCTCTCCAAAACGCATTCCCCCGCTCAATGCAACTACTATGAAATTTATGATAAAGAGTTGCTTGTAGTACTCAGATGCCTGGAAGAATGGAAATCCGAGCTTATGTCTGTACCTGAACCAATCGAAATCCTCAGTGATTACCGGAATCTGGAATACTTTATGACAAAGAGAGACCTGAACCGTCAGCAAACATGATAGTCTGAGTTTCTATCCCTGTTCAACTATGTGATCAAGTACCGTACAGGGAAGCAGGGGGGGAAACCTGATGCATTGACTACTAGTAGAAGGTATAACAGAGCCATATCAAACCATCTGGTATATGAATACACATGGGGCCCGTTATATTCGAAGAGTCATTGTTAGAAGCCAGTTGGTACAGTGGTAGGGAATTTTACGACAGTGAGGCTCGCTACCTGCTGTGAGAGATACAGGCCTCCTGACTAACTAGGGCAGAGGAACTATTCACGGGAAGTCTTGACTGACGAGTCTACTACTTCGCCAGTGCCTAGAGGACCAGCTAGAGCTAGGCTCTGAGTGCCGGGTATCTTCTACAGTCCCTCCGAGCATGATGGCTACTGCTGCTGGCGGTAGTAGCCTAGCCCGGGTTAAGTCTACAATGAGTGACAGCTCTATTGCAACATTGGGTATATCATCTGAGCGGAGTCTCATTCGTGCATGCCCAGAGCTAGCTGCTAGCCTAGGATGCAGATGATCCTTGACCCTGACTAAGAATGTTATGCTCGCGAGTCGAGAACGCTCGTTGGCGCTTAGAGAGAAGCGGGTTAACGGAGAAATTCAGTTCCGCGTCGCAACAGAGCTTTCATCAGAACTTAGTAGGAATGATAGAGGTCGAGAACTGAGAGGCTGGCAGTATAAGTACTCACCTCCGTTCCCGCACGTCTTCTCCGACCATCATCTCCAGTTTAGGAATCAGAGTGGGAGAAGTCCCTTGAGATTATTCTAAGTGCATACGCGAAGAATCTTTTATCTCTATACCTGATTATTCCTACCGGCCCTTTGCTGCTCCATGTCAGTGGAGAAAGCTTTCCATTGGTACCTTAGAGCACATCTATTTGTTCGGGAATCCCTTTTGATACTTTGTCCTACTCTCCTACTGTTGTAGAGGCAGAGCCCCATCACAGGAGGTCAGGACACCTACCCAAGGAGGGAGATGAATGCCTTGCGCATCAGAGTCAGACCCTGTTGAAGTCCCAAAATTTGGGTTTGTTGGCAGTCACCCCGGCTGTCCGAAGACAGTAACCCCTGAAAAAACTCTTTGAGCAGGCATACATCATTGACCCATTCCCAAATAGGATTATAGGACTCCTTTGTAACGGCATTCGATACTCCCGGGAGATTACATTAGTGGAGTGCTCCACCAGAAAGAGCCTCCTCACATATCAAGGAAAGCTTTTCTTACCAAATGACACGATCCTGCACCTCCATTTACTAAGAGAACACCATGATGCCCCCTCCCTTGGTCATCCCCGGAAAGGAAAGACGTTCCAACTCCTCGCCCGCTCTTATTACTGGCCCGCCATGTGCCGCACTTTAGACCACTACGTCTGGAACTGCCACACCTGCAGTAGGAGTGAGACGTCTTATCATATCCCTTATAGAGTTCTTCGCCCCTTTCCGATCCTGCGGAAGCCCTGTACGCACATTTCCATGGACTTTGTCACTGACCTACTAGAAAGTAAAGGCAAGGATGCCATCCTAGTTGCAGTAGACCGTCTTTCTAAAATGAGACACTATATCACCTGCCACACCACCACCGGCTCGGAGCACCTCGCCCGCCTGTTCATCGATAATGTATGTAAACTCCATGGCCTGCCTTCCACCATCGTCTCGGATCGGGGAACCCAGTTCACATCTAGGTTCTGGAATTCTCTCTTCAAGGCCCTGAAAATTGATGTCGCCATATCCTCAGTGTTCCACCCTGAAATGTACGGTCAGACTGAACAAGTGAACTCGGTTATGAAACAATACCTCCCTGGCTACGTCTCCTATCAGCAAGACGATTGGGTAGACTGGCTTCACTTCGTCAAATTTGCCTCCAACAACCACCCCTTCGACACCACGCAGGTATCCTCATTCATAGCTAACTATGGAATGGAACCCCGCCTCACCGAAAACCTCGCCCTTCCTCCTTTCACCGGCCAAGCCTAAGGCACCAATATTCTAGTCACCAAGATAGCAGAGATCTATGACCACCTAGAGCCTAAGATACAATACACACAGGACCATCAGGAAACGAACGCCAACTCCCGCCGCATTCCCGCACCAGTGTTCAAGGTATGTGACCAGGTATGGTTGAATACTAGGAACATCCAGACCACTAGGCCATCCCGCAAGCTCAATTGGAAGTGACTCGGGAGCTTCAGGGTGAAAGCCATAATCAGCTCCTACGCCTACGAGCTCTATCTTCCCTCAACCATGAAGATATATCCGGTCTTCCACCTCTCGAAACTCGAAGCTTGTGCCAGGGATCCTGTATTAGGTCATGTCTCACCTCCAGCTCCCCTAGTCATAGTTAATGGTAACAAAGAATGGGGAGTAGATGAACTCCTCGACTTGCGTCTCCGCTACTCCCGCCTTCAATACTTGATCAAATGGAAGAGTTATGATGCCCCTATTTAAAAATATGGTGAGAACTTCACTAATATTCCCCGCCTGCTGGCCCGCTTCCACGCGGCCTACCCCACCAAGCCAAAGTGTAGCGGAGTTCTCCCAGAGCTCGAACCTAAAGAGAGGGCTACTATCATGGCTTAGCCCCACTACCCTGTCTGCCGCTAAGGTACCTCCGAAACGGGGTTGTTGGTTGAGATCGGTCAATGTCAGAATCAGGATAACGGATTAGGAAGTAGCTCGGGTAATGGAAAAGTAAGCGCTAGGGATATTCAGGATACTACAGGATGGAGCTATCGGTATTGGGGATAATATGGATGGCTCGGTAGTGCAATGGGTTCTATGGGTTTCTATGGTCTGACTCAGTGATGGAGGGAATAGTTGTATATACATCAGCAAGATTTTACAAGTCCCAGGAGATTACAGGGGTCTCAGGAGACTCAGGAGACTCCAGTCACAAATGGTAAAGCTTGCTGGTGTATAGTGCTCTGTTTCTCCTATGTCTTCGCCTCTCTAGGCAACGTCTTCCTCTTGTTAGCAATATATACCTTTGGCTCTGCCAGTGGCCTCCTGTCCTGCTCGTTCCCATCCCTGAATCTGAACCTGATCCTGACTCCGAACTAACTTCGGTCTATCCTAAGTTGACCCCATCCCCGTCTCCGTTCCCGTTCCCGTTCCTGCTCTCTTTTACTCTCCCAACCTCGCTCCATTAGACTAGGCTGCCTCGCACATCAACTTCTGATAGACACCATGTTAGTCTTGTCCAAACTTGCCTTCATAAGCGAGACCTTTTGTTTCTCCTCATGCTCGCCCTGCGTCCTCCTTTGATACTCGCTTTCTCTGCCCTGCCTGTGCTTGTGCCCGTGCGCTTGCTATAGTCCTTGCTTTAGCCTTCGCTGGTGCCCTTCGTCCTCCTGCTCATTCTGGCTGCGTCTCTCGATTACTCTCCTGCGTCCTCGTTTTTATCTCTCGCCCTCTAGTCTCTGTCACTCCGTCACAATTATATTTCCTATAGCGAGATAACAGGAAGACGAGGTGAAGAGGAAGGGAATAAATCTAAAAGACTTCCTACTAACTTCCCTATATATAACTCTCCTTCCAGTGTAATTACTAATTTATGTTCCTTTCTCCAAAACCAGTTTTCTCTTCTTATAACACACCCTCTGCAAAGCCATTTCATTGTTCTGCCAAAGAAATCAGTTTCCCTTCTCCCATGACGCGGTCGTTGCGCAGCTATTGTATCCTTTCATATGGTGGGTGAGAATTCAGGTACTTTTAAGATGGTGGCGAGGTTTGGATCTGCGATCCACTAACCACTATTATCTTAATCTAGTTACCGGAAATGCAAAATAAAAAGCAAAAATAAAATCAATTTTCTATCTCATGGTACATGCACATGCAAAAGCTTTTACAAAGAGGTTCTTTACAGAGCACGCATTGATAAGAAGTACGATGAATTTCGCCTGCAGGGTCGTTAGGGTTATTGCACAGGGTAGGATTTTTTTTGGAAAGGTAGCGACACAACAAGCATCTCTGCTGAAGTGCAGTTTCTAGCATATCAGTGCCTGAAGAGAATCCTAAAGGCGACAGCCGATAGTTTTTGCCTATATAAGCATACTGTCGACTTTCATGGTTATTTCCTTTAGGTGGGTGAGGTACCACTGTACCATTATTTGAATGTAAACGTTCATAGCCAACTGTTAACATATTCCATACTAGCCGGGTACGAAATAGTCCATGGTTTCTCCAAAATGAATCAGATTTAGTAGGGCATGTAATGGTTTCTTGTGCTATGATAAATGTGTTGATTAAAGTTGTATCCAAAAGCCAAAAGATGATTGGAAAATAATTGCGGCACACACGTAGTTGTGTAGTATAATAACTTTGCCGTTGGTTTGCAATGTCAATTCCACCCATGAAATCTTTAAGGTTGACAGAGAGTGTAGGCAATCAGAGGAGTTGAGATATAGAATTACCTCAACCAGCTATCACTAGCTCGCGATTTCCTGATTTAACGATAGGCATCTGCCGAGATTGATACTGAAAGTTTTGACGTTCTGGTGTACACTGATGATAAGTCAGTAAAAATCTTACCAGATTTTTATTTTGCTATAGAACCCCCAATACTAAATCTTTACAAATACTTGAAGACAGAATATTGAAGGGAAATGAAACACATCGTTTATTTATTTTAGATTCCAGGGGATAGGAAGCAGAGTTGAGACGAACTGCTCCACAAGCTGCAATTTGCAAATTCTCTCTAAGGGCAATAAGGAGTGCAATACTACTGAAAAATTATCACTGTATAGAATAAAGCGATGTGTAGTTGACGATAAATAATGTGTTAGTTGAAAAATGGCATTTGATGTGGCAGAGAGAGATTGAGAACTATTGTAAAGAATACGATCAAGATAGGTAAAGGAAGTAAATCGTGATGTGAATAAAAAAGAGTATGTATACCCTCGTTAGCAAAGAGCTATCATTTTGTATCCTTTTGGTATTGGTTTTGCCCGCATACTAATTGTGTGTCTTAAGCGACCAGTAGATCTTATCATCATTTCATCAACTAATATATTACTTGCTGGTATGAGATAACATTGAAATAGACTTTGCAGGACAGATGCAAGTGGCTGTAAATTCACCGGAGATATATGAAAGTATCGATTTAGTTGCTCAAAACGTGTCTGTAATATATACTGCATTATCTGGTGTTGTGAAAATACATGGTTCTGGATCCAGTATAATGGCCCTCGCATAACCTCATACACACACATGTATATAATTATACCAAAAAATATCATCAACTCTGGTGCGCTTGTAGGCTTCCATGGACGGGTTTGTCCTTGTCCTGCTCTTTTTGATGCAGCATACGCATTTGTACTCCTTGCCAATTCTTCTTACATTTCTTCGGTAAAGAATAAGTCAAAAAATGAAAGAGAATGTAATCTGCTACCTGTATTATTCATAGGAAAGCCTTCGGGTGGATGAGTACACATTACATGCTCTGGCGCATGATGCTTAAAGGGTTGAAAGCGAGGTGGAGTAGGTAAATGGACTTCACTTGCAGGAATCATTTCTGATGTCTCCTCCTCTATATCTGGATTAGACATATCTTCTGTTACCACCACTCTATTTTGGTTATTATTACATCAATCTCCTCCTGTGAATCATCTAGATCCATATCGGATGCATTGGCCGGTCCTGGATTAAGGATATTGAGGATATTCATTCTGTTTTCTTTAACAGTTTAATGACTGTCTGTCCAATCGTCCTGAAAATGGAACCAGAAGAACCGCGTTGTCGAGAAGGTCTAGAATACATTTAGCATGCTGTCATCAGCAAGACTTCATTTGTCTCCTGAAGTCTCCTAAGCTTCAGGAGACTCAAAAAATATCTAGGACTCTCAGGAGACTCCCAGAAGACTCAGGAGACTATTAGAAGGCTTCAGTCACAAATGGTAGTTTGCTGATGATTCCATCTTGTCATTAGGATATCCTACCAGAGGTGCTCTATTTTGCACTTTAATTGTATCTGTTTCCTAATATATCCCAAAAACAACCTATTCAATCGTTTTGAAAATAGTACGAGAAGAACTGGGCCGTCGAGTAGGTCTAGAAACAACTTAGAATGCTATTATAAGCTCTCAGAAAGGTGGTGTACCTATGGGGTTTTGTTTCCAGCGCTTTTCGAGTCACTTAAGACAGTATAACACCTGGTCCAAACTCAAGCTTCAAGATCGACTTTCCTAATATAAAACACTTATTAGTACTCTGTGTTTTACTTCTATTAAGAAATAGCAACTTACCTTTATTCTCCTTCACAGTTGTGGTATTGCTCGTGGTATTGGAGTTGCCTGTGGTAGTTGACAGAACTCAGTGTACACCGTTCCAATCACACTGACATCATCATTGGCAGATCTAACCCTAACCCAGTCTCTCCCACCAGATACGCCAAAAACAGACGAAGGGATGGTTGTTTCATATGTTTACGTGACGCCGGGACATTGGGATAAGTTTTGTTAACGCCATAGGGTCTCCCTGCATGTGAAATTCTTGTACCTAGAACTAGTAGCAGGCCACCTCGCCAAGGCAAGGACTGGGAGTCGCTTTGGAGTATCCCTTTTGGGTATCGCTATGGGTAATGTATTGTGGTGCCGCGCTGGCACCAGCAGTCGGGTTTACCCTTTGTTCAAGTGATTGTTTAAGTGACTGTATTTTCCAAATTCCCAGTGTGATTAGTGCTATAGAAAAAAGATAAATAGGCTATTTTTGTACTTCATTTGTACTCCATCATTCAGCCCTGTCTGCCTACCTGTTCCTAAAAATGTCTGCTTCTCCCTCTTCTGATGCCCTTGCTGCACCCATCTCTGAAGCTCCTCCTTGCACCCACCTCTGAGGCCGCAGCTGCACCACCTGCACCAGCCCTCCCCGCACCAGTCCCCTCTGCTGAACTCATTAGAATCGAGCCCCCTCCTCAGTCTAACGGAACAGAGTAAGGGTTGAGAGTTAGGGATGGGGACAGGTTCGGGGGCGGGAATGTATCACGGTGCTAAGCGAGGGCGGGAACTGAACAAGCCAAGGTAAACCACCGAGGCGAGGATGAGGGTGGGGGGGCGGAGTGGAGTATGGTGTTGGTCTAAGGGAGGCGAAGAGAGATGGTCATGAGGTCTTGGGGTTATGGTCCTGGCGTCCTGAGAATGATGGCTAAAGAGGAGAGAGAATATATATTCGAGGAAAAAAAGCCCAGGGCCTAAGATGACAGGAAGGTTGCGTGAAGAAGAAAGGAGAAGAAGAAGTCCTGGCGAGGAAAGCGAAAGCTCCTATATATAAATACAAAAACCCTTAAGCTGACTCATCCCATAGAAACCCGTAGAACCCAAAGAAATCCATCATTACAAAAACCTGCGTATGGATTGACTCATAGAACCCTGCAACGAAACCCATGAAACGTAAAGAAACCCGACTAATCATCTTCCCATAACCGTGCTCGATGTCAAATGTCGCGCCGTGATAGAATGGTAGAGGGTCAACTCAGGATACACCGGAGTTGGGGCAAGTTCAGGTTCAGATTCAGATTCAGGGATTGGGACGGGGATAGGAGCAGGTTGAGGCCAAAGATATATATATATATTGCTAACAGAAAGAAGACGTTGCCTAGAGAGGCGAGGACATAAGAGAACTATGCTCTATATACACAACTATTTCCCCCACCACTGAGTCAGACCATAAAAACCCATAGAACATTCATCACTACCGAGCTGTCCATGCTATTCTCAATATCGGTAACTCCATTCCACGATAACCCGAATGCCCCTAATGCTTAAATCAGCAAACAATGGGGCTGCGTCTTGTGGCACCTGGGCGTCACAATTGGCACAAAATGCCAAAGACGTCAAAGACGCCCAAAAATCAATTGCTTACCTGTATCCCCATGCCCCGGCGCCGCAAGACGATCGGGGTCTCCCAAGGTGTCATCCCGGGGTCGTCCGACGAGAATTCGTCTTTTGACGAGAATTAGTCGTTTGAATCCGTCGCCTGACTCGTCTCTTAGCTCCGTTATAGGGCGCTGTCGTTCAATCTTATCATCTGGCATTGTCGAAAAACTATAGGACTTCGTTTCATTTTGTCGAGAGCCTGTAGCCTCGTCTTTTTACCCATGCCTGTCATTTTACTACGTCTTTCTCCATCATTCACCCTCTAGTTTCTTCATTTCTTTCTCTGACGAACCCCGACGTTCAATGTTCAAAATTCCGGCAGCGTCCTCGATATCGGCGGAAATCCTGAGCCTTGACGATAGTGTCTCGTTACTAGGCGAAATTCTATATGTCGAGAGTGATATCCGACGCGTGTAGATGAACATACGGCCCCACGAAAGTATTACTTTTGATTCGAGTGATCTCACATGAAGGACTCTAATGTATTCAAATATATATGTACATCTATCGTCTACCGAGTTTCCCTTTTGGCCTACCCGGGTTACGTCCTTTACGTCGTTCTTTCTTCATGATTTCCTCCCTAGTTGACTCACCGTCTTCCTCATCATCGTGTTCCTCCTCATTTTGTTCCTCATCCTCTGTGACATCTCTGAAAGCTGACTCACCCACTTCGGCCCACCTGACTCTCTCCTCGATCACTTTCGTCAGATACCTCATCCATACAATAGTTACTTATTTCGCCATCGCCGCCGTCCGACTCTCTATTAGAATCTAGAACCAGTTCTTCATCGCCTTCCAAGTCTCCGCCATCCTTCGCCGGAGATCTGTCAATAAACCGCCACCCCTGGCCGATGATTGCCTCGACTTTCTGCCGACAACCTTCGTGGTGTTGGTTCTATTGATCCGTCTTGTCATTTCACGGCGGATATTAGTTATCATCAAACCTGATGATTCTTTGTCGGGAAATGACCGCTCCCACGTTCGCATCTGCCTTTCAAAGATCACTAACTCGACGGGAGGTCAGTAGGTACTATACTAGGAACGGCTTTATGGGGTCACCTACCGCCACAATAATCCCTATTAAAGACGCCGTTCCTCCAGTGGCTACCCCCTAAGACGCTGACCCTGAGGGAGTGGTGGATCACAGTAGATACTAAACAGATAAACGTCTGATTGATATATTCGCCAAACTCTGGATGCTTGATAGCGATCCCACGATTAGTCTTGTAGTAGCAGTACACGATAAAGCGCGGTATCTGCAGTGCGGCAAAGTGCCATTGAGCAGGCTGATTTTGTCAGTTGGAGAAACACGATTGACAAATCCATTTAAAGGCATTTGATGCATGGGATATATAACCTCGTAGTGGTCCGGATCACAATCAAACCTATCCCCTGCTAATAGCTAGTTGACCCGTTCTTTGGCCTTCTCAGTGGTAAGACGGTCTAACTGGTAGTACGATTTGATGATACTCTTCGCCTTTTCCATCATGTGAGAGCGAGCACGTTGATGGAAAAATCGTACCTTATTCTCGAGGCTCAAAGTTAATTCGCCCTCCTCATCCTCTGTTGCCCGATCCCACGACTTTCTGACCATACTACTTAGCTCAAGTATTGAAGGAGGATAAAAGGGTATTCTTCGTTATATCCCATCCTGCCCTCTCCAATAAAGTCCTGTGAGGAACGTCAAATCGCCCAAGATCTCTCCGTCTCTTACCTCCTCCTCTGATTGTAAGTAGCTTCGAAGAAAGGTCAATCGACGAGTCCCTCCTCCCTGAAACTGATCCACCTTCCTGCCCTTGGCTATTATATTCCTGACTGCTGCTTGTTGAGGGTGGCCTAGACGACACGGGACTCAGCGGTCGACTTTCGAGGGCGATCAATGTGCTTCCCCGATGGTGGCGGCTTGGTGTAGGAAGTGCGTCTCCTGGCGGATCCTCCTGTGGGTGGGCAGATTTGGCGCTCTGGCGATGATGGTAACTCGTTGCAGACAATTCGTCTTTCGACAAACCCTGGCATGATTGAGGTGATCCCAGGTCCTGGGGACAACGGCGGATAGGCGTAGGTAATCCGTGTTTGGACGGAATGTCCTGAAACTGGGGTATTTCCGGTGGAGGACTTGAAAGTGGGGAGGTGGACGCTCTTCTAACAGGGGGCTTCCTGACCTTGGCTAAAGACCTCTCTCCATAAAGTCTTAGATCTATATTTGTTGAGGCTCTCTGTGACGGTTCCTCGCCACCCGAGGTTTGTGACTCATCGTTTACCCGTCTGCGTCTTTGCGGGGAAGATCCTGATATTTCGTGCTCGTCGTTTACTGCTCGTCTCCGTCTCTGCAAGGAAGGTCCTGATGTCCACCTCATCGATTCGCTTGGAAAAGTGCTGGGAACTTCCTGTGATGAATGCACCTGTCGTCGCCCGGTAATTTGCCTACTTTTACTTTTGGTAACAACCGTTTGTTGAGAAGGCGTAGCTTCGCTCCCGTTGAATGGATCTGGCAGTCGTCGTGGCATCGTCGGGATCTGATTGTCGGAATCTGATGGTTGTATGATGATACAAACAAAGAGTTGGGAAGTCAAGGGGGCAAGGGGGCGGGTTATCAAACCATATGAGCAAAAAAAGAGGTGGCGAGAGGTGGGTGTGGGGCGGAGTGGCGTACGAGAGTCTTTGGGGCGTAGTAGCGAAATGGGGGTATGATGGTGATCTCATTAATACGTACATGTAAAGATCTAAGATATTCGACTAGCAGATAACCCCGAAAATAAACGCCCCACCCCCCTAAACGCCTAATGTGAATTAACTAGCTATCCCAAAATGAAATAGCATAAAAGACTAGTAGAAATCTGTATTCCAATGTAAGCTCAAACATGCCGTAGCCCAGCGACCAAATCTGAAAACGACCAAATCCAAAAAAAAATGTAGAGGGTAAGGAAAGTGATGAGCATATCAAAAAAAGACAAAGGCCAAACAAAGGACTGAGCCACTTAAAAATATAGAAATGTAGAGAAGTCACAAAAGCACCAAGAACTAACTTACGAACGACGAGGTTTAAGCTAGGCAGGAATAGTTTTGTCTGTTTCCCTCACCCTACCACTACCCGATGAAACATGTGATAAACTTGAAATGCTTGAACAATTATAGTTGGATGTGGTAGGTGGTGGAGGAGCCGGGACCAAAGACGACCACCGATTAGGCTCGTCATTCTACGACCACTGACCAGGCCGACTAGGAGTCGATAGGGAGGATGAGGGTGGTGGAGGAGGGAGGGGTGTCGGGCGCGATATTGGTGTAAAAGTAGATGGGGGAGGGGCTATAGGGGGGCGCGTCGGTAAGGCAATAGGTAATATCGATGAAGGGCCGGGGTCTGGCAATTCGAATGTATCAATATCTATATATGTCGATGATGTAGGGCTAGGCCCCGGTGAGGGCGATAGGGATAAAATAGTAAGCTCTGACGACGCCAGATCAGGTGAAGTTATTGGTTTAAGTCTTATCTTAATTGGTGAAGAAGGCCCTGCCCTCAATCGTGCAGTTCTGCTGGCAGGTAAGGATATGGATTAGCCGTCAATCTTCTTTCTCCCCTTCAGTCGTCCGACTCACGTTGTAGCACTCTCCTTTCCCGGCGGCGGTACCCTCCCCCTCCCCTTCCCCTTCCCCTTCCCCTTCCCCTTCTCCTTCCCCGTCCCCTTCCCGTCTCATTCCCCTTCCCCGGTGCCTTCCCCTTCGCAGATGCCTTTCCCTTTCCGTTGCTCTGGGGGCCCTTGTTCCCCTCGTCATCCTCCGGGTCGTCCTCGTCCTCCGGGTCGTCGTCCTCTGGGTTGTCCTCCTCCGGCTTGTCGTCCTCTGGGTCGTTATCGTCCTCCGGGTCGTTATCGTCGTCCTCCAGATTGTCATCCACGTCAGTTGCAGGGTCTGTCAGCGCTGGGCTGTTTCTGCCCGGACTCGTGATCTTGGAGTTGAGTCGGTCGACAGCTAGTTGCTCCTTCATCATCTTCTTTCCAACTTTCACGAAAGTAGGGAAATGATGGAGGTGGTGGGGTTTCTCCCTGGTTGTCGGCTTCATGGTAAAATTACCATTAGGCGTACTTTGGGCAACGCGGCGCAAGCCCGAAGCCACACCTCGACGTCCTTGTCGGTCCTTAGGAACATATAATTATGCATGAGTGGATACCTCCTTGTAGGAGGTCTGGTCGGAGTTCTGGAGGATCCGCTACTAGGGGCAAACTCTTCATCGAGGACGATGGAGCCTATTAAGTGACGAATCGGTGGGTATGAGTACTGATACAGTATTTTATTTTGGCTTCTGAGATGATGCCGCTCGGCTCTGATCATTTTGATGACTTCTGATATATACGGCCCGCGGAGTCTTGTGTGAGTCAGGATGGGGATTTCGTTATATGTCTTAGGGGTCCAGTTAGGCATCACCCACTGCGCGTTTCTAACAAAAGGAGCGACGGGAGTGGTCTGGAAAGACCTTCCCGCAGTGACATCCGACACCGACCTACGATACCGACTTAGAACGACTTGAGATAATTGTTACGGAGCGAAGCGGAGACTATAACTAAACTAGCCAAGGTTCACAACCGAGGCGAAGACGAGACGAGGACGAGACGAGAGCGAGGCGAGGACGGGGCAACGAGGGGACTTAACCGAGAAGCAGGGTAGTGGGACACAGAGTCCAGATGGCAGTCGCGAGCGATGTAAACGAAGATACCAGTAGAGGACACGTACTGCTGTATCGTACATGAACGAGGACTATGGCTAAGCGAGGACGAAGTACTGTTAAGACGAAGATGACTAAGAGTGATGACGTATTATATTCAGAAGAACGGAACAAGTAACGACTAAAGAAACTAGAGACGTAGAGTTGATAACAGGAAGGTTGCGTAGGAAAGGAAAGAAGAGAAAGAGACAAAGGAAAGGTTTGTAGCCGACTATATATACAGTTCCCAATCCCTGTCCCGGGATGACTCATAACCCGTGTAACGGAAACCCATAGAAACCCAAAGTGAAAACCCGAACCCGAGAACTCATTCCGCAATATCCTGTTCTTCGCAGTAGTCTGTGGTATGCCGTGATAATAATCCAACAGGACGGTCAAAAAAGGCAGGGTCGAGGGTGGGGGGAGGCAGAGTTTTATCTGCCTCTTCATCAGTCCCCCCGGCATCGTCGTCCTGCGCTCTATCCTTCCTACCCTTTTGTTTGCCGTCCTTGTGTTTGGTTTTGTCCTTTGCCTGCTTCTCTTGTAATCGACGCGCCTTGATCCTCTCTGCCTCAGTGAATTCTTCTTTTTCTGCCTTAGACTTTTGCTTGCAAAAGTCTTGAAGTAAAGAATTGAATGCCTTTCTGACAAGAGAGCCCTGATAGGTTACTCGGTCGTCTGACTGATTCATGAGATGGCAATATGTGGGCCATGGCGGATGAGCTTCAAGTCGTTGCTCGACTTTATCCCACTCGGCTTACTCAGCCTTTGTCCTGCTTCTGATGACCTTGCGGAGTAAATAGTCACGCATATCGTTCATCATATGATGCCATTCAGCCGGAGTTATGCCCAACATGGCTTTACAGTCGGAGGCAGTTAGCGCCTTTGCCCCCAGCATATCCTGACAAAATTTATTAGCAATCCTTCGGCTTCCAAAGTAGGAGCTGGGGCAGGGTCCTGGCCAGCAATCTTCTAACGTCATATACAGTATCCAAGGGTTTTCGACCGGGTCGTTCTTGGCCTTTTGCCCACGTTTTGGTCGTGGTGGCGGCGGCGGTGTAGGCATCGTCGCCCTAGAATCGCCGGGATTTCCACGAGTCTTTGGACGTTTGCGTTGGGTCTTGGGATTAACCTGTGACTCAGGTAGGTTTCTTTTGTGATCTCTTCAGGGAATCGCCATTAGTCAACTAAGTTGAAGCGTTGGAGGTTTCGTTGGGTGTTTGCAGGTTTAGTCGGAAGGTGAGGAATGTGGTAAGAAGATGAAGATATCTAAGTGAAGATTGGGCATGTGACGAAATATATAGAGATGTGCCCCGAACGAGGTCATCGAAACAAGCTTTGTGGTGTGGAGGCCAATTGGGCAACCCATATCGAAGAACAAAGTAAACAAAGGAAACATAGCCAATATAAGGCATCTCTTCTCCGGATTTGGCAAATAACTTCACAAACATTGATGAATCGTCGTTTGTATATGGGGTTTGTCGGCGAAAGGTGGTGAGCTTAGGCGCCGAGATGAGGTTTGATATCAGATGCAGATGATCCAGAGTCTTGGCACCTGCTGACTAAGCATCGTTTGAAAAAAATGTCTTGGCTTACGCCCACCGACGTCGATAGGGCATCACCACTATTACGGTGCTAGGCGAGGGCGAAGACTGAACAAGTCAAGGCAAACCACCGAGGCAGGGCTATGGAGGGACGAGGTAAATATAACAGAGCCACTAGCGGTTAGGAGAATAGTTCTCGCCCGGCCTGTTATAGGCTCAGAGTCATTGATAGAATTCAGCAGTGACAGTGATAGGAAAAGTACCTGTAGTGAGGACCGCAACCTGCTACAAGAGTACCTACCTTCTGACTACTAGGGTGGAGATCTATTCATGAAAGGATAGGCTGACGAGCCTAGGCCCTGTCAATGAATAGAGGGCCGGCTAGAGAGAGGTCTCTAAGTGCCGGACATCTCCAGTGTCCCTCTGAGCAAGAGTAGCCCTGCTGTAAGCGGCAGAGGTTATGCCCGGAATAATCTATAATGAGTTATAGCTCTGTAGCCACCTAGGAAGATTACCCGAGCGGAGACTGCCTAATGCAGGCCCGAGCTGTGTGACAGCCAGGCTGCGCTGACCTGAAGGCTAAGGCTTACTCTAGGACCGAAACACAGCTTAGGGAGAAGCGTAGCGGAGGAATAGTTTCGTCCAAAGACAGAGTTTTCACCGAACTTAGTAAGAACGTTGGAATGCAGGAAAAAGGAGAGATTTGGAGTATAAGTACTCATCTCCGTTTTTCGCCCAATCGGTTCGAATTTTCTCATCATCAGTTGTAACAAGCGGAAGAAGACCCTTAAGATTATTCTAAGTCTACGAGAAGAATCTTTACTCTCAAAACCTACTTTCTATCTTCTATCGGCCCTCTTGTTTCCTACACTTTGTTAGTAGAGACAGAGCCCCGTCACATTATAATCTTAACAGATTATCCCTTCTTATGACTGTCGAGAGAGCCATCTATTGGTATCTCAGAGCCCATTATTTTGTCAGGGAGCTCATCTTCGAACTTGCCCCTGAACTATAATTCCTCCTTCCAAGACCAACAGAATGTCAGCTCTACCAGCCCCAGAGCTGCCACTTCAGATTGAATGGCAGCCCAGACCTTTACAACTGGAGGCCTCGGCGCAGATACAGTTGGTCAAGAATCCCAGGACCGCTCTCCAAGCCTACATTCCCGGCTGTGAGCCTACCTGGGAGGACTCGGACCCGGTCACCTACGAGCAGTTCTTCAGAGAACTCCAAGTCTACCTCCGGCACCGCCTACAACAAGAGCTGAACAGAGGAGCTCAGGCTCTTGTTCTGATCCATGAGCGGCAGCAAGCGGAGGCAGAACTCATGAGGCAAGCCCTGACCTTCATGAAGGACCAGGTCAGCTCTCTTCAGGATGAACTGAGGAGATTTGTGGAGAAGGATGACCTAGACCCAGATGCCATGGAAATCGAGTGGTCTAATCCGGTCATTCCTCCAAACTACATAACCGAGATCCAGAAAGCCATAAACGAGGGAAAGCTGCAGGTAGCGAGGCCCGGAACTCCCAGGCCTCCCTCCCGAGTATCCTCTCGAGCAGGAAGCAGGGCACCCAGAAGACAACAGTCCCTGTTTGCAACTTTTCCCAGGCACCAGCAAGGCCCCATAATCCCGTGGTCATGCCTCAGGTGGGAGCCTCACCGCCTCCTCCTCCCAGGAGAAGACTGCCCTTCTCAGGATTGGGTCTCAGTTTTGATGGGGAAGACTATGAAGAGGAAGGAAGTCCTCTGTCACCAGCTCCCCCTCCTACGGAAAACCCCGGTGGTCAGTCAGAACCTCCGGAGGTACCGAACCCCCCTCCTCCCCCACCTCCGGCAGTGTCAGGTGGTAGTGGGGGCAATATTCCTCCTCCTCCGGTGGCCCAAGGTGGTGCCCCCGGAGATGATCCAGACAGCTCAGACTCGGAGCCCGAAGGGAACGACAGGAAATCCTGGCGGAAGTACCTCAAGAAGAAGCTTGAGAAACAGCAGAGAGATCTGTTTGCTCTCTTGGTCAACCATCGACCATCTCTTGAGCAATCCCGCCCTCCTCCGTCCACCAAAGCCCGAGAGCCTAAGGCCCCTCCACCTTCTAGATTCAAAGGAGAAGCAGAACAGGTGGAGACCTTCCTCCGGCAATGCGAGAACGTGTTCGCCATCGAGAGCCAGTCCTTCCAGGAAGATGAAGTCAAGATCCGGTATGCCGGGAATCTGATGGAAGGAACGGCAGCTATCAAGTGGTACGAGGCTTATCATAACTCAATAGACCAAGCCTCTGCCAATAGAATAGCTGGAAGGCCGGTGAGGTTAGACGAGCGCTGGAGAATATGGGATTCCTTTGTGGAATCCTTTAGGGCAGCCTTTGGCGAAGCCATCTCTAGAGATGAGGCGGTAGCCCATTGGAACACCCTGACCCACACCAAGAAGGAAGGAATAGACTCCTTCCTGAATACCATTATTCAGTTGATGTGGAAGACCGGCTATGAAGGACAGCTGGTAGATGATAAGATCCAAGGCTCCCTCCTCCCGGAACTAGGTTTAAGTTGGGCTCTTTTCAATCCCAAGCCTAGGACCTTGATGGAAAGGATCACAGCTCTTAGGGAGCTGGGGCACACACATGAGCGGTACCAGGCGGCAGCAGATAAAGCTCCGACCAGGACCCAAAAGGAACCCAGCAATGCTAAGGCCCGGCAGTCCAAGGGAAAGAAAGAAGCCTCAGGCTCTTCTGCACCTAAGGAGACCACCGGATCTAAGGACAAGGCTGTGGAACTGAAGGGTATCCCGGGGGATATTCTGGAAGAAAGAAGAAAGGCTGAAGTATGCTTGAAGGTAAGACCTTCCGGTACTCCCTGAGAGGTAGAGTGCATAGACTGACTTGTGCAATAGTGCGGCAAGTCCAGACACAAAATGGACCACGTGTTGGTCCAAGGAACCTACTACTGTCCAGTGGCAGCTGTGAAAGTACAAAGAAAGCGGAAAAAGGATCTGGCTCCGGGATAAAACCCAGGAACCGATCTGATAAGAAAGCTAAGGTTGCTGCGTAGCTGCAGAACAACCATTCAATGTATTTCCAGAGGGGATAGATGATTTCATTTTTGAACCCGGAGCAGGGTCAGACGATGATATAATCTGGTAGTGTCTGTTTAGAAAAGTCTATGTATACTATTATTTCTTCATATTATTCGTTTGGGTTTTGGTTTCTCTATTTGGAAATATATATATTTGTTATTTTGAAATTGCGAAGAATGACAGGGAAGGAGATTGCTACATAGCATTGCCTCTTTACTTGAAAAAAGTATAAAGAGAAGCAGCTGCCGTGATTCCTTCTCGATCATCAGTGAACCTTCAAAAAGAAAAACTTATATCTATATTCCATACCTACTTTATAATGCAAAGCCTAAAGAGAACGAGAGAAACAACCCTGAGAAAACCTCCAAACGGAGAAGAGGAGAAGCAAGCCTTCCACCCTGTGCACGGCAAGAGACCAGTGTGTTAGAGGCGAAATTGTCTTGGACAATTAAGGGAAAGGTTGAAGGCTCCCAAGGGAAATTCCTTCTGGACACCGGGTGTACAGGACCTATCCTGAACCAGGAGTTTGTCAGAAAGAATGGAATACCCTTAGTGCGGAGGGATCAACCACTGACAATGTATGATGCTCAAGGAGACGTCATGATGGGAAGCGGAGAGTATTACACTCACCCCGTCCACATGAGTATGGGAGATCATAAGGAGACTCTCCGATGGGAAGTAGCCTCTCTGGAAGATGGAATCTCCGGTTACCTGCCAATTGCTTGGGCAAGGAAGCATAACCCGGACATAAATTGGGAACTCAATACCATAAGCTGGAGGAGTGACTACTGCAAGCAGAATTGTCTCCCAGCGGCCCTTACTGTGGAACCCGTCTCTATCTATCAAATGTTAGAAGAGGAAGAGGTGTACCACTTGGTAGCGGCCATTTGGCATGATGAGAAGGGTGTGAATGTGGAAATAAGACCTCAAGACACCGCAATGGGCACATGTGTTCAGCAGAGAGAAGGCAGAGGAGTTACCTCCACATTCTGTTAATGATCTTAAGATCAAGACCCTGCCTGATTCTACAATCCCCTTTGGCCCATTATACCCATGTTCCGCTCCAGAGTTGAAGGCCCTTAAGGAGTACCTGACCAAAGAATTGGCTACAGGAAAGATCTCCAGATCTAATAGCCCGGCAGCGGCGCCCATATTGTTCATACCAAAGAAGGATGGCAAGATGAGAATTTGTGTTGACTATCGAGGCTTGAACAAGGTTACTGTAAAGGACAAGTACCCGTTACCTATCATGAGCGAGCTCAGAGACAGGTTGTTCAAAGCCCAGGTTTTCACAAAGATAGACCTAAAGAATGGCTTCAATTTGATCAGGATAGCCGAGGGACACGAGTGGAAAACCGCTTTCAGAACCCGCTATGGCCTGTATCAGTACAATGTGATGCTATTTGGTCTATGCGCAACGCCTTCTGCCTTTCAGGCTATGATCAATGATGTGCTAAGGGACCTACTGGATGAAGGAGTGATCGCTATATTGATGATATCCTCATCTACCGAGACTATGGAAGGGCATGTTGATCTTGTCAATAAGGTTTTGCAGCGGCTATCGGAGAATAAGCTATGTGCATCCATTGACAAGACCTCCTTCCACGCCGGAGGTAGAATACCTGGGCCATCACATCTCGAATAAAGGAGTGTCGATGTCAGAAGAGAAGGTTGAGGCAGTTAAGGAATGGCCGAACCCAAAGATGTCAAAGGATCCAAGCATTTCTAGGATTTGCCAACTTCTACCGGCGCTTTATAGAAAGCTTCAGTAGGATTTGCAAACCCCTAACTGATCTCCTGCAAGACGGAAAAAAGTGGCATTGGACCGCAGCTTGTGTACAGGCCTTTCAGGAACTGAAAGACCGGTTTACTAGCGCTCCGGTGCTTGCTCATTTTGACCCTACTAGGAGAACAGTGGTTGAAACTGATGCCAGTGACTTCGCTAAGGGAGCGGTGCTCTCTCAGTATGGAGATGATGGGAAACTACATCCGGTAGCTTTCTATTCTAAGAAGTTCTCTCCTGCTGAGATCAACTACGACATTCATGACAAGGAAATGGGAGCTATTGTAGCCTCTTTCCGGGAATGGGAGCACATGCTAAAATCCTGTGAGCATGAAGTCACGGTTTTCACAGACCACAAAAACTTGGAGTATTTCAATTCTACCAAAGTTCTCACTAGACGGCAGGCTAGATGGTCTGAGGACCTAGCAGGCTACAATTTCAAAGTTGTCTACAGACCCGGAGAGAAGAATGGCAAACCTGATGTGCTATCAAGGCGCTGGGATCACCGCCTCGGAGAGGGGAGTGAACCTCTGCAGCCGGAGCCACAGATGTTTTTCAGGCCAGGTCAATTGGTTTTGGACACTGCTAGGTTAGCGGCAGTGAAAGTCAACCAGTTGCAATCTTCATTCATGAGCCGCTTATATGAAGCAGTTAAGTTGGATAAAGATTGGCAGTTAGTGCACCGCTCTCTGGTTGAAGGAAGACCTAATTTGGACCAGAACTTGTCTGTCAAGGACGGCCTTATCTTCTATAAGAATAGATGGTATATCCCCAGTGACAAGCTCGGATGGATATCCTGACCGATACCCATGACTCTAAAGTGGCTGGACATTATGGTCAATTTAAGACACTAGAGCGGGTGAAAAGTAACTTCTTGGCCAAAGATGGACCAAGATGTCGATGAATATGTCGAAGCTGTGATAGCTGCCAGAGGAATAAAACATCTAGACACAAGAAGTTCGGTATGCTCCAGCCTCTGGAGATACCTTATCGGCCATGGACTTCCATCTCTATGGACTTCATTGTGGGATTACCGGAGTCTAAGGGATTTACTAAGATTTGGGTAATAGTGGACCGCTTTTCTAAAATGGCTCATTACATCCCACTCCCGACTCTAAATAAAACGGAAGATCTGGCTGGAGTGTTCTTGAAGGAAGTCTGGAGACTCCATGGGTTACCTGATGACATAGTCTCGGACAGGGATAGCAAGTTTCTCTCTCATTTTTGGCAATCTCTCATGAGCCTCCTCAATGTGAAGCTGAAAATGTCTACTTCGTTCCACCCCCAAACAGACGGCCAAACAGAAAGAGTTAACCAGACCCTGGAACATTACTTGCGGAGTTATTGTTCATATCAACAGGATGACTGGGCAGATCTCTTGCCTCTGGCAGAGTATGCATACAACTCGGCAGTCTCTGAGTCTACCAAAGTATCGGCATTTTATGCCAACTATGGTTATGAACCCAGGACTAACTGGCCGGTCTCGAAGGTGTTGAAGTTAGCAACCCAGCAAGCGAGGTCATGATCTCTCAATGGGAATCTATCTGGCAAAAGATGCAAGAAAATTTGGGAAAGGCTAGGATCAGGATGGACGGTGGTATGATAAACATGCACTGGCACCTCCGGAGATCAAGCCGAGATGAAGTAATGTTAGATCGGCGCAATGTGCAAACAAAGCGCCTATGGAAAGCTAGATCAGAAGAAGATGGGACCTTTCAAGGTCATTGAAGCTATAGGCCCCGTGCCTACAAGCTCGCTTCTTCCTCCGCAGATGGCTATACACCCTCTTTTCATGTCTCTCTCCTAGAACCTTATAGAGCACCAGTAGACCCGAGAGAAGAGTTCCTCCGGAACCAGAGGAGATTGCAGGAGAAGAAACTGGCAGGTCAAGTAGCCGATAGCCGGGTCAATAGGCTTCGGAGAAGAGTAGAATATTTAGTGCTATGGGAAGGATATGAGAACGAGGATGCTACATGGGAACCTTACGAACATCTCAAGGAGAGTGCTGAGAATGCCCTCCGAGATTTTCACATGAGGTATCCTAGGAAACCTAGAGACAAGCGGCTCGAGGGAGTAGATCTTTGAAAAATTTTATCTGTACCTTAGTCACGGGAAATTCTTGTAAAGATAGGTAGAATAAATTGTTACTGAATCTTGGAGACCAAGATCCTGAGAGAAGGGAGTAGTATAACAGAGCCACTAGCGGTTAGGAGAATAGTTCTCGCCCGGCCTGTTATAGGCTCAGAGTCATTGATAGAATTCAGCAGTGACAGTGATAGGAAAAGTACCTGTAGTGAGGACCGCAACCTGCTACAAGAGTACCTACCTTCTGACTGCTAGGGTGGAGATCTATTCATGAAATAGCTGTGACGAGTCTAGGCCCTGTCAATGAATAGAGGGCCGGCTAGAGAGAGGTCTCTAAGTGCCGGACATCTCCAGTGTCCCTCTGAGCAAGAGTAGCCCTGCTGTAAGCGGCAGAGGTTATGCCCGGAATAATCTATAATGAGTTATAGCTCTGTAGCCACCTAGGGAAGATTACCCGAGCGGAGACTCGTCTAATGCAGGCCCGGAGCTGTGTGACAGCCAGGCTGCAGGTGATCCTTGACCCGCTAAGTGCTTACTCTAGGACCGAAACACCATAGCTTAGGGAGAAGCGGGGTAGCGGAGGAATAGTTTCCCGGTCCAAAGACAGAGTTTTCACCGGAACTTAGTAAGAACGTTGGAATGCAGGAAAAAGGAGAGATTTGGAGTATAAGTACTCATCTCCGTTTTTCGCCCAATCGGTTCGAATTTTCTCATCATCAGTTGTAACAAGCGGAAGAAGACCCTTAAGATTATTCTAAGTCTACGAGAAGAATCTTTACTCTCAAAACCTACTTTCTATCTTCTATCGGCCCTCTTGTTTCCTACACTTTGTTAGTAGAGACAGAGCCCCGTCACAGTAAAGTATGACGTCGGAGAAGGGTCACAAAGGAAGATGGTCACGACGGGGATCCGAGTCTATGGTCCTAGGGCTCCCGCGGGGGTGATACAACAAGTGAAACTATGGCTAAGGAGGGAGAGAGAATATATGTTTTGCAGAAAAGACTAAGGACGCCTAAGATGACAGGAATGAATGAATGAACTTTATATTGCTTCGAAGTACAGGACTTATCGCACGCCAACTCTCAAACTCAAAAACAAACAACCGAGACAAAGGAAAAAAGAGAAAAACGAACAAAAGTGAGAAGCGAAGTACAGAAGGAAAGTATAGGAAACGGAATTATTCCTCCTCCCCGTCATCAAAATCCTGGTCGCACAGTCCAACAATTTAGTTCCTTGAAGTCCATGATTAGGTCCGGCGGAGGTTATGGAAAAGCCAGTTTTCCCAGGACATAGGTCCGGGGATTTTTCGATTAGCTTCTTTTTAGTGTTATAGGCGGGGCAGTCCATTAGGATGTGCTTCGCGGAGTATTCTGAGCCGCAGGCGCATTCCTGGTTCTGGGGGTGTAGGGAATTTTTGTCGTTTTTGGTAACCTGGCAGCGGATCCTCATGATCCACTTGGCTTTGGATAGTTCGAGTTTCGCTAGCTTATGGGGGGGGAATCTTTTTGCGTGGTGGGGGTGGTCCGTAGTGGAGCGTTATTCCATTCTTCGATCGACGTCGTCCAGTAGTTTGTATTGGGTCATCTGTCCCTCGATGTTTCCTACCGCTTTGGAAGGAGCATGAGGGAGGCTTATTCGGTCTAAGCCTGTGGCTTTGATGTTTCTTTTTGGGGGATGATGGATGTTAGGTTTTCATGGTTGGGGTGGTTTGGGGAGGTAATGACCGTGATTTTCTGGATTTGTTAGGAGGAGCGCCAGGGGTGGCATGCCTGCTTCTTTCAGCAGTTTGCTTTGTTTTTGTCCACCCGGGGAGGCCTGTATGCTTGTTGTATAGGGGATTTAGTGATTGGAGGATGTGGTTGGCTCAAAGCCGAGCCCCACAGGATCACTGGGAGAAAGAGTTGGGTGACGAGGTGGTGGATGGTTTTGACTTTTATTCCTTCTGTTGTGCGAAGACTTGATTCTTCCTAGGGTTTTGGTGCCTTTGGAGAGGGTTTCACGAGTGTTTTTTGAATGAGAGGGTGGAGTCGATCCATACTCCAACATATTTTAAGGATTTTTGGGATATACCGTGGTTCCGTCTTATTTGTATTGTGTTGTTGGGTTGGGGTAGGGAGGAGGTGGTGGGTCGGAAGAAAATTGGTCTGATTTCCCTGGATCGTATTTCACGTTGAGGGTTCTGCCATTTCTATTCTTTGTTGCATTCTTTCAGTCAATCTTTTTGTGATGAATAACGGTGATTTCCTGTCGCGCCATCGATATAGGAGGTGTCTGTTTCTTTGGTGGAGGTCTGGTGGTCAGTGATGATCCCCGCATATATCATGAATAGGATTGGGGAGAGTGGGGATCCTTGTGGGAGCCCTGAGGAGTATGGTTTGGGTTCTTCAAGTTCGTGGTTGAATTGGAATTGAAGAGTTCTGTTGGTGTTGAATTCTTTGCACCAGGATACTAGATATCGTGGGAATTTTTGTTGGGTCATTATTTTTTCGAGGGTGAGGTGGTTGACGCAGTTGAAGGCGCCTTGTATGTCGTTGGTGAGGATGGAGGGTCTGTCCGGGGTCACCCCTGTGGATTTTTTCTGTAGGAGGTTTCTCTGGACGGGGGTTAGGGTGCGCAGCAGGGCGTCGACTGCCGAGATGGAGGGTCTGCCCCCGAATTGGTTTGGTGATAGGGTGCCTAGGATTTCACCTGACGTGCATAGTCTTGAGGCTACGATTTTCTCGAGGACCTTGCTGAAGCATTGGAGGAGGGAGATGGGTCGGTAGGCGTTGGCCTGGGAGTAGTCCTTTTTTCCCGGCTTTGCGATGAGGATGCACTTGGCTGTCTTCCATCTGTCAGGGTGGACCGCGTGTTTGAGTAGAGAGGTGAACATGTCGATCAGGAGTTGTTGGTTCGATTTGGCTAGGGCTTTTATTAGTTGGTAAGGGATCCCGTCCGCCTGTTGCTGAGTTGGATGGGCATGACTCGACGGCTCCGTAGTTCGTCGGCGGTGACCGGTTCAAGTCGTTAGTGAGGTCAAGTTTGGGTCTCGATAGTGGGAGGGAGGGTTGGGGCTGTCCTGTTTGTGGGGAAGAGTTGTTCCTGAAAATCTGGCATTTCTCTGCGAAGGTTTCCTTGCCTTGGATGGTGGGGATGATAGGTTCCTTTCTTTTCCCTTTGTTGATGATTTTCCAGATGTCCGCTCCTTTTGCTTCCTCTAGAGCTTTCTGTGTGCACTCGAGTTTGGCTTTTCTGACTTCTGAGGTCCAGGCTCTGTTTGCTTTCCTGAGGGATTCCTTGTTGTGGGGGGTTGGGTGGGCCTTTGTTTTCCTTTCAAGCTTAGAGAGGTTGGCCTTGGTGTTTTTCAGGTTTTGGGACCACCAGTGTTTGGATTTTTTGAACGGTTTTGTCATTGGGACGAATTGTTGGATGAGGCTGTCAACTATGTCCAGGACAAAGTCCGCCGATTGTATCGTATGGTTTGGGGATTCCCAGGCTTCCTGGGGTAGGGTGATGTTTGCGAAACTCATGGTTAAGGCTTCCCAGTTGCATTTATGCCAGTTTCTGTGGGGGGTGTATGGTTGTCCTTGGATGGGAAGGTGATTTTGTTCTGGCGTGATCCGACCCGATTCCTGGAGGTGTCCAGCTGCCATTGGGTATTTTTGTCTAGGGCCTGTCCCTTGGTGAAGGTGAGGTCTATGATGGTTGGTCTGTATTGGTTTCGTGAAGTGGGTGAATTCGCCTGGTTCGTTTTGGAGTGAGAGTTTTTCCCTGTTTGCCCATTGGATAATCCTCCTGGCATTCCGCTTGTCTCCTCTGATGGAGTTGACGTATTCTTGGGATTGTGGTCCATACCATAATTGGTGGTGGCTGTTGAAATCTCCCATGACCAAGCAGTTTGGGAGGGTGTTTGTTGTTTTGGCGATTTCTGAGAAGTGCGATGATCGCCCTGGTGAGTATATGTTGAGGAGTTGTGTTCTGGTTTCTTGTATTTCCACAGTAATCGAGAGGATGAAGTTGTCATGGCTGAAGTGGGTTTTGGGTTTCAGGTTGAAGTGCTTCCTGACGTATGTGGCGCATTTTGGTTTGTTGTTGCATGGGGTGAATAGGTAAAAAAGTGGTGATTCTGGTGGGTGTCCATGGGTGTTGTTCCATGGTTCTTGAAGGAAAAGGAGTCTATTTCGCTTGTTCAATGAGTGACTTGGTGGTTAGTTCGCTTTTTGGCTAGTTTAGCTGATGAGCTTATGCAGATAGTTGTTGGAATTTTTACTCATAGCGTCATGGTGGCGCCCTGTCCTGTGATTGGTCCTGTTATGGGACTAAGATGCTAGCTGGGGTGGGGTGGTGGTGGTGGTGAGGGGTCTGCTGGATCGCCTATTGTCCTTGTTGTTGAGTCTGGCCAGGGTTGCTTTAGGGCAGGCTGGGTCCGTGGCTTTGTGTGGGGCTTTGCAGTTTACGCATCTAATCGGGGTGTGGGTGCACTTAAGACCGCCTTGGCACGAGTCGCATGGGTGGTCTTTGGTGGAGTGGTTTTTGCTACAGTGACCGCAGTTTGGTGCTGCTGCCTTGCATTTGGAGTGGTGGTGTCCGAAATCCATGCAGTTCTTGCATTGGGATCCGGGCTTGATGTTTATGAATTTCTCGAGCTTGCAGTCGGCATCGAAAAGAGAGAGATAGCGAGCCTAGGCTTTCCAGGGAGAAAGAGCGGGAGGGCAATGACCATAGATGAGTGAGCTTTGGTGGTTCTGGATTCCGGTTTGGATAGCCACCTGGGGATTTGGGCAAGCTGGAAGAGGTCGCCGTAGTTGGTTCTGATTTCTGAAGCGACCAGTTGGCCAGCCTCGATTCCGTCTCCGATGGAGGTTAGGATGCCATGTACGATGAATCTAGACCAGATGGAGTTGGTTTTGATGTCGACATAAGGGACATTGAATTTGTTGAGTGCTTCCTCGATTTCTTGTTTATATTCGAAGGCTTTGGATGCCGGGGTGATTAGTTTGGTTTCGAGGACTAGGTTGTTCTTTGCTGTTTTTTTGATGTTGATGAAGTGACAAGCAGTGTCCGGGATTCTCTTGTTTATTTCTGCCTTGATTTCGGAGGGGGAGGTGTTGATCTCGTCATTGGTTTCGATGATTATTTCTCTGTTGACTTTGGTGTATTCGGGTTTAAAGAGGCGATCGCCTCTTTTGTTTCCTGTTTCCCACTGGTCTGAAGTCTTGGTCTTGACTGCCGCTAGCTGCTGCAATCTGTGCGTAGGAGGTGGATTCTTTGCCTTTCCCCTTTGGGGGGTTTTTTGGGGGGGGTGGTGGAGGTGGTCTCTTCTGGCGGGGGGGTTGGGCTTGATGTTGTTGTTGCGGTGGGGGGGCTGGTGGCTGCTGATGTTGTTGTTGTTGATGTTGTTGATGTTGTTGATGTTGTTGTTGGTAATCAGGCCCCATCTTATGGTGGAGGCGTGAATTTTGTGCTCTAAGGTCTGCGATTTCTACGCTTAGGCCACGAATCGTTCCTTGTAGGTCTTGGACCAGAGTATTGCTCTTGGAGATTTCCTCGGTTAGGATGTCTAGCTGGATTGACAGCGGTTGGGTGGTTTGGTCTGTCATGGATTTGACGATCGATGAGATGTAGTTGAGGTCCATCCTGTTATGGGTGTCCTCTGGGACTATGCTGGGGCTGATGTAGTCTTTTGCTGGAGCGTATGGTAGGTGATAATCCCTTGCATCAGCAAACTCCGAGTTAGTTGGCGGGCTCATCGGTAATGAAGACATCTCCTTGGCTTTCATTGTCTTGGGGTTGGGCTTGTCCGGTTTGATTGTTTTCGGTGTCTTGGGTGAGGTTAAAGCGGGGGGGCGCGGGCGTGTTTATGGAGGGGGCGGCCCACATTGAGGAGAGAGAGGCTTGGGAGGCCATTACTGGGGTGCCTGATCTCCTAGGGGGAGGGGATGCGACTGGGAGGGTTTTCCTTTTCCCAAGTTTTTGTGATGGGGTATGCGAGATAAAGGTTTCTTTAGCGGCTGAGAACGACGGAGGTTTACGCGCTTCCTGTTGTTTGTCCAGGTTTATAGAAGGAGGATGGTGGGACACAGTGTCCACAAGGTTTCTCTAGCGAAGAGGTGGGCTCTAAGGTACCAGTAGACGAGTCTCTCTGCTGTCATAAGAAGTAAAAAAGGTTTGAAGGCTAGTATTTTTGAAGGAAGAAGTAGAAGTACGATGCTCCGCGACGTGATGACAGGAAGGTTGCGTGAAGAAGAAAGAGAAAGGAAGAGAAGTCCTACAAGTGAGGGGAAGAGTCCCCTATATATAGCCTAGAAAATCCATTGCTGACTCATCCCGTAGAACCCCGTAGAACCCAAAGGAAATCCCTCATTACAAATACCTGCATGTCGCTTGACTCATAGAACCCTGCAACCGAAACTGGTAGAACATAAGAGAATACCCTGACTAATCCCTCTTCCCGCAACAGTGCTCGATATTGTATCACGCCGTGATAACCACCTACTCCACCCTTCACTTTATCGCCCTCTCACCGCCATATAAGCTCTGCCTACCACCTCATGAATTTAATACCGACTCTATCAAGAACAAGATACCTTCTACATTTTGTCCATATTGCCCCCGATCATACCGCCGCGCCGGGAATCTCGTGAGGCACATCGCGTCCTCGCATGCAAACGAGGAAATTGAGAACGACCCCCATCAAGACCCAGAGGACGACTTAGGAATCTCAGTAGATCCAATTACAATAATAGGCAATTCTGACGAGGAATTGACAGACTCTGAGGCCGACTCCGCACAAGAATCAGACTTTGATGCTTCCGATGATATATATGTTGCTGAGGGACCAGGCGATAACCAGCGACCTCCGGAATATCCACCCTGCGCTGGAGTACGACTAGAACGATCGGAGGGTTACCAGGACGATTTGAAGGACGACTGGGAACCTTTCTTTTCAAAGATGCCGCGGAATGGCGATTAGCCAGATTCCTCTTAGAGCACAAACTAACGTGGTCGTCAATTGACGACTACTTCAATGAGGGGCTACACAAGACGAAACCGGAGGAACGAACATTCCAATCGGCGTATACCTTTCAAAAGAAGCTAGAGGGAATGGCCGGATCCCCACCAAGTTTCAAATAGGGTACAGTCGGGGACAGGAATGGCAAAACGACTGAATTCTACTACCGGGATCCCGTCGAGTGTGCCAGGTATCTACTGGCCCAACAATGCTATATGGAGGAGATGGTGTATGTGCCAGTAAAGGTATACGACGACGAAGGACTGCGGCTTTACTCGGAGATGCATACATCAGGAAAAAATAGGTCTCGCCAAGACGCATCTTGTCTCCCAAGACGCAGAATACCCAAAGTCATCGTCTGGATGCATCGGGTGCCGTCTTGTGCCTCCAAAGAGTGATAGGTCACATTTGGCTCGTCTAAGCTCGTCCAAAAGTGATATGTCATCTTTGGCTCGCTCTGCTCGACTTAGCTCGTCTCTAAATGCGACAGGTCGCTTTTTGACGCTCCAAAATGTGATATGTTGGCAAGAGAAAAGTGATATGCCGGCACAGACTAAGCCCGATTAGGACTAGCTCCTATCATCAACGTCATTCTTGACGCAGTTTCCAGGTCTTAAGCACCCCCGCCGCCGCCTCCGCCTCCATCTCCACCTTCACCTCCACCTTCACCTTCACCTTCACCTCCACCTTCACCCCCACCTCCATCTCTATCTCGGGTATCTCCCTACCCCATATTCCGACACCTATGCTAATGTCTATATAGAGTCCTACACGCCCAAATCGACGCCCAAATCGACGCCTAGGACACGCCCAAATTGACGCCATGGACTCGCCCAAATCAACGCCCAAATCAACGCCTAGGACACGCCCAAATTGACGCCATGGACTCGCCCAAATCAACGCCCAAATCAACGCCATGGACACGCCCATAGTGACGCCTAGGACACAACCAAATAGACACCATGGACACCCTCAAATTGACGACTTCTACAGGTACTGAGGTGGGCGCGCGGGTAGGCGCGCGGGCAGGTAGTCACGCAGGTAGTCGCGCAGGCATATATTTGTACATAGAATGATATAGAATTACATAGAATTAAGTAAACGATGTACCGTGAATCACCTGAACTGTCCAATCGTCAATGTGACGTTAATTCCCAGCGAAAATTAGCATCAAGGTTCTGCCATGACTGCTAGCCTGGCAAAAGGTACAAGACGAGGTTTTGGAGACTAAAGACGAGGTTTTGGAGACTAAAGACGAAAAATACGTCTTGGGAGACCAAGACTATCTTGTGGCGCCGGGGCGCGGGGATGCAGGTAAGCAATTGATATTTGGGCCTCTTTGACGTCTTTGACGTCTTGTGCCAATTGTGGCGCCTGGGCGCCACAAGACGCAGCCCCATTTTTTGCTGATGTACGGTGGATTGGTGATGGAAGATGCAAGAAAGACTTCTACCTGGAGCTACCGTTGTCCCTATCATCTGTAGCTCTGATGTAACTCAT
This sequence comes from Morchella sp. 2018-W16, assembly GCA_024713755.1. NCBI lineage: Eukaryota > Fungi > Ascomycota > Pezizomycetes > Pezizales > Morchellaceae > Morchella > Morchella sp. 2018-W16. The sequence goes on along the minus strand of JAMGYY010000014.1, from coordinate 821,624 downwards.
CTGACCAACTTCTCGGGGGACAAGAAAAGCTGGCCCGTATATATGACAATAGGCAATATCCCAGGCAAGGTACGGTCGAAGGCCTCGAGCAAAGCGCATCTCCTCTTAGCCTTACTGCTGGTTCCGCCGAAGGTAATCGGAGAGGCGGCGTCTAAGGAGAGAGATCGATTACATGGGCGGCCGAAACATTGAGGATGGTCATGTCAGTTATCCTCGAGCCTCTAATCAACCTCAACCAGGACGCGGGGGTCGTAATGGATTGCGGACGGCTACTAAAGGCAGTGCTGGCCTGTGCTCGCGGCATGGTTGGCTGACCATATGGAGAACTGCAACATCTTGAGCACCAAATTCAACATGTGCCCAAAGTGTGAGGTTCCTGTCGATAGGCTGGAAGAATACCAGACCGAGCCGAGGAAGGCTTACCCCCGGAACCAGGGTGACTATCGGCTGATGTAAGATGATTACACCACGCTAAAGTCAATCAACCTGGCAACGAGGGATCAGAAGAGGCGGATAAAGGTATTGAAACAGTGGTTCGACGCGCGTGGGATATGACCAACCTACAATCCCTTCTGGGACCTACCTTACATTAACGCTTACGACCTTCACAAGCCGGATATGCTTCACGTCGTCTACCTGGGGATTCTGAAACATCTGATGGAGTGGTTGAGGGACTTTCTGAAGAAGCATAATCGTTTCAATGATTTCAATATGGTCTGGACCCTCATGCCTCCATATCCCGGCTTTGTGCAACCTACGAAACCATATCAGGCGGTTACTCAATGGCAAGGAAAGGAGATGTGAAACTTCCTGAAGATAATCCTACCAGCTCTAGCATCAGCCCTCAGAAAGCCAGGGCGAAGTCAGGTAAAACCTTTTAAGAGAGCCCTCAAATGCGTCAGATGCTCATTCAACTGAAATAATAGCTCAAGATCGCTCCCATAACGATACAACGATAGATATGTTGGAGAGATATCTGGCGGATTTTCACTGGACGAAGGGCGTATTCAGGAAATATCGAGCGAGTAGGGAAACCGAGAGACTAGTGGCACAACAACGAAGGGAGCTCCTAGAAGAATACAACATAGAATTAGCGAATCTCAACGAACCATCCTTACCCAAACAAAGACTTGTTACTGATCAAAGGTTAAACATGCAGGTGGAAATAGACAATATTCAATGAACAGAATCGCACTTCAACTTTCCAAAGATTGATTTGATGAGCCACTTCACCGAACACATCCGGCGGTTTGGCAACATTCTCGACTTTTCGACGGAATCTTGCGAGATAGCGCACAAGGACCATATCAAAATACCATATCGTCGGAGCAATCGCGTGAATCTGACGATGCAGATATTGCACACGTTCAATAGGGACTCTACATTCATCATGCGGGAGCTAAATATGATACAGCTAGCCCGAGAGGGGTTTTCTACTGCAGAGCTTATCGACAACTTTAGACTAGGGCCCCCAGCGTTGAAAAACAAGCGACAAAAGGCCAGACGAAGTTTGGAGGACCTCTGCGACGATCCAGATGTGGAGCTGCAGATGATAGCGCTATTAAACCTAAGATCGGAATAGGCGATGGTTGAAAGGAGGTCAGTTGGCAGCAGGGAGGAAACGACAACAGTGAAAAGGGTGGTTATACCGGGGGCAAGAGCACGGCTCGGTTTCTATATTTTTCGATACTTCAGGAGGGAACTCAACGCCAACCCCCAGGACGGCAATATGCTACAAAGAATTGACGACTGGCGGGTGGAGGTCTTCAAACAACTCAACGTGCCGGTACTACTACACAGCGAAGGCGACAAAGAGTAGTCCATGCACTTCGCACTACTGGTAGTTTAGACTACAGGGTATCAGCGCCAAGAAAGGATTGGGTTTGGTTTCAACAAGGGCCCACGAGGCCTTAATGATGCATTGCAGGGGCTCAGGCCAGCAACACTGCTGTGTATCCTAAAACTCAAAGACCCAGAACGCACAAGGGCTAGACTCCTAGCGGTGACCCGGCCGCTAAAGCCGGATCATCATGGAGTCGCAGATGAGAATCACGGTCTGGTGAGGGTATCGCCGATACTGGCATCAATCGACAATGTTTGGGTAGTTAGTATCAAGTCTATCATTGGGGCTGCACATCTAGTGCCGGAAACACCGTCAGCGGGGGCAAAGAGGTGGCTGGTGAATAGCACAATCGACCTGCAGACGTTTAACTTGATATATTAATGTCGTATTTGGTAAGCCGCACCCTCAATGAGAGATCTGGGGTTGTCGGGTATTAATAGGTAATTAGGTAATGCAGGGGGTTTATCTTCTTACGGGGTATGAAGGCGACGAGAATCTTAGGGTATTGATTATTCACATGCAACACATGATGTATTCTTCAAGTACAAACGATGCATGAATATTACTCCTCTTTAGATAGTGCTAAAAAGATATGGCAGTGCTGAGAAACGTTTATTTGATGCTCCGGCAAGGTTTTGCTTCGTTTCTTTTCGCAGCGGTGCCAGTCATTATCTGTGTTTTTCCCGGATAGTCGTTATTCAGGTGGATAGTGATAGCAGTGTAATAGCACGTAGAATCTGGATGAAAGACGAGAATCAGAAGACGCGAATCTAAGGACGAAGGTCGGAAGAAGGAGCGAAGGAGCGAAGGGGTGCTTTAATGCCTGAAAGGAAAACTCTAAGCGGAAAGTAGGGTTAGGTTTTTGAAAGAGGGGTTAGTAACCTCTACGCCTTCGTCTTCATCTCCACACGTCTTCATCACTACGGCTCCACCCCTACGGCTTCATCTATCCCCCACCCTCCGCCCCAATCACCATCTCGAGTATCTGCCTACTTCCTGCTATTGACATATTTACTAACGTTTATACAGACTCCAATCCACGCCCAAATCGACGCCTAGAATCATGCTTAAAGGTGGATTCATTCTCACTTAATCTTTTTTGGATTGATACACGTCCCGACGAAGAAAGGTAGGCAAACAGCAGTCCCTCAAATGACATCTAACGTGGGTACTATTAATGCCGCTGTACGGGCAGCCGCGGGTACTAATACAGAGCACTGACATGTATACTACTGGATGCGTTCCAGACCTTTGAGGCATGCGTGTATGCGTCTGTCGGTTTGTGAAAGGTGTACTTCGAGGTCGGGGCCATGGGAACACCCGTCTGGAAAGCTCAATGTCCCACGCCTAAGTAGTGCAAAGCACTGAGCCAGGATGCAGGATTAATCAACTGGTCGGAAGACCAATGCCTGCCTATCACTCTCGTCTTTCGCGAGCTTGATCGATAGCCAGACTCAGTCTCTGAGCGGTGCAACTTGACCTCCCCCGACCAATCCGCATCAAATAGTCCCTTGTATGAGGGTCTGGAGAACGACACAAATCTGAATTAGGGAGTTCAATTTAGTCTAACCTTTCTCTTTTAGATATATATCCTGCGCAAACCCATCATCGAATCGACGAGTCAAGCACGGCAGCAAACAATCAAGCACGTAGGAAAGTAGGCTTCTGCTAGTCGCCGTGATGGTGGGGTAACCAACTGGAGAGGTATCTTTTTTCTGGAAGTCATCATTACTATAGGCTCGAAAGAGTCGGAGAAACTATATGCCTTGGTTTCTAAACCTCGGGATCGCGACGAAACAAATTTTCGGCGTCGGAAACTTCCCCCTTTTATGTGTATGTTACAAGTGTATACATAAAAGGAGGGGGTTTCCGACGCCGAAAATTCGTTTCGTCGCGATCCCGAGGTTTCGAAACCAAGGCATATAATTTCTCCGACTCTTTCCAATATACATATAGAGTATAGCACTTAATAGGGGTTTAATCCATGGAATGTGACAATAGAGTATCAACACAGTTTTCAGTGTAACGGCGCATAGGAGTCTTTAATCCAATAAACATTGTTCCACAGAAGACCCTTGTGCATTATCGCGTAGTGAAAGATATAGCAAATGATGGAGTCAATTGACGAAATCAAACGACAGAATCAAACGACGGAATCATATATCTAGGTGAAACAGCGTATCAAGCGACGAGCCAACAAATATGCTCTGAAGACTTGAGAAACGACGAGGTCAAAAGACGAAGAAACGACAAGTCAAAAGGGAGGTTCAAACGACGGGGTAGGCCGACTAGTCAGATGACGAATTGAGGTTTTAAGACGAACCAAGAATTACAGCGTGTCAAGAATTGTGATTTTTGTTCAAAAGACGTAGTTTTGGGATAAAAGACGAGATTTGCGTCTTGGGAGAAGCGGTTGTGTCTTGGCAAAACATATTTTTTCCTGATGTACTCTTCATTACCTGAGCTCCTTCCTAATCCGTCACCTTGATTCCAACATCAACCGATCTTAGTCAACAACCCTGTTCCAGAGGGGCCTTGACATCAGATGGGTGAGTGGGGGCTGAACTGTGATATTTAGCAATTATTTGCTAAAATACTTGGTAAGCAACCTGTTGAAATTCAGCTACATTAAGCCGCAACAGTGTACCAAGCCAAGCCACACTGCTGTGCCAAGAGACTATCACACCAAGCCACATCTCTGTGCCAAGCCACCTATTAGGGTGCCGCACCAGACAACCCGAGCAGTCTCGTAAAGAGCTAGGAGTTCGAAGCGCTAACTACAAAGGTAGAAAGGAACGAGGTCTCTTCAGTCAATTCGACACTGTCAGTCTCGGTCGTCCACTGCTAGTACTCAATGGCAATCAACGAAGTAGTTCAAGTAAAGTTCAACGAAGCGTTCAAGTAAAGTTCAACGAAGCGTTCAAGTAAAGTCTTCACAGAATCACTAAGTTCTGAAAAGATAAAGCGTATAGATCGAATAGATTTTATATCGATAAGACTCTTTCTTCGTCGCTGATGATTTCAACAAAGTCGGAGAATGATAATCAGATTTATATCCCGCGCAAATGTCACGCCACGGACTAGCTATTACAATTACATGATTCTAGATGCGAGCCAAAGACCCTGAAAACCTGCCAAGAACGCCAAACGCTTATACACCCATTCTAAAAACCAAACACCCATGTCTATATGTTCGTTTATAAATCTCTCATATTACATCCCGTTGCTGCATGCACTCAGCCTTCGCCAGTGGTCGTGAGTCTCGGGATCTGCCTACCTGATAACCCCTGTTACGGGCTCGACTTTCGCCGCCAACTCTTTCCCATTATCGTTATCTATCACCGAGCAGGGCTCAATATTAGGACCGATACCGATCGGTACCGGAGGTGTCGGGTAATCTTACCTTCCCCAGGCGCCACCAGCATCAGCTTCGTTACCTCCACCGATCACTCAGTTTTGGTCGATTGACTCCAAACTCGCACTGTTGCCCCCTCATATACCCACCGGTATCCAGAGCGACTGTGCCGGCGCTGACGCTCGGGGTTATTTTCAGGGTCAGCGGTTCGTTTGCTAGGGATTCCGCAACTCCGCACTGGGCTCCATACTGGCAGTACCGTGCCTCTCCGGCGCGCCCAGTGGGTGATAGTGGTGTGGGAAAGGCTCCTCCTCTTGTGTCTTCGGATCCCCATCTCTTATACCCGTAACACCACCATTACACCAAGCTGTACCGCTGGACCAAACCACTATCATACTAAACCTTGGCTGTTCTAAGCCTTGCCAAGTGTCCCGGCGTCACGTGAACTATACAATGGCCGTGCAATAACTGCATCATGAAGGAAGGGAAACAAGTTTCTTAGGTTAGACTATACAATGGCTGCGCAATGACTGCATCATAGAGGGAAAGACACAGGTTTCTTAAGTAGAACTATACAATAGCTGTGCAGGAACTACGTCATGGGGACAGGAAACAGGTTTCTTTATTAGAACTGTATACTGGCGGGGCAATAACTGCGTCATGGGTGATGGAGAACATGTTTTTTTAGTGAAGCCTGTCCAATGGTTGCATAGTGGTTGCGTCATGGGAAGAGGAAACAGGTTTTGGAAAAAGGAACATGGATTAGTAATCAGGCTGGGAGCAGGGTTATATATAGGGAAGCTGGTAGCGAGCTCTGTAGATTTTGTTCCTTTCCTCTTCACCTCGTCTTACTGTTATCATAGGGCATAGGAATCAAATCCTATTCTTCGCCATAGTCTCTAATCTTGACATACCTTTGATCCTTGTCTCCGGAAGGAGAGCTTCATAGCTTTTTCTGTAATACTAGCTGCCTCGTCAGCTGGTCCTCACTTTCCCTGCCCTGTCTCCTGGTCTTTGCCTTGGCCGCCACCTGGTGCTTACCCTTGCTTTAGCCTTTGCCTTTGCCGGGTCCTTCGCTCGCTCTCGGTTCAAGTTGTACCCCTCGATCTCACTTGTGTTATCAATTTTGTCTGTCGCGCTTTAAGTCTTAGTCACTCTGTCACACTGAGTCTGATGAGTCAGCTGGCCTCTCACTGCCTGTTAACCCTATAACCTAGAGGTTATTGAGGCTATGGTTAAAAATAATATTACTACAAATAACTATAAGAAGTTATTGGCAATGAATAAGATTAATGAGGTTAGGTTTAGGGAGAGGAAGGATTTTACCATACAGAGGGCTGTTGATATTGAGGCTATTTTGGGTTACTCTAGGTGTGAGGCTCAATCATATGAATGTAAATCATATGAGGATTAAAATGGTCACTTTGATTGGTGTTTTACTGTGGAGGAGTTATTTTAAGGCAGTTGCACCAACTGCTACTATGGAAGCAAGAGTATAAAGTATAGTTTACACCCTACACCATAAAGCATGGCGTAAAGGGCGTAAGTATGATGCAAAATGATGGAGAGCTTGTTGGTAGGAGTGCGAGAGATTTAAAGAGAAAATATATGGAATTGAGGGAGAAATTTGTTGGAATTCCTGAGTTTGATAAACAAATTGGTATGTTGACAGAGTTGAGGGCTGAGGTATTGAAGGAGATTGCTGAGGAAAGAAAGTAAATATATGTAAATAGTTTACCTTGGTTTTGTAATTGATTACACTTTCCACTCTATAATTTACGCCTGTTACGCTAAGACCCAATAATTTATACCAACATTACACCAGTGTAAACATATGTATAATGATACATTAAGGGTAAATCTTGCTTTACGCATATAGAGAAACACAAATGCAATAAAAGAAAAATAATTATAATAACACTTCAGAGTACACTACATTGGGCATTTGCGCTTCGCGCTCCACAACTTGCAAGACCCTTAAATTTCCTACATCTGTTATTTTAGAGGGTGTAATATACAATTGACCATGTGTAAAACATTTGCGTATCATTAAAACCTGTATACTCACCAAACATATTTTGAATGTCTGGCGTAAAATACCATTACGATCGCGATTGTACTTATCTTCTCCTTTATTACGCTTGCATTTAGCGCATTTAATAGTAGACATATTGGAATAGACAGTATTAATTTTTGTTGATTTTTGGTTATTTTCATGAAAGGTGTAGTGGTTGTTGTGGCCCCTTGAACCCCTGCCCCTATTTTCTTTGTGGGGGGGCTGGTTGTCATGCAGGGTTAGGTGTCACAGCTCTCAACCAATCAGGTGCCAGAGAAATCAGAAAACCCAACGACAGTACATATTAGATAAAAAAAAAAAAAAAAAAAAAGCTCTGTCTGATGCAACTCGATACTTTGGGCATGGTGGCCAGTAGTTCGCCGAGGACCCCGGGGTCACATGTATCTTATGGTTGTGCCGTGTGTAACTTCACCAGGTCACGCGTAGCTTGGTATATATTCTGACTACACCTCTAACGCGTCTCTTTGAGCTTTAGCATCCTTCACCCTCAATCTACAAAATGGCCGATAAGCTCCGCGCTACACAGCAGCTTGAGCAGCTCCAAGCCCGCTATATAGGTACCGGGCATGCCGATACGACTAAATTGTAAGCCCTAAGGTGCCCCCACGTTAGACGAGATCAACAATTGATAATTGAAAAGTGAATGGGTCTCTAACGTGCACCGAGACACGCTTGCGACCTATGTTGGCCACCCCCCGCTACTCGAATATATGTCGGTTGCCACTGGCGAATCTATGGCGAAGATGAGAACTAAATTTATTGAGGTTACTTGCGTCCAGTTGTCTGTCTATTTGGGAGCAATACTAATATAATTTGTCCCAGAGAATGATACGTCCAGTGGGAAAACCACCAGAAAAGGAGGATTGAACAGGAATAATGGCGAATTTGGATTGAAGGAACGAATTAATAGGCGACCAAGCTGCTACATGTATTTATTGATGGCGCTAATACTATACTATTCTTATATACTATTACTTCTGATATTACATACGGCACGTCTCTTCAGGTATGACACACCTACAAATTACTCGCCTTGCTGAAGATGTGGCCCACCATGAAAGAAAAACACACAAAAATGCCGACCTATTCTTATTTTAACCATGTAACCCTAGTCGTCTTCGTTACCGTCATTCCGAATAGTGTTCTTTCTACCTCTGGCCCTTTTCTGCAAAGGCTCACTATCAACTACACCTTTATCTAGGTCGGGGCCTATGTTTCGTTGTAACTTCTTTTCCAAGTCCTCTGGGGCCTTCACTCCATAGACCTGTGGCACAAAATTAGTGTACGAGCATAATGAAGGATAAAACGTGTACGAACTGTTTTCAACATGTTCAAGACCCCGTCAGGGCCAATCTCCATTTTAGATCTCGGCCCAAGATAGTAATCATATGCACCATCACCTGTATCATCTTTTTGTTTGGTGATGTATCCTTGTTTAACCATTAATGCGATTATCTTCTCCGTCTTGTCGATTGGAGTGTAGTCTTCCGCGTTCATTCTCATGAGATATCTAATTAGCTTGTTCTCAGGAAGAACCTTGCCATTCAGATAGATGAGGGATATGATCATCGTAACAAGTCCGGTATAAGTCTGTTCCCTAAAACCATAGGGCTGAACAATTTCGGGCTCGCGGAATGACTGAGGGAGAACTGTTTGTAATAGATATTGCTTTGATGATGTAGGTACCTTATCTGAATTTTGAGCAGCTGTGATTGAGACAACAACGAATTAAAATCATGAAGCCCAATGGGGGAAGTCGGCATGGCAAATTTTACCTCTACGCTGGCTTAACTTCGTCTTTTCCCGCATCGGTAGCTCAACTAATTGCATCCCAAATATGTCCCGAAGCTCCCTTTGTGCTTGGTCGAATATGTCCTTGAACATTCTTCCCTGGGCGCCGAGAACTACAAACAAATCAACATCATATAATGTATACACAAACATATATATATATTGGATGTGTCAGGAGTAGGAACCTTTACTCGAGATATCAGCTCGTTTCAGAGGCTGCCTGGTGTATTCTGAAGCTAATGCTAGTCTAACAAGTTTCTTGACTAAACGATCTCTATTTGTCCCCTCTAATGATATAATAAGTTTCTACGCCAGGGATAGAAATGATGCGGGGATACTACCATGCAACGCTCCAAGCTCATCATTAATACTCAGAGCATCTTCGTCCTCATCATCTGGAGTTTCAGGTCTTCGATTTTCTCTAGCCGCTTGCATAGAAGATTCCCCATTTCGTCGCTGAGGTTGGGACTGATTCTGCGTAAGCCTACGGCGTTGGGGGGGACTAGCATCAGTAGCATCAGAGTCTTGGGCAGGTTGCTAGTGCAAAATCTTATTATTAGTTTGGGTGGTAGAGTGGGTATTGGTGGATAGAAGAACTCACTGAACGACGTTTTCTATTATGGGGGGGCATTGTTAGTTATCAAATGATGGAAACACGCTTGGAGTAAGGTGTAACCTTAACCCACGTCTTATACCCATGTACCGGGTGAATGTATTAGCACAGGCTGTATTATGTAAGTTCAGTAGGGTTAGGGTTAGCCATAACCACAGCCACCTTCATCACACATCACCATACACCCCCGCCTGCCCACCCGAGCGCGCACCATATTCCCCGCGCCCATTATACATGTGCTGTATTCCTAATCTTCACGCTTCCATAAAGCTGTATCTATATCTTTTTTTCGCAGGTGTTTGAATGCGCAAACAGATATGCACTCTAGTTTTGTAGGCAAATCATCCTAGCGCGTGCGTGCGGTACCTTTTATTAGCGAGGATTCTCAATATACGATACATATATATTTGTACTAACCCACTTGCTCCTTGCATACAGATTTTTTTTTTTTTTTTTTTTTTTTATAATCAGGCTAGTTTATTCTGGGCTAAACTAATTGCGTGCAGTCTAATACTATGGCATGAAAACCCATCCCCTAACAAAAACAAACATGCGTCCCCAAAAATACAAAGAAGCGAAAAAGCAGGAAAGACAAAGGAAAGAAGTCCCATGGTGAGTAGAGAAGAAAGCAAATGCGAGAAAAAATAAAAAAAGGGGGGGGGGAGGGGGCAAGGAGGTCGTCCTGTGCTCTATCCCAATCCTCCTTGGGGTGGATGTATTCGGATACCCTATAGGGGGACTTTTGAGGAGTGGGGTTCATCAGCAAACTACCATTTGTGACTTGAGCCTCCCAACAGTCTCCTGGGTCTCCTGAGAGTCTCCTGAGAGTCTTCAATATTTTTTGAGTCTCCTGAGGCTCAGGAGACTTCAGGAGACAAATGAAGTCTTGCTGATATTGTTGTGTGGCGTACGGCGGAGGGTGAGGGGGCAGTGTTTTTTTTTTAAGCTGTCTCCATGGGGGTTTTAGGTTTCTGAACAGCTAAGCTGGTGGGGCAGCTGGTGGCGGTGGTGGTGGGGGGGTGAGGGGGAACTTGAGGAGGACTAGCCTTGTGGGGCAGGCCGGGTTGAAGAAGCGGTGGGAGCCTTCGCAGTTCACACACTTGGCCTTGGAAACCTCGCAGCAGTTTTCCGTTGGCCATCTCGCTACTCGTCAGCTAAGTACCGGGTAGCGGTGGTCGTTGTGGTCGTGTTTGAGCGTACAGATGGCGCAAGCTTGTTCGGTCTTGTATAGTTGGGTGGGGTGGCCGAAGCGGCAACACTTGCGGCACATCAGCAAGATTTTACAAGTCTCGGGAGATTACAGGGGACTCAGGAGACTCAGGAGACTGTCAGGAGACTCAGGAGACTCCAGTCACAAATGGTAAAGCTTGCTGATTTTTCTTTTTGTGGAGGGGATGATGGATGCTAGGGTCTCGTGGTTCGGGTTTGATACGGGGAAAGTGATGATATGCGTTCCGTATTTCTGGGGTTTGTGGTCTAGGAGGAGCGCTAGGGTGGCATGCCTGCTTCTTTCTGCAGCTTGCTTGTTTTGGTCCATCTGGATAAGCCTGTGATGGTTCTGGCGGCTTCATTGTAGAGGGGGTTTAAGGTTAGGAGGGTGTGGTTTGCCCTTGTGCACCATGCCTCGGAGCCCCACAGGATTACCGGGAGGAAGAATTGGGTGACTAGGTGGTGGATGGTTTTGAATTTTATTCCATCCTGTTGGGCGAGGCTTTTGATTCTGCCTAGTGTTTTGATGCCTTTGGAGAGGGCTTCGTCGAGGTGGTTCTTGAAGGAGAGGGTGGTGTCGATCCACACGCCCACGTATTTTTGGGGACTTTTTGGGTTGCACCGTTGTTCCTTTTATTTCTATCATATTGTTTTGTTAGGAGAGGGAGGAGGTGGTGGGTCCGAAGAAGACTAGGTCAAATTTCCCTAGTTTGTATTTAATGTTGAGAGGGTCGGCCATCCCTATTCTGTGTTGCATTCTCTCATTGAGTCTTTTTGTAATGAATTTCAGCGATTTTCCAATTTGAACCAGGACGTCATTGTCGATATAGGAGGTGTCCACTTCTTTAGTGGAGGTTTGATAGTCTGTGATGTTTCCCGCGTATATCATGAAGAGGACGGTGGAGAGTGGAGAGCCTTGTAGGAGCCCTGAGGCGTATGGTTTGAGTTCTTCTAACTCGTGGTTGAACTGGAATTGGAGGATCTTGTTTCAGTTGAACTCCTTACACCAGTCTGTTAGGTGTTGTGGGAATTTTAGTTGGGTCATGATTTTATGGAGAGTGGAGTGGTTGACGCAATTGAAGGTGCTTTGGATATTGTTTGTAAGGATCGCGGGTCTGTCTGGAGTTACTTCTGTGGATTTCTTTTGTAGGAGGTTTCTTTGAATATGGGTCAGGGTGCGAAGGAGGACATCCGCTGCCAAAATTGAGGGTCTTCCCCTGAACTAGTTGGTGATAGTGTTCCCAGAATTTCACCTGCCATACATAATCTGGAGGCTATGATCTGCTCGAGGACCTTGCGGAAACATTAGAGGAGGGAGATGGGGCAATAAGCGTTCGCCAGAGAGTAGTCTTTTTTCCCCGGTTTGGCGATTAGGATGCATTTGGAGCCCTTCCACCTTTCAGGTTGGACCACGTATTTTAGTATCGCCGTAAACATGTCGGTCAGGAGTTGTTGGTTTGCTTTGGCCAAGGCCTTTATCAGTTGATATGGGATCCCGTCTGGACCTGCTGCTGTGTTGGTTAGTCAGGAAATGACGGCTTTCTGTAATTCTTCGGCACTGACCGGGTCGAAGTCATTGGTGAGGTCAATGCTTGGGTGTATGATTGGGGGAAGGGGAGAGGTGGGGGATGTTCGATTTGTAGGGAAGAGCTGGTCTTTAAAGATGCGGCATTTTCCTTTGAAGGTCTTCTCACCCTGGATGGCCGGTATGATTGGCTCTTTCCTTTGCCCTTAATTGATTATTTTCCAGACGTCTGCGCCTTTCGCTTCTCCAAGGCTTTCTGAGTGTGTTTGAGTTTGGCCTTCCTTACTGCTGTGGTCCATGCCCTGTTGGCCTTCCTGAGTGATTCCTTGTTCTGGGGAGTTGGGTGGTTTTTTGTTTTCCTTTCGAGTTTGCATAGGGTGGCCTTACTGTTCATTAGGCCCTGGGACCACCAGCGCTTCAATTTCCTGTAAGGTTTTGTCATTGGGACAAATTGTTGCATCAGGCTGTCCACGGTATCCAGAACAAAGTCCGCTGATTGTGCCGTGTGGTTTAGAGATTTCCAGGCTTCCTGGGTTTCATGGATGCATTAGGCTTAGAAGGATGGAAGGATTATCATGGGTGGGGTTATGACGCAATACACGGAAAGGATGAGTCAAGATAGGTTCTACGGGTTTCTGTTCTGGAGTGAGTCGTGAGGGAGATCTGTGACGGCGACTCAGGCTTGGCGAAGGATTGGTGGTATATAAGGGAGAACGCTTCTCTCTGTACTTTCTTTCTTTTCCTTTTCTCTTCATAGCGTCTTACATGTCTGTAATATCTGCGTACATTATAGTCATTCTTAATAAGCCAGTGACTATCATTTGTCCTCTCTTCTCTCAAGCGTACTTAGTCTCGGAAGTATCATTTATTACTCTGCGTCTTGCAGAACGAAGCCCCATCCCCTACGCCCCTTTGAGACTGGGGTAGTGCAATCTTTGCGAAACTGGTGGATAATGCTTCCCAGTTACATTTGTGCCAGTCCCTATAGGGGGTGTATGGTTGTTTCTGGATTGGGAATGAGATTTTTGTTCTAGCATGGTCTGACCCTATCCGTGATATGTCCAACTGCCACTGGTTGTTTTTGTCGAGGACATATCCCTTTATGAAGGTGAGATCTATGATTGTTGGCCTGTAGTGGTTCCGGGAGAAATGGGTGAATTCGCCCGATTCATTTTAGAGGGTTAGTTTCTGTTTGTTTGACTATTGGACAATTCTTCTCGCATTACGCTTGTCCCCTTTAATGGAGTTGGCATATTCTTGGGATTGTGATCTGTACCACAATTGGTGGTGGCTGTTGAAGTCTTCCATCACTCGGCAGTATGGTAGGATGTTTGTCGTTTTCGCAACCTCCAAGAAGTGCGATGACCATCCTGGAGAGTATATGTTGAGTAGCTGTGTTCTGGTTTCTTGTATTTCCACCGTGATGGAGAGAATGAAGTTGTCATGACTGAAGTGGTATTTAGGTTTCAGGTTAAAGTGTTTCCTGACGCATGTGGCCCATTTGTGTTTATTGTTGCATGGGATAAAAAGTTAGAAGAGTGGTGATTCTGGTGGGTGTCCGTGGGTGTTAATCCATGATTCTTGTAGAAAAAGAAAAAGAATGTCTTGGTCTCGTTCGGCTTGTTCAATGAGTGACTTAGTGGTTAGTTCATTTTTTGTGCAGTTTAGCTCATGTACTTGCACAAATAGTTGTTGGAATTTTTTACTCATAGCGACATGATGGCGTCCTGTCCTGTAAGTGGTCCAGTTACGGGAACTACAATGCTGGTTAGGGGTGGGGGTGTCCGAAATCTATGCACTTCTTCCACTGGGATCCGGGCTTGATGTTCATGAATTTTTCCAGTTTGTAGTCGGAATCAAAGAGGGAGAGCTATCGGAGGCCTAGGCAATTACCATGAATGAGTGGGCTTTGGTGGCTCTGGCTTCGGATTTACATAGCCATCGTGGGATCTGGGTGAGCTGGAGGAGTTCTCCGTAGTTAGTTCTGATTTCTGAGGCGACCAGTTGGCCGGCCTCGATTCGATCTCCAATGTTGGTGGAGATCCCGTGGACGATCAATCTCGACTAGATCGAGTAGGTCTTGATGTCGACGAAGGGGATATTGTGTTTATTGAGGGCTTTCTCAATTTCCTGTCGGTATTCGAAAGCCTTGGATGCTGAGCTGATCAGTTTGGTTTCGAGGACTAGGTTGTTCTTTGCCGTTTTCTTGATGTTGATAAAGTGGCAAGCTGCATCTGGGATTCTTTTATTTATTTCAGTTTTAATCTCAGAGGAGTAGGCATTGATTTCATTGTTAGTCTCGATTACTATTTTCCTGTTGACTTTAGTTTATTCGGGTTTGAAGAGTGAGTCTGCCACCTTCTTCTGTTTCCTGTGTACAATGGGTCTGAAGTCCTGGTTTTGTTTGCCACTTGTCCCTACCGCCTATGCGTAGGAGGCGAGTTCTTTGCCTTTCTCCTTTGGGGGGTTTGGGGGAGGTGGTGGTGGTGGTCTCTTTTGGCGGAGGGTTGGGCTTGATATTGTTGTTGTGGGGGAGGTGGGGGTGGGGGTGGGGGTTGGTGCTGCTGGCAGGATTGTTGGCCGGCATCAACCATATGTTGGAGGCGTGAGTTTTCTGCTCTGAGGTCAGTTAATTCTATACTCAGGCCTCGAACTGTCCTTTGTAGGTCCTTGATGAGGGAGTTGTTTTTGGTGATTTCCTCTGTGAGGATGTCTAGCTGAGTTGCTAATGGGCTGGTGCATTGGTCCGTGACAGACTTGATGAGCCAGAAGATGTAGTTCAGGTCAAATGTGTTATGGAAGTCCTCTGAGACTATACTGGCGCTGATATAGTCCTTCGCCGGAGCGTATGGTTGGTGGTAAACTCTTTCGTCGGCAAATTCCGAGAAGGGTTGGTTGGCGGGTTCATCGGTGATAAACACGTCTCCTTGGCTTTTATTGTCTAGGGGTTGGGTTTGGGTAGCCTAGTTGTTTTCTGTGTCCTGAGTGAGTCTAACAGGGTGGGGCTGTGATTTAGGGACGGGCATGGTGATGGGGGCGGAAACAGGCGCAGGACGGGTACAACTCGGGATACACCGGAGTCGGTTCAGGATTATTATCAGGTTCAGGTTCAGGGATAGGGACACACGGGAACAGAAGGCCTAGCACCAAAGGTGTAGATTGCTAACAAGAAGAAAACGTTGCCTAGAGAGGCGAAGACATAGGAGAAACGGAGCGCTATATATACAACTATTCCCTCCACCGCTCAGTCAGACCATAGAAACCCATGGAAACCCCTTTCACTTCCGAGCCGTCCATGCTATCCCAATACCGATAACTCCATCCTGTAGTGTCCCGAATGTCCCTAGTAATTACTCTCCACTACCCGAGTTCCCTCCTAATCAGTTACCCTGATTCCGAAATCGACCGATCTTAACTAATAACCCTGTTCCGAAGGCGCCTTGGCGACAGACGGAATAGTGAGGGCTGGGCTGTAATAGTGAGGTGGAAGCAGGGAGGTACGGATGTGCGTGTCGAAGGGCGGCCCACATTGAAGAGAAAGAGGTTTGATAGGCCATGACTGGGGTACCGGACCTCCTTTGAGGGGGCGATATAACCGGGAGGGTTTTTCTTTTCTCGAGTTTTTTTGACGGGTTACGCGAGATGAAGGTTACTTTAGCGGCTAAAAATAATGGAGATTTACATCAGGGAAAAATAGGTTTCACTAAGACCCATCTTGTCTCCCAAGACGTAGAATACCAAAAATAGTCGTCTGGATGCGTCGGGATGCATCTTGCACCTCCAAAAAGTGATAGGTCGCATTTGACTCGTCCGAGCTAGCCTAAAAGCGGCATGCCGTCTTCGGTTCGTCTAGCTCGTCCTAAGTATGACAGATCGTTTTTTAATACCTATTTCGCCTCCAAAATTTAATATGTCGACAGAAAACTGATATGCCGGAAGAGGCTAAGCCCGATCGGGACTAGCTCCTTTTAATAACATGATTCTTGGTGCAGTTTCCAGGTTTCAAGTAACACCGCCGCTGCCTCCACCTCCACCTCCACCTCCACCTCCATCTCCATCTCTATTTTGAGTATCTCCCTACCCCATATTCCGACACCTACGCTAATGTCTATATAGAGCCATACACGCCCAAATAGAGACTATGGACACGCCCAAATCGACGTTTAGGACATGCCCAAATCGATGCCATGGACACGCCCATAGTGATGCCTGGGACACACCCAAATAGACGCTATTGACACCTTCAAATCGAAGACTTCTAGCGTCTTAGGGTGGGCGCGGCAGGTAGTTCTTGTGACGTATATTTGTACATAGAATTATATAGAATTACATAGAATTAACTAAACGATGTACCGTGAATCACCTGAACTGTCCAATCGTTAATGTGACGTCTATTCCCAGCGAAAATTAGTGTCAAGGTTCTACCATGACAGCTAGTATGGCAAAAGACACAAGACGAGGTTTTGGAGGCTAATGACGAAAAAGTCATTTTGGGAGTCCAAGACTATCTTGTGGCCCCAGGCTGGGGGGATGTAGGTAAGCAATTGATTTTTGGGCGTCTTTGACGTCTTGGGCATTTTCTACCAATTGTGGCGTAAGGCATGAAAACCTGTTATTTATTCTTGATGTCTTATTTCCTTATTGTTTGTCCAGGTTTTCAGAGTACGGATTTTTATAAAGCGAGGCAATTGAGGTTCTGAAAAGGGGGAAAGTACCCGAGCGAAGCGACTGCGGAACGATGACAGGAAGGTTGCGTGAAGAAGAAAGGAGAAGAAGAGATGTCTTACAGGCGAGGGAGAAAGTTTCCTATATAGCCTAAGAAATCAATCACTCACTCATGCCATAGAACCGCTTAGAATCCAAAGGAAATTTATAATTACAAATACCTGCATGCCATTGACTCATAGAACCCTGCAACCGAAACTTATAGAACATAAGAGCAACCCTCACTAATCCTTCTTCCCACAACAGTGCTTGATATTATATCACGCCGTAATAAATACCAGAACTGCTACTTGCATGTCATAAGGAATATGCGCTCCGTGTTTAGACATTGTATTTGCTATTCAATTGCTGCTGATATACTATTTGTTGCTAACTCGCTAAGCTCCTAGTATTGGGCTGTATCTGTTTGCAAGTCACATGATCTAGTTGGATCTCGGCCATGCGAGTACCGGGTGTTGTGGGTAAATGGGAAGAATCTGATAAGAGAATCTTACTGTGAAACAGGTGTGTTTATCTTATCAGATTCTAGGTATTTATGGTTAACCCCGGTACATGTATTTAGGGCCCGTTCGGACAACCTTGGATTATTTCTTTGGATTAATGGGCAGATTGGATTATCAAAAAGCGAAAATGATAATCATAATGATCATAATCAGTGGATAATCTACATGTCCAGATAACGTTGAAATAGGATGAGGCTTTCAGGATATCTGTGTTGTGTGGGAATAATTACGGGATAATCGGGAGTTCCAAATGTTGGATTATTCAATTAAGTCGATAACCCATCGGATTATCGCCAATAATCTAGATTATTGGGTTGTCCGAACGGGCCCTTAGTTCTTGGCGATAGTCTTTGGTGTGAGGGTCCCGCCAAGAACTCAAAATTTGAGCTCAAAATTTGAAAAACAGGGATTGGTCAATTCACTCTAATACAATACTTGTATAATACGGTCTTTTATTTGAAATACATGTTTTACCAATCGCTAATTGCAAGCAATATAGGAATACGCCAAGGTTAAAAATGGCCCAGTTCAAACACGTCAGCGAGGAACGGTCTGAAACATTGGGGTGACTAACATTGCTTGGTGGTAACCCTAGGACTCACCACGCACGAAACGCGTCTCCCCATCTCGCAGATATTTGTACCGTTGACTGCAACCTTGAAACGCGGCCCCTCAAAGATGAAGTTCAAAATAGAGTTCGTGATACCCTTCCCTCTGGTTAAAGTTAAGCTAATGACTCCTACCAGTGAGCTCGAAGTTATCTTCCCTTATCCTCGGATTTATCCAGGTGATTCCTTCAACCCCCATATAGTGCTCGAGCTTCGCTAACTCTCAGAAGAGCAATTTGCGTACGTTGTGCGACCGCTATCACCTGCCTCAGTGCGAGACAAGTTCTACTAACGCTTATACCCATGGAGTTATATGACAGATCTGAAACGTAATTTACCCCCCAAAACTCCACTAAAGCTAGCCAAACTAATAATATCTTCCATAGGAACTCTTGATGCCGGCGGACACTGTGTTCTTGAGATGCCTTCGGGCACAGGGAAAACGGTGTCTTTGTTGTCGTTGATTGTTGCATACCAGCAATCATTTTCCGAACCTCGCAAGCTTATCTACTGCTCTCGTACTATGTCTGAGATAGAAAAGGCACTGGCTGAGCTTAAAGCCTTGATGGCATACAGAGCCAAAGAGCTTGGTTATACTGAAGAATTTAGAGCACTTGGCTTGACAAGTAGGAAAAATCTGTGTTTACACCCTACCGTGAAAAGAGAAAAGAGTGGAAATGTAGTCGATGCGAGATGTCGAAGTCTTACAGCTGGATTTGTGAAGGCAAAGAAAGAACGCGGTGAAGATGTGGAGGTTTGTGTTTACCATGATGTAGGTCCCACAATTAAGCTTAAGTCGATGGCAAATATTGCTGAGTGCTGATAGCCCCTCGCCAGAATCTGGATCTATTAGAACCGCGTAATCTAGTACCACCAGGTGTCTACACGCTTGATGGCCTATTGAGGTACGGGGAAAAGCACACCCAATGTCCGTACTTCTCTGCTAGAAGGATGGTATAAGTCTTGAGCACTATATGACATAACTCTGAATGCTAATGTGAATTAGATGCCATTCTGCAATGTTATCATTTATTCATACCATTATTTATTAGACCCAAAGATCTCAGAAAGAGTATCCAAGGAGCTTTCAAAAGACTGTATAGTCGTCTTTGATGAGGCACACAATATTGGTAAACAAGATTTCTATCGTGATGTAGTAATGTTTATCTAATTTAACCAAATGCCTGACCAAAATCAGATAATGTGTGTATCGAGTCCTTGAGCATCGACCTAACAGAGGATTCGCTCCGAAGAGCCGCCCGAGGTGCACAAAACTTAGAGAAAAAGATAGGGGAAATGAAATCAAGTGATGCAGCGAAGCTACAGAGCGAATACCAGAAGCTTGTAGATGGGCTGAGGGATGTTGAAGAAGGGAGGGAAGAAGATTCGTTTATGGCTAATCCAGTCCTTCCCGATGATTTATTGAAAGAAGCCGTGCCTGGGAATATTCGAAGGGCGGAACATTTCGTATCGTTTCTCAAGCGCTTTGTAGAGTACCTAAAAGTATCTCTTCTTCTATTCTCGATAATTAGTACTTAGCTGATATCCTCTAGACACGGATGAAGGTTACAAACACGATCTCTGAGACCCCTACCTCGTTTTTACAGCATCTAAAAGACTTAACTTTCATTGAAAGAAAACCACTAAGGTTTGTGTTGAACCTAGATATTTTTGGGTTGTCTAACATAACTAGGTTTTGCGCTGAACGCCTGACTTCTCTTGTGAGGACACTTGAGCTTGCAAATATTGAAGACTACCATCCCCTCCAAGAGGTTGCTACTTTCGCGACATTAGTAGCCACTTACGAAAAAGGTTTCCTTCTCATTCTAGAGCCATACGACTTTGATGGTGCGCAGGTGCCAAATCCTATACTACATTTGGCTTGTTTAGATGCTTCAATTGCAATCAAGCCAGTCTTTGATCGTTTTTCCTCCGTTGTTATAACGTCAGGAACGATCTCCCCTCTGGAAATGTACCCCAAGATGCTGCAGTTCAATACCGTTGTTCAAGAATCATATGCGATGACCTTGGCAAGGAAGAGCTTTCTCCCCATGATCGTAACCAGGGGCAGTGATCAGGTCGCTATGAGTAGTAGATTTGAGATAAGAAACGACCCTAGTGTTGTGAGAAATTACGGAAGTTTATTAATTGAGTTTTCAAAAATAACGCCAGATGGCATGGTGGTTTTCTTCCCAAGTTATCTCTACATGGAGAGCATAATTAGTATGTGGCAGGGAATGGTAGGTTAATTAGCAAGTATCTGATATTAAAGTACCCAGCTAATTGATCTCAGGGGATCTTGGACGAGGTTTGGAAATACAAGTTGATCCTTGTCGAAACCCCAGATAGCCAAGAAACCAGCCTTGCTCTAGAGACTTATAGAACTGCCTGTTGTAATGGCAGGGGCGCTGTCATGTTGTGTGTTGCTCGTGGGAAGGTTTCGGAAGGTATTGATTTTGACCATCATTATGGCCGCACCGTGATCTGCATAGGTATTTATCCTTTTATTACAAGACTTCGAGTTAGTGAACCATTTCTCCGATTCTCATATCGTCTCCGCAGGTGTACCATTTCAGTATACCGAGTCAAGGATACTGAAAGCCAGGTTGGAGTTCTTAAGAGAAAACTATCACATCAAGGAGAATGACTTCCTATCCTTTGACGCTATGCGGCACGCAGCGCAGTGCTTGGGCCGTGTACTCCGTGGTAAGGATGACTATGGGATTATGGTACTAGCCGATAAAAGGTTTGCTCGAAAGCGGGGCCAGTTACCAAAATGGATAAACAATGCGGTGCTTGAATCTGATACGAACTTATCCACTGATATGGCTGTTGCTGTTGCCAAGAAGTTTTTAAGGACAATGGCTCAACCTTTCACCGCTAGGGATCAGGATGGGATATCTACATGGAGTATTGTGGATTTGGAAAATCACAAGAGAAAACTTCTTGAGGAAGATCTCACCGGCCCCATGGTAGAGGATTGAGAGGCCTATTATTTACGCAGAACATGGACACAACAATACTTGATGTAGCGATTCCTCCGAATCTCTTTTTGAAAGATTTCCCCTTTACTTTTTCTAGAAAGCGAGAGTGATCAAAAAAGGGATCTTGATCGATCAGACCAGTCGAGATCCACCATTGAACCAGATAAATCTAGACACGGGAGAAAAAAATATGGTGGTAACCACACCAAGCCTAATTTAGACAGAATTTCCTAATCTGTGACCGTGCTGCGCTTCCGCGTCCCTAATTAAAAATTGATTAACTGATATAAAATCATTATTTACTCAAATATTGAATATACTTATATGTGTTTGTAGTATGGTGCGGTAATGTCCCGGCGTCGGAGTACAAGCAGATATGGAATGGTAATAAACTGGACTGCACAATGGTTGCGTCATAGAAGGAGGAAACAGGTTTCTACCAAGCGAACTATATAGCGGCTATGTACTTGCGTTGAAATTAAGTATTGTCTCTCGCGATAGCATGCTTGCCAGCGACGGTTGGGACTATACTTAATTCCACCCCAAGTAGTGGTTAGACTGATATGTTTCCTGATTGCTGAGAACGGTACAAAGGACAGACCAGGGGGAGGAGAACTATAGATAGTGGGCTGAGAGACTTCCCTTATTTTTTTCTTTTCTTTCCTCTTCATCTCTTGTTCCTGTTATATCGCTATAGGAATTACAATCCTATCTTCAAGAATCCTTGTCCATTAGTCCATAGTATCTTTGTGCTCTCCACGCTCTGCTCTCATCGGTTGTCTTTGAACAACCCTATAGTTACTTGAGCTATTAGTACTTGATCCTATGACAGAGCAATACCAGCAGTTAGGAGATTGATTCTCACTGGGAGTATTATAGGCTCAGAGTGATTGATAGAATCCAGCAGTTACAGCGATAGGAAAAGTACTGGCAGTGAGGACCTCAACCTGCTGTAAGTGTACCTACCTTCTCACCGCCAAGGTGGGGATGTATTTATAAAAGATTAGGCTAACAAACCTCTGCCTTGTCAGCAGATAGAGGACCGGCTAGAAAAAGGTCTCTAAGTGCCTGAGCATGTCCATTATCCCTCTAAATAGCCCTGTTACAGGTAGCAGTGGCTATGCCCAAGAATAATCTATAATGAGTTACAGCTCTGCAGCCATCTAGGGTAAATCATCTGAGCGGGGACTCATTTATTACAGGCCCGAAGCTGTGTGACAGCCAGGCTGCAGGTGATTCTTGACCCTGGCTAAGAGTGCTTACTCTAGGACCGGAAACACTCGCTAGCACTTAGGGAGAAGCGGGGTAGCGGAGGAATTGTTTTTGCTCCTAAACAGAGTTTTCACGACAACTTATTTTGAGCGGTGGAATGCAGGAAACAGAGAGATTTGGAGTATAAGTACTAATCTCCATTACCGTCCACCAGTTCTAGTTTTTCCTCCATCAGCAAGATTTTACAAGTCTGAGGAGATTACAGGGGTCTCAGGAGACTTAAGAGACTGTCAGGTGATTCAGGAGACTCCAGTCACAAATGGTAAAGCTTGCTAATGTCCTCAGCAGTTGTAGCAAGCGGAAGAAGACCCTTAAGATTATTCTAAGTCTACTCAGAAGAATCTTCATTCTCTAAACCTAACTTCTATCTTCTATCGGCCCTCTCACTTTCTACACTCTTGTCTAATAGAAGGAGAGCCCCGTCATAGATGCTCACTTTCCCTTCCTTGCCGCCTTGTGCTTGTGCTTGTACACTTATTCTTGCCCTTACCTTGGCCTTTGCCGAGTCTTTTGTCCTTTCACTAGCTCTCAGCTGCGCCCCTCGGTTTTTCTATCGCATAATCATTTTTACGGATTCTGCCATAGTCCCAAGTTGCTCAATTACAGGTAAACGTATCAACAGTGATTTTGCCAGTGGTGGTATCATAGACTGAAATCTAGGATACTAATACGGATCAGTCCTGAAATTAAGTTTCTAGTTTTTTGGTATTTTATTCGCCACCAATAGTAAGATGATGGCCAGCAACATTAGCAAGATTTTACAAGTTTCAGGAGATTACAGGTGCCTCAGGAGACTCACGAGACTATCAGGAGACTCAGGAGACTCCAGTCACAAGTGGTAAAGCTTGCTGATGAACGGAATAAAATATTGAATTCAACCTTAATGCAAATTTGTCCCTAAATCCAGTTCTTATCCTATGAAATAATATTTCTATGCTTGGACATGGCGTTAAATTGGTACAGATTTCCGAACTCAGAATTCTGACCACAGGATTCCAATACCCCATCCTTTTGAGTTGAACTAAGGAAATGGAGATTTTCAGGTTATGTGAAGAATGATGTAGCGGCTATGCAATAATGAAGATGTAAAGATTTAGATTGCATAACGGTGATGCAATATGTGATAGAAATAGAGTTTGTCAGTGCAGTAGTGATACAATGGCATAAAAAAGGCAGGTTTTGTAAGAGTATGATGTAATGGCTATATATGTCAGGCAAAGAATGAGGATTAGTAATCAGGCAGAAAGGAGAGTTATTATCATGGCTTAGCCCCCACCATCCCATCTGCCGCCAAGGCGCCTCCGTAACAGAGTTGTTGGTTAAGATCGGTCGATGTCGGAATCAGAATAATGGAATAGAAAGGAGCTCGGGTGATGGAAAGTAAACCCTAGGGATATTGGGGTTGTTGCAGGATGGAGTTATCGGTATTGGGAATGGTGTGGACAGCTCAATAGTGAAAGAGTTTCTATGGGTTTCTATTGTCTGACTCGGCGATGGAGGAAATAGTTGTATATATAGAGCTTCGTTTCTCCTATGTCTTCGCCTCTCTAGGCAACGTCTTCTTCTTGTTAACAATATATATCTTTGGCCTTAGGCCTTCTGTTCTCGCCCGTCTCCGTCCTTGAACTTGATCCCGATACCATTCCTGAAGCAACTCCGGTGTATCTCAAGTTGACCCCGTCCCTGTCCCTGTCCCTGTCCTTGCTCTATAACTTTAGAGCGTAACCTTTATTGGTACCTCCGCACCCACATCTTCTTCAGAGAATCCTTGTGGACTCTCTGCCCGACCCTACTACTCCTTGGTTAGGTATCCCAAGCCCACTCCATTTAAGTTATATATAAGGAAGCTGTTAGCGAGTTTTATAGATTACTTTCCTTTCCTCTTCACTTCGTATTTGTGTTCCTACAGTATTTATAGCTAGGAAGTATACAGTATATTCTACTTATTGAAGTCCACAAATCTCTAGTATACTCTAGTGCCTCCATAGTTTGAAGTACCGAACAGGTTTTTACCCGTTGTCTACTCTCTCGTCCTTGATCCCTGATTAACTCTCCTACCTCACCTGTTTCTATGCAGTAACTCACTTTCCCTACCATGTCCCCTGATCTTCACTTTAGCTCCGCCTTACATTTCCACCGCCTCCGTCTATACCCTTTGATTACACCTGTATCATCATTTTCGTCTGTTATCCTTCAAGGGCATAGTTACTCTGTAACATTTGAGTTCAGGATACACACTGAAATTGGTATACATACGTAGATAGAACCTCAAATTGAGTTCTTACTACACATATAGTCACTGGATTCATTGTCAGTGGATTATGTGTAGTCGTTTTTGATTTTTAATGTTGTTTTTTAAGGTTTCGATTAATAAGGTCCCCATTAACTTATGTTTTGGTTTTGCATAGTATATATATTTTAGAAAAAGTCATTTACAAAGTATTTGTTCGTTTGAATATTCCCAATGCGTTGTTAAACGAAAAATCACTTTGGCCCTATATTGGTTTTGTTTAAAATATTAAACCTCTATCAAATATCGAATTACTACAACGGAGCTATACCAAACTATATGGTATACGAGTACACACGAGGTCCATTATATGCAAAGAATCATTGTTAGAAGCCAGTTGGTACAGTGGTAAAGAATGTTACCAAAGGAAGGCTCTCTACTTTGTGTGAGAGATACAGACGTTCTGTAAGAGAGAAACTATCCCGGTGTCTTGGATTTGGTTCCAACCATCTGGTAACCAAACCATGAATCTAGTAGAAGGGGGAATGTTAAGCGAAAATAGAAGCGGTGCATTGTTGGTAACGTCATTTCTTTCTAGGAGTTTTGGTTGCAGGGGGAATTCATAATCAAGTGTGGTGTGATGAAGGAGAGGAATACGAGGTGTGGTGATACTAAGGTTTCATGAGATTCTATGGCGTGATATGTGAGTCATAGTGGATTGGTGACGGGAGGGGGGTGCTAAATAGCTGGTGTAGACGTTTCCTTTAGTCTTTTCCTTCCTTTTCTCTCTGTCTCGTCTTCCTGTTATTTCAATACATAGAAATATACTCCTATCTCCAGAAGGCATAGCCATAGTCCTGTCCAACTTGAAGCTCGCCTTCATAAGCGAGACCTATAGTTTCTCCTCATCCTCGCCCTGTGTCCCCCTACGAACCTCTCTTTCTCTGCCCTGCCTGTGCTTGTGCCCGTGCGCTTGCTGTTGTCCTTGCCTTAGCCTTTGCCGGTGCCCTTCGTACTCCTGCTCATTCTGGCTGGGCGCCTCGATTACCCTCTTGGGTCTTCGTTTTCATCTCTCACCCTCTAGTCTCCGTCACTCCGTCACAGTAATTGAGGAGTATGTAGGAGGCGATGAAAAGGATGACGTAAGGGAAGAACCAAGGGGTATAGCTGAGAGTTAGTAAAAAGACAAAGGTCTCAGCAAAGTATTGCAGGGCTAAGTGAAGACAAGGGTGGAGCGAGCCAAGGTGCGCAACCAAAGCGAGGGGTAAACAAGGGAGGAGTAGAGCAAGACAGAGACTAAAACGAAGGATGAGGCAAGGTGAAGGGTTTAGTAAGCAAGGGGCTAAGCGAAGACTAAAGGTGGTTTTGGTAACCTCATGGAAGCAGTGCGACCAACGAGACTATGGCTAAAGTGTCAAGAATATATTGATAACTAAACAAAGACAATGCACGTCTAAAATAATAGGAAGGTTGCGTGAGAAAGAAAAGGTAAGAAGAAAAGTCTTACAAGCGAAGGAGAGAGCTCCTTATATATAACCTAAGAGATCTTTCGCTGAGTAATCTCATAGAATTTCGTAGAACCTAAAGGAAATTGTCTATTACAAATACCTGCATGCTGTTGACTCATAGAACCCTGCAGTCAAAACCTATAGAATATAAGAGAAGCCTTGACAAATTTTTGTTCCCGCAACAGTGCTCGATATAGTTTCACTCTAGAATATGAAAGATAAGGCAAGAGCAAGAGTAACATCAGCAAGCTTTACCATTTGTGACTGGAGTCTCCTGAGTCTCCTGACAGTCTCCTGAGTCTCCTGAGACTCCTGTAGTCTCCTGAGACTTGTAAAATCTTGCTGATGACGGTCACAAGCATAGGCACAGAATGGCAGGGCAGAGAAAGTGGGGATCAAGTAATGACACAGGTAGCTGTCAGGTTATCTAAAACAACCAACGAAGGCAAAATAAGAAGAGTATGAAGATGATATAAGCTATAGGATGAGAGCTATGGAGAATAGAATTGTATTTCCTATATCGAGATAACAGGAGGACGAGGTGAAGAGGAAAGGCAGAAAATCTACAAAACTCGCTATCAGCTTCTCTCTTTATAGCCCTCCCCCTAGCTTTATGACTAATCTATGTTTCTTGCTCAAAAACATGTTTCCCCCTTCCTATGACGCAGTCATTGCGCAGCTATTGTATAGTCTTCTTTGTTATTCCCAATCTGTTCACGTGACGCCGGAACACTCTCTGGCTAAGAATGGCAGAAGCATTATTCATGAGAGGTTTGAATAATGAGTTTACAACTTCACCAATATCTAGAGAACCAGCTAGAGCTAGGCTCTGAGTGACTAGGTACCTTCTTTAGTTCCTCTGAACATTATGGCCACTGCTGTTAGTGGTGATACATCAGCAAGCTTTACAATTTATGACTGCAGTCTCCTGAGTCTCCTAACAGTCTCCTGAGTCTCCTGAGTCCCCTGTAACCTCCTGAGACTTGTAAAATCTTGCTGATGTAATCTAGCCCGGGAGGATCTATAATGAATGACAGCCCTATTGCAACATTAGGTAAATCATTTGAGCATAGTTTCATTAATGCTTGTCTGGAACTAGTTACTAGCTAAAGATGGAGGTGATCCTTAATTCTGACTAAGAATATTCTATTTATGAGCCAAGAAAGCCTATTACCGCTTAAAAGGAAGCAGAGTAACAGATGAATTTGTTCCATATCGCAACAAAGTTTTCATCAGAACATAGTAGGTAAGATAGAGGTCAGGAACTAACAGGTTGACAGTATAAGTACTCGCCTCTATTCTTACAAATCTTCTCCGACCATCATCTCCAGTTGAGGAATCAGAGTGGAAGAATTGCATCAGCAAGCTTTACGATTTGTGGCTGGAGTCTCCTGAGTCTCCTGATAGTCTCCTGAGTCTCCTGCAACCCCTGTAATCTCCTGAGACTTGTAAAATCTTGCTGATGTGTCTTAAAATTATTCTAAGTAAATATGCAAAGAATCTTTATCTCTATACCTGATTATTCCTATCGGCCCTTTACTGCTCTATGACAGTGGAGAGAGTTTTTCATTGGTAGTTTAGAGCATATTTATTTGTTCAGGAATCTCTTTGAAAACTTTGTCCTGCTTCTCTACTGTTCCAGTATCACGTGAACCTATGGGACAACTATACAATGACTGCATGATGATAGAAGGGAAACAGATTTCTTTGGTAGGACTATACAATAGCTCCGCAATCACTGCATCATAAAAGAATGGATACAGGTTTTGTGGAAAAGGAACACGAGTTAGTAATCAGACTGGAAGAAGGGTTATATATAAGGAAAGTGGTAGCAAGCTTTGTAGATTTCTTTCCTTTCCCCTTCACCTAGTCTTCCTGTCATCATAGCACATAGGAATCCAATCCTATCTCTCGCTATGGTCCTTATTCTTGAATCACGTTTGACTCTCATCTCCAGAAGGAGAGCTTCATAGCTTCTTCAGTAACCCTAGCTGCCTCGTCAGCTGGTCCTCATTTTCTCTGTCCTCCTGATTTTTTGCCTTAGCTGTCGCCTTATTCGTACCCTTGCCTTAGCCTTTGTCGGGACCTTTGTATTTTTGCTCGCTCTTGGTAGTACCTCTGAATCTCGTTTGCGTCATCGCTCTCATCTGTCGTACTTTGAATCTTAGTCACTCCGTCACATCTACTATTGTCAAGGCAGACGCCCATCAGACAATCAGCAAACTCCAGCTGGTAGGAAAGTGGAAGAGAAAAAGCCAGTTTCAATTTTTGATTGAGGCTACAGAATCTAACGGGATGGGGTCGGAATCAGGAAAGAACACGGGGATGGGAATAGAGGCAGAGACGGGATGGGATCAACTCAGGATACACCAGAGTTGGAATGGGTATGAATGCAGGCTCAGGTTCAGGGTCGGAAGTGGAGCGGTAACAGGAGGCGGAAGCCCAAAGTTTACACTACTTAACAGAAAAAAGACGTCGCCAAGAGAAGCGAAGACATAGGAGAAATGAAGCTCTATATATACAACTATTCCCTCCATCGCTGAGTCAGACCATAGAAACCCATAGAACCTCTTTCACAATCGAGCGATGCCTGCTATTCCCAATACCAATAACTCTATCCAGTGATAACCTAAATGTCTCTAGCGCTTACTCTTCCTTACTCAAGCCTCTTCCTATTCTATTACCCTGATTCTGATATCGATCGATCTCAACCAACAACTCAATTCCGAAGGCACCTTGGCCGCAGAGAGGAAAGTGGTGGCTGAGCCATGATACAGAGACATCTCATCGTTCTATAATGGCTTATTCTAGAGCTTTAATTTTTTGTCTGCTGAGGTGCCCGTTGATTAGAGTCTAAACCTCCTGGAACAAATGCCTATCTCATATAAGATATGGTAGTTGGTGTTTAGGTTGTAGATTCATTTTCATTTATTCTTACTCTAGGTTATATATTATTGACGCACCTATTGGGAGCATAGTGATTATGGGAGCATGGAGTTATTTCTATTGGGGCACCGGAGGGTGCTAAAACCGATTTTCAAATGGATATACCTTAAGATGAGGGAATGTTTGAGTTTCATATGGTCTTTCAGATTTAGTTATTCTTGTGAGTTTAACTATTTTTTGATAGAAAAAAATAAAAAATCGATACACCCTTGTAGTCACCATACCATCTATGAGTGCGTCTAAATATTCTTCTGCTTTTGGCCGAATTGTATTCATAATTCATAAGTGGAGAAAAAGGTTGTATGTAGAAAGCATAAATCCTCTCAACTACAAGTTTCCACCCAAAATGTTATACCATATAGTCATTTGTACTTTCCAGATTGTAAACTGCCAACACAAAGCCTGGATTCCGCCCCTAGTACAACTTTGAAGCCTCATTTCAGCATGCTATACCACGTATATATTAGTTTTGCAACTACTGTATGTGCCAGTTTGCACCTATCACCCCGAATATCACTGCTCATCTTTCATTAGGAAAAAATAGGTTTCGCCAAGACAAATTATGTCTCCCAAGACGTAGAAAACCTAAACTCTTTGTCTGGATTCGTTGGGTACTGGCTTGTGTCCCCAAAAGGTGACAGGTCATATTTGGCTCGTGTAAGCTTGTCTAACAGTGATATGTTGTCTTTGGCTCTCTAAGTTTGACTCACCTCGTCTAATCTTGTCTAAAAGTGATAGGTCATCTTTTGACCTCTCCAAAATATGATATGTTGGCAGAAATGTGATATACTGGTACAGGCTAAGCCCGATTTGAACTAGCTTCTGTCATCAATGTCATTCTTGATGCAGTTTCCAGGCTTTAAGAACACTTGCTGCCTCCACCTTCAGCTCCACCTTCAGCTTCACCTCCACCTCCACCTCTATCTCTATCTTGGGTATCTTCCTGCCTCATATTTCGGTACTTATGCTAATATTTATATAAAGTCCCACACACCCAAATAGACACCATGGACACACCCATATTGATGACTTCTACGGTAGGGAGTTGGGTGTGTGGGCAGGCGTGAGGGTGGGTAATCATACAGGCATACATTTGTATATAGAATTACATGAGATTACATAGACTTAAATAAACGATGTACCGTTAATCACCTTAACTGTCCAATCGTCAATGTGACGTCAATTCCCAATAAAAATTAGGGTCAAAGTTCTGCCATGACCACTAGCCTGGCAAAAGGCACAAGATGAGTTTTTGCAGACTAAAGACAAGCTAATGATAAAAAATATGTTTTGTGAGTCCAAAATTATTTTATGGTGCCGGGGCATGGGGATGCAGGTAAGCAATTGATTTTTTTGGTGTCTTTGACGCCTTGTGTACATTCGCTTCTTCTTCATAACTATTAAGGCTAATAGCATCAACCGTATAGTAGTTTCGTACTTCACCAACTAACTGCCCAACAACTATTTCATTAAATTCTGCAACAGTATCATTACGCATCGCAAGAATAGCCTTCCCCAAAAATGCCTGATGTTTCATACCGGGACTTCTGAATAAGTTAGGAGTGAAGATATGCTGGTAAAGATCCAAAACTGTGATACAGTACTGAATAAATGGGGGAAGACTAATCACCCTTTGCCACTGACGTTCATGGGATATAAGATCAAGCCCACCTTCAAATTCATTATTGTTACCACCACTACGCACTCTGATCTTGATTCGGAGTTGAAGGAGTTCAAAATATTGCCAGAGAGCAGACTGCTGAAAGCATGCTTCAACTGTAGACTCACAGTTACCCCTTGGAACCACTGGCAGGATTTTGGCATAATCACCGCCGAGAATGATTGGAATGCCACTAAATAATATATGTTACGGGGCGAAGCGGAGACTATATCTAAACAAGCCAAGGTTCACAACTGAGGCGAGGACGGGGACGAGGACGGAGCGAGGTGACGAGGCGAGACGAGTAGGTGACCTAGCTGAGGAGCAAGGTCGTGGGACAGAGAGTCCAGATGGCGGTACGCACGAAGTGGTAAAGACGAAGATACCAGTAGATGACACGTACTACGGTCATGGACTAGGACTACGGCTAAGCGAGGACGGAGTAGTACTAAAACGAGGGTGACTAAGAGTGATGACGTATTCTATTCGTAGAGACCAGACAAGTAACAACTAAGAAACTAGAAACGTAGAGTTGATAACAGGAAGGTTGCGTAGGAAAGGAAAGAAGAGAAAAGACAAAGGAAAGGTTCATAGCCGACTATATATATAGTTCCTAATCCCTGTCCAGGGATGACTCATAACCCGTGTAATGGAAACCCTTAGAAACCCAAAGAGAAATCCTAAACCCGAGACCCGGTTCCACAATATCCTTCCCTCCGCAGTAGCTCGTGGTACGCCGTGATAATATATCATCTCTAGAACTACACACATTGTTAAGAGTTCTTTTAACCACTTCGAAGTAGTATTTATGCTGCATTGGTACCTCATCCCAAATTATCAGTACAGTTTGCTTAAGCAAATTCGTCAACATACTATTGCGGCTAATATTGCATACTGACGTCTCATTTGTATTAATAGGAATCTTGAACAGAGAATCGAATCTGTGGCCATCTGGGAGTAACTGTGTGGCAATTCTACACGAAGTAATACAGAGAGCTATTTTTCCTTAAGAATGGAAGTGATTACACAACACGTTATAGAGAAATGTTTTCCCTGTTTCCGCTGGTCCTTGCAGGAAGAATTGTCCAGATCATCGTTCACTAATTGTATCAATAATCTTATTGAAACATGGCAGTTGATCGGGATTCAGTTGTGAAACTAGCTCAGCTTTAAGGGTTTCCTCAGCACCTTCGTTATAGTTTAGTTCTGTAGCAATCATTTCATTCCCAGCGGATCGATTCCAATCAAATGTGTATACTAGTAGCTGAAACTTGAAAAGATTTTTATTAGAATCTGCAAATATGCGAACAATGAGATACAAACCGTAGTCAAGGTGTGGGTTGAAAAATTCAGCTGGAACATTGAGAAAAGGGTTCAAGTTGTTCCGTATATAATCTGGCAAATCGTCACAAATATTTTCTGTAAACTGATTCCATAAACTAGTAGGATCAGTAAGATCTCTAAAATAGAATCGCCGTTGAGAAGAGAGTATGTAGTGATGAACCGTTCGAGAATACAATAGCCTTATTGAAGCATTGTACCCACTCCTGATTGTTGTCTAATAAACCAAGAGCGATACAGGTGGATTTGAAAGTTGGATGCAGAATGTTATTTATTGTTCTTAGGTGTTCAAATGAGGTAGCGCCCTATACAACTGTCAGTAGTAATCGCATGTAATACTTTTCTCTCATCATAGGATTACAGTGGTATATACGACCGATAGCAATACCCTGCTTACACTGACACCATCTTCTCGCCTGTTTATTGTAGGTAAAATGAGCAGAAAACTCGTGGTAGCAATATTGTCTACCATTTTCATTCTCAGTGTTATATTGAAAATGAACGATCAGTGTTGAATGTATTCGATCTATTAATTACAACAGTTCCTCAAGGGTAGCATTTGCATTATAAATAATTGGTTGTTCCCCTGGTAAGTGAATGGCTAGATGCGTAACAGATAGTTGTTTCTCATGAATAGAATATTCAATCAGTCTCCAAACAACTTTAGTCAGTCCAATATAGTGGCTTTAGAGATACCGCTATACTGCATCCAATTCCCCACCAACCTGCAGAGTTGTACGGTCAGATCCTTTATATATATATTTGTGGATATATTTTATAGCCTGTACCGAAGTGCAAACCTCCACATTAATATAAGCTTTGTACTGCTAGAACAGATATGGGTTATAAGGTACTACCCATCGGTTGTCAAGATCGAAAGTTGCTTGTCCTATTGCTGAACCTCGTAATGGTACTGTATGAATCCTTCCATTATTTCTCCTACGGTATAGTGGGTAACTATCTTTTTGAACCACTGTTTCGAACTGAAAGACTTTCAGGTACCTTTTAGAACAGGTTTTCATACCTCCAGATAAAGTTGCTGTCATATATGGTGAATTCGGGTTAGTGTTCCCACAAGATTCGTAAACCATACAACTTTTTATAATTGCTTCAAGCTCCCATTTGGATCTGATACTGGATCAAAGAATTCTGCACAGACTATTTAATCAATATGGTCAGTGTCTATACATCTGTCATCTGAATGTAGAAACAGGAGTAGATGTATGTGCAGGAGGCTACATTTCTAATACTCAATAGTCTAAATAAAGCCTAAATATCTACTAAATACATTTTGTGCTTTAACTCTTTGAGAAGCTCCTGTTGTTTCATATGGAAACCCTGGCTACCAAATCTGGTCTATCCACAGCCGTTGGACTCTAGTGGGGCAGGGTCGGGATTCGAGGACAGGAGCGGGAACAGGAACAGGAACAAGACGGGACGGGGTCAACTTGGGATACACTGGAGTCAGTTCGGGATCAAAATCGTGTTCAAGTTCAGAGATAGGAGCGGGCAGGAACAGAAGGCTAAAGCCAAGGATATTGTGACGGGGCTCTGCCTCTACTAAACAAGAGTGTAGGAAGCAAGAGGGCCGATAGAAGATAGAAATTAGGTTTAGAGAGTAAAAGATTCTTCTGGGTAGACTTAGAATAATCTTAAGGGTCTTCTTCCGCTTGTTACAACTGATGATGAGAAAAATCAGAACAGATGGGCGGAAACCGGAGATGAGTACTTATACTCCAAATCTCTCTGGGTTTCCTGCATTCCGCCGCTCCTACTAAGTTCCGGTGAAAACTCTGTTTTGGAGCGGAAACAATTCCTCCGCTACCCCGCTTCTCCCTAAGCGTTAGCGGGTGTTTCCGGTCCTAGATTAAGCACCCTTAGCCAGGATCAAGGATCACCTGCAGCCTGGCTGTCACACAGCTCCGGGCCTGCATTAGATGAGTCTCCGCTCAGGTGGTCTTCCCTAGGTGGCTGCAGAGCTGTAACTCATTGTAGATTATCCCGGTATAACCTCTGCCGCCTGCAGCAGGGCTATTCTTGCACAGAGGGATACTGGAGATGTCCGGCACTTAGAGACCTCTCTCTAGCCGGCCCTCTATCCATTGACAAGGCCTAGGCTCGTCAGCCTATCCTTTCATGAATAGATCTCCACCCTAGCGGTCAGAAGGTAGGTACACTTGTAGCAGGTTACGGTCCTCACTACAGGTACTTTTCCTATCACTGTAACTGCTGAATTCTATCAATGACTCTGGGCCTATAACAGGCCGGGTGAGAACTATTCTCCTAACCGCTTGTGGTTCTGTTATAGATATATATTGCTAACAAGAGGAAGACGTTGTCTAGAAAGGCAAAGACATAGGAGAAACGATGCTCTATAGATACAACTATTTTCTCCACCGCTGAGTCAAATCATAGAACCTCATAGAACCTTTTCACTACCAAGCTGTCCATATTATTTCCAATACCGATGACTCTATCCTGTAACAACCCAAATATCCCTAGCGCTTAATTTCCATTACGTAAACTCCTTTCTATTCCGTTACCCCGCTTCCGACATCAACCAATTTTAACCAACAACCCTGTTCCGGAGGCGCCTTGGCGGCAGACGAGATAGTGGGAACTAGGCCGTGATATTGACCCAGTTTCAGCTCCGCTACAAGCTCTGTTCACTTGGAATTTCCAGTAAGCGTGACAAAGAAAGGAGGCCGGCCAAAATGACGAACAATTGTCATAGAGTCTTGAAACAACTGTTGCATATAGCAACCACCGCCTGTATAATTGCTCAGTAGAAAAACCCTACTCCCCATTATTTCAGGATTAAAATGTTGTTGAATCAACCCATTTGCCATCCCATTGTACAAATCTGAATAAAGCTAATTTTGGTTCAAACAGATCCAGTTCAATTTATTTTGATCATAGACAGCTCACGCATCAACCACATACTGCTGTAACAGTCTTTGTCCCAAAAACAATATTTTTGGCTCCATTCCGCACTCATGAAACCTGTATGTAATGTATGTAATTATTAATTCATTCTATATGTTTATCGAAGAGTTAAATTTAACTATAAAAAGCACCTTAGCTCGTAGGGAGATTGTTTCGTGTATCTCTTTCATTCTGTAACTCCAGACTCCCATACATCAGCAAAAATGGGACTGCGTCTTATGGCACCTAACCACAATTGGCATAAGATGCACATGACGTCAAAGACGCCCAAAAATCACTTGCTTACCTGCATCGTGGCA
The DNA here is from genome assembly GCA_024713755.1 of Morchella sp. 2018-W16. NCBI lineage: Eukaryota > Fungi > Ascomycota > Pezizomycetes > Pezizales > Morchellaceae > Morchella > Morchella sp. 2018-W16. The sequence goes on along the minus strand of JAMGYY010000014.1, from coordinate 786,189 downwards.
CCCCAGCGCCCCAAGATAGTCTTGAGCTCCCAAGACGCACTATTCGTCATAGGCTCCAAAATCTCGTCTTTAGTCTCTAAAACCTCGTCTTGTATCTTTTGCCAGGCTAGCAGTCATGGCAGAACCTTGACGCTAATTTTCGCTGGTAAATGATGATTAGACAATGTAATTGGCAAACGGTACTTCCTGTATTTATTTTATATAGCTCTATGTACAAATATATGTCTGTGCGACTGCCTGCGCCACTGGCCCCGCGCCACCCGCGCGCCCACCTCCCTACGTACAGAAGCCGTCGTTTCGGGCGTGTCTATGGCGTCGATTTGGGCATGTCCTAGGCGTCACTATGGGCGTGTCCATGGTGTCTATTTGGGCGTGTCATAGGTGTCACTATAGGTGTGTCCATGGCGTCTATTTGGGCTTGTCCTAGGTGTCGATTTGGGCGTGTCTATGGCGTCAATTTGGGCGTGTCCATGGTGAGGTTTTGGGCGTGTCCATGGCTTCGATTTGGGCGTGTAGGACTCTATATAGACATTAGCATAGTTGTTGGAATAAGAGGTAGGGAGATACTTGAGATAGAGATAGAGATGGAGGTGAAGGTGGAGGTGGCGGCGGGGGTGCTTAAGACCTGGAAACTGCGCCAAGAATGATGTTGTTGGGAGGAGCTAGTCCCGATCGGAATTAGTCTCTGACGGTATATCACTTTTCTGCCAATATATCACATTTTGGAGACGAGATAGGACGTCAAAAGATGACCTGTCACTTTTTGGAGGCACAAGATGGCACCCGATGCATCCAGACGACGACTTTGGGTATTCTGCGTCTTGGGAGACAAGATGCGTTTTGGCGAGACCTATTTTTTCCTGATGTAGTAACCTAAATTACGACAAGGAAATAACAAAATGTAATGCAATTGCATATAGGCCACATGATTTGGATTTATAATACTGAATAGATTGTTCTCTATAAAGTTCTGATAGGCAAGAACTAAATCGCGAAATCCTGCTTGGCTATATTCATCTGGAAGTATGGCAGCTACTTCATTGCTTGTAGGCAAATTTTCACGGAGTTAGTCTACCTCACTCTCCATAATCAACTACAACTGAGGATTTAGTTGTACCTGTGCATTACTATCTTGAAAAAACACTGAAGACAAGCGCTCTTTTGCTGTCTTATAAACCCCAACAAAAGAATTTACATTATTTAACTAATTTCTTAGTCATTCCAAAGTAGCAACGTGCAAGTTGGGATGTCTCTCTCATCAGCAAGCTTTACCATTTGTGACTGGAGTCTCCTGAGTCTCCTGACAGTCCCCTGAGTCTCCTAAGACCCCTGTAATCTCCTGAAACTTGTAAAATTTTGCTGATGCTTGTCAAACCCGGGTAGCATATTATTGATAATAAAAATATAGTTGCGCAAAAGTAGGTACTGCAGCAGGAGCAGAATCTAATGGACCTTGACCTGGTAAAGTTTCCCATAGATTTGAAAACAGGTAATACTTGCTCCTTATCTTTCGGATAGTCTGTTGTTAGTAGTATATTTCACCCAAGTGAATGCTAATCCGGAATTATACTCTCTGATTTTGTTTCTGAACTCTCTTCTAACAGTATCCAATGATTCCAACAAATACCGCAAATACTCACGCTTTAGGCGTAAATCAGGCAAGATTACATCCCTCTTTTTGCAACAGCTCTCAAAACGTGGCGTAACTAAAGTACTACTATGAATCCATTCGGTTAACTAATGTGTGGCATAACAGTCACTGCAAACAATTATCATTCCCCCAAGCTCCAAAAGTCTCCACCGCTGCTGTGAAGACAAAAATGCTAAAGGCAATGTCGGAGGTCTTCGCAGTCTTGCAACTTCCTATAGCATCATTTAGGATCAAAACTACACAAATAGTTTTATTGTTGACTTATATTTATTAGATTGTTATTTCCAGCGCGTCATAATTGACTCCACTGATCTCTTCTGATTGTTTCTCTTGTCTATTATCATCAGTCAGTATTAATCATATTCCTTTATAATATTCATTCATACCTACTAACTATTCACGGCAGGATCTACTTACTTGTGCCCTAAGAATTTCTCCCTTCTGCATTTCGTATATTTTTATTGTAGACATAGTGGTTATGGTAATGAATAGGATGTAATATCTTCAAAACTGTCAACCAATTTGGAATCTAGAATTTTCCCAAACATCAGTTCTATAACTCCGATATATATCATATCAGTAATTTAATCATCCAACATACAATTTTTGTATGTGCAGTGGATATTTTGAGAGCTGGGTGCAAGTAGTATGTGGTTATCAGTAGATGATTACAATATCAAAAATATTTCCAATAATATTGGTAGGAGTCAATAGTATTGTAGTAATCAGGAGTATTGCCAGTGGCAATAGTCAATAGTGGAAGATCAGAAAGTTTTTTCTCAAAAAAACTCTTTTTTTCTTGAAGAGCTCAACTCCTAGTTCTCATATACCCACTGGTGTCATGAGTAGGGGTGCCGGCGTTTTGACGCTCTGGAGGTTATTTAGGTCAAAAACAGGTCTTTTTTAGTGCGATTCCGCAACTCCATACAACTCGCACTTAAGAGACATCAGCAAGCTTTACCATTTGTGACTGGAGTCTCCTGAACCTCCTGACACTCTCCTGAGTCTCCTGAAACCCCTGTAATCTTCTGAGACTTGTAGAATCCTGCTGATGGACATCAAACCTGGAAGGTCTATAAGCCGAGTAACCTTCCTTCCACTACCAGGTGCAAGCTGGGTGACCTCCACAGTGCAAGCTAGGTAACGCGCCAAGGAGTGCACAAATGGATGTAACCTAGTACATAGTAGACTAGTAGTAGCCAGCTCGCGAGCGCGAGTTGATCCAATAATATATTATTCGCACTGTTTTGATTAAAGAAACAGCAGCAAGGTATAGAGAATAGCGACAGTATAGGGAACTGTGGTAAAGTATAGGGAACTGCGACGGTATAGAGAACTGTGGCACTATAGAGAATAGCAACAGTCTAGGGAACAGAGACAGGTTGAGGGAACAGCGGAGTGTTTTGATTCATCCCAATTTCAAGTTCCAATTTATTCTCTTTCCTGATGTTTAATTTTCTAATAGTTCTTCAATCTCTTGCCTGCTCCATATGTTTAGATTTGATATGTTGTGTGTAGTCGCCAACTTGCTCAACTAACCAAACCACCTCGAAATGTAACTAATCCTCACTCTACGGGCCCCCTCCCCCTCCCCTTCAATTTTCATTCCTGCCTCTCATATTGGAGGCTTTGGCCCCCCACCTTCACAGGTTCATCTTCCCTACAAATCTCTCCGTACTCATACCTAGGGGGCAGGGGCAGATAGCTTTAATAGCTTCTAGTTGAATTATTGAATTATTCCAGCTATTCCAGAATCTCATTCATGCTTAGTGTTCTTTTTAGTGGGGGAGTGCACAATCGATGTAATCTAGTACATAGTAGACTAGGGGTGGCCAACTATCGACTGCGAGTTATAGGGACTCTGCAAGTGCCTATCCGAATTATGGATATCAAGTGTCTTCTGGGCCTCTACAGCTGTTATTCAAAACCTACGGCTCCCCCACTTCCACCTACCCCCTAAGACCCCCCCGACTCCCACCCACTACCCCCTAAGGCCCCTCCTGCTCTTGCTCCTGCTCTCACCTACTCCTCCCCCCTCAAGGCTTCTCCCGCTCCTACTCCCCGCCTCCTCATCTACTCCCTGCCTCCCGCCTCTACTCCTACTCCCACCCACCCCCCTTCACGGCCTCTCCTGCTCCTGCTTCTGCTCCTGCTTCCACCCACTCCCAAGGCCTCTCCGCCTGCTCCTACCTATATATCTATCCCCGCCTCCCAATCACCCGCCATCTCTTGCACTCCCTACACCCCCCACTCTTTGTTTCAATGAATCACTCTATATTGTAATTAAGCTTTCTGATTTCCAGCTCTATATATATCTTGATGTCAGTATTCTCTAGTTTAATTATTTCTACATAGTTGGATTGTATCCTTAGTTTTAAATTTGTGTTCTGGTATTTTGGTGGGGCGGCCCATTGCTGGCTGACTACAGACAGGGTAACATGCCAAGAAGCGCGCAAATGGATGTAATCTAGTACATAGTAGATAGTAGATAGTAGATATGTAGTAGATAGACGACAGTATTATATCATCTACCCACTAGTATAGGGCTTTGGGTCGTAATATCAGAGTCCACCTTTCCTAGTATCACAGATATCTATGGAGACATCTTCGTCAACATCCAAGGTCACTGTAACGTATGCGCCCCCTCAATTCTAAATTAGAATTCCGTTTGCTAACGTACCTCTCGAGATAGCTACTGGGACCCCTTCAGCCTCTATCCCTTGATATCCTCCGACCTCCGTTCCCGCCTTCCTTTGCGAAACCTTCATTGGAAAGCACCTGCCCGCCCACTGCGTTCTATCAATTCCCTCCATGTAGAGTTGAGCCCATATCACCTCAATCCATCCCCTTCATCTCCAGCAACCGGGGCATCGCACGACCTTACCCGTGTCAAGAGCTCTGAATCATCGCGTTCTGAGGACTCCACCGCCCGCTCTGCTTCGAGACCTTCTGCGCCTCAAAAAGAACGTCGACATCAAATTCCTGGTTTGCGGAATACCCCATATCTTAAGATATTTTTGCTTAGGTGTGATGATAACGATACTTATAAAAACACTTCACGGAAACTTCTCCGCGAATGGGTTTCTGAACACACAGCTAGCTCATCTAATGAGAATAAGCAACATGATGCGTTTGAATGGCTTATTATTCATGTAGTCCTGCCAAATACCTCGGCAGCACTTCAGCCCCGGTCTTCATCATCTGCTTCAAATGCAGCCGGTAGCTCTCGTTGGATGAAAGGAAGCACAACGCTCTTAGACAAGATTAGGGGCGATTTTAATTTGAACACTAGCAAAAAAGATAGAATTGTTCAGATTAGAATATCCCCTACACACCCAGCCCTGGCTACCCTGAGTCCTCCGGTATTGGTAGGGAATCAGATAATTCCAGTTCCTGAGACCCCTACTGAAAGCGAAATGGCATGGCTGGATCTTATAGCAAAATTCAAAACTCAAATTCTTGGCAGTTTTGACGCCAGGGTCAGTCAATACGAGGAAGACATTCGAGAGAAAGACAGTCAAAGAAGGTTACCTGGTTGGAACTTTTGCACCTTTTTCGTATTGAAAGAAGGGCTTGCAAGAGCCTTTGAGTCTGTGGGTTTGGTGGAGGACGCTTTAGTACTTTACGATGAATTAGGTTTTGGCCTTGATGCTATAGCTCGGGATCAGGAGCAGAGAGAGAAAGGAGAATCTAGTTCAGATGATGTCGTAGGGGGCAAATTCGTTGGATGGACAAAAGAAAGCATTTGGTGGATTGAGAAGGCCAGAAACAGACGAGCTGCTCGTTGTGGAGGAAGGGATGACGAGGAACAGGAGGATGTTGATGAGGGAAACCCCCTGGGGACGGAAAGGAAACATTACAGAGAGTTGATCTTGTCGAACGAAATCTCACTATTTGACTTCAAATGCTATCTATTTGCACGACAGTCTACATTATTGCTTCGACTGGGGAAAGGCCATAGCACTGGGTTAGATATTGGCTCACCGGTCACCACACCGGGAACCTTTTCCCTTCACGAGGCCGCAGCTGCAGCGGTTGGTAAACCGGAAGAGGATTTAACTAGGTTGGCAGAGGTGTGTAAACGAGGGCTAGAATTCGTTACTAGCGTTGCTAGAGCTTTGAGAGCCGATCTATGGACCGCATATCGCTCATCTTCAGAAGAAAGGCATGATGAGGTCGAAGACAATGTTACCTGGATGGTGGACAATATTGTTTCATCCTGGATATTTGCTGTTTGTGAACAGCTATTAAGTCAAACATCGACTTCCGTACTTACAGAAGGATCTCTTACGTTCCCGGCAGACCCAGTTCCTGGGAGGTTTCCACGAAGAACCAGCAGCTTGCCCCCCACACCAAGTTCAGAGGTCACTTCTTTCGGGCATAATTCTCAGGGGTCTATATCAGGACTAGAAGATCTCGCAGCGGTCCGCGCAGATTTGATGCTTTTAGCACGTGGTGTTGTGGAAACATTCGGAAAAAGGAAAGGGTGGATCGGGAGTCTGGGGTGGTTTTTCCTCCCAGAAGTGGAACCCGGTGAAGTTAAGCCTATAATGGAGGAAGTGAGGTTAGGCGACGACGGAGAAACACCCAAAATTCAAGCGGCCGCCGAAAAGAACAAAATAGGTAGCTGGGGCGTGGAGGGAATCCGAAACGCGACTTTACGCAGTATCATCGAAGGCGACAAAAGAGAGGAATTTTACAAGATATTTGAAGATTTGAGCGAGAAAGCCATGACAAACTTTGGGTTAGCTAAAAGGGCTAAGAGCTGCGAGAGGGTTGAGGCAGACTTGGCAGCCTTAAGATTGTAAGATAATTTGAAAGCCCCCGGAGTCGACATGATCTCTCGATACATACTGACCTCGTTTCGTAATGAATTAGCCATCTGGAAGACTACGCTCGGGCAGCTAGTCATCTTGAAAAAATGACCAAGTTCTATGCCGATCAAGGCTGGGGTCTCATTGAAACTACGTTACTAGGGATGTATGCTAAATGTTTAAAAGAGATGGACCGCAAGGAGGAGTACGTCATGGTACTTATGAAACTTCTTGTTAAAAGCTCTGCCGCAGAAAGAGTGCGTCTGCGGAGGCGAGGGATAGAGTCACTCCACAATGAGCCTGCAGAGAAGCAGGATTATCTTGACGATTACACTCTAGAAGAAGAGGCTGCTGTCACAGGCTATGTCAATAGTGTTATTGATTTGTCTGAAGATAATGCGAACGAAGTATCCGCGCCTATGTCTAACTTCTGGAGCGAGATTGTTGTTGATCCATATCCCCGACATATGGTCGATAGAGACGGATTTGAAGTCGTAGTAAAGATGAGGTATCTTTTAAAGGAAGAAATGCCTGTTCAGAAAATAAAGGTCAGAATCGTGAATACAAGTGGGCAGGTGAAGGAGGTGTGGATGGAAACCGAAGAGCCCACGATAATGAAGAAAGGAATTGTGCGGGCCTTAGTCAGAATGAATACTACGATTTCAGGAACCTATATGGCGGACAGAATCATCCTCACAACAGGCAAACTTACCTTTTTGCACGAGTTGGCGCCTAAATCAACACCGGCTACTCCAGCAAGTCTTCCGCCGAATTCTGGAGTGGTTGTCACTACTGCGAAGAAACTAAAACTATCATTCTTTCCCGCACCCCGGAATTTATCAGTAAGGTTGGAGATCCCGAGGCAAATCAACCTTGACCAACCTAAAACAACTGAGGTTGTACTTGACCTGGGTGAGAACGAAGCGCTCAAAGGGGAGTTGAGAATTCGTCCCGCCACTGCTGGGCTGAGACTTATGACAGCCGACCTTAAGATTCTCGAAGGGCAGGGAACGGTTGTTATAAATGAAAAACCGGGGGCAATATTGTTTAGTAATGCTGGGAAAGGGCAGAAGATTCGATTGAAAGTTCCTTATACTAGCGAAAATGATCTGACTGAATTATCAGTTAAAGTGGAGGTTGACTACACTACACTAGCTGGCGATTTTTTCTTTGCCGACAAGCTTAGTATCGCTGTGATTCTGCCACTTGCGGTAAATGTCCAAGATGTTTTCAAGCCAAAATCACTGTTCTCTAAATTCCAGGTCTCAACAGCAAACCCTGAGGTTCCTTTGCGGATCTTGAAAGCCACCTTAAAAGGGTCAGAGAATTTTGAAGCTAGAAGTGGGCAAGGGACTAAGGGGTCAATGGTATGCGTGATTCTTCTCATTGATGGGCACATGATTTGCACTAAAAATGTCTAATAGTTGGAGTAACTAGGTCGTTTTTGCGAAGCAGCCAGCGTCGTTCACATATAAAATCACCAAGAAGGGGCATAAAGAGTCTCAGAAAGACCAGCCTTTAGCTTTGAGGATAGAATACCGAACTATAGATGAAGGTAGGTTTAGAAAACGTTGGGCAATGAGCTTAACCGCTAATTTATATCATAGAGATTATCCAATGTGTGCGTTCTGCTTTCGCATCACAGCTCAAAGCATCTGGGAAGGGGAAATACATGCACTGGCTTCAGCCTATATTGATTTCTCAGCTTCAAAAAAGAAATCTACCAGAGCTAGAAGCAACGGCATTGTTGGGCGAGGTTCGCCTAGGCACATACGAAGAATATGGATGGGAGGAGGCGCTAGATGGTATTACTCCAGCGGGAGGGGAAAGGGAAAGTGTTGAGAAGTGGCTAAAGGAATTTTACAAGGTTTGCTTGCAACAAGCCGCTTCAAGGAGCTCACTAATGCCAGTACAGAAAAATTCAATAATACAACTTAACTCAACATTCGAGCATAACGAAATGGAATCTATTACACGTCTAGTGATCATTCCAGTTGAGGTTCCACAACTGCAAGTGATACACACAGTAGAAATTAACATCCTCTCTGACATCAACTCCAAATCCCTTTCAACGCCATATACACCTCAGATGGTAGCAGTAGGACAGGCTATCCCTGCAGAGTTGGTGATTCGTCACTCTAGAGCCTGGAACGCTGTATATGCTAAGGGTGAGGAGATTGATGTGGGGGATGAGGAACTAGAGTTCTTTTATGAAGTGCAGAATAACCTGGAGGTATGGCTTGTATCCGGTCGAAAAAGATCTCATTTCACCGCGAAGGTAAGCTATTTTAGGAAAGGATCGTGCAACCACCAAAGATGTGGCTTACAATTCATAGGAAGGACAAATTCACCGTTTCCCTATACTCCTGGTCCCTCTGAAAGCTGGGAATCTGCTTCTTCCAAACGTAGAAGTTAAACAATATGTCCCATTACAGCAACAATCTGAGACAACAGGAACCATCAGTTCAGAGACAGACTATAGAAGTAACGGGGAATGCGTTTTGGTTTTGCCAGATGTGAGAAGTACAACAGTCAGGATTGATTCGAGCTTTGGAAGCGAGGAGGGATTTAGGAGCCCGGCTCCCGTGCGGGCATAATATTAACCAAGCCACATACGTGGCTTGTTTGCACGCCAAGTACATGATTCTGTTTGGCATTTTGAGGTTAAGGTATCTTTGAGGTCAGGAAAAGGTAGTTAACTACTTATTGCCGGCTAGAGTGTTTGGGACGTAGATCTTATTCCTCTCGCGAACACGCATACATACACATGCATCTAAACCAAATTCAATACATACGGTAAACACTAATGTACACCTCCTAGCTTAAATATCAGTCAACTACAGTACGAAAAAAACCGATATTTTCAGTCTAATATGTGTCGTTGATTTCCGTGACACCTATAGGACCCTGCATGACAACCGATCCATCCCACAAAAAAAAGGGGTAGAAGGGGAACCAAATTAATACTATCTACCCTACCAAATGCATCAACTAACACCAGGAAATACCCCGCTTTCGAGTTTTCCTCCAATCAGAAAACTCCATTCAGATATCCTCAAGGCTTCATCATGAGATATAACGATCAGACAGCTACCTACAAGACGCACATGTCAACCAACTGGAGAGAAAACAAAGCCATGAGTATCCAGAAACTCATGGCTACCCACGCCGACTTGCAGACCCAGCAGTTGGAACAGATTACGAGACTACGACGAACATTAGTTCCCTCAAGAAAAAACAATGAACTGACGCGGCAAGTTCACGACCAAGAAAGAAATTACAGCAATACCCTCCGAGCACCTGGCCAGACCACTAAGTCAAACGGAGACAGAAACAGACCAAATTGAGATAGACAATGAGTCCGACGATGACCCCCTCCGACACAGAGAGACAGAAAACTACCTCGGCTCGGAACACGGATCCGACTGCATAATGGAAGAAGTCCCAGAAGAGGCACCACAGCCACCGCCACCGTCGCCACCAACGCCACCTCCACCAACGCCACCACCAGCCCGAACACCAACCCCCCCCCCCCCTTCACCAACCCTGCAGAGATTAAGACAAACGTGGAATATGCCCGAGGAAGAGATACAAGAATTGTACCTCAGCATAAAAGAAGATCAGCAGAGATTACAGACCACATCACCACCGCCAGAGAGAAGCAAGACATCGGTCCACTCTCACCCGAAGGCCAAGAAAAAGAAAAGATTACATCATCGCCATCTCGCAAGACAGCATCAGACTACAATACATGAGGGCAGGCATGGAGAAATGGAACAGACAGAACCTGGGGAAACATACACCTTGAAAGAATGGGCTTTATTCAAACACAGCGAAAAGACGGCGTTCTTTATCCTTCCTGTACCAGGAAGGTTTGCAAAAGAAACAGACTTGGGCGTGACGGAAACGGATAGGCAAATTCACCTTCGACGATACAGAATTCGACTTCAGGATCCTCCGCACCAGCAGAGAGCCGATAGACGATATAGACCTATATGGGAAGGAGGCCACATTTGAAATTGTTACATGTTGTTAGTTGTTTTTTGGGGTGCTCAAGAGTAATGATGAGGCTCGAGACAATGAGCGCGCTGTGTTGGTTAGTGTTGCGGAGGAGTTTGATGTTGATGTTTCTTTCTTTTCCTTTTGTTGGCGGCGGTTGGAGGGGCGTTCTGGGGATAAAATAGTGCGATATTGCCATAGCCTTAGGGCTGCATGCAATTACTGATGTAAACAAAAAAAAAAAAAAAATGCATCAACTACAAGCATAATAAGGGAGAAGATGAGTACATTCGTGATTATACTAGTGTTTTATACAAAGAATGTAAGACATGTTTAATCATTAACATAACAAACATAAATGATTTACAAATAAATACTTACAGAGTATAAACTCCACTAACTAATCAAAGTTGGAACTCGGGAGTAGTAAGAGCCAAAATGGAAGCATGGGCAGATATACCCTATAGTACAATGGTCTTGACACAAATGGGATTAGTCATCCTATTTTTAGGAATAAAAAATGATTAGATCATATGGTTCTGGGCAAAAAAATAAGTTAGCTGAATATTAGGATATCAAAGAAAACTTATTTAGCTGACATAATAAGTGTGTAGCATCATAATAATAATTGCACACTCCTCCCGAGTATCACCAGTTACATGAATCAATAACTAATTCCATCACCATTTTAAATTATTTTTCCCAATCAGTGGAGTTATAAAGGTTAGGAAATATTACCGGGTGACAAATGTGTCCGTGATTTTCCAATCCCATCAACGAGACTTACTACAAATGTGAATAATTTATCAACTAATACCTCGACAAGCAAGATAATTATATATTTAAAAAATATTCCCAACCATTAATCAGTATACCACCCCTCCGCTGCTATGATTGCTCCAACTCTTTTGGCCATTGATTCTGCTAAACTATCAAGGAAGCACTCATCTAGCAATTCTCAACCATGAGTGATTGTATCTGTCAATACTTGACAGATATTATATGTTTTTGGATCCAAGGAGTATAAATGAGGATACAACTTCTGTAGTTAGTATTTAATAAGTGACCAAACATGTTCTATAGTCTAACGGGGCGGGGTCGAGGTTCAAGAACGGGAGCAAAGATAATGGCAGGGACAGAGACGGGCAGGTTCAACTCAGGATACACTGGAGTCGGTACGGGTTCGGGACAGGTTCAGATTCAGATTCAGGTTCAGGGACGGGGACGAGAGGAACAGAAGACCGAGGTCAAAGTGCGTATTACTAACAAGAGAAGAAGACGTTTCCTAGAGAGGCGAAGACATAGGAGAAACAAAGCTCTATATATACAACTATTTCCTTCATCGCTAACTCAAACCATAGAAACCCATAGAACCTCCTTCTCGGCCGAGACGTCCATACTATTCCAAATACCGATAACTCCTTCCCGTAGTAATTCAAATATCCCTAGCGCTTACTTTCTATTTCCCGAGCTCTTTCCTATTCTGTTACCCTGCTTCCGATATCGACCGATCTTTAACTAACAACCCTGTTCCGGAGATGCTTTGGCAGCAGACGGGGTAATGGGGGCTGAACTGTGATATATAGAATCAGCAAGATTGCACCTATATTTTGATATTTTTTGTGTCTCAGGAGGCTTGAAAGACTCTCAGGAGACTCAGGAGACTGACAGGGATTGTCAGGAGACTTAGGGGGCTGCAAACACAAATGGTAAAACTTGCTGATGAGAATTGAAATCACGCGAATATTGGGGTAGGTGTTTTACCACAACGTCCTTTTCAGACAGCCATCTAAATACAGGAAGATGTGTACAAGTATGGTCTATAATAAAGTAAATAGGTTCGCTATTTGCATCCTGCATCATCTGTTTACAAATAGAAGGAAAAAATGGACCTAAAATACCAATAATACTTCTGGCAGTTACACCACCTAATGATTCAGGATCTCTGAACACAGGAAGGAAAAAACCATACTTACGTCCTATGAAAGCACCTGTCATCACTTGACTGAGTTTTTTTTCTAAAGTAAGAGGCACTACTTCTATCATATCCTTTGTCCATCTCTCTCTAGGGTATCTAAATATCCACTGTTTCCATTTACTCCGTCTGCTTTCTACAGTCACTTCATCACCCCACATATATTTTTTTTTTTCCACATCTCCTTTGTCCAATTAACATATTCAAAAGCCTAAAGTAGCTGTTCTTCTGTAATTTCATCATTTAAACATGTCCGCTCCATTGCCACCTATTTGCGTAAATGCTGCTTAGGAAAGCGGCGTCTGATAGTACGAGTAGATTTGTCAAGAGCAAGTTTCAGTTTGATATCTTCGTAAAATTGATGGCGGTCACCAAAGGTTACTTCAAGAAGTCTTTGATTTTCTTTCTCATTGGTTTTCCGAGGTCTGTCCTTTCTAGACTCGTCCTTTCTATCGCTATTAGGGTCACTAAGTGTATTGTCTCTTGCAGTCGAAAATGGGATCTGAAGGCTTTTGGATATTTCGGCAATTGTTTCTCCACCCTCTTTCTGTCCAATAATCCTTTCTCATATCATTGGGGTATGGTTTTTTTTTCCGATATTGGCTTGTGTTTGTAGCTTCTGTTGAGTTTCTTCATTTTAAGATCGTGTCGTGTAGCGATTAAGGATAAGCCTTTGGTTGCTATGCAAAATCACGGAAACTTTTGTTACCCGGCAATATTTCATGGATGTACTAGGTTCGGAGGGCTGGAAGGATTATCACGGGTGGGGTTATGACGCTATACATGGGAAGGATGAGTCAAGATAGTTTCCACGGGTTTCTGTTACACGGAGGAGTGAGTCATAAGCGGGGTTACGCGGACAAATGAGCCAGGCTTGGCGGAGGAGCGGTGGCTATATAAGGAGAACGACGCCTTACTCCTGACTTTCTTTCTTTTCCTTTTCTTCACGCAACGCCTTCTGTCTTTAGTATACCAATATATTATAGTCCTATTTATAAATCAGTGACTATCGCTGCTCCCCTATTCCTCTTCCGGTATACTTCCTCCTCGGAAGTATCGCCGCACACTCCGCACTCGCAGAACGAAGCCCTACTCCCTGACGCCTTGAGATTACGCTGCGTCATCTGCACTGCACTTTACCAATGTCCACCCCAGCTCCACCACCACCTCCCCCGGTCCGCATAGTGGCCGGGGTCACCCTGGACGGAAACTACCAGATCCCTCCAACCTTCGCAGAGTTTGAGGCCGTCGAGGATAAACACTACCACTACGTACACATCCTCACCCTCTTACAGGAAGGGGACCGCTGGAAAGCAGAAAGAAACGCCAGCAGGGCCTTACACACGCAAACCAGGCAGGAGTTGACCGCCGCTTCGGAGCAACTCATCGCCTCCCATAACCATACTGATGCATTAGAAGCCCAGGTTCAGACTCTGGAGTTTCAACTCACTGCAGCCCGAGCCCCACCACCTCCACCACCTCCACCACCCCCACCACCTCCGCCACCCCCACCACCTGCGAACCCCCACCCACCACCTTCCGTCAAAAGTTCCCCGACTTCAAAGTTTAACGGGATCCGAAGGAACTACCAGGATTCTCAGCCTTCTCCGCACCAAACTCAGGGTCAACCATGATAGGTTCTGAACGAGGAGGCCAAGGTCTTCACGCAGTTAGTCGGTTGAGGGGAAGGCACTGACCAGGTCATCCCTTATGGCCACCGATGCTGCCCCATTTGCATCGGTCGCCGCCGTCAGATTTCTAAGCCCTTGAGACTCCGGACCGAGGCACAGCCAGAAGGGAACTCCAAGGCCTCCGCCAGGGCAAGGAGACTTCATGACCTACCTCACTCAATTCCTACGATCATGGGCCAACTCGACTATAACGAAGAGGCAAAGAAGGACGCCTGAGACAGGGTTGTCTGACGACCTGAAGGACGCGATGATATACCAGCGACATAACTACAGAAGGCTTCGATGCCTATGTCAGGAGACTGATGACAATGGACAACAAAATCAGGGCTAGGAAAGATGCCCACAAGGCCAACTGAACCCCATGGGCAATTTGCTTCCCCACACACACCACCACACCTCACACACACCAGGAGGCCTCGCCTCATGGACCTCTCCGCCTCCAAGCTCGCCCCACTGCCCGCCCCACCCGAGGAAGGTACAGCTCGCCAACAGCCGACAGACCACCGCTGCCGAGAAAAAATGGAGGATGGAGAACGGCCAGCCTATGCCGCCTCGACCACGATTCGCCAACTGCCCACAAGACTCGCCCACGCTCTCCTCCAATGAGGGAGCTGCTGCTGCCCTCTCCGCCTCCCGTCGAGTCCCCTGCCCTATTTCTTCTTCTTCTTCTTCTTCTTCTCCAACGGATGTTATTCTCTCTTCTGGTAATTCGGTTTTCAGTAGTCCCTGGTCAAGATCATCATTCGCCAGGACCTTCAAAGGAATTTCTTTTATCTGCTTATTTCTGGGTTTTCGGTTTCAGTTGTGGCAGAGGAGGAATTAAATGGAGAGCATCTAGTTGTAGCTTGTAAAATCGCCACAATAAGAACTCTATTTCAATCTACGCTATGATTGATACGGAGCCTCGATTCGTGAGATTTATCGATGAAACCTTTGCGCGCCATCACCAACTTCCTATCCTTTCCCTAAAAACCCTCCGAATACTTGAAGTCATCGACGGGAGGCCTATTGCCTCTGGACAAATCACTTCCATATGCCGCGTTCCTTTAACCATCGGATCTCATCAGGAACAAATCCCACTCTTTGTCACCAAACCAGCATTACCCCTGGTTCTGGGAATACCTTGGCCACAACATCACGATGCTTATCCTTAGATTCAAGAACAATACGCGACGCTCGACTCAGAATTTTGCAAGGAAAACTGCAACGCCACACCCGCCGCCGGTATTGTTCCAGGTATCAAACCCCAACCTATATGATAGACCTGCTTCTTCAGTCGCCTAGCCCGCCGAAAGAAACTACAAATTTGCAGTATAACACTCACGACATCGACAAAGCTCTTCTGAAAACTCCAAAGGCCGAAAGTGGAAACAAAGGATCCCAGAACGCTATCACAATCGACTCAATACGTTCGATGAAGCCGCCCAAGATCTACCACCCCGCCGCCCCTACGACCACAAAATCCCCTCAAAGAAGGAAAGGAACCACCATTCGCCCCCCACGGCATGTCCAGGATGAACTATTAGCGCCACGACTACATCCGCGAGAACCTCCAAGGGCTTCATCCGCAAGCTCATCTTCCTGCCGTGCACCGGTACTGTTTGTCAAAAAGGCCGATGGGTCCTTCGCTTATGTGTGGACTACCGTGATTGAATGAGCTAACGGTTAAGAACCGATACCCATTACCTCTAATCCTAAACACTGGACAGACTATCAAAGGCTAAGTGGTACACCAAATTAGACTTGCGACAAGGATACAATCAGATTCGAATGGCCGAAGGGGAAGAATGGAAAACGGCATTCAGAACGCACTATGGTCACTTTGAATACACCGTCATGCCTTTCGGCCTTACCAACGCCCCCGCGACGTTTCAACACTTCATCAACGATTGCCTCCGAGAACACCTTGACCAATTCTGCACCGCATACTTGGATGACATCCTAATATACAGCGACTCCCTCAAAGAACACGAAAGAACACGTCGAAATAATACTGGAAGCATTACAGAAAAATGGGATCCTATTGAAGCCTGAGAAGTGCGAATTCCACACCCAAAGCACCACTTACCTCGGACTGATTATCGAACCAAACGGTATCCGTATGGATCCTCACAAGGTATCGGCAATACAGGAATGGACCACCCCTAAGACGGTCAAGGATGTACAGGCCTTTCTGGGTTTCGCCAACTTTTACCGCCGCTTCATATTTGGATTTTCGAAACTCGTAGCCCCCCTAACCAGGTTGACCAAAAAGAATGTCCCTTTCTCATGGCCCCCAGAAGCCGAGCTCGCGTTCCAGTCCCTGAAAGAGGCTTTCACCACCGCACCCATCCTAATGCACTTCGACCCCGAAAAACCAATCACGGTAGAAACAGATGCATCCGACTACGTCGCCGGTGGCGATTTCTCCCAGCACGACGAGCAGGGCAAACTCCATCCCGTCGCCTTCTTCTCCAAGAAACATACACCGGCGGAGTGCAATTACGAGATATACGATAAGGAACTACTAGCTATCATCAGGTGTTTAGAGGAATGGAGGCCAGAACTGAAGGGCGAAGCACCCCATCGAGGTTATCTCCACCACAAAACCTCGAATACTTCATGTCCACCAAACAACTAAACAGGAGACAAGTGAGATGGGCGAATACTTATCGCGCTTTTAATTTCACGATCAAGTACAGACCCGGGAAGCAGAGCGGGAAACCGGATGCATTGACTAGGAGATCAGGAGATCTCCCTGAGGAAGGGGATGAAAGATTGTTGCACCAGAGCCGCACAGTCTTGAAGAGGGAGAATTTGGATCCTAAGCTGAGTTTGTTAGCGGCTTTGTCAAATGAATCCGCTGAAAAGAACGCCCCTGAAAAACTACTAAACGAAGGATATCTGGCTGACCCATTCCCACAAAGAATACTGACCCACGGCAGACAGACACGAAGACTGCAAGGAAATATCGCTATGGAATGCACTGAGGCGAACGGACGCCACTCTATCGGAAAGCATCTACATTCCCCGACTACCCACCACTAAAGCTGGAAGTCCTGAAGCAATACCACGATGCGCCTCAGCAGGACACCCAGGTAGGGAAAAACCTTCAACTGATCAGCAGAGACTACTACTGGCCAACATGACCACGCTGGTCAATACATCCGAACTGCCACACCTGCCAGCGAAGTAAGCCAGCAACACATGGGAAGTTGGGAGTTCTCCCACCGCTACCCATCCCGAACAACCCTGAGAGAGATCTCTATGGACTTCACACGGTCTGCCAGAAAGTCAGGGATACGATGTCATACTAGTAGTTGTGGACCGCTAACGAAGATGCGCCCACCTCCTACCCTGCAACACCACCGTCAATGCAAAGGACCTAGCCGATCTCTACCTCCAACATGTCTGGAAACTACACGGCCGTCCCACGCACATCACCTCCGACAGGCACCCAGTTCACCGCAAAGTTCTGGAAGTCTCTGTAAACAACTCCAGATAGAAGCGAGAATGTCCGACCGCCACTCGAAACAGATGGCCAAACGGAAAGAATGAACGCAGTAATGGAGCAGTACTCGTGATATGTGTCATACCAACAAGACGACTGTTAAGTGGTTGCCAATGGCGGAGTTCGCAGCAAATAATCAAGTCTCAGCCTCTACTAAAGCTACACCTTTTCGCCAACTATGTACACCGATTCACGGTAAACCTACAAAGCCAGACAGAACCCCCGAGCCTGGACTCCCACAACTTTGCAGAGAGGTCAAGGAGTTACACAACCACTTACTTAACACAAATAAGGACAGCTCAAGACCAACAAGAAAGCTACACGAAATGCAAGACGCACCGCCATGAGCATGAAATCGGAGACATGGTATTCGTGGTCCGCAAGAAGAACATTCAGATTTAACCGAACTCGAGGAAACTCGATTGAAAAAGCTGGGACCCTTCCCCATCCAAGAGCTCATCTCCCCCTATGCCTACCGCTTGAACCTCCCCCGCTTGATGAAAATGCACCCCTGCTTTCCACGCCTCCTACTTTGACATCGCCGCCAGCGACCCTGTGCCGACAAAGATTAATACCACCACCACCCGTTATCGCGACGAGGAAGAAGAGTACGGTTGAGGAGGTTCTGGATTCGAGCGTACCATGGAAAGCAAGGACTACAGTACGTCAAGTGGACGGATATACCGATCTACTTGGGAGCCCGCCGACATCATGAATACACAGTTGCTGTCGAGACCTTCCACACATAATACCCAAATAAACCGGGTTCGAGGAAATCAAGGTTCGCAGGAGCTCAAGGCTTGAAGGGGGGGCTACTTTCTGGATGTACTAGGTCTCGAGGGCTGGAAGGATTATCACTAAGTATGACGCTATACATGGAAGGATGAGTCAAGATAGTTTCCACGGGTTTCTGTTACACGGAGGAGTGAGTCATAAGCGGGTTACGCTGACAAATGAGCCAGGCTTTACGGAGGAGCGGTGGCTATATAAGTGGAGAACGACGCCTACTCCTGTACTTTCTTTCTTTTCCTTTTCTTCACGCAACGTCTTCTGTCTTTAGTATACCAATATATTATAGTCCTACTTATAAATTAGTGACTATCGCTGCTCCCCTATTCCTCTTCCGATATACTTCCTCCTCGGAAGTATCGCCGTACTACTCCGTACCCTGCAGAACGAAGCCCTACTCCCTGACGCCCCCTTGAGACAATACAATTGTTGAAAGATGGTCATGCATAGAAATCTAGTATAAGCGAGTATATATATCTGTATTTATACAGTATTCTCTGATAATAATTACCATAATGATAATTATAGTAGTGATAGTAGTGATTATGACAGTACTAGTAAATATATTGGCGTTAGGACTTAGAGGTTTTTGGTTTTGTGCTATCCTGCACTTATTCTAGCAGAGTCACATTGTCGCTATATTGTGCCCATCCTGTACCGTCTTCAGCTTGCACCATTCCCATTCTGTGTAACACCCATCATCCATCGCCTTCTTCTGACACCTATAATAAAACCACCAAAGATTATAAAAGTATCGATAAAAACGATGATACAAGGGAGGAACATAGTAGCGTTGCCAGAGCTGCCAAAGAGATGAAGGAACTTGCAAAGACTAAGGCAAAAGCAAGAGCAAAGCCACAAGTATATAGAGCAGCAAAGTAGGGAAAGCGGGAAGCAGGTAACGATCCATATCAACAAACTACTATTTGTGTTTGAAGTCTCCCAACAATCACCTGAGTCTTCTGAAGTTATATATAGTCCTGCTAATGCAGGTAGCTGTAGCATCAGGAAAAAATAGGTCTCATCAAGACGCATCTTGTCTCTCAAGACGCAGAATACCCAAAATCATTGTCTGGATGCGTTGGGTGCTATCTTATACCTCCAAAATATAACAGGTCATATTTAGCTCATCAAAGCTCGTCTAAAAGTAACCTATCATCTTTGGTTCATATAAGCTTGTCCGAAAAGTAACAGGTTGTCTTTTGACGTCCTATTTGGTCTCCAAAATGTGATATGTTGGGAGAAAGGTAATATGCTGATAGAGACTAAGGCCGATCGGAACTAGCTCCTGCTATCAATGTCATTCTCAGCGCAGTTTCCAGGTTTTAAGTACCCTGCCACCCCCTCTACCTTCATCTCCACCTTTATATCCACCCCCACTTCCATCCCATCTCCATCTCCACCTTCACCTCCATCTCCACCTCCATCCCTATCTCGAGTATCTCCCTACCCCATATTCCCTATATTCTGGCACCTATGCTAATGTCTATATAGAGTCCTACACTCCCAAAATCTCGCCATAGACACATCCACAATGACACCTATGGCACGCCCAAATAGACACCATAGACACACCCATAGTGACGCCCAAATTAACACCTGGAACACACCGAAATCAACGCAATGGACACGCCCATATTGATGCTTAAGACGTGTCCAAATTAACGTCATGCACAAGACGCCATGGATAAGCCCTTAATGACACCTAGAATACACCCATAGTGACGCCTAGAACATACTCATATAGATGCCACGAACACGTCCAAAATGACTATTTCTTTACGTAAGAGATGGGTGCTCAGGTAGGTGCGGGGACAGTCGAGGAGGCAGTCATTCAAGCATATATTTGTATATAAAGTTACGTAATATTACATAGAATTGAATAAACAATGTACCGTTAACCACCTTTACTGTCCAATCGTGAGTATGATATCAATTCACATCGAAAATTAGCGTCAAAGTTCTGCCATGACCGCTAGCCTGGCAAAAGGTACAAAATGTGGTTTTGGGGACAAAAGACGAGATTTTGGAGACTAATGGAGACTAAAGGCGGAAAAGTCATCTTGGGAGTCCAAGACTATCTTGTGGCACCAGGGCACAGGCATGCAGGTAAGCAATTGATTTTTGGGCATCTTTGACGTTTTGTGCATCTTGTGACAGTTGTGGTGCCCAGGCGCCACAAGACGTAGCCTCATTTTTTGCTGATATAAGCTTCATTAGGAAAGGTGATTAATGCTATATCGTTTCTTTAATTCTGTATAAAATCTATGTCTATCCCCACACCTACTAGCGCACCAAACCACCTACTTACAAAAGTCGCCGTTTTAAGTGTGTCCAATAGGTTGATTTAGGCATGTCCATAGCGTGTTTATGGCGTTGTTTCTAATATGCCCTAAGTATTATTCTGTGTGTGTCTATAGCGTCGACTGAAGCATATCCATGGTATTGATTTGGGCATGTCCTACATGTCACTATAGGCGTGTCCTAAGCATTTATTTTGGTGTATCCTAGGTGTCAATTTGGGCGTGTCTATAACATCAATTCAGGTGTATAGGACTCTATATAAATATTACTATAGGTGTCAGAAAATGGAGTAGGGAAATACTCAAGATGGAGATGCAGATTGAGGCGGAAGTGGCAGCGGGGGTGCGTAAGACCTGGAAACTGCGCCAAGGATGATGTTGATACTAGGAGCTAGTCTTGATCGGGCTTAGTCTCTGCCAGTATATTACTTTTCTAACAACATATCACATTTTGGAGACGAAGTAATATGTCAAAAGACGACCTGTCACCTTTAGGATGCAGCTTAAATGAGCTTAGACAAACCAAAGATAACAGGTCACTTTTAAATGACCTTAAATGAGCCAAATGTGACCTATCACTTTCAGGACTTGCAAGATGTATCCCGACACATCCAGGTGAAGACTTCTTAATATCTGTGTCTTGGGAGACAGGATGTGTCTTGGAAAAACCTATTTTTTCTTAATGTATCTCCCTCTAGTCGACTATGACTCATAATTCACACTATAGAAACTCATCGAATCTCCTTGTCTCCAAACCACTTTGTTACCAATGATACCACCGCTTATATATTCTCTTACCAACCCACTGTACAACAAAAACCCACAGAAGGTTTGACACCATGATTAGTCATCCTCATCCCGTCAGTCCTGATTCTCACTTCTGATCTCCGATCATAACCCCTGATCCTCTATTATCACTTAGTTTCTTTTATAATGTTAAGAACATCATAACACTGTCTCTTCCTTCTGCCTCCTACAATCTACCACCCTCTTCTAGTACTTATTATTCTTTATCGAACTTGTTCTAGTTACCCACAAAATTTAGATAATTAATGTCATTTTAAAAAATATCACGATATGGAATTACTTGTACTCATATTCTGGTAAATTATCTTTTTCCAAATGTACTATAGTGTATAGCGATTTTACAAATTGAAATTATTATACCAGTATTGGAAGAGGCTTATATTACAAAGTAGTTAAAACTACATGTAAAGCTGGAAAATAAAGTCATGAAGTGAGTCGAGGGCACAGCTCTTGTTTATACTAAGACAGCCATAAGTATAGAGATAAAGCTATATAGGGGACAGAAAGCGAGGATCAGGTGAGAATACATGAAAAATCGAGTTGACTTAAAGCAACTGGCTAGGATGAGCTTTACAGATACGAAACTCTATAGACTAGCAGAGGGGGACATGAAATATGGGTATATTTCCTATATAAGATCAGCAGAAACAGAAGGTAGCAAAGACAGAAGCAAATAACCAAAAGAAATTTTAATTAGCAAAAAAATGGGGCTGTGTTTTGTGGCTCCCCAGTGTCACAATTGGCACAAGATACAAAAGATATCAAAGACACCTAAAAATTAATTCCTCACCTGCATTCCTCTCATGATGCTAAGCGAAGGCAAAGACTGAACAAACTAAAGTATACAACCAGGGCAGGGTGGGGCGAAGTGAAAGGCAAGGCAAGGCAAAATTAAGTGAGGTGATAACTATAGGAAAAACTGAGGAAATCGCTAAGTGGTTCTCCTTGCCAGGTTTGTCAAGATGGACTTCGCTTGATGCTGATTAGGGGTCCAAAAATATATACTGACTAAAAAAATACATCAGCAAGCTTTACAATTTGTAACCAGAGTCTCCTAAGTCTCCTAACAGTCTTCTGAGTCTCCTGAGACCCCTGTAGTCTCCTGAGACTTGAAAAATCTTGCTGATGTAAGAAGGTTGCATGAAGAAGAAAGGAGAAGGAAACAAGTGCTACAAGCCAGAGAGGGAGCTTTCTATATATAGTACCAGCAAAAGATAGGGCTGCATCTTGTAGCGCTCAGGTGCCACCATTGTCACAAGATGCACAAGACGTCAAAGACGCCCAAATATCAATTGCTTACCTACATCCCCATGCCCCAGCGCCACAAGGTAGTCTGGGACTCTCAAGGTACATTTTTCGTTATTAGCTTATTTTTAGTCTCCAAAATTTGATCTTATGCCTTTTGCCAGGCTATCAGTCATGGCAGAATCTTGACGCTAATTTTCACTGAGAAATAAAGATTAGATAATGTATGTGGCAAACGGTACATCTTGTATTCATCAGCAAGCTTTACTGTTTGTGTCTATAGCCTCCAGAGTCTCCTGACAATCTCTGTCAGTCTCGCAAGCCTCCTGAGACCCACAAAATATCAAAATATAGGTGCAATCTTGTTCATGTTTTATTCTATATAGCTCTATGTACACATATATGCCTGCGTAACTGCCTGCGCAACTGCCTGCGCGACTACCTGCACGACGGTCCCTGCACCCACTTCCCTGCCTACAGAGATATTTGTTTCAGGCATGTCCATGGCATCTACTATTTGGGCATATTCGGGGTGTCAATATAGATGTATCCATTGTATCGTATCGGCGGTGTTCATGGAGCGTTTGTCTATGGCAAGGTTTTGGGCATGTCCATGGTGTTGATTTGGGTGTGTCCATAACATCGATTTGGGTATGTCCATGATATCTACTTGTTACAGGGCTGGGCCAGGGAAAGAGTTCGGACACAGAGTCAGGGTTCGAGGATAGAGGGCCTGGCATAGGAGACGCAACCTTAGTGTTATGGAGCGAAGCGGGGACAATAACTTAAGAAGCCAAGGTTCACAACTGAGGCAAGGACGAGGGCAGAAATGGAGGGCGGGGACGAGAGAACTTATCCGAGGAGTAGAGTTGTGGAGCAGAGAGTCCAGATAGCTTCACGAACAAAGTTGTATAAACGAAGATACCAGTAGATGACACGGACGACGGTCATGAACGACGACTATGGCTAAGCGAGGTGAACTATGAACAAAGCTAGGCGAAGACAAAGTAATACGAGGACAAGGATGACTAACAGTGATGACGTATTCTATTCAGAGAAACGAAGAACACGTAACAACTAAAAAAACTAGAAACGTAGAGTTGATAACAGGAAGGTTGAGTAGGAAAGGAAAGAAGAGAAGGGAAAATGGGGGTTCTCGACTGTTAGGCTTTTGAGGGTAGGGGTAAGGGTTTCCCAGTTGGTGAGTTTCCAGTTATGTGTCTGGAATGGTGATGTGTCTGAGAGGGGGATGTGCATGGAGATGGCTAGGGCTCTGTGGTCTGAGCCTGTGGGGTGTGTGATCGGGAGCCATTTTCTGATAAGGAGGGAGGCTAAAGTGTTGGCGAAGGCGAGGTCTATGACTCCGTGCCTTTTGTTGTGGTCTGGGGATATTCTGGTGTATGTTCCAGGAGTGTTGAGGAGAGAGTAGCCACGTGTTGTGGCTGTGTCAAAGTAGGGGGAGGAGACGGATAGTTCTCTTCCCTTGAAAGAGCGTGATGGGTCCGCTGAGGGGTGGTGGATGTTGAAGTCTCCTAGGATAATTGTGGGGGTGGTTGAGCGGTTGAAAATTGCTTGGGGGGGTAGTGAGCGTGTGTCTGAACTTAGTTGGCGGTTGTAGACTGAGGTGATGTTTATTGTTTTAAATCCGTTGTTCCCAGTGTTACAGTATACCGCGATCTGCATTAGGTTTCCTCAGTGTGAGGGGGAGGGTAAGAAAGAGTTCCTGTCGAGGAGGTTGTTGTTTATGTATATGCACGTTGAGATTTTGTCGTTTTCTCATGTAGGGCAGGGGGATGTGAGTGTAAAGGATGGTACTCTGAGGGGTTTTCCGTTGAGGAGTGGTGGTTCTTGTATACATACGATGTGGGCTGATTGTGTTATGGGGGTGGAAAAGAGTGATATGAGCACATTATTGCTTGCTGCACAATTGTGCTAGATGATGCGTAGGAAGGTGTTAGTAGAGCTTGTCGCCATATTTATAGGAGGTTGTGGGTGGAGCTGCTGGAGCCCTGAGGGGCGTCGTGCATGATGGTTTTCTGTGGGAGTGCAGGGCCTGATTCCGGTTCGGTGGCGGCCTTGGATTTGTGGGTTTGGGAGATGGCCTCGAGGGCTGGGCAGTTGCGTGAGGTGGCTTGGTGTCCTCCACCGCAGCATCTGAGGGCTTCGAACCATCTTCCTTTGCAGGTGGTGACAGGGCAAGCGTGTTGGGCTTTGGTGTGCTCTTTGGCACATACGGGGCAGGTTGGGGTTTTCTGTTTGCAGCCGCGGGTGGCGTGGCCAAAGCGGTAGGAATTCTTACATTGGGTAGTGGGTGTGGCTGTCCACATAATGGTGCATGTTCTGGGCCTGGAGAAGAGGCGGATGGTGTTGCCGATTCTGTTGGCTTCATCGGCTGTGACTGTGATGGCTATTGAGGAGGTGGCTCTGTGGTTGCGAAGGTCGTCATCTTTATTCAGGAAGCGGCATGCGTATAGGGTGATGCCGGTTGCCAGGTTGATGATTTCTGGGAAGGTCTTCGCTAGAGTGGCTTTGTCTCTGATAGTGAAGAGGAGATGCCGTGGACGGCGATGTCGACGTTGGTGGGGGCTGGGCGGAAGCATTTGTAGGGGTTCTCAGCTGAGCCGAGTTTCTGGTTGACGAGTGCGGTCATTGCTTCGAACCAGTGTGAGTAGGTGGAGGAGCGGACGGTGTGGTGGGGGAGGACGGTGATGGATCCTTTGGGGTTGATGGAGACGGAGATGGCGGTGACGGGGTGTACCTGCTTGTTCTTGGCTAGGAGTTGAGACTGCAGATGTATCACCACATCGTGTAAATAATATCCTCTCATTATCATTACACATAACTATTGCATTCAAACCATATATTGATTTCCGATTGAAGTAGCTGTACCAATCGACCAATGGTGCATATTCAAGAGTAATATATGGGCCATCAATAAACCCAATATATCCTTGAAACACACCACAAGAAGCTACACAAACCCGTTGTTTATGCCAGTGTGCTTCTTTCTCATGTGCGTTGGGCCATCGAATAAGCGATCGCTTTAGTGACTGAATAGCTGTCTGGGCCCGTAATATGAATAGAAACGTTGTACCCTCTCCTACACCAAGTACAAGTGCGGTTGCTGCATGAGAACCATTTCCACCTTTTCCTCCAAGGCGATAGAGAAAAACTGGTAGTTGGTGTCTGCACCAAATACGATTGATTTTTGAAAATCCGATGGTCTTTGATGTGATTGAGTAAGGTCTCAAAAGAGTCACGGCCCATTCTAAATAACAAACAAAAGTTACGTTCTATTTGTAACTTTGGTTGATTGAACCACACGTGCAGTGACAGTCCGGGTTGTGTATGTATTCGTGGAGCCCAGTAACGGCGAGATTGGAGAACAGATATGAGTGAAGAGTAGTCGGAAACTATTGTACTACTTTGTTGTATTGCGCGAAAGTCAAATTTTCTTTCTCGGGCTATGAGTGGGAGCATAGGAACCTCGCCAAAATCCGAAAAAAGCTCATCATCACTATCCGCTGTTTCCTCAAAATCCGTATCAATATCATTGATATCATCGCACAGAATATTAATGAGCAACGAGTTATTTTCAAGCGTGTAGTGCGAACTTGAAGGGGATAGAGCCGGATTGTAAGGACTTGAAGTGGACTCCTCCAACTGAGCCATTGCGGACCGGATTGCTTGAAATCCGGGGCATCGCTATGGTGATGGGAATGATGAGACAAATCTCTTACAGCATGGGCAAATTTCACTAATCTTCTTACAGTATCGCTTCAACCGGCCTTGAAGGGGCGCGGACAATTTGGACACTCGCCAACTACAGCAGCCAATTATTGACACCTTGGCCCGCACTAAATTTTCCAACCGCGTCGCGCCGAAGACCTTTGAGGACCGTTAATGAGTACGCCCGGAGCCTCAAGCCTTGGCAAATGCGGGGCAGGATCGAGATAGGATGTCGCTATTTGGATCTGGAGTCAGCCCTGTAGTGATCAACTAAGTTTGTTCCATATATTACTTCAACCCGCATTCCTCCCAAGTTCGTTGCAGCTCTGAGCCAACAACCTTGACACTACACTTTTCACATCACTCACATCTGTTTCTAAACGATAACCATGTCCACATTTGGTTCCCAATTCCGCGTTACCACGTTTGTCACTCTATCTCAACAAACTTTGACAGTCATATTGATCACTCTCTAGTTATGGCGAATCGCACTGCCGTTCTGTTGGTTGCATTGTAGATGGCTGTCCCCCTGGAATGGCCTTGACAGAGGCCGATATCCAACCTCAAATGACCCGGCGCCGCCCTGGACAATCCGCACTGGCAACTCCTCGCAACGAAAAAGACGCTGTCAAAATCCAGTCCGGCACTGAGTTCGGGTACACTCTTGGGACACCAATTGGTCTCGTGGTCCAGAATGAGGACCAAAGACCCCATGATTACTCTGACATGGACCTGTACCCAAGGCCAAGCCACGCGGATTACACCTACTTGGCCAAGTATGGCGTAAAGGCGAGCTCAGGTGGTGGAAGGAGCAGCGCAAGAGAAACAATCGGTATGTGGACCACTCACTCCGGGGATATATTGCAATAAAGCCCCCGAGAACAGGGACTGGGAGCTTTCCAATATGACTCACCACCCTAAGTAATAAAGGCCTTATATTCTCACCTTATATTTTTCTTTCCCCTTTATATATATCTCATGCTGTATCTAACTGACATAGGCCGTGTGGCTGCTGGCGCAATTGCCGAAAAATACCTTTCCTTGGTCTATGGCGTCGAGATTGTCTCTTTTGTGTCTAGTGTTGGTCCTATTCACATTCCAGGATCGGTGGATTCGACCCCCGAGTACATGTCCCTTCTCTCAACCATTACCCGAGAAGGGGTCGACACATTCCTCCCAGTTCGCTGCCCACAAGCAGAATCCAATGAGCAGATGGCAGGACTGATTGCTGAATACCGTGATAAAAAAGACTCAATCGGAGGAACAGTCACTTGCGTTATCAAGAACGTTCCTGCGGGTCTTGGGGAGCCATGCTTTGATAAGCTTGAGGCTAAACTGGCGCATGCAATGCTTTCGATACCAGCGACGAAAGGATTTGAAGTTGGTTCAGGGTTCCGCGGGACTGAAGTTCCTGGCTCAAAACACAATGATGCTTTCATCGGCTCTAAGAATGGGAAATTAGCTACTGTTACCAATAATTCTGGAGGTATTCAAGGTGGTATTACTAATGGAGAAAACATTTATTTCAAAGTTGCTTTTAAGTCCCCAGCCACCATTGGCCATGCACAGGAAACGAGCAAGTATGATGGTGAGGCCGGTGTTTTGGCAGCAAAGGGCAGACACGATCCTTGCGTGGTCCCGAGGGCGGTTCCTATCGTAGAAGCCATGGCGGCCCTTGTGATCATGGATGCAGTTATGATTCAACAGGTGAGGGTCCATCATTTGTTCGTTTTACCTGGACTAGACATCGTGTTTATAATTGTATAGGCCCGTGAGGCGTCACGCTCCTTACTTCCGCCGCTTCCTCGGAACCTTGGAATAAAAACACCGGCAGCCCTTGACGGAAGGGAGAAGGATGTTGATCCTACGAAGGTCCCAAAAGCTGAAGAGGATAAACTAGCTGTCAATCCGGAGGGGCAGAAGATTTCTGGGAGATCCTAGGGGAATGAATAGGTGGAAAGGAACTTTAGCCAATGAAATCTAGGAATTGATGTAGTGGCATCACTCTTTGGTGACAGAAATGTACTATTGCTATTTCTTAATGCAAAGCCCGCAGGTAGTGGTGGGGTATGCCAATTACGAAACAAAGCAGAATTTAAAATTAAATTGGGAAGTATAGTCAGTTATTATGCATTCGTATCAAAAAAGTACTATCAAGGAAGTTACAACTAAAAATAATCATTCATCACATACACTCTACGAAGCTTGTAACTTGGTCGTAAGCTATATCAATGGCTTGCGATTTTCATGACAAGAGTATATATACGTATGAACTCTTCTAAACAGCAGTCAGGCCAGCATGTTTCTTAAATAGAATCATGATGAGTAATTCTCGACCATAATTGGCGCGATATGCCTACTATTAGAGCGATTTGGCCAACAACCACTGAATCTAAATATTTAGTTCTTGGCGATAGTTTTTGGTGTTGAGCTCAAAATCACTCTAATTCTCATCGCCCTTGTATTGATCCGCCATTAGATACCACCATATGCGATAAAACTACTACTACTACTTCTTGCGGGGTCAGTTTATTAACAAGCGTACCTTTCCAGGTGTCTTCCACACTTCGTTATCGACCATATTCGGACAACCCCACCCCTCTGCAAACATGGACTCCGCCCCCGTTTATGATTAATGACTATCCCTTAGTCTTTTAATGCTGACCCCCCTATAATACTCGTTTACCAGGGTAAGAACCAGAAAATGCGAGTTTTGGCGCCGAGACATGTCAGGATTTTGGTCAGGGTTCTGAGTGGAATTTGGCCAACCTCATCCGCTGAAGACTGGAAATCATTGAGGGAGAAAGGATAGTTATTGATAGAGTAAAATACATGTAAAAGCAAATCCTATCTACCAGCGAGTGTGTCCACCATTATTAGCCACCATTATTGGCCACCACTTCAGCCATTCTTTGGGGTACCGCCAAACCTGGCGAGTACGCCCATGGGCTTAATGCAAAGTGGTGTGTGGAAGGGTTGTGAAATAACGGTTGCTGATTGGCAGAAATGATTTCAGCCCTACAAACTAGCCACCAAACTGGAGCGGGGTTTGCTTTCTCCAAAGATAGTGGCGAGCAACTTTTAAGAAACACAGAACACAACAATGGCGAAGACTAGACTGGGTCCAGCTGCAAAAAGGGAACCTCTAAAATCCGTAGGACTTCATTCCTTAAATCTCTCACAGGATATTGTTCTTTTTGATAAGCGATCTCAACACTTTTTACCCTCAAGTCAATCTCAACCAGTTTCTATCACTAGGCTAAGCGGTGCACCCAGAAAGTTCCGGAAAAAAACAGACCTCGCTCCTAGGTGGGGTACGATCCCATCAACTACAGAATCACCAGATGAGATAGTGCAATTATTTGAGGAGTGGCGGCGATTTCAGGAGTCAACGGATCAGCCTGTAAAAATTCAAAAACAGACAAGGAAATCTTATTCTCGAGAGTATAAACTCAAAGCTTTAACTCTTCTGAGAGTTGGAGTTGTTATTAAGCTAATAAGAAAAGGGTCTATGATTACCGATAGCAGTCCAGAATGGGAGCGGATTTCACAGAACCATGCCGCCACTTTATTGCGTATATCTCCAAAACAACTACGCGATTGGAAAAGAGATGAAGAAAAGATAAACCAGTCACTTAAAGGATCCCGTCAAGTCCAGCGTATCAGCCTTGCAAAATGGCCAGAAATGGAGGTTAAACTTCATTTACAGTTTAAAGAGATGCGGAAGATAGGTCGATCAGTTAATCATAAATGGTTTGAGAGACGGGGAAAAGCAATTTTTGCAGATCTGTACCCAGAACAGGTGGGATTTATGGGAGATGGAAAGGTAGTTTTTGATTGTAGATTTTCCAACGGCTGGTTTACTGGATTCAGAAAACGTTGGAACATATCATGTAGGTGTAAAACAAATGTCGCTTCTAAAACACCATAGGATTACCGCCCCAAGATTATTCTTTTTTGCAAATTCAACCGGCGAAACTCACAGGTTCGTGAAGGAGAGAAAGAGGAGGAAGTCGGAAGATATCCCCTTGGAAACATGTTTAATATGGATCAAACGCCTTTTCCATTCGAGTTTCTAACTGGACGTACCTATGATTTTAAAGGGAATACAACTATTTGGGAGCGTGCATTAAGATCGAGCTGGGGGAAACGACAAGCAACACTTCAAATTACAATTTGCGCTGATGGCGAAAAGCGGGTCAAACCACTTTTGATATTTCGAGGTACTGGCGAAACCAAGCCCCTTTTACTTGAAGCATTAAAATACGATTCCCGAACACGCGCAATATTTAATCTCAAAGGATATAGTAACGAGGCTGTTACACTTAATTGGCTTGAACATGATTTGATTCCATCGTGCGCATACCCAGAAAAACCAAGATTTTTGGCCCTAGATGTTTTTGCAGGTCAAAAGACAGCTACCGTACTGTCTGCTTTCCGTCAATCAAATACCGTCACATCATTTATTCCAGAAGGTTGTACTGGTTTAGTTCAACCCCTCGACACCTCTATCAATAAAACTCTAAAGTCAAAAATATCAGATTTGCTTGATGAAGAGATGGATAGGAATAGAGATCTATGGGAGGAAGGGCGGTTTACCGTTGGTGATAGACGGATTTTAATGACTTGAGTTGTTGGAGAAGCATGGGATTGGTTGCATAAAGAGAAGAAAGATTTGATTATCAAATCATTCCGGCAGGTCAGTAGTCTTTTAATACAGTTTTTAGACAGTCGCTTATATGTATCAAAAGGTTGGAATATCATTGGCAATTGATGGTTCGCAAGACTCTGAAATACAAATTAAAGGGCTCGAGAATCTAGAGATAGGAGATTGGAAAGAAGGTGGACTCGATTGCAACCTCAACCGTCTAGGAAAAACTGGAGCTGGTGAGCTTCAGTGGGATTTGGAAAATGTTTTATTAGACCCGATGGTAGCAGAATATTCTCAGAACCAATTAGAGGATTTGATTGATGGAGAATATGTAGATAGCAATGATTTACCAGAAGAAAATACAGCCGGAATAGAGTAAAGCAAACACATTTCCATAGAAAAACCAAAGTCCAACCTCAACGGGTTTCCTTAAGAAAACCAAGTCCAACGGCATTAAAATGGCTTTGATATGCTGAAGTTAACTTCAATGAGTAAGGATCAATCTGTGGCGTTGCATGCTATTATTCACAACTCTTCCGCACACCACTTTGCATTAAGCCCATGGGCGTACTCGCCAGGTTTGGCGGTAGTGTATCCACATACTTCAGAATCTCGCTTGAGGTTATTCTTTCCCACTATTCCAGGACAGCTGCCCGCACCTGAGCTCCAGTAGAACGAGGAAATCTGACTTTTAGTCTCGCTTTCAGAAGTCCCCAGATATTTTCGATAGGATTTAGGTCTGGAGATACTGCTGGCCATTTAAGAGAGGGTATATTATACCAATGGCGCTCAGCCACTGTACTTTTAGCGCTGTGTGCTGGTACATTATCCTCCATAACCCATAACCGGTCATGGCCTCCTAAATCTAGACAGTTGTGAAACCAAAAAGGGTGGAGAGCAGGCTGAACAATGTGGTTAATATATGTCTTAGCTGATTGTACCCCAATTTTGATCCCAAATCACTAGTTCTGACTTTCTTCCCCCTACGATAGCACTCCATACCATGACTACATTTGCCTGCACGCTATTAATGAGTTAACTAAAAATAATCAAGTAATAATACTTACTTTTCTGAACTTTGGAACAATACAGTCTTGAATATATGCCTCTTCTTTGCCTACTTTGTGTCACTGCGTCACATGAACCTACGGGACAACGATACAATGTTTGTATCCCGGCGTCACGTGAACCTATTGGACAATGATACAATGGCTGCACAATGAGTGCGTCATGAAGGAATGTCACGGCGTGATACGATATCGAGCACTGTTGCGGGAAGAAGGATTAGTCAAGGTTTCTCTTATGTTCTATGGGTTTCGGTTGCAGGGTTCTATGAGTCAACGGTATGCAGGTATTTGTAATGATGGGTTTCCTTTGGGTTCTATGGGGTTCCACGGGATGAGTCAGTGATGGATTTCCTAGGCTATATATAGGGGGCTCTCTCCCTCGCTTGTAGGACTTCTCTTCTTCTCCTTTCTTCTTCACGCAACCTTCCTGTCACCTTAGGCGTCGTTTAGTCCTCTCTCGTCTAGAATATATTCTCTCTCTCTTAGCCATAGTCCCACTGGTTGTACTGCCCCCGTGGGTACGTCAGGACCACTCCTCCGCACCTTCGCCTTGACCTTCGCCCCTAGCTCCCCACTTCGCCCTTACCCTCTGCCTCGCTTCCACACTACTCGTACCCCAGCCCCGCTTTAGTGGTTTGCCTTGGCTTGTTTAGCCTCCGCCCTCGTTTAGCACCGTGATAAGGAAGGGAAACAGGTTTCTTAGGTAGGACGATACAATGGCTGTGCAGTAACTGCGTCATAAGAAGAGGAAACAGGTTTTGTTGAAAGAGGACACGGATCAGTAATCAGGCTGGAAGGAGAGTTATATATAAAGAAGGTGGTAGCAAGCTTTGTAGATTTCTTTCCTTTCCTCTTCAGCTCGTCTTCCTGTCATCATAGCACATAGGAATCTAATCCTATCTTTTGCCATAGTTTTTAGTCTTGAATTACCTTCGACCCTCGTCTCCGGAAGGAGATCCTCATAGCTTCTTCTGTAACTCTAGCTGCTTCGTCAGATGGTCCTCGCTTTCACTGCCTTGTCTCCTGGTCTTCACCTTGGCCGCTGCCTTGTGCTTGCCCTTGCTTTAGCCTTTTGCTGGAACCTTTTTTCTTTTACTCGCTCTCGGTTGTACTCCTCGATCTCGCTTGCGTCATTGTTTTTGTCTATCGTGCTTTAAGTCTTAATCACTCTGTCACACCTTGCGTGTGATTAAAGTTCTTCCTAAAACAATGGTTAAATAAATAATAAAGTGAGTTCAAGTTGATACAAACAAAATTAATTTTTTA
Organism: Morchella sp. 2018-W16; assembly: GCA_024713755.1. Lineage (NCBI taxonomy): Eukaryota > Fungi > Ascomycota > Pezizomycetes > Pezizales > Morchellaceae > Morchella > Morchella sp. 2018-W16. The sequence goes on along the minus strand of JAMGYY010000014.1, from coordinate 752,712 downwards.
CCTTAAGGACCATTTAACGAAACATAACACTCGTCTGTAAAAACAGTTCTTCTCCACTGTTCAACCGTCCAATCCAGATGAGAACAAGCAAATTCAAGTTGTCTTTGTTTGTTAGAAGCCGTGAAGAGAACTTTCTATCTTGCGACTCGCCTTACTTAGCCTTCTTGAAGAAATTCAAGGCGAATAGTCTCTGGACTAGCTTGGGTACCTTCTTTGCTTGCAATTTGGAATAAGGGTTTCCGGCAGTTTTTAGCGTTTAGAGTTGCTCTTTGAATAAGAACTCGACAGATAGAAGAATCTATTTTTAGGGGACGACCTTTCTTCTTTCGGGGTGTTTCTAGACCGTTACAAACTGCAAACACAGTACTAAAACTTAGTCCCTGATCATCTGCAGCTTTTTAAAGACTCCAGTTTTCTTTGTAGCATAGCGCATGTATGTAGATGCACTGCTTGTAAGATGTTTCTTTGGTTTTAACCGGTGGCATATTGGAACAGAAAAGTATGAGAAATTGGATTGTTTTTTTTCTCTCTGTATCTTCCTTAAGGAACTCTTTTATCTTGTAGGTTTGTCAACTTGATCTTGTTTTTTTGTTCACTTGTACATAACTATGACGAGATGATTTTTATATCCAAACCCTGTCCAAAATCCCTGTCATGTCTTGGCGCCAAAACTTGCATTTTCTGGTTCTTACCCTAATAATTGAGTAGAGGAATTAAATCCGTATGTAAGATCTATTATTTGATAAGAGATATAGCCGAATTTGTTAGTAAAACCACACAAAATTTGCTTCTTCTAGGGTGTCACCATTTCACTGACAGACTAAGGGATAAACCATGTACTTGACTACTAGGATAAGAACCAGAAAATGCAAAAGGATTATTTGTATGGTAGAACGTTGCCTCTCCATATAAATAATCCTTGACTTTGTCACACGCATTTTCTGGTTCTTATGCTGGTAAACGAGTATGTGTATGGAACAGGTTTTGCAATTTAGAACATATGAATACTATTCTAGAAAAAGGGTCTGCTGTTGCAACATCAAGGAAAGCATTCAAGTTTTTCGAAGATATCACGGCGTACCATGAGCTACTGCGGAGGAAAGGATATCATGGAACTGGGTCTAGGGTTCGGGTTTTCTCTTTGGGTTTCTAAGGGTTTCCGTTACACGGGTTATGAGTCATCCCTGGACAGGGATTGGGAACTGTATATATAATTAAATTTCTGAGTCTTTCCTTTGTCTCTTCCTCTTCTTTCCTTTCCTACGCAACCTTCCTTTTATCAACTCTACGTTCTAGTTTCTTTAGTTGTTATTTGTTTCATCTCGATTCTCGGAATAGAATACGTCATCACCCTTAGTCATCCTCGTCGCCGTATTCTTACGCTGCCTTCTACCATAGTCTCCTCGCTTAGCTCGTCCTAGTCCATGACCGTAGTCGTGTCTTCTACTGGTATCTTCGCTTACATCACTTCGTCCATACCGCCATCTGGACGATCTGTCCCACGACCTTTCTCGGTTAAGAACCCTTCGCTCTCGTCGCCGCCTGTCGCGCCGGTCGTGAACCTTGGCTAGTTTAGATATAGTCTCCGTTTCGCTCCGTAACACTAAGGTTGCGTCCTCCACGCCAACCTTCACAACACCAACCCCACCTCGCTTAGCTCCGTCGCCACCATGTGGACCTCAGTTGGGATGTCCCCAACGAGGACTGTCACCACCCTCTCGTCTTCTCCCCCGGTCCCCTCGAATGCTTCTTTCCTGAACGGAAAGGATTCTGTTACCTCGGCCTCGTTCCCCAAGCCCATTGGTTCAACATGGGCCATCGCATCGGTCCCGACCCCTCCGTCTCCGTCCTCCGTCAATACGCTTTGAAATATAAGCTCAAGCGTGCCGAAGCCCACTGGGCCAAGGCCACCTTCACCCAACCTCTTGCCGGGCAGCTCCATATCGGGGCACCTACCACCGACGGCCCATACCCCGCGCACGACACCGAGGCCATCATTCGTGGCCTTCGCGAACCCACCGCCATCGCACACCGGCCGCCTGCTGCGAAGTCACATCCCCGTCAGCGCTCCTTGAGCACCTTGCTGGTCTTGGGCACATATGGCCCACTACACCGATGAGGACTGCGGTCCTGAACTCACGGAGCTCACAGCCATCTCCCTCTGGTGCAGTGCGTTGGACCAGCCTCCCCATTTACCCCGCCCCAGGAACCTGCCGTATGCACGGCCCATGAGAAATCATCGTTGACCCTCAACAGTGCCGACCTCAAGCTTGAGGTTGAAGAATCCCTGGCGAAAAGAACAACCGGTACGCCTGGCAGCGCTCACCAGGCGCCCGCCGCCACTCTGCGACTCTGCGCTTGCAGCGGAAAAAAGATATCCGCCCACATCACCTCTGTCGCAGCCTGGGAATTCAGGCCAAGCCGGCTATCATCGCCAACCTCCGCGCCGTCCGCCTCCGCCTCCGCCGCCTCTCGCCCGCGCTGCCTGTACGCAAGCCTTCTACCCCCGCTCAGCCCCACGCCCCCGCACCCAGCGATAAGCCAGTTGAACAAGTGTCAACCAAGCCGGCGCTAAAGGTCAGCCCCTTTGGTAAAAATGGCACCAAAGGGGCTAGTCCCACCACCACCGTCGTCTCCGCTGCAGCTGTGTCCGAGGACAAGATGTCTGAGGACCAACTCGTCGTCACATGCTCCGTCGCCCAGAACTCTGCCTCCTTCGTACCTACCTACGCCCTCATAGATCTGAGGCGTCAGGATCTGCGATTCATCGACCAGGATTTACAACCAGCGGCCTCACCCTGACACCCTTGAAGAAACCACGCCTGCTTGAAGTGTCGGCGGCAGATTGGTAGAATCAGGAAGCATCACCCATCTCGCCAAGCTCTCACTGGACATCCATAGACACCAGGAAACGGCTCCGTTCTTCGTCACCAAGTTGGGGCACTACCCCATCGTCATGGGTATTCCCTGGATGCGACACCACGACCTCGCCCTGCGCCCTAAGGCAAATCAGGTCATCTTCGACTCTGATTTCTGCATTCAGAACTGTTCCGTCTCCGCTCCCCGATCACGGCTCAAGGAATCTCGATCTACGCGACAATGCTCATCTGGCATTCTGCGGCCATCGGGCAGCCCCGTCGTAGGCCTTGCCCGTAGACGCCAAAATCACCTCTTCTGTGCCTCCCTCCGGGCCATCAACGAAGCCCTCGCCAGGAACCCCACCCCCGACCCCCTAGCCAACGTACCCCAGGAACTCGCGGAGTTCAAGTCGCTGTTTCAGGAATCCAACGCCACGTCTCTGCCGCCTCATCGCCCTCACGACCTAAAGATAGTGCTACAGGATGGGAAGCAGCCACCCTTCGGCCCACTTTATGGAATGTCCCGACCAGAACTACAGGCTTTGCGAGACTACATCACGGAGAACCTCGGGAAAGGGTTCATCCGCTACTCGGAATCCCCCGCTGGTGCCCCCGTCCTATTTGTCAAGAAGGCTGATGGATCCCTCCGTCTGTGCGTGGACTATAGGAAGCTGAATGAGATCACGGTCAAGAACCGCCATCCCTTGCCCCTTATTCCGGAAACGCTGTCCCGTTTGTCCACCTGGACCTCAGGTGGGGATACCATCAGATTAGAATCCAGGAGCGTGATGAGTGGAAAACCGCCTTTAGGACCCGTTATGGCCACTTCGAGTACAATGTTATGCCCTTCGCCTGACAAAGCGCCCATGGCGTTCAACACTGGGTCAACGATCTACTCCGCCCTCGCCGACCGCCGCGGCATACCTCGGCGACATCCTGATATACTCGGAAACCGTAGAGGAACATAAGCAGCATGTTAACCAAATCCTCAAAGTCCTGCAGATCCACGATGTCACCTCAAACCAGAAAAGTCACGAGTTCTACGTGCAGGAGACCAAATACCGGCCTGATCATCACTCCGGAGGGCATCAAGATGGCCCCAGCAAGGTCTCCAGTCACGGATGGGAAACACCCACTAAGCTTAGAAGTCCAGGAGTTCCTAGGGTTTGCAATTTCTACGGCGATTCATATCGCGTATTAAGGGTGGTTTCGCCACGGCACTAACCAAGCAGGGCGTAAAGTTCCAATGGTCCCCAAAGGCAGAAGAAGCGTTCCAGAAGCTTAAAGACATGTTTACCTCGGCGATACTGGCGCATTACGACTATGAGAAGGCTACTATCGTGGAAACTGATCGTCCGACTACGTCTGCGGGAATCATGTCCCATCTGATGATAACGGAATCCTGCACCCAGTGGCTTTCTTCTCCAAGAAACACTCCCATGAGTGCAACTACGAATCTCGACAAGGAACTTTTAGCTGTTGTCAGATGCTTGAAGAATGGCGGTCAAACCTGGAAGGATCTAGGTTCCCAATCAAAGTCCTTAGCGACCACAGAAACCTAGAGTACTTCATGTCCACCGCTTACTCAATCGCCGCCAGACAAGGTGGGCTGAATTCCTGTCAAGCTTCGACTTCGTCATCACATTCAGGCCAGGGAAACAAGGGGGGAAACCAGACGCACTCACTAGGAGGTCAGGAGACCTGCCTAAGGAAGGGGATGAACGTCTCACGCACCAGTCGCAGGTCGTGCTGAAGAAGGAGAATTTAGACGCAGGAGTCAAGCTAAGTTTGTTCGCGGGTTCTTTGTTAAATGAATCCGCTGAAGGAACGCCCACTGTGAAAGAATTATTGATCCAAGCTTACCAGGTTGACAGTTTTCCCCACCAAGTCCTCACCATGCTCCGCAACGGCACCAAACACTCTAAGAAGATCTCGCTAGCGGAATGTACGGAAACGGAAGAAGGCTTCCTGCTTTACAGGAACGCCATCTATGTCCCCGACCTCGACGAGCTCCAGCTACGCCTGCTACAGGAACACCATGATAAACCCTCAGCTGGACACCCAGGACGTGCCAAAACCTTAGAGCTCATCAGCCGCAACTACTACTGGCCTAACATGAGAAAATACGTGGACCGCTATGTCTCGAACTGCAACACATGTTCCCGCAGCAAAGCCTCACGCAATGCGTTGTAAGGTGTTCTTCGCCCACTCTCGGTACCCAAAGGCCCATGGTCTGATGTATCAATGGACTTCGTCACAGGACTCCCACAGAGCAAGGGGATTAATGCCATCCTCGTTGTTGTCGACCGATTAACCAAGATGCGTCACTTCATACCATGTACTGAGAATCAACGCTATCGATGTGGCAAACATGTACCTAGAATACGTATGGAAACTACTGCGGCCTACGGAAACCATAGTCTCGGATCGAGGAACCCAGTTCGCAGCAAAATTCTGGAAAACCTTATGCGACCGCTTGGAAATTGCACCCGCTACTCTGACGGCCTTCCACCCCCAAAGCAGACGGGCAGGCGGAAAGGATTAACGCATAATCGTGGAACAATACCTCCGTGCTTATGTCTCTTATCAACAGGATGATTGGGCCAAGTACCTACCCATGACGGAGTTTGCAACCAACAACCACGTCTCCGAAACCACTAAGCTCTCCCCGTTTCAGGCAAACTATGGAAGGAACCCACGGATGACGTTCGCACCCCTACAGCATGGCACCACCACCAAAGAAGACCAAGCCAATGGTATGGCTAGGGAGATGGCAGATTTTAATTCCTACGTGGCCGAGATGTTTAGAGCCCGAAGATCCAGGAAGAATCGTGACAGCAGCATAGGATCCCCGCCCCCAGATATGCGGTAGGAGACAAGGTATTTCTCTCAACTAGGAACCTGCAGACCAAGCGATCCTAGAAGAAACTTGACTGGAAACGCATCGGCCCGTATACCGTCAGGAGAATGGTTAGTCCTTACGCCTATGAGCTTAGCCTCCCCACCTCCATGAAAATACATCCGGTCTTCCATGTCTCGCTACTGTCCCTAGCCGCAAATAACCCCGTTCCAGGCCAACGACACACCCCGCCAATCGGCGAACAGGAATGGGAGGTCGATGCAATACTGGATTCTCGGCGCCCGACATGGCGGCTTAGAATCTTAGTTAGATACACGGGTTACGACGAACCATCATGGCAACCCCCCGCGGACTTGGAACATGCCCCCGAGCTGGTGCAAGACTTCCACGACAGATTTCCACGCAAACCTAGGCCTACCAGGAGTTAGGCCTGAGGGAGGACCTAATCTATCACGGCGTCTGCAAAGGATATCATGGAACTGGGTCTAGGGTTGGGTTTCTCTTTGGGTTTCTAAGGGTTTCCGTTCTGCGGGTTATGAGTCATCTCTGGACAGGGATTGGGAACTGTATATATAATTAAATTCTGAGTCTTTCCTTTGTCTCTTCTCTTCTTTCCTTTCTCATGTAACCTTCCTGTTATCAACTCTCGTTCTAGTTTCTTTAGTTGTTACTTGTTTCCTCTCGTTTCTCTGAATAGAATACGTCCTCACTTTTAGTCATCCTTGTCCTCAGATATTCTTACTGCGCCTAGCTTCTACCATAGTCTCTCGCTTGCCGTCCTAGTCCATGACCGTTGTGCAAGTCCTCTACTGGTATCTTCGTCTTCATCACTTCGTACGTACAGCCATTTGGACCCTCTGCCCTACGACCTTGCTCCTCGGTTAAGAACCCTTCGCCTTCGTCTCTCGTCCTCGCCCTGTCCCCGCCTCGGTTGTGAACCTTGGCTAGTTTAGATATAGTCTCCGCTTCGCTCCGTAACAGAAGAATGACAAAAATGTAAATAGCACAACCACAACAAATTAGATAGAGCTGTGAATATATAAGTATACTAAACAAAATACGCCGGTCATTATGGTGTTATTTAAAATTTGAACAGGCTGTTCACTAATCCAATACTATCCCCCAAATTCCCATAAAATCCGTCCATCTTGCTTGATTTACTATGTTCTTCTCTGTATTTTTTTACTCAAACTACCAGTATGTCTGCTTTACTTTCTAGCACCTGCTATAGGACTATTGTTTTCATGAATTTGGAACTTGAGGTTGTTATATCATTACCTGTTGATCCTTCCTGTTGAGGAGTTGTTGTACCCAGGTCAACAGAATCCTGCGCAACGTTATTGCTATCCCCCGAATCTGTCCTCTCCTTTATAGAATGTTAGATATAATGCTGGTACAGAAAGAAATATTTTTCTAACCTTCAAACTATTTTTTCTGTTCTTTTTTAACCTAGCATTTTTAAGCATTTTTACCTTCCTAATCAATTCTGATTCTAGCTTGGTGTAAATCCAGGTGTCTTTGAATTCTTTTAACACATGCTTGCTATATTTTGACCACATCTCTAGGGTACCAACTTTTGTATTAGACAGGATATTGTCTCCCAAAATCCAGGATCACATATCCTACTGTAGGATAAGTCTGAGACACCTATCCACATTTGAATAAATTATACCAATAGGGGGAGATCACTTGCCAAAACAGGTAATTTTACTTGTTTAAGATAAGATATTCTAATAGCATGATATCTTCTGGATATTCTAATAGCAAGATACATGGCAGGATAAGCGTCAATTATCATGACAATAATTCTCCTCCCAGCCCGAATATTAATAGTAACATTAATCAATAACTAATTCCATCAACAGCATCTCTAAATTATCTTTTCCATCAATGAGGTGTAAAAGTTGAGAAATACAATTGTTCAAAGAAGAATACGTGTATAAATCTGGCAATATAGAGTTTGATTGAACTATAAGCCACCGGTATACCTCCATTAATATCATATTCCCTTGATGATGATAATAACATCAGGAAAAAATAGGTCTCGCCAAGACGCATCTTGTCTCCCAAGACGCAGAATACTGAAAGTCGTCGTCTGGATGCATCGGGTGCCGTCTCGTGCCTCCAAAAAGTGATAGGTCACATTTGGCTCGTCTAAGCTCGTCCAAAAGTGATATGTCATCTTTGGCTCGTCTAAGCTCGACTTAGCTCGTCCTAAATGTAACAGATCGTCTTTTGACGTCTCCAAAATGTGATATGTTGGCAGAAAAGTGATATGCCGGCACAGACTAAGCCCGATTAGGACTAGCTCCTATCATCAACGTCATTCTTGGCGCAGTTTCCAGGTCTTAAGCACCCCCGTCGCTGCCTCCGCCTCCATCTCCACCTTCACCTCCACCTTCACCTCCACCTTCACCTCCATCTCCACCTCCATCTCTATCTCGAGTATCTCCCTACCCCATATTCCGACACCTATGCTAATGTCTATATAGAGTCCTACACGCCCAAATTGACGCCCAAATCGACGCCATGGACACGCCCAAATCGACGACTTCTACAGGTAGTGAGGTGTGCGCGCGGGTGGGCGCGCGGGTGGAGCGGGGACCGTCGCGCAGACATATACTTGTATATAGAATTATATAGGATTACATAGAATTAAATAAACGATGTACCGTGAATCACCTGAACTGTCCCATCGTCAATGTGACGTCAATTCCCAGCGAAAATTAGCGTCAAGGTTCTGCCATGACTGCTAGTATGGCAAAAGACACAAGACGAGGTTTTGGAGACTAAAAACGAAAAATGCGTCTTGGGAGACCAAGACTATCTTGTGGCGCCGGGGCGCGGGGATGCAGGTAAGCAATTGATATTTGGGCGTCTTTGACGTCTTTGACGTCTTGTGCCAATTGTGGCGCCCAGGCGCCACAAGACGCAGCCCCATTTTTTGCTGATGAATGATGATTGATGATATTGATAGAGTATAGAACTTAGAAGGTTTTAGCTCCACAATGTCCTATGCTACTAGTACAGCCACTTACTATCTATCACCTTTACTCGTCACCGCCTGCCTGTCACCGCCTGTCACTACCTGTCACAGTCACTGCCTGTAACTGCTGATCACTACCTATCACTGTCTGTCGTTGCTTGTCGCCACCGACTGCTGCTACCTGCCACTACCTATTGCTGCATACTGCTGCATGCTGCCACCTGCTGAATATTTCAATATCCTCCATATAATATGATATATCCTGATTTTAGACGCCTAGTACCTAATAATATAGATATTATATCATAAATAGCAGAATGAGAAGCTTATCCTAATTCGTTGGATGTTATATCAGTATCCAAAAATCAAAGCGGTATCCTGCCAGTAGGATTACTTACTTGAAATTCTCGGTATACTAAGGACATACTGTGTCTCTATTCTTTGACTAAACCAAAGTCTTTTTGCTGTTGTGGTTCTAGTTGAAGTAAGAGAAAGTCTGGTTGGATTTTTTGTTTGGGAATAATATTTTCTACCCATAAATCACTTGGTATGCGTTTGACATAAACTGTGCCTGGTATGTGGGTATCAAATCAGAAAAAATTATAGGACTGTATCTGCTGAATAAGTTTTATATGAGGTGAGAATAGTTGATCCCAATCCCAGAAAATTGTTTTGTTCTCAACATTATTTAAAAGGGAAACAGCCTTAATCCGAGTCTGACCAGTTTTGCAACAGCAGTTGATTATATCTATATATTGATCTGGAATATATGATTCCAATCAATTTAACTCATTTTTAGTGATAACAAAGCCACAGTTGACCAAATTTCGAGTATGTCATTTGATTTGAAAAGATAGTATTAATTCTTCACATAATTTTTATATTACAATTCAAGCCAGATACTATATCATTGTTTTGTCTTAATTTTGTCTCCCACAGTTACCTGCCTATGAATGTACTTTATGGTCTGTATTTCCTTCTGCGGTGAGATAAGAATGAAAAATTGATACTACTTGATTCGCTCTTTTACTTTGTTGGAACTCTGAATGTATCATAGCTCAGCCCCCACCATCCCACCTGCTGCCAAGGCACCTCTGAAACAGAGTTGTTGGGTAAAATTGATCGATATCGGAAGTCAGGGTAACGGTTTATGACGGAGCTCAGGTAAGGGATGTAAGTGCTAGGGGTATTCAGGTAGTTATAGGATGGATATATCGGTATCAGGGTTTAGCATCTACAGCTTAGCAGTGGAGGGTTTTCTATGGGTTTCTAGGATCTGATCCAGCGGTGGAGGAAATAGTTATATATATAGCGCCTCGTTTCTCCTATATCTTCACCTCTCTATGCAACGTCTTTTTCTTTTTAACAATATACACCTTTGGCTCTGGCCTTCTGTTCCTGCTTGTTCCCATCTCACCCCTGAACCTGAACCTGATCCCGAATCGATTCCGATGTATCCCGAGTTGACCCCTTCCCCATCCCCATTTCCGTTCCCGTTTCAGTTCTCCTCTACGATCCCGATCTCGCCCCATTGGAGAGTATAACATATATTGATAGTCAATGCTACCTTTATTCACAAATTTAAAGAAATATTGTTTGAATAGAGACCAATACTACTATTGAGTAGGTTGCTGCGGCTTTTGAATAGGGCAGGGTTGGGGTTCAAGGACAGATATGGAAACGGGAATGGGAAGGGGACGGGGTCGGGATCAGGATCAGTGTAGGAGGCTGAGGCCAAAGATATATATTGCTAACAGAAAGAAGACGTTACCTAGAGAGGCGAAGACATAGGATAAACCAAACCCTATATATACAACTATTTCCTCTACCGCTGACTCAGGCCATAGAATCCCATAGAACCCCTAACCTAACTGAGCCATCTATGCCATTCCTAATACCTCTAACTCCATCCTGTAACAACCCAAATATCCATAGCGCCTACTTTCCATTATCCAAGCTCCTTCATATTCCGTTACCCTAATTCCGACATCGACCGATATTAACCAACAACCCTGTTCCGGATGCACTTTGGCAGCAGACGGTGTAGTGGGGGCTGAGCCGTAATACTACTCAATGCATTGGGTTTTCTTCCTTGCTTCTCTAGACGGCACTTGATTTTGTAATTATATCGGGACAGGAACTTGGACCACTGTGCTTGTTCGCGATTCAGATCTATCTTGGTTATGGAGTATTCCAGGTTCCAGTGATCACTGAGGACTTCGATGGGTCTTGCCACGGACATAAGCTCTTCTCCACTCCTTGAGGCACCTGATTACCGCCAGCAACCCCTTATCATAGATTTCGTAGTTGCATTTGACGAAGGAGTGAGTCTGGGAGAAGTAGGCCATGAGGTGCAAGATCCTTTGGTCATCGTACTGGGACTGGGTCCCCCCTATAATATAATCAGAAGTGTCACATTCCACAATTGCACGTTGGTTGAAGTCAAAGTGGCGGAGGACTGGGGCGATCGTAAACTCAGTTTCGAGTCCCTCGAAGGCATCTTCACATTCAGGAGACCAAAAAAAAGGGACCTGGTCCTTGGTTAGGGTAGTGAGGGGTGCACAATTCCAGAATAGTTTTTTATAAAGTGATGGTAGAGGTTGGCCTATCTGTTAAACACTTGGATATATTTGACGTTCTGGGAGGGAGTCCACTTGATAATAGTCTCAATCTTCCTGGAGTGAAGCTTAAGACCCTTGGTAGTGATGATCATGCCCAGATACTTAACCTCCTGGACCTGGAATTCGCATTTCTCCGAAAAACAGTAGAGGTCGGCATCGGTGAGAGCCTGCAGAACCTGATTGACATTGTCGCAATGGGATTCCAAATCTTTGCTATAGATATGTATATCGTCCAAGTATACAGTACAGAAACAGTTGAGAAAAGGGCGAAGGTTGTCGTTGATCAGGTGCTGGAAGACAGCGGACGCATTGGTTAGCCCGAAAGGCATCACCTTGTACTAGAAGTGGCCAACCCACGTTCGGAAAGCTGTTTTCTATTTGTCACCAGCAGCAACTCAGACCAGGTTGTAAGCATTTTTCAGATCCAGCTTGGTGTATCACTAGAGATTGCACAGCTAGTTGATGGTCTCCTTGGGTAGTGGTAGCGGGTAGCTGTGACAGAGTGACTAGGAGTTAAAGCGCGACAGATGAAAACAATGACGCAAGTGAGATCGAGGGGTACAACCGAGAGTGAGTAAAAGGACGAAGGTCCCAGCGAAGGCAAAGGCAAAAGCAAGCGCAAGCGCAAGGCGGCTGCCAAAGCAAAGACCAGGAGACAGGGCAGGGAAAGCGAGGACCAGCTAACGAGGCAGCTAGGGTTATAGAAGAAGCTATGAGGTTCTCCTTGCAGAGACGAGGGTCGAAGATAATTCAAGACTAAAAACTATGGCGAGAGATAGGATTGGATTCCTATGTACTATGATGACAGGAAGACGAGGTGAAGAGGAAAGAAAAGAAATCTACAAACCTTGCTACCACCTTCCTTATATAAAACTCTTCTTCCAGCCTGATTACTAATCTATGTCCTCTTTCTACAAAACCTGTTTCCTCTTCCCATGACGCAGTTACTGCACAGCCATTATATCGTCCTACCTAAGAAACATGATTCCCTTCCTTCATGACTCAGTCATTGCATAGCCATTGTATTGTTGTCTCATAGGTTCACGTAACACTGCGACAACTACCAATACGTATACAGAGTTTATATCAGCAAGCTTTACCATTTGTGACTGGAGTCTCCTGAATCTTCTCACAGTCTCCTGAGTCTCCTAAGGCCCTGTAATCTCCTGAGACTTAGAAAATCTTGCTGATGTAAGCTTGCCCCGTCGGATGTGGAGTTCGTCATCCAGCAGGTTCTCATGTTCGCTTTTAAAAATCAAGACCTTCTTACATCCACCATACGAGAAGTAGTCAAGTTCGCCTGCAATGCTGACGTCACCAGCGCCCACTTCCTCTCAAAGTTAGAGGTCACAGAAGGGAAAAACTCCACCGCAATCGTCATTTCCATCCCATAGGATGAAGCTGGCAAGATCGGCCAAACCATGCATATCTTTGCCCATCCCTGCCACTGCGCTGGCATGTGGCACGTTTCCCCCAACGCCATTTGTCAGAAATGTTCTCGCCTTAGACACGCCACCCAAGGATGCCGCCAGACCGCTCACACCTGTCCAATTTGCGCAAGCCCACATGCAAAGAAAGACCACTGCTGCATCAGCAACTCCTACCTGAAGGAGGGCAACTTCAAGTATGTAACGGAGTGCGAGTGCCCTGCCTACAACCCTAAATGCATCAACTATAGCGGCTCGCATATGGCATTCTCCCACGAATGTCCTGCGAGTGCTGCCAAAGAAGCCAAAACACCCAAAGATGCCCTTACCGCTGCCCAAACTGCCCTTGGCCTCACTACCTCTTCTCACACCCGGTATATTTCTCCATCCACCCCAGGGGGTGAAATGGAAGAGGTTATTTCTAAAGATTTAGAGAGTAGAGAAGACATATTATTGCAAACTATCGGGGGAAACAGCCCCATATGTATATAGAAATATCGTAACACAAGGAATTATAATGAACGTTGATATACCTATACAATGTGACTGATCACAGTCTTCATGACTAATGTGAGTGATACAATAACCCCTCATACTATTGCTCATTCGCGAATGCATACTATTTCAAGAATTTCCTCCAGCAATTAAATATTTTCTTCGTCACCAAGATTTCCCTCTCCTTCTCCTGCGGTATCCTCATAAGTCAGCCCTGGCCCCCCACAGTCATTTTCTCTCATCCAACACAATTGCGCCACTAGCGACAAAGTTTTCCTAGCACTTTTCTCCTCTTTTTTCTTAACAAACTCTTCACAAGTATGCCTGGTCCAAGAACCTATCACGGCCCAGGCCCCGCTACCCCGTCTGCTGCCAAGGCGTCTCCGGAACAGGGTTGTTAGTTAAAGATCGGTCGATATCGGAAGCAGTGTAACGGAAGAGGAAAGAGCTCAGGAGATAGAAAGTAAGCGCTAGGGATATTTGGATTACTATGGGAAGGAGTTATCGGTATTTGGAATAGTATGGACGGCTCGGCCGAGAGAGAAGTTTTATGGGTTTCTATGGTCCGAGTCAGCAATGGAGGAAATAGTTGTATATATAGAACTTTGTTTCTCCTATGTCTTTGCCTCTCAGGCAACGTCTTCTTCTTGTTAACAATATAGGTCTTTGGCTTTAGGCATTCTGTTCCTGCACATCCTCGTTCCTGACCCTGAACCTTATCCCGAACCATAAACCAACTCCGGTCTATCCCGAGTTGAACCCGCCTTGTCCCTGAACCCGTCCTTGTCCCTGTCCCTGTCCCTGTCCATGACTGTAGAGCGTGCCCTTTATTGGTACCTCTGCGCCCACTTCTTCTTCAGAGAATCTTTGTGGACTCTCTGCCCAACCCTACTCCTCCTAGGTTAGGGATCCCGACCCCGCCCCATTAGAGAACCCTACCTGTCTAAAGAACTCCCCCTCTCAGCTCCTGGATATTAGCTCCTCTTCCCAACCTGCCCGGCTGAAAATAACATATCGACAGTAATATAACTACGCCTTGACCATCTGAATGGAGTGTCCTTTGCAACACACTTCCTCCAAAAGGGGGACATCTTTGCAATCATGCTCACCTGACCCTCCCCTGTAGGAACAAACAACCCCTTCCTCACTCTTGTAAACGCAAATAACAGGCACTTCGGCCCGTAATCTAGGTCTATCTTGTCTGACATCCACTCCCCCCCATCCTTCCAGCCAACTATCGTTTGCGGGACCTCAACATTCACCCAAGTTCTAACGACTCCCGCAGGAGGCACAACCGTAGAGAGAAACACCTATTAGTACCATACTTTGCTACTGCCCTAGAGCACAATTACTCCCTCCTGAACCCCTCAGGAGTGTTCACCCGCATTTCCCTAACCCCCTGCAAAGGTACAGCGTAATTCACCTAGCCTTCGCCAACCCTCAAGCCCTTCACCTCTTCCACTCGTAGTCCAAGATCCTCCCCCATAAGGGATAAGACCATACCCCCCATCAACAAGATTTTTCAGGTATCGGGAGATTACAGAGGTCTCAGGAGACTCAGGGGACTGTCAGGAGACTCAGGAGACTCCAGTCATAAATGGTAAAGTTTGCTAATGCCATCAGAATCAGACTCTCCCCCAACCACTCCCCACTCCAAACTACTAATTGAGACCGACTGGAAAGCTGCCCCCTGGCCACACATCCATGAAACACTAAAAGAAGTGGAACTCATCCCCTCCTCTGAAGACGTCAAGACTTGGTTCTCTTCCGCCTTGCACGCCATGACACTTCAATCCTCGTCCAAACGCCTCATAAGAGGCCGTCAAGCTAGTCCAAGCCCTGGTGATCCTCCCACCCCTCCTTACTTAACACATCTACCACACAGTCGACAGGGACCGCAAGAGAGGCTTAGCTCCTTCATTCGCCTTCAAGGCTGTCAAAAATCTAACAGGGCAGGGTCGGAGTTCAGGGACGGGGAGCAGAGATGGGGACGGGGACAGGGGCGGGACTGGTTCAACTCGGATACACCTATCACGGTGCTAAGCGGAGGCGAGTACTGAACAAGCCAAGGCAAACCACCTAGGCTAGACAGAGAGGGGTCGGGTGGGGTACAACGTCGCTGAAGGGAACGAGAGGCAAGGGTCGAGGCGAGGGTGCGAGGCTATGGTCCTAACGTCCCCGTGGGGTGGCACAACTAGTGGAACTATGGCTAAAGGAAAGAGAATATATTCGAGGGGAAACTAAGGACGCCTAAGATGACAGGAAGGTTGCGTGAAGAAGAAAGGAGAAGAAGAGAAGTCCTACAAGCGAGGGAAAAAGCTCCCTATATATAGCCCTGAAAACCCTTCGCTGACTCATCCCATAGAAACCCGTAGAACCCAAAGGAAATCCATCATTACAAATACCTGCATACCGTTGACTCATAGAACCCTGCAACCGAAACCCATAGAACAACAGAGAAACCCTGACTAATCCTTCTTCCCGCAACCGTGCTCGATATCGTATCACGCTGTGATAACACCGGAGTTGGCTTGGATTCGGGACAGGTTCAGGTTCCGGGACGGGAACGAGCAGGAACAGAAGACTGGAGTCGAAGGTATGTATTGCTAACAAGAAGAAGACGTTGCCTAGAGAGGCGAAAACATAGGAGAAATGGAGCGCTATATATACAACTATTCCTTCCATTGCTGAATCAGACCATAGAAACCCATCGAACCCCTTTCACTACCGAGCCGCCCATACTATTCCCAATACCGATAACTCCATCCTGTGATATCCCAAATACCCCTAATGTTTACATCCTATTACTCAAACTCCTTCCTCTTTCGTTACCCTGATTCTGACATCGACCGATCTTAACCAACAACCCTGTTCCAGAGGCATCTTGGCGGCAGACGGGATGGTGGGGATTGAGTCGTGATAAAAAGCCAATACTTCGATGCAATTCAGAAAGCTAAGGAGGCACACTGGAACTTACACATCGCCACCGCTCACTCCTCCTGAGTGTGTAACCTTAGGAGGTCAGTCACCTGGAACAGAACCGCCAAACTCCTAGCCTTCCCCAACGCGTTCACCCTGACGGACACCAACAACCCGCTCAATGCCCACTTCTTTCCCCCAACTCCACAGCCCTCCACTTCCCCCCAGCCAACACCCCACCCCTCAGTACCCAAAATCACGTCATCAGAAGCATCACAAGTGCTCGCTGCCTCCTCCAACAATTCCGCTCCCGGCCCTGACTCTTTCCCGCTCTTTCCGTGGAAGCAAATCCATTTGGCCAACCCCACACTCCCCCCCTCTTCCTGACACCATTGATCAAGGTGGGTTACCATCCAGTCAAACTAAAAATGGCCTTCGGGGTTCTCCTCCCGAAGCCAAACAAACTCAACTATACCTCCTCCGCCGCCTACAGGATCATTGTCCTCAAGATGATCTCCAAAATCCTGGAGAGGATCATGTGCCACTGGCTCGAGGCCTACGCCAAATTCTCCGGCCTCCTCCACCCCAACCAATGCGGCTCCATCAAACGCTTATCCACAGCGGATGCCTTCATGACTCTGCAACACGAGGTGAAGCTCCTCCAAAGAGCCAACCTCAAAGTCTCCTCCCTCTTCCTAGACATCAAGGGAGGCTTTGACCATGTCAAAGCCCTCACTCTTGTCGACACTCTCAAAAGGCACAACACCTCTGCCTACCTGTCTCAATAGACCCTCTCCTTCCTCTCAGGGAGAAGGTGCACTCTCCTGTTTGCGAGCTCTACCAGGACCCCTCTAGCAGTAGACGTGAGGGTCCCCAAAGCTCCCAAATCTTCCTCCTTCTTTTCTGTATATACGTTGCCCCGCTCCACATTGACCTCAATACAGGGGCCACCATCTCATACTTAGACGACATTGCCTTCACCGTCACTTTCCCCTCCTACCTCCAAAACTCGCATCTCCTCTCACAGGTATTCAACCAAGCAGCCGGGATCGGCCTGCTCAGGAACATCCACTTCTCCCTTCTGAGGTCAGACCTCATCCACTGGCACACTCCTAGGGATAAGTCCCTGGTCTGTACATCCCCAGTCTCCCTCGGTAGCACCACCATGAGCCCCAGCCATGAAATCAGATGGCTTAGTTTCCAATGCACTCCCATCTTTGACCCGCACCCCCACTTCAAGAAGAGGGTGGCTGCGGCCAACGGTTCCTTGGCAATCATCAGGCAGTTCAGCAATGCAGGGAAAGGCCTTACTGGCCTCAGCTGTCGCCACCTCACCAGCATGCTCATCCTGCCCATTCTCACCTACAGAGCTTCGTGCTTCAGCCCCCCCTCAAAACGATTAAACTACTAGAAACCATATGGCACTCGGTACTCAGATGGATCACAAACTGCTTTTGCTCCACCCCTACCTCGATGTTTCTCGCAGAATTCTCATTCGCACTCGTCGATCTCTACACCTCCTCCCTCCGTCTCCGGTATACTGCTCAAATCACCGCTGCCCTCCTAGAAGACAAACCAACCTCCGCCCGCCTCCCCACTTCGTTCCCCTCTACCAGCGCTTTCTGCGCACCCTCCCACCGTACCCTCCTAAAAGGGCTCCCTAAGTCTCCTATCAACCGGGACTCCAATCAACGCGGGGTTGCCAGACTCCCCATTGACGAACTCTGCCACTTTCTAAAAGCCAACTCGCCGGAATTCGCACAGGACTGGGCAGCTGGGAGAAGCCTCAACCTGTGCATTAAATGCAACATCATCAACACCTGGAAGTCCCTTCCAATCCCTACTACACATGGCCCATCTCAAGTAAGCGGAGCCCCAACCTATCCCTTAACCAATTTATATCTGAGAGGATCCATCAAATATGCGCTCATAAGAGCTACCTCGCCACACACCCCTCATGGATGGCCCCTAACGCCTTACCTCTTCACCTTAGATGCGAAGAGGAAGACGAAGACATCCAACACGCAATCCTCACATGCCCTGCCCGCGAAGAACATCAGCAAGATTTTACAAGTCTCAGGAGATTACCAGGGCCTCAGGAGACTCAGGCGACTGTTAGGAGACTCAGGAAACTCCAGTCACAAATGGTAAATCTTGCTGATGAGGCTAGGGCATTCAGCATACCTTACGCAACGTCTCTGGACGTGCTTTTCTCATCCCCCATAGGCCTATACGACCTCAGCAACTACATCACCGCCACAAGAACAGGCTACCCCATTAAGGATCAAGCCCCCAAGTCCACACAATACTCTCTCTCCTCCACCTCCTCCTTACTCAGCTCAATCCCCTCAGACGATTCCTTTTCTCATTAGTTTTTCCTTAGTCCACTGATGTGTTACTATGGTTCTCTTTACTCTCTTGTGTCCGGTTCCTTCACTATGTGCTAAGTGTTTCACACTGCGCTTCTACCTCACTATTTCCTTTATCAGCTGCTCTCTCTTAGCGGTTTCCTTTGTTAGGCTTTGTCGAGGTTAGGTTTTGTTCATTCCATAAGATGTCCTTGCACGCAACATTCTTGGACCTAGAAACGAATGAAAGTATGATTTAAAAAAAACAAAAACAGTGACTAGCTCGCGACCACGAGTTGATCCAATATTCCCACCCTTGTAAATAGGGGAATAGCAGCAAAGTATAGGGAACAGCGACAGGTTGAGGGAACAGTGGAGTACTTCAATCTGTCCCAGTTTCCAATTTACTCTAATAATTCTTTAATCCTCCTGCTCAGATTTGATCGTGACTTAATATAATTGTAGAATTGACCTTGTGGACCTCCTGCTTCCTGGACTGGTATTTTCAGGAAATAATGGTAGACTAAAGGGAACAGTAGACTGCAATAGGAATCGGAACAGTCACTAACTTTCTCTTTCACTCTCTGTATCCCTCTCTCACTTCCCAATTGCTCCCACTCTCCCACCTCTGCTCCCTCCACCTCCGCTTCCTCTAACTTCCTCCGCCTCCACTCCTTCCATCTCCCTCCCCCCGTTCCTTTCCCAATCCTCCCCTCCTGCTTCCTTCCCAAGCCCTCCCACCGGCGCTTCCTTCCCAACCCCATTCACTCTCCTATTATAAGGGAGCCATATCAAACTATCTGATGTATGAGTATATATGGGGTCCGTTATATGCGAAGAGTCATTGTGAAAAAGCCAGTTAGTACAGTGGTACGGAATTTTACCACAGCCAGGCTTGCTACCTGCTGTAAGAAAGACAGACCTCCTGGCCAACTAGGGCAGAAGAACTATTGACGGAAAGTCTTGACTGACGAGTCTACTACTTCGCCAATGTCTAGAGGACCAGCCAGAGCTAGGCTCTGAATGCCGGGCATCTTCTACAGTCCCTCTGAATATGTTGGCTACTGCTGCTGGTGGTAGTAGCCTAGCTCGAGTTAAGTCTACAATGGGTGACAGCTTTATCGCAACATTGGATAGATCATCTGAGCGGAGTCTCATTAATGCATACCCAGAGCTAGGTAATAGTCCAGGATGCGGGTAATCTTTGACGCTGACTAAGGATGCCATGCTCGCGACCTGAGAACACCCTTTAATGCTTAGAGAGGGAAGTGGGGTAACGGAGGAATTCAGTTCCGCATCGCAACAGAGTTTTCATCAGAACGTAGTAGGTAAGATGGAGGTCAGGAACTAACAGGTTGACAGTATAAGTATTCGCCTCTGTTCCCGCATGTCTTCTCTTACCATCATCTCCAGTTGAGGAATCCGAGTGAAAGAAGTCCCTTGAGATTATTCTAAGTGCATACGCGAAGAATCCTTTATCTCTATAGTTGATTATTCCTATCGGCCCTTTGCTGCTCCATGTCAGTGGAGAGAGTTTTCTATTGGTACCTTAGAGCACATCTATTTGTTCAGGAATCCTTTTGGATACTTTGTCCTACTCTCCTCCTGTTGCAGAGGCAAAGCCCTGTCATAGATATGGGCTGCTTCACCAATGGCAGATTGGGGGAAGACCAAAGAGATCTGCGGCATATGCATATTTGCTGGTAGCAAGCATAGTTGATGTAGTGAAAGGAAAGGGAAAGGTGATTTCAGCACTGTTTATGAATGTCAAAGGAGCATTTAACAATGTGTCTAAGGATAGACTCATATATACAGTGAAGGAAAAACGACTCCCCCCTCAAATAATCAAATGGATAGACAACCCCCTAAGAAACAGAAAGCCTTCACTGGCCTTTGATGGACAACAAGAATCTATGTCAACCATCGCCACTGGAATTCCACAGGGAAGCCCTAAATCACCAATCCTCTTTCTCCTCTAACTATCACCACTCTTTGACATCCTTCAACACCAGTTCCCTCATCAACAGATATCAAGCTAGATTGATGATGTTGGAATGATAATTGTGGGGAAGGATAAGAGTTCAAACTGTAGACACTTGGAGAGAATGACAGAGCTAGCTGTCGCATGGGGTGAAGCTAACGCTCTAGCATTCGACAATCCTAAAACAGAACTACTCCACTTCCACAACACAGAAACAACAAACATTACAGATGCAGCCAAGGTCAGAATGCCTGATGGGACTCTGGTTGAGGCCAGTGACACATTGAGATGGTTGGGTGTTTGGTTTGATAGGAAACTATTCTTCAAACATCATGTCAAAACCAAAGCAGCTTCCGCCATGAGGGCATTTCTTGCACTTGCGAAGTTGGGAAACACAGAGAGAGGACTAAGTCAAATAGCTCTTAGACAGCTCTACCAGACCTGCGTCACCACAATCAGTGATTTTGGTGCAGAGGTATGGTGGAATGGACAGAGAAGATACAGAACACAGCTTCAAAAAATTCAGAACAATGCAATGAGAAGGATTACGAGCGCTTTCAGAACAACACCAATATTAGCACTTCAAACAGAAACCGCACTACTACCTACAGAGATTACAGTTGATCTCCAGCAACAAAGGTACGCTCTACGCATACTAAGTATGCCAACCACCCATTCTATATGTACCTTCAGCCCAGATTCATTCCCAAGTATGCAGGAATCAGGAAGAGGGGAGGAACCTTCAGCTACCCCATGGAACTCTGGTGGAGCGCGACCACAATACCAATCTAGACTACATACGATCCTAAGCAAAGTCAACAATTGGATTCAACCTCAAAGTCTAGTTGGGGACATTTATATTATTGCCTGTCCCCCATGACATCAGAACACTATAGATATCCAGATGGATACAGCAGACAAAGATACAGCAGCCCAAAATCACAGACAATCAACTAAAAAGAACTACAGCAACCTGCACCGTTTAGTATTTCACTCAGATAGATCTCTGATGAAAGGGAAAGCAAGAGCTGGAGTTGTTGGAATTAGAGGCAATAAGAAGGTAGTGGAAGTGTTTGACTGTAAGCTGTATGCAATAGCTCAAGCTACACTACTTGCCCGGAAGAAGATAAGAGATTCACGCCACCCCACAGTCGATGGATCTATTCAGACAACCAGGCAGCAGTACAAAGAATGAGGAAACCAGAAGTATTCCCAGGCCAACAATGGGTCCAGTTAGCAGGTCAAACCTACTGGAACTTGAAGCACTCAATATCAAAACGCATATTCATTGGGTACCAGGACATGTGGAGGTGGATGGACATGAGCAAGCTGACAGGCTGGCAAAAAGGAGGGGCACAGGGTGAAAGAATAGAACCAGATGCAAGGGTATCAATTACCCACTTGTAATAGGAAATAACGGAGCACTTGATGGCTACTTGGAGAGAAAGATAGAAAACTATGAAGAAAGGAAGGAACTACAGAGGCGCCACCTCCTCCAAGATGTCTGCACCCCTTCGTGGGAACTTACCAAGGAAATTTGCAAACACAATCACACAAATGTGAACAGGCCATGGATACACAAAACGCTACCTATCCAGAATACCAACAACAAACATTTGTAACGGGGCTCTGCCTCTGCTAAACTGGAGTGTTGGACGCAAGAGGGCCGATAGAAGATGGAAGTTAGGTTTAGAGAAATATAGATTCTTCTGGGTAGACTTAGAGTAATCTTAAGGTCTTCTTCTGCTTGTTACCACTGATGATGAGAATGCCTAGAACTAGTGGGCGGAAATTGAGATGAGTACTTATACTCCAAATCTGTCTGTTTCCTGCATTCCACCGCCCATAATAAGTTCTGGTGAAAACTCTGTTTTGGGGCGGAAAAAATTCCTCCGCTACCCCGCTTCTCCCTAAGCGCTAGCGGGTATTTCCAGTCCTAGAGTAAGCACCCTTAGCCAGGATCAAGGATTACCTGCAGCCTGGCTGTCACACAGCTCCGGGCCTGTATTAGATGAGTCTCGGGTCAGATGATCTACCCAGGTGGCTACAGAGCTGTAACTTATTGTAGATTACTCTAGGATATAGCCACTGCTGCCTGGAGCAGGGTTATCCATGCACAGAGCGATACTGGAGATGCTTGGACAATTAGAGACCTTTCTCTAGCCAGTCCTCTAATCACTGACAAGACATAGACTCGTCAGCCTACCCTTTCATGAATTAGATCCCCACCCTAGCGGTCAGAAGGTAGGTACACTTTGCAGCAGGTTGCGGTCCTCACTGCAGGTACTTTTTTCTATCACTGTAACTGCTGGATTTTATCAATAACTCTGAGCCTATAACAGGCCGGTGAGAACTATTCTCCTAACCGCTGGTGTAGCTCTGTTATAACATTGATACAGCGGAATGCAGATGCGGGTACTTTCAGGAAACCCCAACACACCTGCTACTTCACTGCAAGCAACATCCACTACCAGAACACAGAAAAGACCTTGCCGCGACAATAAAACCAATGCCTCTAAACTGGATGACAGCCATGCACACAGACAAAGGACTTCAAGTAACCATTGATAAATTCCTTCTACCATCTCAGATCGCTACTAGGAGCTGGACACTGGGGAGAGACATGAAGGTGGAGACAGGAGAGAACGTATAGGATAGGGAAGACGTGAAGATGAAGGGGAAAGAAAAGGAGAAGGATAGTCACCAATGTGCTCGCACCTATTGTTAAGAGATGTAATGGAGAGGATAACATGGATGATAACCCTGCAAGAGGGTATAAGAGTGCAGCCATGGATATAGTTGCAGCTCTTGGGATTCTTTCCTTGTATGCTATATCCGGTTTTGGATGCAAGCAGTATGAGTAATAAATAAATAAATAAATAACAACCATCTCAATGGGCATGTCCTAGGTGTAATTATAGACATGTCCATGATATCGATTTGAGTGTGTCCTATGCGTAGATTTGAGTCTATCCTAGGCATAGATTTGGGTGTCGATTTGAACATGTCTATAGTGTCTATTTGGGCGTCAAGTTGGGCATGTAGGACTCTATATAGACATTAGCATAGGTGTCAGAATATGGGGTGGGTAGATATTCGAGATAGAGATAGAGATGAAAGTGAAGGTGGAAGTAGAGATGGAGAAAGAGGCGGAGGCGGCGGCGGAGGTACTAAAGACCCAGAAACTACGCCAAAAATGACGTTAATGGGAGCAGCTGGTCCCAATCAGGCTTAGTCTCTGCTGACCTATCACATTTTTGTCAACATATTACATTTTGGAGATGACATTGGATATCAAAAAACGATCTGTCACTTTTAGGACAAGCTTATATGAATCAAAGATGACAGGTCACTTTTAGACTAGCTTAGACGAGCCAAATATGACCTGTCACTTTTTGCAGGCATAAGATGGCATCCAACACATGCAGACAACGATTTTGGGTATTCTGTGTTCTGGGAGACATGATTCGTCTTGGCGAAACCTATTTTTTCCTGATGATGGACAGAGGTTATTGAAGACAACACTCCTGGTTTTAAACAACAATTTATTCTTTTTTGAGAGATGAAAGAAATTAAAACGCTTGGGTCATCAACACAATTACCAGATATTAATCTGATAGAAGCATTCTGAGTAGATATTACAACCGAATTACTAAATGAAGGAATTGGGCTTATCTGAGATGTCCAGGTCTTGAGGGTGATGTTACAAAATGCTTGGAATAATATTAGTGTACATAGAATAGATTCCTTGATTAAAAGTATGCCTAGGAGATTAGAAGTAGTGATTGCTGCTGAAGGACAAGCTACTAGATATTAGATACATGTATCTATATACATAGGTGTAGAACGGGAGTGTTCGTGAATGGTGTGAACACGGTGTTCGTGGGTGTTCGTGAACAAGAACACTCTTGGGTGTTCATGGCTAGCAGGAAATATACAAGGGGTTCTAGGTATTTTTTTCCTCATACAAAATCCTCCACTATCATTGACCGCCTTTCACCGGCCACTCGTGGCTTATATGTCGAACTGGGGGGGGGGGGGGTTTCTCGGTATTTATGGTGCACACCTGGTACAGGTACGCAACTCAAAAAGAAAAGAATGTGAGAAATGCGTTAGAAAAAAAAGGGTCAAGGGGAAACGTGCCCCTACTTCTATAATCTTTGTATGTTTTGTAGAATACCACCTCTACTCGCAATAACTTTCAACCTGAGACCTTGATATCACATGTGGCACATTTCCCCATACAAGTCTTGCAGCCAAGCCCAAAGCTCATTAGATGCTTTTAGTTGCCACACAAATTTATCCAATCAATCTAGTTGTTGGTACTAATACCTCTTAGTAGGTATACCACACTCTATATGGCGACTAAAGGGAAAAGGAAAGAAAAAACCAACTATTTACAACGGAGTAAATTCAACGGGACCTTTAAATACCAAATATATCTGCGACAGCCAAACTGTTCCATCGAACACCACCAACCGCAACCAATGAAACGATGACATCAACACCAAGTAGCACAAGGGCGCCCAGCATAAATCTCGGGCTAAAGATACGATACAGCATCAGGTGTCTCCTTAGATATCCGGCGCACACAACGGAACTCAAAGTTATGACGGCATGATAGAGCATATGCGTTGCCCCGGCAACTCCCACACTGCTTAGGAGCCCGGTTTTCTTCGGTGATGCTTTCCAGAGTGCTATAAGAGGAACTGCCAGCGCTGTGAGCACTTGTGATCCAAGAGTATTTCCGATGACAAGAAGAGGGGTCCAAGGGTATCTGGTGGATACAAAAGGAATAAAAGCAGAGTCCCACTGAATCGAGGACAACGTTGCTTGGTGCCCAGTGGAGAAGAAGTGTGAGTTACCCAAAAGACCCAACACTATTGGTCCAATGGCAGAGTCTGAAAGGTCATTGCAGTCGATAATCTCCAAAAGGCTAAGAGTTTGCCAGAGAAGGATTCCCATTGACGCTCCACCCATAGGCTTCTGGAGAAGTATCAAAGAGAGTGCCCATGGGACTACCAGTAGAAGATATCGGGATCCATGAACGTTGGCGTATCCGAGAAGAAGGACACTCTTGCCGCTCTGAGACATAATTTTTCCGTGAGCGTCAATTACTGACTTAGGTTTTTTTTCTTCAACTTCGACACTGAGGCAAAGGGTTGCCCAACCATATGCAACGCTTCCAGCGATAATCCCCATAAGCAGCACAATCTGAGCGATGGTTATTTTGGTAGATTTGAACAGAGCCTCTGGAATCTCAAGCCAGCGTCCATTATCCGCAGAGTCAAGCAGCCAATAGAAGGCATTGAGAAAAAGCCCTGCCCGGAAGGCCCATCCAATAGTGACCGATGCAGGCCCGTGATAAGAGTTAGAGCCCTTGTAGAAGGATTTTACGATAGAAGGAAGGATCACAGCCATAATAAACAAAAGTGTCAAGCTCCAAGGAGCCGAAACGGAGGATGTTGCTGAAGCGTAAAAGGTTGATTTGCAGTGCGGCATTTGTTCCTCCCTACAAAGCTTGGAAAAGGCCGCAACCCGTGTAAGAATGAAAAATACAACTGAGTGATAGCTCCCTAGCATTCGTTGAGCGAAATTCCCTCTTCTTTGAGACGCGATCAAAGCACTAATGGCAAATGTGGACAGAAAGTAGCTGAGAATGTGGTCTTCCCAAATTGTGAAGGAATTGGAGGCAAATATGAGCGAGTGAGTGACTGTGAAGCCAACCGAGAGTATTCCCCAGCCTGAGGTGGGCAAAATGTTTTTCAATCTGTTATGGGCATGTATTGTAGCTGAAAGGAAACCAAGTATAATTCCAATACTGGTGCTGAACAACATCATTCTTACTCCCGATAAGCCCAAAGTCTCCTCCCCGATAAAAAAAACCGCAATAACCGAACCAACAGCTCCTACACTAAGGCCTTTGAGCATTCGAGTGATTAAAGTGTCTGTAAGCTCAGTTCGATCCCCTGAGAACCCTCTGGCATATATAGCAAGGGTAACAACACTTCCGACCAAAACAATAATACCGGATGCCATACTTATTAGGTCAAAACTAGCCCAAACATCACGGCATGCTTTCAAAGTTCGTTGCTGATAGGATGAGAAATCGGTAAACGCTGAAATCCATTCTGACCGAGTGGTTTTTTTCGACTTTGTTTGGGATGTCATCCATTTCTCCTCCCCCCTCCTCCACTCAGCTATAATCGCGGTGTCTGCTTCCATATCCCCACCTTCCACCGCATACTCTTGTTGGTACCTTTTGATTTGAGCCGCGGTCAAACGTGAAACCTGAGCCAGGTTTTGCAACCCTTGCGTATCACCATCGCCGATGAAGGCCTCCACAATAGGTGCGCCCAAATTATTGAAGGGTATGGGTAATCCCAGGAGAAGAGACAAGGTTGGCACGAGATCTATTTGGGCAACGGATCGAATACCATCACTGTCTGCTCCACGGCCACCGCCATTAGGTGAGAGCTCTTCTGGGAACTGCCCAAAAACTGGCCTTTTTGAATATAGCCACAGGGCAGCCTCGACCTCGCCCTGGGACTCCCCTCCATGGTCACCTTTGGGATCCATACCGTGATCACCCATGACAACCAATAATGTTTTATCATCAATGCTGCCCATCAGCCGTTGAACGATGGTATCCATCTGCTTTAGCTTCTCCGCCATTGCCGGATGATCAGGCCCGTAGCGATGACCAGCGTGATCAACACCAAGGTAGTGACCAATAACGATATCCCACTTTGTCTGATTTGTTGGGTGAAACAAGGGAAAAATATGCTCAGTAACCCCGTTGTCCACAGTATGCAGGTCCCAAACGTTGAGTGATTCATAAGGGTGCACCATCTCCCGCTCAAACATTCCAGGAAAAAGGGCCATCCAGGTGTCATCTCCCATAAATGCCACTCTTTTCCCAAGTGCTTTCATCTGGGAGATCAGGTTGTCTTCTTCGATAGAGGTACCGGCGAAATTACTACCTGCATCAATGAAAGTAGGCAGTGTTCCAGTGGTGAGCCCTTTCAGCCGCTGGAGAGTAGTAGTGGGAGGGTCGGCAATAAAAGGCAATAAAACGGCATTCTTCGGAGTCTGTGAAGCAACGATGTAAGGTGTGGTGAAAGAGTTGTGGAAAAGATGAGCTGGGGTAGAATTGTTTTTCGCCTTAAAAGGCACCGTAAAGTCGTAGCGTAAGGCGTCGATCACGATCATGACGGCCTTATCAAATGTCTTTGGGTGCCAACAACCCTCTCCATCGGCGTTTCCAACCCACATGGGCCCGTGCGGAGAAAACTCGTGAAGAGGTGAAGTTTCACAAGATGATTGCTGCCCAAGCATCAGACGAGTCAATAGAAATCCCTTGGTAAATAATAAGATCCCAACGCCGTGGAGATAAACGAAAAAGAGCAACAACGAGACAAGCAGGCCATGTGAGTGTTTGAAGGCGCTTTTCTGTTGGAGATTCCGTTTTCGAACCATTGAGTCCCTAGAGCGAGATGTAGCAAGTTGCTCAGCCTGAGCTTTCTTTGCAACGGCAAACTGCGCAGCTATTCCTTCATATCCCGAAGGCTTGTGGGTTGAGGGATTTGAGTCCATTGCGATTGAAAGGGATTCCCATCTGCTGATGCAGAAGATGAAGGGGTAAGGGACAAAAGAGTGGGATCAACGAAAATATGGGAACGCGTTTTTATTGTGGTATTTTTTTTTGTGAAGTACTGTAGTTTAAGTACTAGTAGACTAGCAGTGGCCAGCTCACACCAAAAACTGCTAAGCAGCCACGTTACACAGATAGAAAAGTCTTTAAGTCTTAGGCTTCAAGATGCCATCACCACCCCCTTTCTTTGAAAAACTAGTCACAGGGCTCTCCATAGGCCATATGGAAAAAGAACTCTTTGGCTCCTTTGCTGATGAATCCATCCCCTTCACATCCGTTGTCAATACTGCCCTCCTGAGTGAAAACACCACCGACGAGACAAGGCTTCTCCTCACGCTCTTATACGGCATCGTTAAGCAGAACGCCATCCTCAACGAACCCCTGGACTTCAACCCGCCCAAAGGCAACGCTCCTCCCCCTCCCCCGCGCAGCATCAGGAAAAAATATGTTTCTCCAAGACGAATCATGTCTCCCAAGACGCAGAATACCCAAAATCGTCGTCTGGATGCGTCGGGATGCATCTTCCGCCTCCAAAAAGTGATAGGTCGTCTAAGCCCGACTTAGCTCGTCCTAAATGTGACAGGTCGTCTTTTGACGTCTCTCCAAAATGTGATATGTCGGTAGAAAAGTGATGTGCCGGAAGAAGCTAAGCCCGATCTGGACTAGCTCCTGCCATCAATGTCATTCTTGGCGCAGTTTCCAGGTCTTAAGCACCCCCGCTGCCGCCACCATCTCCACCCACCACCTTCACCTTCACCTCCATCTCTATCTCAAGTATCTCCCTACCCTATATTCCGACACCTATGCTAATGTCTATATAGAGTCCTACACGCCCAAATCGACGCCCAAATCGACGCCCTAACCTACACCTAGGACACGCCCAAATCAACACCATGCGCATGCCCAAATCGACATCATGGACACGCCCAAATCGACACCTAGGACACGCCCATATTGACGCCATGGAGATGCCCATAGTGATGCCCAAATTGACGCCCAGGACATGCCCAAATTGACGCCATGGACACGCCCAAATCGACAGCTTCTACAGTAGGGAGGTGGGCGCGCGGGCAGGCGCGCTGGCAGGTAGTCGCGCAGGCATATATTTATACATAGGATTATATAGAATTACATAGAATTAAATAGACGATGTACCGTTACTCACCCGAACTGTCCAATCGTCAGTGTGACGTCAATTCCCAGCGAAGATTAGCGTCAAGGTTCTGCCATGACCGATAGCCTGGCAAAAGGCACAAGACGAGGTTTTGGAGACTAAAGACGAAAAATGCGTCTTGGGAGACCAAGACTATCTTGTGGCGCCGGGGCGCGGTGATGCAGGTAAGCAATTGATATTTGTATTTGGGCGTCTTTGACGTCTTCTGCATCTTGTGACAATTGAGGCGCCTGGGCGCCACAAAACGCAGCCCCATTTTTTCCTGATGCAACCCTCCAGCCCCCCGAAACTCCGCCCCCCAAAACCCCGGTGCCCGCCCCGAAGGAATGTGAGTACTCGGAATACAAGCACATCGATGCCAACGGGAACCGCAGAAGCCTCACTTTCGCTGAGGCCGCCGCATACACATTCCGGACAAGCAAACCCCCCAAGCCCGCCCTAAGAAGGCCAAAACACAGCCCCCTCAACTCCAAGCCAGCAATCTCCCACTGGCCAACCGCAGATTCTACGTGACTCGCGCTTCTCCACCCCTGTCAAACACCTCCTAAACCTCGAAGCCCTCCCCCCAGTCCAGTTCGGCAAAGCCCTGTCAGCAGGAGGCCGAACCCACTTCCATACTGCAGTCAAGGTTTGTATTAACTCTAACGGCACTATCACATGTGTCAACTCCTCCTCAACTCTAAACACCAAGATCACCCCATTCTTCCCCCGCCTCATCAAACTTGTAAACACCGCCGCCAAAACCGCTACTGTAACGGAGTGACTAAAACTTAAAGCGTGACAGATGAAAATGATAACGCTAGCGGGATCGAGGGGTACAACCGAGAACGAGTAAAAGTACGAAGGTCTTACGGGGCGGGACCGGGGAGGATGGGATTCGAAGACAGAGCAGAGTTCAGGGACAGGGGGCCTGGC
The DNA here is from genome assembly GCA_024713755.1 of Morchella sp. 2018-W16. NCBI lineage: Eukaryota > Fungi > Ascomycota > Pezizomycetes > Pezizales > Morchellaceae > Morchella > Morchella sp. 2018-W16. Next base: position 722,474 of record JAMGYY010000014.1, on the reverse strand, counting down.
GTGTAAGCGAGGCAGACGGGTTCGGGACACGATGTTACCAAGAGCACAATCAATAATGGATTTTAGAGACGATCAGGAGTAAAGCAACCAAGTATATTCAATAGAGTCTAGATGTAGAAGAGACCAAAGTGGAAACTGAAAACAGAAACCTTATAGAAAAGGTGGATAACAAAGGTCACGCAAGGAAAGGAAGGAAAGAAATTGAAAGAGAACAAAGAGAATCCTAGCCAATATATATACAACCCTGAATCTCGCCGCTGACTAATCCGTGTCGCAGAATCTCATAGAAAGCCAAAGAAAGAAACCCTGAGCCCATAACTGATTGTCATAGTAAAGTCCGATATCCATAACATAAGCCACCGATCCTTCCTAACCCTAAACTCCTACATGCATAACCAACCAATGATATGCCATGACAGAAGGTCCCAACGAAGGCAAAGGCTAAAGCAAGGCCAAGCTCAAGGCAGCGGCCAAGGCGAAGACATCAGCAAGACTTGATTTGTCTCCTGAAGTCTCCTGAGCCTCAGGAGACTCAAAAAATATCTAGGACTCTAATGAGACTCTCAGAAGAGCCAGGAGACTGTTGGCGGTCTCCAATCACAAATGGTAGTTCCAAGTTGCTGATGGACCAGGATACAAGGCAGGGAAAGCAAGGACCAGCTGACGAGGCAGCTAGGGTCGTCAGCAGGATTCAAACTCTCTCCGGAGACTAGGTTGAGTCTCCAGAGGCCATTGCCAAGGCAACCACCCTCCCGTCTCTCCTACCAACCTTGTTAACTATTTGTCACCTCCCGAGCCTCGCGATTCCCACTCGAGCCCTCAAAAGGGCCTCCTGAACCTTCCAGAGGACCTTTCAAGCCTTCTGTTACCCTCCTTACCCCTCCTGACACCCTCGCTAATTGTTTCTCGCCTCCCGAACCTTCTAGAAGGCTTACTGAGCCTTCCAGAGGGCCTTCCAAGTCTTGATTAGTAAGTTTTGGAGGCCACCAACTTGAAGGCTATTACCCCACCACTCAGAGAGCTTCTGGCCCTGGGTTATGGGGCCCTAATGAGTCCCCAATCTAGATCATATCATTTCGTTTATTATGATGTTAAAGACTACTCTAAATAAAATCTGCTTTACCTATACCTATGATTGCCAAACGAAGTCATTTGAGCCTTTACGAAATCTTCTCGTATCTCTCCCCAGGCCACCAAAGACATTGTAACTATATATAAAACTCATTCCACGTTCTCAAATTTATCTTCGTGTTCACAAGCTATTGAACTTGTTTCGGCTAGAACAAATGAGCCATTCCCAAAACACTACTGATATTAATTACACAAAACCTTTGCCGAGAGCGCCTCGCAACACTAAGAAAACCGTGTGAGCCGTCTGGAATACCCCTATCCTTGGCTTCTAGTAGCTCTATAATACAAAGTTGATATGTGTTCGTTGATATACTATCACGTATCTTGGGTCTGGTAGGCATTCCTAAAAAGATCCTTACGGCTCTGTTGTCGCCACCTTCATCCATGCCCAATCATTTCGAATCGACCGTTTCCTAAATAATTCCTCTCCCGTACACCGTATATTGTGTATCTCGTAACTGTCAGCCTTCTGAAAAATTAATACTGGTACCTGTAGGCATTTGAAGCACCCTACCGGGCATTCCAGAAGGCTCAATAAGCCTTGTTCTCCCCAGCTCAGGCCCTGACCATGTTCCGACACCGCTCTTGCTCGTGTTGTTCCATTCATTTTAGGCTCTGTTCAGTTGACGTTGAGTTGGTTGCAATCCATGGATTGAATAAAAAAACACTCCTGGGGGTGATTATTTTATTAAGCCCAATCCATAGATTGCAACCAATCTATGGATTTTTGTGTCAACCGAACTGGCCTTTAATCATATCAGCGATATCAGATAATACGTAGGCTCTATCGTAGGGGGTCGTCATTTTAGGTTTTGGGTGTTTATCATTGTCTAGGAATCTTTTGTTTGTCCTTTGTTGGCCCTCATTTTCAAATACTTCGAACATGCCTCGGAGGCTCTCTCGATGCCTTAGGAGGCTTTCGTATTGTTCTGGAAGACTGACAAGGATATCTTTCAGATTTAAGACCCGTATCTCTATAGTAATACACCTTGAGTGGTAATCAAGAATATGAACTGTTGCGTCGATCTTGTTGGAGGCTGCATAAGCTATCTTAATTTGTTGTCTATGCTAAATTGCTTCGCATCGGTTGAAAACGTTGGGATATTACCAAATTGCTCTACATGCTCCGGAAGTGTGAAAGAAGATGCATTTTAATGAAGTTGAAATGAGAAGCCTTGCGAATTTCTTCAAGCTCCGTCAGGCCTCTGTCAATCTTCTCGAACCTTGCAGTGCCTTTGTTCGATCCTTTCTCTTTCCTTGTTAGTTTATCGAATTTCTAAATTCCAGAAACACATCCTTATACTTGTGGAAATCTTGAGATCGGCGAAGATAGTCTAGTGTTTCTTTGTATGTCGTAGTGTCTTTGTACCATCAAGTGGAAATCGATTAGTGACCGACACACCTCAAGCTCTCCGAAGTCGTTCTGCGAGGCTTTTGGGGGTTCAAGAGCCACTAAGCAGCTCCTGCTATCCGGCTGAGATGATGCATTTCTTTACCTTGCCGTTGAGTAGTTGCCCGATAAGCGTTATTTGGTACAGCAAGCCCTGGGTAAAAACGCGGACACCCAGCCTGATCAAAATTCTCTGGCGATTGTGTTTTTCAAAATAATTGAATCCATTCCATCATATGCTTCAACAGGCCAGAATAAATATTATGCAACATATCGGCTTGTGAAGATCATCTACCTGAGCCTTCGACAAAGCCACAAAGTATTGTCTGAGTTTTGAAGGACTTGACACCAGGTATTCAACGGGTGCAGTATCTGACATATCCTCGTTATAACGCTCTACCATTTCGATATATCGCTCCTGAATGTGTGGCGGGTTTTCTTGAAGGACATCAGCAAGATTTTCCAAGTCTCAGGACATTACAGGAGTCTCAGGAGATTCAGGAGACTGTCAGGAGACTCAGGAGACTCCAGTTACAAATGGAAAAACTGGCGATGGATCCCCAGGCCCTTGAAATCAACTTCGCACCTAGGGCAGGCCTGTTTGTTGATGTTTAGTAGTGAGGCGTGTGCTGGTTGATCCATGATCCATCTTGCGTAGTATCGGATAATATAGGCGCATAGCCATCAGCGCGTGCTATAAGCTCACCCCTTTCCGCGGGGCGGAGGCCGAGAACATAGAAGACCTGGTAAGGACTATCTGGTTCTCCCAGCGGCGTTCGTTCGTCTCCAGCTTTTGGTGGCACTGGCAGTAAATGGAGTATGATCAGCGTAATTGGAGGGTTTATTTGGTGTGTCAGGGTGATATTGCCAACTTGTCGTTAGGTAGACTGGCCAAATTCTTGTCACCACTGAAATTAGTGAGGTGTGTTTCGTCTGATGCATATTACTGGCACCACCATTGATCCTTCTGGAAGGGTATTCTGTAGTGTTAAGTGAGAGGTTAGCGGAGGCTCACAGCCTTAAAATATCATTCTTGAACTTGCGTTTACCAACAGTCTGTTGTGCATCTCCCCATACATCTGCTCCCCCATTTCATTGTATTCCATAGTAGGTGAATACACTAAGGACTCTCTAAATGTCGTTGTTCTAGAAAAGCACTATATTAAATAGGGTCACTTGTAGTAGTCTGAAATTTTCTGCCGCATTTAGCCTCTGAGTGTATCCAACTCTCTTTTCCTAACCCCCCCATAGACGACATCTCGTCGAGGCGGCTTGCGAAGCCTTTACCAGTGCTGTAGGAGCCTTTTAGAGTGCGTATGGTGCGGAAGAAATTGTCTATTTGCCCCTGAGATACATTCGATTGTAGGAACCAGCACGATAACTGAAATTCCTCTGCTGATTCGAAAGGCTGCCATGGGTTAACCAAAACGCTTTCCGGGCCTTCATTATACCCCGCTGTGGTGAAAAGAGGCTCACCTGCACCCTCGTATATGGTAGTTGCTAGATTGAACTGCGTGGGTCTCAAAATATAATCTTCATCATTTGATTGAGTATCGGATTCGTTTTCGTCTGATATGTCGAAACGTTCACCCTCGTGGGGACCCCCTGAGCCTTCGGGAAGGCCACGCGAGTCCTCAACGGGAGGTTTTGAAAACTGCCTGTCGTACCATTCGGGGGCCTGCGCTGGGTGGACTTTTGAGAGATGTCTATCGAAACTACCAGCATTGGCGTAGCTCAGTATGCAAAATTGACATCGTGATCTCATTGCTGATAGTCGATATTGGTGGAGGCTTCAGAGGCTCTGGAGGCTCTGGAGGCTTCAGACTCTGGGCACAAGGCTGGGAGAACAGGGGTTGGCCTCTAAATGGGTCTTGGTAGATAGATCGTATCTTATCGGCGCTAGCGCCTGATCATAATATTGAGTGACGTGTATGATTCAATATGATGTTTAATTGATACTCCAACAATAATGGCGTAGTGAAGTTTGATCGAAGATCTGCGTTCTCCTATTCTCCTGCTTCCATTCCTCGATTGATACACTAGCTCAAGCCTACTACACTATCTCCATGTCTCGAAGCCTTCAAGAGTTTACAATATCACGATATAAAATGGTACCTATAAATGCTCTATTGCTTTATATTCAAACAATTGACATATATACAGGAGTTTTTCCTCTTTCTATAAGTTGGCGTCAAACTGCAGCCCTGACCAGGCACTCTTGACAACACCACGGAAGCCGGCAAGCCCTGAACTAGGCCAAACACAAAGCCGCATATATCACATAGTATTAAAAGCGGATCCAAAAAATACAAGGTCGGATATCAACCCCTGGGCAGTACATTGATAATAGTGAGTCTTTCGGACTTCAGCTTTAATTCAGTTTCTAGCCTAAGTAGTGTTTTTGTATCCTCTGCGAGATCGAGGAGCCAGGAAGAGATACCCAGAGAACCAAGAAGGAAAGTCGAAAATGTCTGAGGAGCCCCTAAAAGCTGCGTTCTAGGGCCTGATTTATAATAAACCCTCCGCTTCAGGATCCGGATTCGGGGCTCCAGGGTTCAGGGGCTCTTAAGGGCTTGTCGATAGCTTCCAGCGCCTCCCCAGTATCACCTACTCCTAAGACTTGACATTTTCAAATCTCCAAAATGTCCCTACAAATCAAAAAGCAAGTTCAAATGACCAGGCAGGAGGCTCCTAAAATGGCACCACAATACAAACAGTCCGCCAAGTACATTTGCTCGACCACATACGACTGCCGGAGAATCTTATACTTAAATAAAGATAGTATCTATAAGGCTCTACTCAAAGAGCTCGCCGATGAGATGACAAGGACATTGTGGGTGAATAAATCAAGCTCAAGCGATTCTTCATTCAATCGTTTGTGCGAATATCTTGTGGATCATAAAGCCTCCAGGAATTTGAAGCCCAGGTGGTTAGAAAAGGCTTCAGGAGACTTGACAAAGATTCAAGCAGCCCTAGCCCATCTCATTGTAGATCTATCACAGAAGAGGAAAAGGATAGACAAAAGCGACATTCTGAGGCTTTGGAAAGCCTGACAGATGAAGAGAGATACAGTAAGATGGTAATCAGCATCAACACTACCGTTTGTGACTGGAGCCTCCCAACAGTCTCCTGGGTCTCCTGAGAGTCTCCTGAGAGTCCCAGATATTTTTTGAGTCTCCTGAGGCTCAGGAGACTTCAGGAGACAAATGAAGTCTTGCTGATACAAGTCACTGGCAGGCATTTGGAATTCCTTGCAGGCCATAATAACCATACATGTTATTGATCCAGTGAATGCTACTCTTGTCCCAAGCGATACCTACTGTCATCTGACTGGTATGGGCCTGTGTCGCTTATACCAGTTACCGGCGTTCTCCCTATGATGACTATGTATGATTTAGCAGGCCTCGCGCTGAAGCGAGTCCCACCAGCGGCTCTAGGGGACCCCGAGAGGGCTATTCGAGCCTTCTACGGGGCGTTATCCAATTCGGCACCTCAGGGGCAGGCAGCTTATCCCCCAAATCCGGACTATATGCCGATCGGAGACTGTGACGAGCTAGAAGGTTGGCTCAAAACCACAGAGTCAAGATCCATAAGGCTCTGTGCGATGCTTAACCAGCCTTTGGCAATCGTAACTAGGCCTATCCAAAGGCCCCAAACGCCCCCACCAGAGGGATGGAATCACCTGACTGAGGGCGATATAAATGATCTGAGCTTATGGAATAGGAAGTTTGATAAAATAGTTGTGAATATACCCTGTCCATGAACTTATCGAGGTGGGCATTATAAATCTAACGCTTCTTCCTGAATGGTATTCATATATATGAATCTTATTATTCTAACTAAGAGAAACCACCTGTAGGTGCAGAGGATAAAACCAGCAACAACGAAGGCAATGATAGGTTCCCAAACCTCGGTAGGCAGTTTACAGAGCTTGAGGAGCCTTCATTGGGGGAGATTGGAGTTTTTGTTTTTGCATATATGCAGTTCTTATTTTTAGCCCGGTTACCTCTTTAGGTTTTAGTAATAATATATGATTAAGCGAGATCCAGCAAGCTCTCCTGTGATCCCTGCCAACCTCCTGGGCTCTCCTGAGGGGTCGCCAAGCCCTCTTGATATCCCCGAAGACTCTAGATGATTAAGCTAAATCTCCCATCCTCTCCTGTAATCCCTGCAAAACTCCTGGGCTCTCCTGCGAGCTCCTCAAGCCCTCCTGATATCTATCTTTTGTCTTAGCAAGCCATCCAGAAGGCTCCTCGAGCCGAGCAGATGGCTTTGAAGCCCTGATTGGTGCGCTTGGTGCCTACTGCTCTCCTGATGTAATATTCGAGTGATATCAAGTGATGCTATATTGGCTATATGGTATATTGAGGTTTGATCATCGCCAACCCTTTTCAAACCTATCACTTTCAAACCTGTTACTTCCAAACCTACGATTCTTCGCGCCACTCGAGGTCTTTCAAGGCTTCGATTTTGAATTACTATACAGTATATAAGATGGTACAGTTATTCACTCTAAAGCTCTATATTCAAGCCATTGAGAGCTCGCGTCTTTAAACATCCCTCCAAATTTGATAATCCCCTTGACACCTACTCCCCAAAACCTCCAAAAGGCCTCACAAACCCGGAAAAGGCTCCAGAGACATGCCACCACGCGGGAGACCAGCGGCTGCGAACAAGTGCGTGACAATCCAGGACTGCCGGAGAATCCTACAATTGACTGGGAAAGATTCTATCTATAAGGCTCTCCGTATCGAAATCGGGAACGAGATGGTAAGAATAGGGTGGGTTAACAAGGTCACCTCGGGTGAACAACTATTCAACAATCTGTGTCAATTTTGCATGGACTACAAGGCCATCAAGTCGCTAAAGACCACATGGTCAGCAAAGGCTTCAGAGGACTCTATAAAGATCCAAGCAGCCCTCCTCCGCCTCATTATCGATCTATCACAGAAGAGGAACAGGACAGTCCAAAACCATGGTGGGACTTTGGGGGCGCGGATGATAAAGTTAAAGATATACCCACCTTTCAGGCATCTTCCGCCACAAAGGACCTACAGGCCATGCGAATACCCTACAGGCTGGCAATAATAACAATACATATTATTAGAAAGGAGAAGTCCCCTCCGGCGGCGTGGCCCTTTAACAGGTGTGGGTGTGAAGCTCTCAAGGGGGCGTCAGGGGATGTGGCTTCGCTCTGCAGGGTACGGGGTATTAACGGCGATACTTCCGAAGAGGAAGTATGTAGGTGGAGAAGTAAAGAGGCAGCGATAGTCACTTGGTTATAAATAGCGACTATGATATATGTATATACTAAAAACAGAAGACGTTGCGTGAAGAGAAAAGGAAAAGAAAGGAAGTACAGGAGTAGGCGTCGTTGCCTCCCTTATATAGCCACCAATCCTCCGCCAAGCCTGACTCATTCGTCCGCGTAACCCCCTTATGACTCACTCCTCCGTGTAACAGAAACCCATAGAAACTATCTTGACTCATCCTTTCCATGTATTGCGTCATAACCTCACCCGTGATAATCCTTCCAGCCCTCCGAACCTAGTACATCCATGAAAGAAGCACCCAGGGTTAGGGTCTGTTCAGGGTCTGTTCAGGGTTAGGGCTCTCTTCTTCTGATACCGAACGAGTGTGTTATTAGAGAATTCACCCATATACTATTATGAATAGGTGTGTTGAGGGTGTCTTTAGGGGTAATAAAGTGTGAAGAATCCATTTCCGGACTCAAATCTTAATATATTTAATAACCTGAGGCAGTAGGTTTTGATTAACCTAATAAGTATATGGGTAGGAATGATATTAAAGTAGAAATCCTACCAACCCACACCAAAGTAATGCGTTCAATATGCTATATTGGGTAAAAGAATTCGCAGAATCTACTTCCGGCGTTCAATTTGGCCTAAAATCAAAGCCTGAAAAATCCGTCATGAATGTATATAGGTTTTTCTTATAAGTAAACGGGTAAGAATGATATTAAACTATAAATCCTACTAACCAACAACAAAGTGATGCGTTGAATAAGCTATAAGGGGTAAAATAATGCGTAGAATTCATTCCCATAGTCAGATTTAACCCAAAATCAAAGCCTGAAAAACCGGAAAAGAGTTTATAGCTAGAGTTCCATATCACTCTCATTATCAGTTTCCCCAACCTCTACCTGTGATATCTCCATCTCCACTTCCTGTAGTTCACCTCTAGCTCGTTCCTGATGTTCTACATGCTCTGCAGTACCTTTCCATCACTTTGGCAAACGGCCCAACAATTTCATTTGCTCGGCTCTCCGTTTTTTAGCTCCCAAATCTACTATGATTTTTGACAACCGTTCACCCTTTGCTTTTAGTCTTCCAAATCTTTCCTTTTTCTTTTGCTCCTCCCGTTGAGTATATTCTTTATAGAACTCTTCGATCTCGCTCTTGCTTGTGATTGCTAATCTATCGATAGGTATTCTAGTCCACTTATGTAAACACTTTTCCCTTAGTTCTTGATTTTCCTTCTTTAGTTCTTCGATGAACTGATCTTTACAATCATTTTGAATAGCAAACCATTCCGATGACCAGGCTAGCTTATCTACTGTTGTTTGTAATCTCTAAAAGTCCGGAGCTTTATCAGAATTTGTTAGAGAATTTACCAAGCTTCTTCCAACCGTGTAAATTGCATGTCTTTTTTTAGGGGTAGGAAAATCAGCAATATTCTCTATAGTATACGAGGATAGGTCCGGGGCGTTTACGGTAAAGAAGGTGGTGACTCTGGATTTTCAGAATTGCGTGGTGCTGCATCAACAAGACTTCATTTGTCTCCTGAAGTCTCCGGAGCCTCAGGAGACTGAAGAAATATCTAGAACTCTCAGGAGACTCTCAGGAGCCTCAGGTCAGGAGACTGTTGGAAGGCTCCAGTCACAAATAGTAGTTTGCCGATGTGGAATCGTTCTAATTACGATAGAACGATCAACAGGTATGAGACCAGTATGCCAGAATCCGCCCATGACATTTGCTGTTGAGAAAGCTTGTGTTCTTGCAGCATATATGCATCAGGAAAAAATAGGTCTCGCCAAGACTCATCTTGTCTCCCAAGACGCAGAATACCCAAAGTCGTCGTCTGGATGCATCGGGTGTCGTCTTGTGACTCCAAAAAGTGATAGGTCACATTTGGCTCATCTAAGTTCGACTTAGCTCATCTAATCTCGTCTAAAAGTGACAGGTCGTCTTTTGACACCTAATTTCGTCTCCAAAATATGATCTATTGGCAGAAAAATGATATGTTAACAGAGACTAAGCCTGATCGGGACTAGCTCCTGCCATCAACGTCATTCTTGGCGCAGTTTCCAGGTCTTAAGCACCCCCACCGCCACCTCCGCCTCCATCTCCACCTTCACCTCCACCTTCACCTCCACCTCCATCGTCACCTCCATCTCCACCTCTATCTCGAGTATCTCCCTACTCTATATTCCGACACCTATACTAATGTCTATATAGAGTCCTACACGCCCAAATTGATGCCATGGACATGCCCAAATCCTTCATGGATGCACTAGGTTCGAGGGCTGGAAGGATTATCACGGGTAAGATGACGAATACACGGAAAGGATGAGTCAAGATAGTTTCTATGGGTTTCTGTTACACGGAGGAGTGAGTCATAGAGGGGTTACATGAGCAAATGAGTCAGGCTTGGCGGAGGATTGGTGGCTATATAAAGAAGGCAATGGCGTCTACTCCTGTACTTTCTTTCCTTTCTCTTTTCTCTTCATGCAACGTCTTCTGTCTTTAGTATACCAATACAATATAGTCGTTATTTATAACTAGTGACTATCGCTGCCTCCCTACTTCTCCATCAACATACTTCCTCGTAGGAAGTATCGCCGTTACTACTACGTACCCTGCAGAACAAAGCCCCATCCCTTGACGCCCCCTTGAGAAAATTGACGCTATGGACACACCCATAGTGACGCACAAATCGACACCTAGGACACATCCAAATCGACACCATGGAGACGCCTATAGTGACGCCCAAATCGACGCCATGGACACACTCATAGTGACGCCTAAGACACACCCAAATAGACGCCATAGACACCCTCAAATTGACGACTTCTACAGGTAGTGAGGTGGGCGCGCGGGCAGGCGCGCGAGCAGGTAGTCGCGCAGGTAGTCGCCCAGGCATATATTTGTACATAGAATTATATAGAATTACATAGAATTAACTAAACGATGTACCGTTAATCACCTGAACTGTCCAATCATCAACGTGACGTCAATTCCCAGCAGAAATTAGCGTCAAGGTTCTGCCATGACTGCTAGCATGGCAAAAGGCACAAGACGAGGTTTTGGGGACTAAAGACGGAAAAGTCATCTTGGGAGTCCAAGGCGTGATGGTGATGAGGATGCAGGTAAGCAATTGATGTTTGGGCGTCTTTGACGTCTTGGGCATTTTCTGCCAATTGTGGCGCCCAGGCGCCACAAGACGCAGCCCCATTTTTTGCTGATGTACATACCTTGTCAAACGATAAATGGATGATTTTCAAATCATCACCTCGTACCGCCCGTATATAATCCAAGTGATCCACATACATAGTACACACCTCCTTATGACTCTTCTTAAATAATCTAAACTACTTTTCTCCTAGCGCAATGCGAGGATCCCTTTTATGCGCAATCGATCTAGCAATATTTCTGATACTCCATACCTCTGATAGAAACCCCCATTTTACTAAATCTTCACATTGTTTTATAACACTCTCCTCTTCAGATATTAATTTTTTTCAATCTATACTGATTTCTTCTTTCAGGGCCGCCTTTTAGATGATGACGTAGGGTTGAAGCCTTCAGGTCCATTAGGTTTGCTGTCTTTTTTACAGTTATATGAGTATTTGCTTCCTTCATCATTTCTATTCCTTGATGAGCTTGGATAGTACGGGGAACTTCCCCTAAGGATGGTGATTTCTTCTTTGACTCCGACATGTTTGGTTTAGGGATCATCTACGAAAGGTTGGGGCTGAAGGTTTTGAGGCCTGAGTGGGTCATAATACAAGAACTTATTGGCTCGGCAGCGCCCATGCCCATTGAGGTGCCGCGCTCGCTGAGGGGCGGACTGGTCTACAGGCATCCCCAGTGATATATACCGCCACTATGATTGGTACGGACCCGCATCGCTTATGCCCTTTATTAACATCCTTCAGGGGTTGTCTATATAAGATTTAGAAAGACTCGCAATAAAGCGAGCCCCACCAGAATCTCCAAGGAGTCCCGCAAGGGCTTTCCGAGCCTTCTACAGGTCGTTTTCCAATTCGGCACCTCAGGGGGAGGCAGCTTACCCCCCAAATCCGGAATATGTGCAGATCGGAGACTCTGAAGAGCTGGAAGGTTGGCTCAAAACCACAGAGGCAAAACCCTTAAAGCTCTGTGCGGTGCTTTACAGGTATTCGGCAATTGTTGCTGGGCCTACCCAAAGGCCCCAAATGCCTTCACCAGAGGGATATAGGCACCTTACCGGAGGCAACATTGATGGAATAGTGCTTGATGTTGAGGAGGAAATGCTAACATTTAGGAATAAGGTTGATCAAACAGGTTTAAATATCCCCATGCCTCTTACTGATAATGGGTGCCAGATAGTCCTGGCGGTGGTGCATGAGCGTTCTGAGAGGTACGCTGGTATTGGAAGAAGGCTCAATGAGCATTATAGAAGGCTCTACTCAAATGCCATTACCTTTGAGTCTTGTCACTACGATCATGAACGTATTTGGATTCAGGCTTAGAGAAACCACCTGTTTAGACACACCAATGGTGAAGGCGGAGACGCCAACGATCGCGAGCTCTCCGAGGACTCTGATAACCTAGCGTGAGTCTAGAAGGCCCGAGGGGCATTGATTGGAGCCTTGAAGGCTTGATATGCAGTTTGATACATCAGCAAGACTTCATTTATCTCCTGAAGTCTCCTGAGCCTCAGGAGACTCAAAAAATATCAACAACTCTGAGGAGACTCTCAAGAGACCCAGGAGACTGTTGGGAGACTCCTGTCACAAATAGTAGTTTGCTGATGTATTAACTTTACGCATGCAGTTGTTTTTTGTTTTTTGGAGATGCAGTTGCAATTTTGCCTGTTTGGCAAGGTATGGTTGCCTATTTATGTATCTTGTTGTCTTAGTCAAAGGTTAGTTATAGAATTGATTTTATCTTAGTGAGCCGTCTGGAAGGCTTCTCGACAAAAACCTCTAATTGCTTGCCAAGAAAAAGCAAAGGTGATATGGTGCGAATCGAACCTTATATAGTGGAGGTGGAACCTTTGTGAAGGCTCTTCCCGCCTTACAAATCATCATCAGCATGGCTTCCCAGAGAGCAAGAATCAACAAGCGTGGCGTTGAGGAAGGACATGGCACGCAAGCCTCGATCTCCTCCTCTATTAGTAAACGCCTAATGGAGGCGATTAAGGAGAATGTGAATTCGCACAATTACAGAAGCAGATATGAGCCCGACATAATGGCTCCGAATCCTTCAGACAGTGTGAAAAGCTTTCCGGATCGCGCTATATTGGTAAACGCAGTGTTGTAGGGCCCACCAAAAACCTGGAGTGATTTTGATGATCATCCAGAGGAGGAAGACTACGTTCAAATCCACGAGGATGACTATAAGGATGAGGAGCCAGGAGATGAGAATGCACCATTACCACCCCAACGATGCCTTTATCAAACGGAAAGATATCCCCAGCCTCACCATCCCCACCACAACCACCACCACGACCACTGCCATGACCACCACCATCAAACCGGGGTCGCAAGCTGGAAAAATATCAAGGAGGCTCCTGTAGCCTCCACTGCGCTCTTGCAGCCACTAGAAGGGGACCCATGGACTGGCGGCAGAAGCAATTGCTTCTTCTTCTTTTGCAGTAAATATGATACAGGTATGTGATATTTAAATCGCCCTCGTTTCAGTCAAACCACTAATATAACAGAGCATGGAAGCTGTCATGCCATTAATTCATGAAGGCAGGAAACTCCACGGAAGGTTGGGGCAGTGTCCCGGCGTCACATGAAACTATACAATGGCTGTGCAATGACTACGTCATGGAGGAGACGAAACAGGTTTCTTAGGTAGGACGATACAATGGTTGTACAGTAACTGCGTCATGAGAAGAGGAAACAGGTTTTGAAGAACAAGGACACAGATTAGTAATCAGGCTGGAAGGAGGGTTATATATAGGGAAGGTGGTAGCGAGCTTTGTAAATTTCTTTCCTTTCCTCTTCACCTTGTCTTCCTGTCATCATAGTACAAAGAAATCCACTCCTATCTCTCGCCATAGTCTGCACCCTTGAAATACTTTCGACCCTCGTCTCCGGAAGGAGAGCCTTATAGCTTCTTCTGTAACCCTAGCTGTCTTGCCAGCTGGTCCTCGCTTTCACTGCCCTGTCTCCCGGTCTTCACCTTGGCCGCCGCCTTGTGCTTAACCTTGCCTTAGCCTTCGCCTTCGCCGGGACCTTCGTCCTTTTACTAGTTTTCGGCTGTACCCCTCGATCTCGCTTGCGTCATCGTTTTTATCTGTTACGCTTTATGTCTTAGTTACTCCGTCACAGGTAGCCTCCGAAAGGGCTAGTTTTGCCTCCACAAGTTCCTCATTTCGCTCGACCAGCAGCACCTTGCAACAAGAGCTCGACCGCGAGGACGAGACCACCCCTCCAAATTCACCCTTTCGCAGGCCTACCTCTTCACAGCAATATCATAGAGCCCTATCTCCACATAGAACTTCAACGCCTTCGCAATATGGAACCCCAGCACCAGAGCCTGAATCCATTAATGAAAGCGCAGCAGAGATCAAGTCCGTAATCAAGCATGCGGGAGACCTTCTCAGATGTTATACATTGCTCGAGGAGCCTTGGCCTCAAGCTGATGCTCTTAGTATTAACGTCCGTCGGTTTTGGAGTGAGGCAAACGACCACCATTTTAATACAAGTCTACCAATAATGACCAAGGCAGCTAGGAAGCGATGTGCCTCATGGCGCCTTTTCGAGGCGTAGTGAGCCTTCGCTAACTGTTCCCATTAGGTTCAAATCAATTGTTCGCGGGTGAGATCGCACCTTGTTTTTGCAGTTAAGGATTACATGTCAAAGGATCTTTTGTATGGCTTGAGCGAGGAGAAACACCGGAGACAAAGGGTAAGAAGGTGTCCTTTTCTCCTCGAGAATGACCATTCAAGTTTAATCAGCGATCTTGATAATTATACTGTAAGAGCTCTTCCACCATTCTATGAGCCTTCAGAAGGTACTAACAGCCATTAGACAGGCCAGCTTCACCTTTGTGCCCCGTAAATCGTTGAAGTAATATTTCTAAAATATTACAAAAGTGATAAGATGAGTCGGGCGAGGGATCCTGGTTTCATTGATGATATATCTCAGGCGTTCATTAGCCTCGTTTGCACCGCAATCTGGTTTATCTTACGATCTTGGAAAACAGACATATACGTCGAAGGGTTGAACTTTAATCCGTATCACAATCCGGATATCATGAGTAAGGCGCACCAAGCCCTCTAAAAGGCCTGCTGACTTCTGATAACTCCAGCTACCTATAAGAGGATGGTAAACACATGGGGGAAGAGACTCTGAACCAGAGAGAACCAAGAGGGCACACTGGAAGTAATACAAGAATCGATTCACGAGAAGGTAAATAAAAAAGGCTCAAAGGGCCTTATCTATATACTAACAAGCCTTTGAGATCGATGAGTTAAGGGGACCTAAAAAGGTTATATCTAAAGTGGGCCTGTAGGAATATGATGTTCAATTAGTTGTGGATATAGCCGCATTGAGAGCTGCAAAGGCACGCGGGAAAAAAGGGAAGGCACCAGCGACTATGGAGAAAAGTGGATTGGGGGGTGTGGGCACGGCGTAGGCAAACGAGGTATTTCAAGAGCCTACACCCGCCTCGACAGTGAATATGTGATTTTGGGGAGGACTCCTATTTTTTTGATGTATGCTATTAATAATCAAAATTGGATTTTGAGGTATCAGTAGATTAGTAATAGTTTGAAAGTGTTCGGAGCCCTCAGGAGAGCCCAGGAGGTTTGCAGGGATTATAGGAGAGCATGGGAGATTTCACTTAATCATCTAGAGTTTCCGGAGATATCAGGAGGGCTTGGTAACCCCTCAGGAGAGGACAGGAGGTTGGCAGGGATTACAGGAGAGCTTGCAAGATCTCGCTTAATCATAGTGAGTCTCGGGAGACTACAGGAGGGCTTGGGGAGCCTTCTGGAGAATGCCCTACGGAGGTTTGATTCATCCTTGGGGCTTATAAACAGAGCGTCTCCAAAGCCTCTCTAAACACTAGGAAAGACTCTACAATAAAAACTGCTTACTAGTGTAAAGGTCTGTGATATCTCACAGTCTCTTGGGAGAGGATAACTAAGGCTCCAGAGGGTGTCGGGTGAGTGCCGTTTAGTATCAGGAGAGCCCTCTAAACCTTCTTGAAGGCTCGGGAGGCTCCTGCAAAGGATTAAGAGGCCCTCCTTTGGCCAGGTAAGCCCCTGTAGATTGAAAGTTTGACGGGTGTCTCCGAAGGTCTCCTACACCTCCCGGATCTCCGATAGGGTTGAATAGGCTTGCTGATGCTCATAGCTGGCACTGCAGAAGATAGAAAAGTAGCTATGAAGGCAATACAAGCTATCATAGCTTTAAGTAACACTATAGGCGAGGTGCTTAAAACGCGCAAAGGTAAAGCCGATCACGCACAGCACTAAGGAGGCGCCATTAAACCTGAAAAGATTGGGAAATTTGAACCATCATTCATACCGAACGCCGATACAGTCCAACATTTCATAGATGCCATAGAGAATAGCGTCAACATCTACGGTAAAGCGCGTACCTTAGCACTACTGAGGCAATGTATTTTAGGTCCCATGGCCACGGATTGGTATCTCGGGCTCCCAAAACCATATAGAGATGAGATGGCTCTAACATCTATTTGCTGGATAACTAAAATACGATGAGACCTTATGCCCAGGAGAGCCCTACTGGATGTCGAAGCTCAGAAAGGGATATTCACCTATAATCAAAATAGGTTAGCTTTAGACTACGTTACACGTAAGATTCGATTACTTTAGATTGTTGGAGTAACAGGCAAAGACTGACAGGTAGAATATATCCACAGAGGATTGTCTCGTGCACATGAGCTCTACGCAATAATAGAGATTAGGATCAGAGACGATGGTTCAAACAAGGTGCAAGACTATGGGAACGGGTTCAAAAACTCCAAGGCGCAGCTTGTGCATGCTACATAGCACAGTGAGGTGGATCCGACTGCTACCAAAGAAGACCATGGAATACGTTCCCGGAAAATCAAAAGATTTCAGCAGCCTCAAGGTCTCCACCAAAAACTATCACTTATCCAAATAATACCTCCCAGTATGGGCCTTCCGACACCAACTCTATAGTCAGGAGAGAAAGGCTTAGAGAACCCGGGAGAGCCTTCAAACGAATTAGAAAGTGCAGGAACTTCCCAGCTTGCGGAGACGGGGAATATTAGGACAACGAATGCAAGATGAAGAACTTAAAACTCCTGGCAAAAAACACTCGTGCCTATTATGCTGACCCCAACGACTATGACCTCTCCAACTTCGAAGAGCAAGACGCAATTAGTGACTATAAGAAGTATTATGAAGGAGTGATGCACGCCCACTTTGCATTCGAGTGTAAAGCCATTTCAGATGAATATCAAGGGTTGGTAGGAGCAATAGAAACCCCTCCATACAATACCTAACCAAGATCACTAGACGTTGCGGTGGGACTGATAGCAGCTGCTCTTCAAGACGCAAAGTCATCAGCAAACAATATCCTGGGGTCTTGAAATCCAATCCTGATGGAAGAAAAATCACCTTCACAACTACCCTATCTAACTGCACATCCTTGTGGGAAGTGTAGCCAAGAGTTTAAATCTAAAAGCGCTATCACGACGTGATACGATATCGAGCACTGTTGCGGGAAGAAGGATTAGTCAGGGTTTCTCTTAGGGTCTATGGGTTTCGGTTACAGGGGATATGAGTCAACGGCATGCAGGTGTTGGTAATGATGGATTTCTCTTTGGGTTTCTATGGGTTTCCGTTACACGGGTTATGAATCATCCCTGGACAGGGATTGGGAATTGTATATATAGGCAGCTACGAACCTTTCCTTTGTCTTTTCTCTTCTTTCCTTTCCTACGCAACCATCTTATTATCAACTCTACATTTCTAGTGTCTTTAGTTGTTACTTGTTCTTCGTTACTCTGAATAGGGTACGTCATCACTCTTAGTCATCCTCGTCCTCGTTCCACTTCGCCTTCGCCTAGTCTTGCTCCTAGCCTAGCCTCGTTTAACCATAGTCTTAGTCCATGACCGTAGTGCGTGCCATCTACTGGTATCTTCGTTTACACCACTTTGTTCGTGAAGCCATCTAGACTCTCTATCCCATGATCTTGCTCCTCGGTTCCATTACCCTGTCGTCGTCCCTCGTCCTCTTCCTCCATCAGCAAGACTTCATTTGTCTCCTGAAGTCTCCTGAGTCTCAGGAGAGTCAAAAAATATCCAGGACTCTCAGGAGACTCTCAGGAGACACAGTAGACTATTGGGAGGCTCCAGTCACAAAGGGTAGTTTGCTGATGTCGTCCTCGCCTCAGTTATGAACCTTGGCTTGTTAGGTATAGTCTCCGCTTTGCTCTGTAACAAACGCCCTTTTTTGTCATCTTGAGGAAGCAAACCATTACCAGAGAGACCTAAACGCAACAGATAGCTCAAAAACAAGAACTATTGTGGAATCAAACTCTACCTACACTTCAGACCCAGAAGATAGGATCTTAAACTACCAATACATAACCCTAAATGTCACATTTGACCCAAACAAAGGGGAGACCTATGAGGTAGTAGCTGATACAGGCATCAGGAACTCGGCCATGGACGCCGAATTCCTGCAAGCCGACGTTCCCAGCGCACAAACCATACCTCTCGAATCATGAAGAATCGTTCGTGGTATCGGAGGTGGGTCAGTCACGGTGGACAAGCTAGTATTAGTTCCTACATACTTCATTAGTAACAATAGCACCCTTAGCAAGCTCAACATTTTATACCATGTCTTTAATGACCTAGGGTGCAACATATTGATTGGCAACGACGTCTTTCTATCCGGATCAGTGAAAATAAGATTCGCACAAAATCACCTAGTACTAGGTTCATGCGATAACATGAAGATACCAATAAAGATCATAATGCGCGAGCGAGTTTCAAAAGTCATAGTACGGGTAACAAGCAAGTACGCAGTGCCCACTAGAAGAAATCTGTGTCCTACCTATAAGGTTAAACCGCACACTAGACCCATCACAAGATTACATATTGATTGGCTGGAAGAAAGCTATATTAGGACAATCATGCGGATCAGCGGTATTCCTCTACCATCAAGCAAATGTGATTGTTACAAACCTCACCGACGATACACTGACGGTCTTCAAGAACACAGTCATAGGCTGCATCAACAGTATGAATACCGCTGACCTAAGGAAAGTCTGGGCAGAAGCTTCACAAGAATTTAGTTTATATTTTGGTATGGAAGAAGAAGTACAATTATACCCATATGATAATTCCCTACCGACAAAATTCATCACAGAGTAAAACCAACATAGGATAATGCCGGTACAAGGTGATAAAGCCAAAACTCACAAACCTCCTCAAAACACTCCGTACAGAAGGCCCCACAGATTGAATCAAGAATTTACCCCTGTGTACCCCTATCCCCTACCAGAAGGCATCACCACACCAGATATTACAGAGTCTACCTGGGCGGAGGTCAATATTAGCAAAACAGACCTAACTAGCGACCAAGAGAGAGCTCTACGAGATCGTTGCAAACGCTATAGAGTCATATTCAACGAGAAGTTGGGATGCGTAAGGGAATACCATACGGAATAGCTGCGGGTTCCTGTAACAGCAGAACTCGAAAGACACATCAAGTCCAAAGCATCTTACCTAGTTTCTACATCAGGAGAAAAATAGGTCTCGCCAAGACGCATCTTGTCTCACAAGACGCAGAATACCCAAAGTCGTCGTCTGGATGCATCGGGTGCCGTCTTGTGCCTCCAAAGAGTGATAGGTCACATTTGGCTCGTCTAAGCTCGTCCAAAAGTGATATGTCATCTTTACTGCCTTCTCGACTTAGCTCGTCTCTAAATGCGACAGGTCGTTTTTTGACGTCTCCAAAATGTGATATATTGGCAGAAAAGTGATATGCCGGCACAGACTAAGCCCGATTAGGACTAGCTCCTATCAATAACGTCATTCTTGGCGCAGTTCGGGGTCTTAAGCACCCCCGCCGCCGCCTCCGCCTCCATCTCCACCTTCACCTCCACCTTCACCTTCACCTTCACCTTCACCTCCACCTCCATTTCTATCTCGAGCATCTCCCTACCCCATATTCCGATACCTATGCTAATGTCTATATAGAGTCCTACACGCCCAAATCGACGCCCAAATCGACGCCATGGACACGCCCATAGTGACGCCTAGGACACACCCAAATAGACACCATAGACACCCTCAAATCGACGACTTCTACAGGTACTGTGGTGGGCGTGCGGGCAGGCGCGCGAGCAGGTAGTCGCGCAGGTAGTCGCCCAGGCATATATTTGTACATAGAATTATATAGAATTACATAGAATTAACTAAACGATGTACCGTGAATCACCTGAACTGTCCAATTGTCAATGTGATGTCAATTCTCAAATAAAATTAAAATTCAAGGTTCTGCCATGACTGCTAGCCTGGCAAAAGCTACAAGACGAGGTTTTAGAGACTAAAGACGAGGTTTTGGAGACTAAAGACGAAAAATGCGTCTTGGGAGACCAAGACTATCTTGTAGCGCCGGGGCACGGGGATGCAGGTAAGCAATTGATATTTGGGCGTCTTTGACGTCTTGTGCCAATTGTGGCGCCTGGGCGCCACAAGACGCAGCCCCATTTTTTGCTGATGTAAGAACACAAAAGCAACCATCAACATGCAGCTTAATAGTAATGTAGCTCAAGGAAGAATGATTCAACTCAACATATCATCACCCTACAGCATGCAGGTATTTGTAGTGAGATGTAATAGTAAAGAATGCCCCATTATCAACATATGAATGCTCAACAACATCAGCAAGATTTTACAAGTCTCAGGGGATTACAGGGGTCTCAGGGGACTCAGGGGACTGTTAGGAGACTCAGGAGACTCCAGTCACAAATGGTAAAGCTTGCTTTTGAAATTAGTACTCGGGGACGCATATCCTTTCCCGACAAGAGGACATACTTGCAAACATTAGCGGAATAAACTTCAATAAGTGCACTAGATATCACTTCCGCTTTCTACCAATGCTTGATTTATTCCAACGATAGATACAGAACAGCTATCGTCGCGCATATAGGACATGAAATGTTCACGGTCTCTCATATAAGATATAAACGCTCAGCCCAACACCAGCAGAAACTAATCGAGAAAGCATTCAGATGACTAACCGCTTTGTCTTAAGTTTTGTGGACGACATTTGCGTTTACTCCAGATGCTTTGAGAAACACATGAACTACCTGGACGAAGTATTCAGGATAATAGCAAACCTTGGAATCACACTACGAGCAAAGAAGTGCCTCCTGGGATTCTTCTCATTAGAGTTATTAGGTTACCTTGTCAATAGACTCAGACTCACTACAACAGAAGCTAAAACAGCCGCAATCCTAAACCTTCCCTACCCAGAGACTCCAAATAAGCTAGAGTACTTCATCGGATTAACCAATTGGAATAGGCGCTTAGTACCATATTACGCTCAACGCATCAAACCCCTTAGCCAAATAAAAGCAAAAATGGTTAAATATCACGGTGCTAAACGAAGGCGAGGACTGAATGAGCCAAGGCAAACCACTGAGGCAGGACTAGGGTAGGCGCGAGTATAAGGGTGAGGCAGGGGGGGGCAAGGTTGATGAAGGGACTATGAATGAAAGGTAATGCGAAGGCGAGGAGGGGTGGTACTGACGTCCCCATGGGGGTAGCACAACTAGAGGGACTCTAGCTCAGAGAGAGAGAATATATTCTAGACGAGAGAAGACTAAAGAACGTTTAAGATGACAGGAAGGTTGCGTGAAGAAGAAAGGAGAAGAAGGGAAATCCTACAAGCGAGGGAGAGAGCTCCCTATATATAGACTAACACCCACCGGAAGAGGTAAGAAAGCCTATACATCAAAGAAGGAAGTGCCTAAGGACGATACCCTACTAAAAGCGTTGGAAGACGTCCGAAACGCCACAGGGTTCTGGCAAAGACTCTACCACCTCCCCAACGACAGAACTGTATACGTCTTCCCCAACGCCTCCCCAGAATACGATATAGGAGTGGGCGCCTACCAACAGAAAGAATTGGATAAACCAGCCACCACCAAGACAAACCTGGTACCTATATCATTCTTCTCAAGAGAGCTCACCCAAGCAGAGCGTAACTACTGGCCTACAGATATGGAGATGTCATGGATACATTCGGTACCTGGCAGATTACGGGTCTTCTGACAAACACGAAGGCATTTGGAGGGTCAGCACGCTGACAGGGACAATGGCAGGCTTGTTAGGCGATCTCCCCTAGAGATCGGGGATCAGTATGTCAATCGGTGCGGTGGTTTGCGCGGGTTTCTTTGTTCAAGGCGTTACATTTCTTAACCTGTACATCCCGACAGTACTCGCCAGGGTTCTTGTTCGAGGACAACTCCGATGATGTTCTTTCTGTGTCTCCTTGCTTCGCTTTCTTCCCTTTGAGTCGGATGTGCGTCTAGGCTGGGCCGCCGGTACACTATGCTACCTTCCAGATAGACGTTGCTGAAGATCATTGGGCCTTTGGTCTTCGGTTAGCCATTTGTGCCCCGAAGACCCCTGTATAGTTATTCTATCGCTGTCTTTTCTCTTCTTTCTTCCTTTTCTTTACGCTGTATCATCCTCGGATTGGCCATTTGAGCTCCCGAGGATCGCTGTCACATGTATCTTTCTCTGTTTCCTTCTTTCACTTCTTTCGAGTGAAGGAGTCGTGCGCCAAGTAGGGAGGACTATAAAGGGCCGCGGACACACCATGCTGTCTTCCTTTCCTCTCTACGCAACGCCTTCTCATCTGAACTCTAGTAAATACTTCAATTACATACTTTACACTCACTAGAGGTTCAGCTTCACACTCGCTCGCCTAAGCCCTGCCTCTCCCTCCTTCGGGAGGCAGGGCTAGGCACTTACATTCTATCACGAATCGCTTGCCTCCTCGTTGTCCTCCTCGCTGCTCTCTTCGCTGTTCCCCTCGTTGTCCTCCTCGCTGCTCTCTTCGCTGTTCCCCTCGCTGTCCTCCTCGCTGTCCCCTCTCCGCCCCCTCCCCTCGGCAGTAGATAACTCTACACGTCCTACTGTAAGTCCAACACAACGTGCAGTCTAGCAAGAGATGATTATGTCCACCTGATAGGTTGAGCATTCCCTATTCAGTATAAACGAGACTGTAGCAAGAGACATCAAGGACTAGCCTACTAGCCCTCACCCCACCCCCACCCCCACCCCCCACCCCAACACCCCCTTCTCCCCCTTGACATTCGCCTTGGCGAATCGCCACCCTTTCTCCTTAGAGATGCTTCCTCCTGATACAATAGCACCCAAAACGCACAAGCTAGGTACATACACCTACGCTTCCACGAGAGGAGATGTTAGGTTTAGTATGGGCAGTAAAGAAAATGAGACCCTACCTAGAACAACCTAAAGCAGTCTTCTATACAGATCACGAGCCTAGTGCAGCTATATATAAAATGAACGGACTAGCTACATCTTCAATAAGGAAATCTGACCCTCGCCCTACCAAACTGGGGAATATACTTCAGTCAATTCAAAGATCACATATCTGTCATTTACAGAAAAGGAACGGAAATGGAGGTCCCCGATGCGCTTTCAAGGCTCAGATACCAGTGCACACAGCAAGAATCACATCTTAGAGAAGCAATAGGAGCACTTGGCAAAACCCCCGACACAAACAAATTCGAAGTCACCGAAGCATTCATGGGTGAGATTCCACAAAACCACGCAGTATTGCTAACCCCAAATCCCACATGGGAGAAAGACTTAAAGGAAGCTATCTAGAATAATAGCTATCTAGAGACGGTGTACGATATACTATCATCATCCACGATAGAAATCTAAGGGTACAAGATGAAACTAATGACATCTTAATACGCGTTAGGAATAGACGGACACCTCTACTTCATAGACCCTAAAACTGACAAATTCAGGATGGTGGTAGCGGGGAAGTCCCTCCAATCCCAGAATTTGAAATTAGCTCATCCAGGACACCAAGGATACGCGAGGACATACAATAATCTAAGGAACCTCCTTTACTGGGCTAAGATGGGAAGACATACTAGAATATATGTGGAGCGCTGCCCAGACTGCCTCCGGAACAAACCTGGGAATCACAAGCCCTACAGGCACCTAAGACCAATCATCTCACCTCCAATACCATTCGATACACTCACGCTAGACTTAATCACCGACTTGTCCCCTTGCCCTAACAAGATACTAGGTAAAGCATCCAAATCCATTCAGGTTGGAACCGGAGAACTTTACGACTCCATAATGACTATCATGGATAAATTCTCAAAAGCCGTCAGATTCATCAAAGGCAGGAAAGATTGGGAAGCCAGCGCATGGGCAGACAGATTCTACAATAGGGTAGTATCCCTATGGGGATACCCAAAGACCTTAATCACAGATCAAGATAAGCGATTCATCGGTAAGTTTTGGAAGCAGCTATTTGGCCGCACAGGGATGTGCCTAATTTCAACAAGCCCGTAGCATCCCGCCAGAGACGGCTAATCAGAGAGGACTAATCAAACTC
Source organism: Morchella sp. 2018-W16 (assembly GCA_024713755.1). NCBI lineage: Eukaryota > Fungi > Ascomycota > Pezizomycetes > Pezizales > Morchellaceae > Morchella > Morchella sp. 2018-W16. The sequence continues at coordinate 698,085 of JAMGYY010000014.1, read as the reverse complement.
TGGAAATCACACTCTGCTTCTACGTGGGTGACAAACAGGAAGACTGGGTTCACCATCTCCCCGCTATCAAAGGAGTAATCAACAATGGTAAATCAGCGACTATTGGATACACCCCGAATGAACTAATATACAGTATAAAACTTAGAACCGGACTTGACCTAGCAAACCCAACACACAACAAGCGTAGCTTTACAGCTGCAGAAAAGCGGGAAGTGCTACGTAGAGATGTATAAGACGCTATAGCCATAGCCCAAAAACAGATGGCAAATCAGCATAACGAGGGGCACGACGAACCCGACTTCTCATCTGCATAGGCCTTCATCTCCACAAAGAAAGGATATACACTCCCATCTTTGAACAAGAAGAAGCTAGCAATTTAGAGAATAAGACCTAACAAGATAGTGGAATCAGTAGGAAAAGGACGAGCTCTCAGACTACGACTACCACCGAATAGTAAGATTAACAACGTCATGTCAATAACCAACCTAGAGCCTGTGCCAAAACCAAATGACGACGCATACGAGCGTGTCTACAGAAACCTAGATCACCAAGCCCCGTAACCGTGACCAAAAGCGCAAACGATGCTCCCAATGCCAAATGGGAGATAGAGAAGCTGATATCATATAGGACTTACGGCAGATGGAAGAAGAAGCAATATCTGATCAGATGGAAAGGATGGAGGATCAAATATGACGAATGGCGAGCCGAAAATGATCTCCCGCACGCTAAAGACCTGATACGCGAATATGAGAACACCCTCAAGCAAAAAGCAAGTAGCAAGGAGCAGCAAAGCGGCCAAAGAATAAACAAGTGCAACAGCAGATCTTGATTTACATCAGCAAAAAATGGGGCTGCGTCTTGTGGCGCCTGGGCGCCACAATTGGCACAAGACGTCAAAGACGTCAAAGACGCCCAAATATTAATTGCTTACTTGCATCCCCGCGCCCCGGCGCCACAAGATAGTCTTGGTCTCCCAAGAAGCATTTTTCGTCTTTAGTCTCCAAAACCTCGTCTTGTACTTTTTGCCAGGCTAGCAGTCATGGCAGAACCTTGACGCTAATTTTCGCTGGGAATTGACGTCACATTGACGATTAGACAGTTTAGGTGATTCACGGTACATCGTTTAGTTAATTCTATATACAAGTATATGCCTGCGCGACGGTCTCCGCTCCACCCGCGCGCCCACCTCACTACCTGTAGAAGTCGTCGATTTGGGCGAGTCCATGGTGTCGATTTGGGCGTGTCCTAGGCGTCGATTTGGACATGTCCATGGCGTCGATTTGGGCGTGTCCTAGGTGTAGGTTTGGGCGTCGATTTGGACGTGTAGGACTCTATATAGACATTAGCATAGGTATCGGAAAATGGGGTAGGGAGATGCTCGAGATAGAAATGGAGGTGGAGGTGAAGGTGAAGGTGGAGGTGAAGGTGGAGGTGAAGGTGCAGATGGAGGCGGAGGTGGCGGCGGGGGTGCTTAAGACCTGGAAACTGCGCCAAGAATGACGTTGATAACAGGAGCTAGTTCTAATCGGGCTTAGTCTGTGCCGGCATATCACTTTTCTGCCAATATATCACATTTTGGAGACGTCAAAAGACGACCTGTCACATTTAGGACGAGCTAAGTCGAGCTTAGACCTGCCAAAGATGATATCACGGCGTAATACGATATCGAGCACCGTTGCGGGAAGAAGGATTAGTCAGGGTTTTCTCTTATGTTTTATGGGTTTCGGTTACAGAGTTCTGTGAGTCAACGGCATACAGGTATTTGTAATGAGGGATTTCCTTTGGGTTCTACAAGGTTCTACAGGATGAGTCAGCGATGGATTTCCTAGGCTATATATAGGGAGCTCTCTCCCTCGCTTGTAGGACTTCTCTTCTTCTCCTTTCTTCTTCACGCAACCTTCCTGTCATCACGTCGCGGAGCATCATACTTCTACTTCCTTTTCAAATATACTAGCCTTCAAACCTTTTTTACGTCTTATGACAGCAGAGAGACTCGTCTACTGGTACCTTAGAGCCCACCTCTTCGCTAGAGAAACCTTGTGGACACTGTGTCCCACCATCCGCCTTCTATAAACCTGGACAAACAACAGGAAGCACGTAAACCTCCGTCGTTCTCAGCCGCTAAAGAATCCTTCATCTCGCGTACCCCATCACAAAAACTCGGGAAAAGAAAAACCCTCCCGGTCGCATGTCCTCCCCCCAGGAGGTCTGATACCCCAATAATGGCCTCTCAAGCTTCCCTCTCCTCGATGTGGGCCGCCCCACCCCAAACACGCCCGCACCACCCCGCTTCAACCTCACCCAAGACACCGAAAACCAGGCCAGCCAGGCCCAACCACAGGACCATGAAAGTCAAGGAGATGTCTTCATCACCGAGGAACCTGCTGCCCAACCCTTCTCAGAATTCGCTGATGAAAGAGATTACCACCAACCATGTGCCCCAGCAAAAGACGACGTCAGCCCTAGCATAGTCCCAGAGGACTCCCATAACAGGATGGACCTCAACTACATCTCCTGGCTCGTCAAGTCCGTCGTGGACCAATGCACAACCCCACTAGCGAACCATCTAGACAACCTCACAGACAGTATCACACAAAACAACACCCTCATCCAGGACCTACGAGGAACGGTACAAGGCCTGAATGTTGAAATCGCAGACCTCAGAGCCCAGAACTCACGCCTCCAACAAATGGTGAGCAACAGTCAGCAACTCCGCCAACAACCCCCACCCCCACCCCCCCCACCACAACGTCAACAAGCACAACCCCGCCAGAATAGACCCCCGCCGCCCCCACCTCCCCAAAACCCCTCAAAAGAGAAAGGCAAGGAGCCCGCCTCCTATGCACAGGCAGCGGCAAGAGATGGCACCAAAGAACAGGAATTCAGACCAGTAACCTATAAAAAGCAGAAGAAGGTGGCCGACCCACTCTTCAAGCCAGAGTACACAAAAGTCAACAGGGAAATCGTTATTGAAACAAATGACGACATCACCACTGCCCCCTCTGAAATCAAAAACGAAATAAACAAAGGAATCCCAGATAAAGCCTGCCACTTCATCAACATCAAGAAGACGGCAAAGAATAACCTAGTCCTGGAAACCAAACTGATTACCCCGGCCGCGAAAGCCTTCGAATACCGCCAAGAAATGGAGCAGGCCCTCAACAAACTCAATGTCCCCTTCGTTGACATCAAGACCAACTCAATTTGGTCTAGATTCATTGTCCATGGCATCACCACCTCCATCGGAGATGGAATCGAAGCCGGCCAATTGGTCGCCTCGGAAATCAGAACAAACTACGGAGAACTCCTCCAACTCGCACAAATCTCCAGATGGCTATCCAAAACTGAAGCCAGGGCCACCAAAGCCCACTCATCCATGGTCATCGCCCTTTCAGGATCTTTCTCTCTGGAAAGCCTGGGCCTCCGATACCTCTCCCTTTTCGACACTGACTGCAAACTCGAGAAGTTCATGAACATCAAGCCCGGGTCCCAATGTAAGAAATGCATGGACTTCGGACATCACCACACGAAATTTAAGGCAGCAGCTCCAAACTGTGGACACTGCAGCAAGAACCACCTCACCAAAGACCACCCGTGCGACTTATGCCAAGGCGGTCTCAAGTGTACCCACATCCCGATCAGATGCATCAACTGCAAGGCCCCACACAAAGCCACGGACCCAGCATGCCCTAAGGCAACCCTGACCAGACTCAACAATAACAAGCGGCCGGAAAACGGAGCCCTACCCCCACCTCCTCCCCCCCCACCCTCAGCTAGCATCTTAGTTCCCGCAACCGGACCACTCAACGGACAGGACGCCATCATGTCGCTATGAGTAAAAAATTCCAACAACTACCCGCGCAAGCCCATCAGCTAAACTGCGCCAAAAACGAACTAACCACCAAGTCACTCATTGAACAAGCTGAACTAGACCAAGACATTCTTTTTCTTTTCCTACAAGAGCCATGGAATAATACCCACGGACAACCACCGGAATCGCCACTTTTTTACCTCTTTACTCCCTGTAATAACAAACCTAAATGTGCCACATACGTCAGGAAGCACCTCAACCTGAAACCTAAACACCACTATAACCACGACAGCTTCATCCTCTCCATTACGGTGGAACTACAGGAAACCAAAACCCAACTCCTCAATATATACTCCCCGGGACACTCATCCCACTTCTCGGAGATTGCTAAAAATATCAACACCCTCCCGAACTGCTTAGTCATGGGAGACTTTAACAGTCACCACCAGCTTTGGTACGGAGTTCAGTCCCAGGACTACGCTAACTCCATTAGAAATGACAAACGCAATGCAAGGAAAATCATCCAATGGGCAAACAAACAGAAACTAACTCCGAGCAAGCGGCGGGGCGAATTCATACCCACTTCTCAACCAGTGCGTGAGTTCATAAATGTATTTACTGAGTAAAACAATCATAGACCTCACCTTTACCAAGGGGCAGGTACTAAACAAAAACACCTAATGGCAACTGGACACGTCAGGAATTGGCTCAGACCACGCTAGAACAAAGATCTCCCTCCCAGTTCTCAAACAACTGTACACCCCCCACCGGGACTGGCACAAATGCAACTGGGAAGCATTAGCCACCAGCTTCGCAAACATCATCCTACTCCAGGAGGCCTGGGAATCTCCAAACCACACGGCCCAATCGGCGGACTTCATCCTAGAGATCGTCGATAGCCTAATACAACAATTCGTCCCAATGACGAAACCCTTCAAGAAATCGAAACGATGGTGGTCCCAGGACCTCAAAAACACCAAATCCACCCTCTCTAAACTTGAAAGCAAATCTAGAAGCCACCCAACCCCCCAGAACAAAGAACTCCTCAGGAAGGCCAACAGAGCCTGGACCGCGGCAGTCAGGAAGGCAAAAGCCGAACATACCCAAAAAGCCCTGGAAGAAGCAAAAGGGGCCGACATCTGGAAAATCATCAACAAAGGGCAAAGAAAAGAGCCAAGCATTCTGGCCATTCAAGGAGAGGAGACCTTTGCAGGGAAATGCCAGATCTTTAGAGACCAGCTTTTCCCCACAAACCACCTCCCCTCCTCCCCCCTTCCCCCAATCAGGGAACCAGACTTCGACCTCACTAACGACTTCGACCCAGTCAACGCGGATGAACTACAGAAAGCCATTAACTCATGCCCAGCAAACTCGGCAACAGGCCCGGATGGGATCCCATACCAACTAGTAAAAGCCTTGGCTAAAGCAAACCAACAGCTCTTGACAGACATGTTCACGGCACTGCTAAAACACGCAGTCCAACCGGAAAGGTGGAAGAGCGCCAAATGCATCCTAATCGCCAAGCCAGGGAAGAAAGACTACTCCCAGGCAAACGTTTACCGACCCATCTCCCTCCTCCAATGTTTCAGCAAAGTCCTGGAAAAAATAGTTGCAACAAGACTATGACGTCACAAATATTTTCTCACCAAACCAGTTCGGGGGCAGACCCACCATCTCGGCTATTGACGCCCTCCTACGAACCCTCACCCCCATCCAAAGAAACCTCCTCCAGAGGAAATCCACCGGAGTGACCCCAGACAGGCCAGCCATCCTCACAAACGACATCCAAGGCGCATTCAACTGTGTCAACCACATCACCCTTGAGAAAATCATGACCCAACAGAAATTCCCACAATACCTCACAAACTGGTGCAAAGAGTTCAACACGAACAGGACCCTCCAGTTCCAATTTAACCATGAGCTTGAAGAACCCAAGCCATACTCCTCAGGACTCCCACAGGGCTCCCCGCTCTCCCCAGTCCTCTTCATGATTTACGCAGGAATCATCACCAACTACCAGTCCTCAATAAAGGAAATGGACACCTCCTACATCAACGATGACGCCCTAGTACAACTAGGCAAATCACCAAAGTTCATCACAAAAAGACTCAATGAAAGAATGCAACACAGGATAGAGACAGCCAACCCCCTTAACGTCAAGTACGAACCAGGAAAATCTGACCTAGTCTTCTTCCGACCCACCACCTCCTCCCTACCGCAACCAACCAACACCATAGAGATCGAAGGGTTCACCGTCCAACCGAAAAAATCCCTAAAATACGTGGGCGTCTGGATACACTCCACCCTCTCCTTCAAAAACCACCTCAACGAGACCCTCTGCAAAGGAACAAAAACCCTAGACAGGATCAGAACCTCGCCCAACAGAATGGAACAAAGGTCAAAACCATCCACCACCTAGTCACCCAACTCTTCCTCCCAACCATTCTATGGGGCTCAGAGGCATGGTGGACAGGGGCAAACCATATCCTCCTAACCCTGAACCCGCTCTACAACGAAGCCGCCAGGACCATCACAGGCCTGCCCAGGTGGACCAAGACGAGCAAACTCCTAAAAGAGGCAGGCCTACCCCCGCTAGCACTCCTCCTAGACCACAAATCCCGAAAATACGGAACGCGGGTCATCACCTCCCCCTCCTCACACCGCAACCACGAGACCTTAGTATCCATCATTATCACGGCGTACCATGAGCTACTGCGGAGGAAAGGATATTGTGGAATCGGGTCTCGGGTCTAGGATTTCTCTTGGTGTTCTATGGGTTTCCGTTACACGGGTTATGAGTCATCCCTGGACAGGGATTAGGAGTTGTATATATAGTCGGCTATGAACCTTCCCTTTGTCTTTTCTCTTCTTTCCTTTCCTACGCAACCTTCCTGTTATCAACTCTACGTTCTAGTTTCTTTAGTTGTTACTTGTTCCTCGTTCTCCGAATAGAATACGTCACTACCTTTAGTCATCCTCGTCCTCGTGCTACTTCGTCTTCGCCTAGCTTCTACCATAGTCTCCTCGCTTAGCTATAGTCCATGACCGTCGTCGTGTCTTCTACTGGTATCTCCGTCTACATCACTTCGTACGCACAGCCATTTGGACTCTCTGCCCCACGACCTTGCTTCTCGGTTAAGTAGCTTCCTCGTCGCTCCTCGTCTCGCGTCCTCGTCCTCGCCTCGGTTGTGAACCTTGGCTTGTTTAGTTATTGTCTCCGCTTCGCCCCGTAACAATCATCCCCTCAACTAAGAAAAATATCAAAGCCACTGGCCTGGACCGCATTGCCTCCCTCATGACCCCTCTACAAACAGTGGGAAACGTCAAAGACAGATGGTCCCAATATAAATCATTAGACGAACGACTACTCTAAGAATGGAATAACATCCCCCTGACGGACTACCACCATAGGGCAGAAAGACTTCCCCCCTCCAAGCTATCAAAACTCACACTCTCCAAAGCAAAGTAGATTTTCCGGATCCGGTGCCAGACCACCAAATACGACAAAAACTCCCTACACTCCGACGCCCAGGAATGCGCCTGTAACTCAGAATACTCCGCAAAGCATATCCTAATAGATTGCCCTGCCCACAACATCAGCAGAAGAACCTTAATCGAGAATATTCCCGGCCCAATGACATGGGAAAATTGGCTTTTTCAGAACCTGCGCCCGGACTTGATATTAGAATTTGCCAGGAAAACCAAACTGTTAGACTGGTATGACCAGGAGATTAGCGATGGAGAGGAGGACTAGATTCCCTTACTTTCCCATGTTCCCACTTTTGATGTACGCGTTTGCGCTTGTGTCCGCTTTGTCGTTTGTTTTGCTTTCATTGTTTTTTTTTTTTTTTCGTTCGTTCGTTCGTGTTTTCCTTTTTTGGTGTTGAAGAGTTGGCGTGCGATAAGTCCTGTACTTCAAAGCAATATAAAGTTCATTCATTCATTCCTGTCATCTTAGGCGTCTTTAGTCTTTCATCGAATATACTCTTTCTCTCTCTTTAGCCATAGTTCCACTGGTTGTGTTATCCACACGGGGACTTTAGAACCATAGTCTCACACCCTCGCCGTGACCCTCACCCTTCGTTCTTCTTCGCCAACGTCTCGCTCCCCCCTGCTTCCCCATAGTTTGGCCTAGGTGGTTTACTTTGGCTTGTTCAGTCCTTGCCCTCGCTTAGCACCGTGATAGACGACATATCACTTTTGGACGAGCTTAGACGAGTCAAATGTGACCTATCACTTTTTGGAGACACAAGACGGCACCCGATGCATCCAGACGACGACTTTGGGTATTCTGCGTCTTGGGAGATAAGATGCGTCTTGGCGAGACCAATTTTTTCCTGATGTAGCCAAAACGGCAGATCTCGATCGAGCGGGAAACACTGGATTACCTTGATTTAGTTGGCAAGGGTAAATTGCGCAATTTGGCGAGAAACTGTGAATCGTTTTATTTGGCTTGAAAAGGCGACGTAACGGGAATGTTACGATTCATATGTAAAGGGCAATTGCTGTGCTGTATTTTACTACTATGCTGTATTTTTGTGTAAGTAGGACACCTAGGATATAGCATGTCCTATTAGCGATCTAAATAGTGGCCATAAGTGGTGCGGAGACGTAGCCCGCTATGGCCACCGACCGCCGCTGAGGTTATAAACCGTCACGGCATCATGAATAGAGATCATCTGAGATAACATAATCAAAGGACTGTGCAAATCGTCACAGCAGGCTCCAAAAATCTCCTCTTGTACCTTTTGTCAGGCTAGCGGTTATGGCAGAACTTTGACGCTAATTTTCACTGGGAATTGACGTCACACTGACAATTGGACAGTTAAAGTGATTGACGGTACATCTGTTACGGGGCGAAGCGGAGACTATAGCTAAACTAGCCAAGGTTCACAACCTAGGCGAGGACGACGGCGGAGACGTGGGACGAAGACGAAGTAACTTAACCGAGGAGCAAGGTCGTGGGACAGATAGTCCAGATGGCGGTACGGACGAAGTGATGGAGACGAAGATACCAGTAGAAGACACGCACTACAGTCATGGACTAAGACGATGGTTAAGCGAGGAGACTATGGTAGAAGCTAGGCGAAGACGAAGTAGCACGAGGACGAGGATGACTAAAGGTAGTGACGTATTCTATTCGGAGAACGAGGAACAAGTAACAACTAAAGAAACTAGAACGTAGAGTTGATAACAGGAAGGTTGCGTAGGAAAGGAAAGAAGAGAAGAGACAAAGGGAAGGTTCGTAGCCGACTATATATACAACTCCTAACCCCTGTCCAGGGATGACTCATAACCCGTGTAACGGAAACCCATAGAACACCAAAAGAGAAATCCTAGACCCGAGACCCGATTCCACAATATCCTTTCCTCCGCAGTAGCTCATGGTACGCCGTGATAGATTAGGTCCTCCTCCAGGCCTAACTCCTGGTAGGCCTAGGCTTTCGTGGAAACCTATCATGGAAGTTCTGCACTAGCTCGAGGGCATGTTCGAGGTCGGAGGGAGGCTGCCATGATGGCTCGTCGTAACCAGTATACCTGACCAAATATTCCAAGTGGCCGTAGCGTCGGCGTGAATCCAAAACTGCATCGACCTCCCATTCTTGTTCGCCTTCAACTTCTACAGGAGGGGGCGGGGTGTGTCGTTGGCCTGGGATGGGGTTGTTGGCAGCGAGGGACAGGAGCGAGACGTGAAACACCGGATGGATTTTCATTGAAGCGGGGAGGCTGAGTTCATACGCATAAGGACTGACCATTCTTTTGACCACATAGGGGCCGATCTTGGCTTACACGCTTGGTTTCGATGTTTCGCGTTGAGAGGAAAACCTTGTCTCCTGCCGCATACCTAGGGGCCGGGATTCTATTCGCGTTTGCCGAGTCTTCCTGAATTTTCTGAGCCCTGAACATCTCGTCGCGTAGGAATTCGAACACCCGGGCCATGTCTCTAACCATACCATTGGCTTGGTCTTCTTTGGTCGTGGATCCATGCGTGGGGAGCGAAACGACATCCGTGGGTTTCTTCCATAGTTTGCTTGAAGCGGGGACAGCTTGGTGGTTTCGGAGCGTGGTTGTTGGTAGCGAATTCTGCCATGGGTAGGTACTTGACCCAATCGTCCTGTTGGTAAGAGACGTAGGCCCGAAGGTATTGCTCCATGATTGCGTTAATCCTTTCCGTTTGGCCATCCGTCTGAGGGTGGAAGGCTGCGCTGTAAACTGTGTTCCGCGGTCCGAGACTATGGTTTCCGGTAAGCCATGCAGTTTCCATACTGATTCTAGGTACATGTTGGCTACATCAATAGCGTTGGACTCCTCCGTGCACGGTAGGAAGTGTCGCATCTTGGTCAGGCGGTCGACGACAACTAGGATAGCATTAAATCCTTGTGACGTCGGGAGTCCCGTGACAAAATCCATCGATACATCGGTCCAGGGGCCTTTTGGTACCGATAATGGGCGGAGGACACCTTGTAGGCATTGCGAGAGGCTTTTCTACGAGAACAGGTACTGCAGTTCAGGGCGTACGGTCGTCGACACTTCAGTTGGGCCAGTAATAATTGCGACTGATGAGCTCGAGGGTTTTGGCCCGTCCTGGGTGTCCGGCGGAGGGCTTGTCGTGGTGTTCCTGTAGCAAGCGTAGCTGGAGTTCGTCGAAGTCGGGGACGTAGATCGCATTCCTGTAAAGCAGGAAGCCTTCCTCCGTCTCTGTGCATTCTGCTAGCGAGATCTTCTTGGAGTGCTTGGTGCCATTGCGGAGCATGGTGAGAGACTTGGTGAGAAACTGTCAACTTGGTAAGCCTGGGTCAATAATTCTTTTACAGTGGGCGTTCCTTCAGCGGATTCATTTAACAAAGAACCCGCGAACAAACTTAGCTTGACTCCTGCATCTAGATTCCTCTTTTTCAACACGACTTGCGACTGGTGTGTGAGACGTTCATCCCCTTCCTTAGGTAGGTCTCCTGACCTCCTGGTGAGTGCATCCGGTTTTCCACCTTGTTTTCCTGGCCTGAATTTGATGACGAAGTCGAAGCGAGATAGGAATTCGGCCCACCGGGTTTGGCGGCGGTTGAGGAGCTTGGTGGACATGAAGTATTCAAGGTTCCGGTGGTCGCTAAGGACTTTGATTGGGAATTTGGACCCCTCTAGATTTGAACGCCATTCCTCGAAGCATCTGATGACTGCTAGTAGTTCCTTGTCGTAGATCTCATAGTTCTGAGTGTTTCTTGGAAAGAAGGCCACTGGGTGCAGGATTCCTTGATCATCATATTGGGACATGATTCCAGCGGAGACATAATCGGAAGCGTCGGTCTCTACTATGGTTTCCTTCGTGTCAGAATCGGCGTGCCAGTACGGGCGAGGTGAAAGCATCCTTGAGCTTCTGAAATGCCTCTTCTGCTTTTAGGGACCACTGGAATTTTACGTCCTTCTTGGTCAATGCTGTGAGTGGGGAAACTACCCTGGAGTACGCGTATATGAAGCGTCGGTAGAAATTCGCAAACCCTAAGAACTCCTGGACTTCCCTGAGCTTAGTGGGTGTTTCCCATTCTGTGACTGCCGAAACTTTGCTAGGGTCCATCTTTATGCCTTCCGGGGTAATGATCAGGCCGAGGTATTTGGTCTCCTGGACGTAGAACTCGCACTTCTCTGGTTTGAGGTGGACATCGTGGATCTGTAGAACTTTGAGGATTTGCCTAACATGCTGTTTATGTTCCCCCAAAGTTTCAGAGTATATCAAGATGTCGTCGAGGTAAGCCGTGGCGAAGTGGTCGAGATAGGGGCGGAGCAGATCGTTAACCCAGTGTTGGAAAGTGGCGGGGGCATTGGTCAGACCGAAGGGCATGACATTGTATTCGAAGTGGCCATAGCGAGTCCTAAAGGCGGTTTTCCACTCATCACCCTCTTGGATCCTAATCTGATGGTATCCCCACCTGAGGTCTAATTTCGTGTAGTACTTCGCCTTGGACAGACGAGACAGCGTCTCCGGGATGAGGGGCAAGGGATGTCGGTTTTTGACCGTGATCTCATTCAACTTCCTATAGTCTACGCATAAACGAAGAGATCCATGAGCCTTCTTGACGAACAGGATGGGGGCACCAGCGGGGGATTCCGAGTAACGGATGAATCCTTTCCCGAGGTTCTCCGTGATGTAGTCTCGCAAAGCCTGTAGTTCTGGTCGGGACATTCCATAGAGCGGGCCGAAGGGGGGCTGCTTTCCATCCTGTAGTACTATCTTCAGGTCGTGAGGCGATGAGGCGGCAGAGACGCGTGGCGTTGGATTCCTGAAACAGCGACTTGAACTCTGCTAGTTCCAGAATGCGTTGGCTAGGGGGTCGGAGGCGGGGTTCCTGTCGAGGGCTTCATTGATGGCACGGAGGGAGGCACAGAAGAGATGGTTTTGGTGTCTGCGGGCGAGGCCTACGAAGGGGGCCGCCCCGATAGCTGCGATGTGTATGAGCGGGCTGTCGGGGGGCGAGATCGAGATTCCTTGAGCCGTGACCGGAGAGCGGAAACAGAGCAGTTCTGGGTGCAGAAATCAGAGTCGAAGATGACCTGATTTGCCTTAGGGCGGAGGGCGAGGTCGTGGTGTCGCATCCAGGGAATACCCATGACTATGGGGTAATGTCCCAACTTGGTGACGAAGAACGGGGCGGTTTCCTGATGTCCGTGGATATCCAGTGAGTATCACGGCGTACTACGGATCACTGCGGAGGAAAGGATATTGTGGAATGGGCTCCCAGGTTCGGAATTTCTCTTGGGTTTCTATGGATTTCCGTTACACGGGTTATGAGTCATCCCTGGGCAGGGATTGGGAACTGTATATATAGTCGGCTACGAACCTTTCCTTTGTCTCTTTCTCTTCTTTCCTTTCCTACGCAACCTTCCTGTTATCAACTCTACGTCCTAGTTCTTTAGTTGTTACTTGTTTCGTCTCGTTCCTCTGAATAGAATACGTCATCACTCTTAGTCATCCTCGTCCTCAGTATTCTTAGCCTAGCTTCTACCGTAGTCTCGCTCATACATAGTCCTCGCCGTTAATATACGATACGTGTCTCTACTGGTATCTTCGTTTACATCACTTCGTTCGCACTGCCATCTGGACTCTGTGTCCCACGACCTTGCTTCTCGGTTAAGTAGTTTCCTCGTCATTTCGCTCTCGCGTCCGTTCTCGCGCCGGTTGTGAGCAGCATTGGTTAGTTATAGTCTCCGCTTCGCCCGTAACACTAAGGTTCGTCTCCCACGCCAACCTTCACAACACCAACCCTGCCGCTTAGCCCCGCGCCATGACCGACCTCAGTTGGGGCGTCAACGGCGACTGTCGCCACTCGTCTTCTCCCCGGTCGCCGAATCTTCTTTCCTGAAGCGGAAAGGATTCTGTTACTCGGCGCTCGTTCCCCCATTGGTTCAACATGGGCCGCGTCGATCCCGACCCCTCCGTCTCCGTCCTCCGTCTGACTTTGAAATCTGGCTCAAGCGTCTTTGAAGCCCGATGGGCCACCTTCACCTCTTGCCGGGCAGCTCCACGTCGGAGCACCCACCATCGACGTCCTCTACCCCGCACATGACACCGAAGCCATCATTCGTGGCCTTCGCGACCCCACCCTCGCCCAACACACCATCGGCCACCCGGCAGCCGAGTCTACCGTCCCCGTCGCGCTCCTCGAGCGCCTTGCCGACTTCTTGGGCACTTATGGCCCACTACCCACCGATGAGGACTGCGGTCCTGAACTCACGGAGGCCCACAGCCTCATCTCCGAATCTTGGTCGTGACCAACCTCGACACCCCGCTCCACAGGAACCTGCCGTATCTTGGCCCACGAAGAGGTCATCGCCGACCTCAGCCAAGAAATTGCCGACCTCACGCTTGAGGTTGAAGAATCCCTGGCCGAAGAAGAACAACTTCGGTACCGCCTAGCGCTCCATCAGGACGCCCTTGCCACCGCCGACTCTGACCTCGCCGCCGCGGAAAAGGATATCCGCCGCATCACCTCTGTCGCGAAAGCCTGGGAATCCCAGGCCAACGCCACCATCGCCAACCTCAATCGCCGCCTCGCCTCTGCCCCACGCCTCTCGCTGCCCGCCCGCCACTCGCCTCACGCTCCCAGGACCCCGCTCAACAACTGGCGCAATGAGCCAGTTGAACAATGTCAACCAAGCCGGCGCTAAAGGTCAGCCCTTTGGTAAAAATGGCACACCAAAGGGCTAGTCCGCCACCCACCTTCGTCGTATCCGCTGCCGCTGTGTCCAGAGGACAAGATGTCTGAGACCAACTCGTCACCTGCTCCGTTTCCCAGAACCCTGTCTCCTTCGTGCCAACCTCGCCTCATCGATCACGGGAGGCGTCGAGTCGCATCGACCAAGATTTTGCAACCAAGCACGGCTCTCCTGACACCCCTGAAGAAACCACGCCTGCTTGAGGTGTCGGCGGCAGGCTGGTAGAATCGAGGAGAATCACCCACATCGCCAAGCTCTCGTTGGACATCAATGGGCACCAGGAAACTGCCCTTCTTCGTCACTGGGGACATTACCCAATTGTCATGGGTATTCCCTGGATCGCCACCACGACCTCCGCCCCCAACCAGGGTGATCTTTGACTCGAGTTCTGCACCACAAACTGCTCCGTCTCCGCACCCGGTCACAGCCAAAGGAATCTCGATCTCATGCCCGACAGTATACATATTGCGCGTCAGGGCAGTCCGTTCGTGAGCTCGCCCACAGGCGCCAGAACCACCTTTTCTGTGCCTCCCTCCGCTCGTCGATGAAGCCCTCAAAGAATGCCGACACTGATCCAATGGTAAAGCGTCTGGAATTGTCGAATTTAAATCACTGTTAGAGTCTAACGCCACGTCTCTGCCGCACCGCATGACCTTAAGATCGTATGTCACGACCAGAGCTACAGGCCTTGCGGGACTACATCACAGAGAACCTAGGAAAGGATTCATCCGTTCTCGAGTCCCCCGCTGGCGCCCCCGTCCTGTTCGTCAAAAAGGCTGATGGATCCCTTCGTTTGTGCGTGGACTATAGGAAGCTGAACGAGATAACGGTTAAGAACCGTCACCCTCTGCCGCTCATCCCCGAGACCTTGTCGCGTCTGTCCAAGGCCAAGTACTACACTAAGTTGGACCTTCGATGGGGATACCACCAGATCAGGATTCATGAAGGAGGCAGTGGAAAACCGCTTTCGAACCCGATCACGGGCATTTTGAGTACAATGTCATGCCCTTTGGACTGACTAATGCACCGGCCACATTCCAACGCTGGGTCAACGATCTGCTCCGCCCCTATCTCGACCACTTCGCGACCGCCTACCTGACGTTCTGATATATTCGGAAACCTTGAGCAACACCGACAACATGTACGGCAGATTCTAAAAGTCCTACAGATCCACGACGTACACCTCAAGCCAGAGAAGTGCGAATTCTATGTTCAGGAGACCAAGTACCTCGGCCTAATCATCACTCCGGAAGGCATCAAAATGGATCCTAGCAAAGTCTCGGCAGTCACAGGATGGGAAACGCCCACTAAGCTTAGGGAAGTCCAGGAGTTTTTAGGATTTGCGAATTTCTACCGGCGTTTCATATACGCGTACTCCAGAGTTGTCTCCCCGCTCACGGCATTAACCAAGAAGGACGTGAAGTTCCAGTGGTCCCCAAAGGCAGAGGCGGCGTTCCAGAAACTTAAGGACGCATTTACCTCAACCCCGATCCTGGCACACTTTGACTACGAGAAGGAAACCATAGTAGAAACTGGCGCTTCCGACTATGTCTCTGCGGAATCATGTCCCAATATGATGACCAAGGAATCCTGCACCCAGTGGCTTTCTTCTCCAAGAAGACTCACCAGGAATGCAATTACGAGATCTACGACAAGGAACTACTGGCGGTCATCCGATGCTTTGAGGAATGGCGCTCAAACCTAGAGGGATCTAGATTCCCTATCAAAGTTCTTAGCGATCACCGGAACTTGGAATACTTCATGACCACCAAACTCCTCAATCGCCGCCGTAACCCGGTGGGCCGAATTCTTATCTCGCTTCGACTTCGTCATCAAGTTCAAGCCAGGAAAACAAGGGGGGAAACCGGATGCGCTAACTAGGAGGTCAGGAGACCTGCTGGGAAGGGATGACGTCTCACGCACCAGTCGCAGGTCGTGCTGAAGAAGGAGAATCTGGACGCCTTAGGAGTCAAGCTAAGTTTGTTCGCGGGTTCTTTGTTAAATGAATCAGCTGAAGGAACGCCCACTGTGAAAAAATTATTGGACCCAAGCTTACCAAGTTGACAGTTTTCCCCAAGTCCTCTTATATGCGCCAAACACTCAAGAAAATCTCGCTAGCGGAATGTACGGAAACGGAGGAAGGCTTCCTGCTTTACAGGAATGCAATCTACGTCCCTGACCTCGACGAGCTCCAGCTACGCCTGCTACAGGAACACCACGCGACAAACCCTCAGCGGACATCCAGGGGCGTGCAAAACCTTAGAGCTCATCAGCAGCCGCAACTACTATTGGCCCAATATGAAATCGTGGACGCTATGTCTTGAACTGCAGCACGTGTTCGCAGCAAAGCACCTCGCGCAGCGTTCTGAGTGTTCTTCGTCCACTCTCAGTACCCAAAGGCCCATGGTCGGATGTATCAATGGACTTCGTCGCGGGACTCCCACAGAACAGCGGGTTTAATGCCATCCTCGTTGTTGTCGACCGACTAACCAAGATCGTCACTTCATACCATGTATCGAGAGTCAACGCTATTGATGTAGCCAACATGTACCAGAACAGCGTATGGAAACTACTGCGGCCTACCGGAAACCATAGTCTCGGATCGAGGAACCCAGTTCACAGCAGAATTCTGGAAAACCTTATCGACCGCTTGGAAATTGCACCCGTTACTCTCGGCCTTCCACCCCAAACAGGCAGACAAGCGGAAAGGATCAACGCGATCATGGAACAATACCTCCGGGCTTATGTCTCTTACCAACAGGATGATTGGGCCAAGTATCTACCCATGGCAGAATTTGCAACCAACAACCACGTCTCCGAAACCACCAAGCTCTCCCCGTTTCAGGCAAACTACGGAAGGAACCCACGGATGTCGTTCGCACCCCTACGGCATGGTACCACCACTAAGGAAGATCAAGCCAATGGTGTGGCTAGAGACATGGCACG
The DNA here is from genome assembly GCA_024713755.1 of Morchella sp. 2018-W16. NCBI lineage: Eukaryota > Fungi > Ascomycota > Pezizomycetes > Pezizales > Morchellaceae > Morchella > Morchella sp. 2018-W16. The sequence goes on along the minus strand of JAMGYY010000014.1, from coordinate 681,122 downwards.
GGTTTTCGAATTCCTACGCGACGAGATGTTTAGGGCTCAGAAGATCCAGGAAGACTCGGCGAATCTGAATAGGGCCCACGATCTGTGATAGGAGACAAGGTATTCCTCTCAACTCGGAACCTAGAGACCAAGCGGCCCTCGAAGAAACTCGACTGGAAACGCATCGGCCCGTACACAGTCAAGAGAATGGTTAGCCCCTACGCCTACGAACTCAGCCTCCCCGCTTCGATGAGAATCCACCCGGTCTTCCACGTCTCGCTCTTGTCCCTTGCTGCCAACAACCCCGTACCAGGTCAACAACACCGCCACCGCCTGTGGAAATTGAAGGCGAACAGGAATGGGAGGTCGGCACTGTGTTGGATTACGCCCGGCCGATCGCTTAGAATACTTGGTCAAATACATGGGTTCTGACGAGCCATCATGGCAGCCCCTCGGACCTAGAACATGCCGCCGAACTGGTGCAAGACTTCGCGACAGGTTTCGCGGCAGGCCTCTGGGAGTTAGGCCTGAAGGAGGACCTAATCTATCGCGCGCGTACTTCGGATCTGCGGAGGAAAGGATATTGTGGAATGGGCTCAGGTTCGAATTTCTCTTGGGTTTCTATGGATTTCCGTTCTGCGGGTTATGAGTCATCCTGGGCAGGGATTGGGAACTGTATATATAATTAAATTTCTGAGCCTTTCCTTTGTCTCTTTCTCTTCTTTCCTTTCCTCATAAGCCTTCCTGTTATCAACTCTCGTCCTAGTTCTTTAGTTGTTACTTGTTTACGTCTCGTTCACTCTGAATAGAATACGTCATCACTCTTAGTCGTTCTCGTCCTCGTATTCTTACGCCGCCTGCTTCTACCATAGTCTCTCCTCGACAGCCATAGTCCTCGTTCATGTACGATACAGCCGTACGTGTCCTCTACTGGTATCTTCGTTTACATCACTTCGTTCGCACTGCCATCTGGACTCTGTGTCCCACGACCTTGCTTCTCGGTTAAGTAGTTTCCTCGTCGCTCCTCGTCTCGCGTCCCCGTTCTCGCCTCGGTTGTGAACCTTGGCTAGTTTAGTTATAGTCTCCGCTTCGCCCCGTAACAGTGAGAGCCTGGCAACGTGGGTGATCCTCCCTGATTCTACTAGTCTGCCGTCGATTACCTCAAGCAGTCGTGGTTTCTTCAAGGGTGTCAGGGTGAGGCCGTGCTTGGTTGCGAAATCCTGGTCAATGAATGCATAGCCTGACGCTCCTGTGTCGATGAGGGCGTAGGTAGGCACGAAGGACACAGAGTTCTGGGAGACGGAGCAGGTAACGACGAGTTGGTCCTCAGACATCTTGTCCTCGGACACAGCAGCAGCGGAGACGACAAAAGTGGGTGGCGGGACTAGCCCCTTTGGTTTGCCATTTTCTACCAAAGGGGCTGACCTTAAACTGGTTTGTTCGCCAGTTGTTGAGGTCTTGAGGATCCTGGGAGCAGGCGGTAGCGGGGCTGTGGGGTTAAGGCGGCGGGATGAGGAGGGTGTTGGTTGGTGATGGGGGCGGAGGTGAGGCGGCGGCGGAGGTCAGCGATGGTGGCGTTGGCCTGGGCTTCCCAAGCTTTCGCGACGGAGGTGATGTGGCGGATGTTTTCTTCTGCGGCGGCGAGGTCGGAGTCGGCGGTGGCTAGGGCATCCTGATGGAGTGCCAGACGGTACCGAAGTTGTTCTTCTTCGGCCAGGGATTCCTCAACCTCGATTTTGAGGTCGGCGACTTCTTGTTGGAGGTCAGCGATGACTTCCTCATGGGCCGTACATACGGCAGGTCCTTGTGGGGCGGGGGCGTCGGGTAGGTTGGTCAACACGATCAGGCATTCGGAGATGAGGCTGTGAGCCTCCGTGAGTTCGGGACCGCAGTCCTCATCGGTGGGTAGTGGGCCGTAGGTCTTAATTTGGCAAGGCAGCCGAGGCCTTGGCAGGGGACTGTGGCCGGCTGCAGGCGGCCGATGGTGTGATGGGCGAGGTGGGGTCCGCGAAGCGCGGATGATGGCACTCAGTGTCGTCTTGAGGTGTGGAGTCGTCGGTGGTGGGTGCTCCGGCGTGGAGCTGCCCGGCAAGAAGGTTGGGTGAAGGTGGCTTTAGCCCAATAGGCCGCAGCGCTATATTTCATAAGCGTATTGGCGGAGGGCGGAGCGGAGGTCGGGGCGATCGGTGGCGATGTTGAACCAGTGGGCTTGGGGACGGGCCAAGGTAACAGAAACCTTTCCGTTCAGGAAAGAAGCGTTCGAGGACGGGGAGAAGACGAGAGGTGGCGGCAGTCGCCGTTGGGGCGTCTGAGGTCGGATCGTAGTTGCGACGGAGTTAAGCGGCGGGGTTGATGTTGTGAAGGTTGGCGTGGGGGCCGCAACCTTAGTGTTCTGGTGCGGCGGAGACTATAGCTAAATAACCAAGGTTCACAACCTGGCGAGGACGACGGCGAGAGCGTGGGGCGAAGCGAAGTAACTTAACCGAGGAGCAGGTCGTGGGACAGATAGTCAGATGGCGGATGCAGACGAAGTGATGGAGGCGAAGATACCAGTAGAAACGCACTACAGTCGTGGACTAAGAGCGATGGTTAGCGAGAGACTATGGTAGAAGCTGGCGAAGCAGTAGCGAGGGCGAGGATGACTAAAGGTAGTGGCGTATTCTATTATTGGGAGAACGAGAACAAGTAACAATAAAGAAACTAGAACGTAGAGTTGATAACAGGAAGGTTGCGTAGGAAAGGAAAGAAGAAGAAACCAAAGGGAAGGTTAATGGCCGACTATATATACAACTCCTAACCCCTGTCCAGGGATGACTCATAACCCGTGTAACGGAAACCCATAGAACACCAAAAGAGAAATCCTAGACCCGAGACCCGATTCCACAATATCCTTTCCTCCGCAGTAGCTCATGGTACGCCGTGATAACATCGTTTATTTTAATTCTATATAATTCTATGTACAAATATATGCCTGCGTGACTACCCTCCCGCGCGCCTGCCCGCGCACCCACCTCCCTACCTATAGAAGTCGTCGATTTGAGGGTGTTTCAGGGTGTGTCCATGGGGTCGATTTGAGCTGTCCTAGGTGTCGATTTGAGCGTCTCCATGGTGTCGATTTGGGCATGTCCATGGCGAGGTTTTGAGCGCTTAGGACTCTAGATAGACATTAGCATAGGTGTCGGAATATGGGGTAGGTAGATACTCGTGATAGAGATGGAGGTGGAGGTGGAGGTGGAAATGGAGGTAGAGGTGAAGGTGGAGGTGAAGGTGGAGATGGAGACGGAGGCGGCAGCGGGGGTGCTTAAGACCTGGAAACTGCCCCAAGAATAATGTTAATGGCAGGAGCTAGTCCCAATCGGGCATAATCTCTGCTGGAATATCACTTTTCTGCCAACTTATCATATTTTGGAGACGTCAAAAGACGACCTGTCACTTTTAGACGAGATTAGACAAGCTCAGTCGAGATTAGACAAGCTCAGTCGAGCTTAGATAACCTAAAGATTGGACGAGCTTAGACGAGCCAAATGTGACCTGTCACTTTTTGGAGGCACAAGATGCCACCCGACGCATCCAGACGACGATTTTGGGTATTCTGCGTCTTGGGAGACAAGATTTGTCTTGGCGAAACCTATATTTTCCTGATGGAGCACTTTTCTAATCCGTTACCCTAACTTCTGACATCGACCGATCTTATCCAATAACCCCGTTCCGGAGGCGCTTCGGTGGCAGGTGAGATGGTGGGGGCTGAGCCATGATAGTTTGTCAATAGCTCAAAAACTCATGTTGCACCTCAATCATTTCCACTCTTCTAGCAGCCACCTCCACAAAAATAATTCCTCCACCACAACCACACAATTAATAAAACTCTTGCTCGGAAATATAGTGCTTTAGATATAGGGCTACATAATTATCCTCTTTAAATAATTTTAAGGCCATCCTTTTCATGACTAATACAATTTTGAATCTTTTTAGGGAAATTTTCCCCCCTCTATGATCATGGAAAAAATATTTTATAATTTTTTATTTAATCATTTGCCTCCCGGCTATCACATACCAAAAATACGATTCTATCCCTTGGACGGATGAAAATTGTCAAATTCGTGACCTGGACCGTGCACCACTTAGTAGAGGAATTATATTGCTTGTTACGGTAAACAGCAACCAGAGAAGCAAACAAGAATTTCGAATAGTTTACCACACTAAGTTAATATTAGCTGAAAGAGGGAGGTCGCGAATTTGACAATTTTCATCCGTCCAAGGGATACCTGTTCCACACTAAAACCGACATGTCACCTTTAAGCCGCGCCGCACCATATGTTATAGCAGATTCTGATCTAGAACTATATTGCATTAAGAAAAATTAGTAAAAGTTCCCATAGAGTTCCACTGGTTCTGATAATGTTCTGTATTTCTAATAGATGTTTTTCTTTTAGGTTTCTATGAGACCTGCCAGTGGATAGTTGGTTTTGCACCTCGCATTGGCTAAACTGTTCCGAATTTCTGTTCAACTGGCGTATTTAGCTAACACTCTCTAATCTGCATAGCAGGGATTGATCCTAAAATGCTGTTACCGGTGTCCCACCCCCAATAATTAATATGTTTTGATATAGGTGGACAAAAGGGTGATGAACTCGTCTTGTAGGTACTTTCCCCCGCCCCGGCCATGAGTACTTATCTAGAAAGAAACTAACTTCGAAGCATGATTAGGTTGGAAAATCCGACACCGTTCCGTTTGGCCCTAAGTCAGGTTGGAAATCACGCTTGAACATCTTTACCAGTTTTCGGTCATGGTATATCACTCGGCATATTAAAATAGCTCGGACTGATTGATTGATTGATTGATACTTCATACATGCATGCAGCCCGTAGGCTATGGCAACCGCCACTCCCCTAAGCCAACTGCTCATGGAGTGGCGTAAGTTTTCCTCCCCGGCAATCACTCAAACAGAAAGAAAAAGAAAAGAAAAGAAAAACACTCGTCTCTTCCTCAACACTAGCCGGCGTAGCGCGCTCACTGTCTCGAGCCTCATCATTCACTCCGCAAGCACCCCCAAAAGAAAAATAGCTCGGACTAGCCCGAGCACGTCAGGATTGGAGGTTCAACAAAGTCAAGCTTGTCTGGCTCGTTGACCATACTAGGCCACCACTTTTATATGAGCTTAAGCACATGTATGCAGAAGCCCGTATTCCGGCAGGTGAATACCACCTACTCTATCTGACATTTCGCATAGACATCAAAATAACATAGGTCACAGGCGATTTTGGGATGCCTAGTTGGGCAAAAAATATTTAACGCTAGATACACTCACTCAAAATCAACTAGTTTTTGGCCTGCACCCGGGCCCCCCGCCCCCTGGGCAGAGCAACGGGGCCGGCATTCAGCAGATTTTATCCGTGCGGGCAACCAAAATCACGTCCTTAATCATGTTCACTAGAGAAGAAACTATACTGCAGGTATTTTGCAAGTAATCAGGTACCAACAGCCGGTGAAAGTCCACCAATAAAAAAGATATTGAAGTCCAAGACTAAAACAAAACAAAATTCAGGAAAGAATGGGAAGAGAGGTAAAAGAGCATACACACTAGAAAAATCAAAATCAAGAAAGGCGAAGGGGTAAATAAAAAAAACCAAGTCCGATTTTCTCGGAGCTTTCCCCGGTTTCCCCATTCACATCATACAAACCTATAATTTAAGCTTAGTGGGCCGGAGCTTCGTCGTTGTTCCACGAGAGGTAAGTGTGATCACCGAGTTTCCTAGTAAAACGTCAGAATTGAATTGTCATGGTTGTATATGGTAGCTATGGGGGAGGTACCTCGGTTTATAGAGATGTCTTGCCGTAAATACTGCGCCTAATACCACGCAGATCCCTGCCACAACTACGTACGCGATTCCCAAAAATGGATTCTTCCCACCCATTACAGTTCTTGTGGAGATAACGATGCTTTTTGTTCCCGCGTATTCTATAACGGGGAAATTATATCTAATATCCACTTGATACGTGCCAGCGACCATAACAGCAGTGTCGTTTCTCAGCGCCAACTTCGAAAATGTCGGCAGACCAGCTGTACGCATCCATACATGAAACTCTTCCCAGTTACTTATGTCTGGCAATTCTTCATAGGCCTCTCCATATTTCTCTACCCAGTTGGGGGGGGGAACAACGTCGTTGACGGTGTACTTAGTTTTACCATAGCGTTTTCTATCGGAGCTCCAGGCAATGCCTTTATTGCTCATTTCATATGTTACTGGATTACTTGACTGCGAGTTGAGGAGTTGAGGTGCTTGGAAGGTATCATTGAACATGCTATTTGCGATGAGACCGCATGGATAGTAAGGTTTGTTGTCCTTATTGACAATGAGGGGAGAGCAGTCATCGGAGCCGACTAGATCATTCCTTGTCCGAGCTTCACCTTTGAGCTGAGGCTCGTCAAGACTTTGCACATAACGTCTATGGTTTTGATAGAAGTTTGTGAGACGGTAGTAGAATAGTACTGGGGGGTTGAAATCACTGGGAAGCGTAAATTGGATCTTACAGGTCTTATTTGAGTAAGACCATTTAGGGATACCAGAGTCTGGGAGTGGTTTGTTGAACGAGACTGAGTAATGGCTTGAAGGGATTGCTTCCATCCTTGTGGAGGCAACATCGCATTTTGTGTAATCGATCACTATCTCTTGAACTTGTGCAGAAGCCCAGAGGAGGAGGCCACCAAGGGGACCAAAGACAATGCCGAGGGCGAAAAAGAGCGGAAGAACTGTTTTAGGTGTGAGAATCGGTCTGAAGTTTTAGCTAATCAGTATTTGTGTTGTAGACAATTATGTGCGATGCAGGCCATCCACAGAACTGGGTAATACATACTGCCAGGCTTTTAATCGCTGCTGTCTAAAGGCAGTATCTGTAAGAAGTTAAAAGATGTTGTATAGAGAAGATTACTAGGAAACAAACTTCCAGGTCGTCTGCTTTTTTCTTTCTTCCCGCCTGAGGGGCGGTCATCATCTCCAGAGCTAGGCATAGTAAAAACAGAGTCAAGGTGAAGTTCTATCTGGTCGGTACGTGTAGTTAATATTAATGGGGTGGTAGATTTTTCTGCTGTCAAAAGAAAGGAAATGTTGCGATGCTGCACGCGGGTGGGAGATGATGGGACGTTGTAGTAGGTGGTTGCTAACTTAAGGTCGGGATGCAACCCAGGGTTTACCCGCCGGAGGTGGGAATAAGTGGTGTGCTGCGCACTGCGCCGACCGTGAATGGTAATACGCGGTGCAACAGCTAAGCGCCACCCGGTGAAGAGGTCTGTCTGACTCGGCTTCCGGTGATTTGTCGACAGGGTAATTGGGCAGCTCACAGGACTTCACGGACCAACTCCTACGCGCAACATCAGGAAGTTATCCCCTCCTCCCCTCCTCTCCCTCCCAAATCCTTTCATCACTTGATTCAATTAGCACCCCGTTCTGTTCATTCGACAATGGCCTCCCAACCTCCTCCAGCTTCCGGGGGCGGTACTGCCGCCGCCGGCTCGCCCCAGGCTCTCAACCAGATTGTTATTGAATACCTTTCGAAAAAGGGTTACTCAAAGACGGAAGCCATGCTGCGGGTCGAGTCTGCCCATACAGATCACGAGGGGAGGCCAATTCTGAGTAGCTTGGATGACCAGCCGGAACTTAAATATGAAAAAAGCTACTGTGGGTTTTTACTGTAGTAGTGGGAGAGATAATCCTGCTGATTCGCGCGCATATTGTAGCACATTTGAAACACTGGATCGACAATTCTTTAGATCTCTACAAGCCAGAACTGCGCCGTCTTCTCTACCCTGTATTCGTACACTCGTTTCTAGAACTTGTCAAAAGCGGCTATGTAGTTCCCTCGCAGACATTCTACAAAGAACATGCCCATGAACATGAGAGTACTCATGGTCACGATCTCAAGAACCTCAAAGCGCTCAGTCTTCCTCAACACATTGAAGATGACCAACTCGCAAAGCTTTACCGCGAGAACAAGTACCGCGTTATCCTCTCAAAGACTACCTTCACTCTTCTAATGCACTTCCTTGAAGAAACTAAAGACGCCGGAGGTAGTGTTATCCTACGATTTATCAATCAGCGCATCGATATCAGGACAATTTCTGGTCGACCAACGATGTTTTCTACCGCGGGTGATGATGAAGGGATGCTCGGGGAAGAAGAGGGTATTCAAGGGCACACCTCTGGCCATCTTAACCGCGGAGGTGTACTCCCAATCATAAAACTCGGTCATCTGCCCATGGATAAAGAACTCATGTCTGATATTGAGGAGGAACTTCGTGAAGAAGACGCTCGAATGAGGGACAATACCAGAAATGAAGAGTTAGGTGTCTCTACCGGTGGTACTCTTGTTGAGGAATTTCAAAAAATCAAACGAGAAGAATCTGAGGATTCGCCGATGCGCGATACTATTCCACTTCCTCCATATACGGGTGTTGATGTTGAGCGTGAGGTGCGCCTAGTGAAGGAATCCCGTGACAAAGTTCGTCTCGCCGGTGTACCCGCCCCTGCATTACCTAGTGTCTGCATGTATACTTTTCACAACACCCACGATGGTCTTAATTGCGTCGACTTTTCTGAGGATTCTACCCTTGCAGCTGGTGGTTTTGCCGAATCATATGTCCGCATCTTCTCTCTAAAAGGCGCCCCACTACCCTCTATTATTACCGCCGAGAATATTCCCTCTATCCCTAAAACCAGACGTTTAATTGGCCACTCCGGTCCAGTATACGGCGTTTCATTCTCGCCTGACAACAAATACCTTCTCTCCTGTAGTGAGGACAAAAGTGCGCGCCTATGGTCTCTTGATACCTTCACTGGTCTTGTGGTTTATAAAGGTCACGATAATCCAATCTGGGACATCAAGTTTGGCCCCTTCGGCCATTATTTTGCAACCGCATCCCACGATCATACCGCAAGACTCTGGAGCTGCGACCATATCTACCCTCTTAGAATTTTCGCCGGCCATTTGAACGATGTGGATACGGTTGAGTTCCACCCCAACAGCGCCTACGTCTTCACTGGTTCCTCCGACAAGACAGTACGTATGTGGGACATACAAACTGGGAATTCAGTGCGCCTATTCACCGGACACACGGCACCCGTTACCGCTCTTACTGTCTCTCCAGACGGAAAGTGGCTTGCTTCGGCAGGTGAGGATTCCGTGATTAATATGTGGGATCTTGCATCTGGGAAGCGTCTCAAGACTATGCGTGGCCATGGGAAGACTAGTATCTACTCTTTGAGCTTCTCTGTTGAGGGCAATGTGTTAGTCTCCGGAGGCGCTGATATGACCGTGCGCACCTGGGATGTTGCCTACGGCACTGGAGCACCTACTGCGGAGGCGCCGGAGGGAGCAAGCGGGGTGGGTGTTGGTGATGGGACAACCAAAGTGGACGGCGTTACGAACGGAGCTGTCAAGATAAGGAAGGGTGGGAAGGATGTAGTTGCTACGTAAGTACCTTTTCCCTTCTATAGTAGGTGAAGCATATGCTAATAGGCTGTAGCCCGGACCACTTGGCTGTCTTCTACACAAAGAAGGCACCGGTGTATAAAGTCCAATTTACAAGAAAGAATATGGTCCTTGCGGCCTCTGGCTTTTTACCTTGATAAATAAAATATAGCCTTCTTTATTAATGTTTGATACCTTCACCATTTCAGTGCATCGATTGACTGGAGTTTATGAGAAAAATGTATTTTAGTTTGCTGCTGGACATGGTGTTAATTATTTGTTTCCGGAGTTTTTCTTTTTTGTTGGCTGGTTAGCTACTCTAGTTTTTTTATTTCCGTATCCAATGGGGCTTAGGGCGTGACTTTCTGTTACAATGTAAATAATATGATAGTTACTTCTTTTTTTCTTTCTTTTTTTCTACATATAATACAAGCTATACTGTACCATTGCCCTAAGTCTGGCAGCTCTGGTATTATAGCTGCCACTATTCTAACCCCCTATCTCTTACATTCACGAAAATTTAGGTGTTTCCGGCCCCTCTAGCTTTTTCCTTGCTACCAGAATCTCGTCTACTATACCCATCTCCTTCGCCTCCTCGGCACCCATGAACAGATCTCGCTCCATAATCTTCTCTGCACGACCGTCAGCAAAATCCCAGCACCCACGCGATCAAAGAAACCAACCAATTTCCTCCAGCGTATGTAGCTTCGTCAGGTGTTTCTGGTAGATCATATTGAGCCTCTCCCTAACCCTCAATATCTCCTTCGCATGGATCGCAATATCTGTTGCCTGGCCAGCATACCCGCCACTCGGCTGATGCACCATGACGCTGGAATGCGGTAGACAATAGCGCCTGCCCGGCGCGCCCCCAGCCAGTAGTAAACTCCCCATGCTCGCCGCCTGCCCGATGCAAATGGTGCTCACTGGCGCCTGGATGTAGTTCATTGTGTCATATATTGCGAGGCCGGCGGTGACGGACCCGCCCGGGGAGTTGATGTAGAGATTGATGGGCTTTGTGGGGTTCTCGGCCTCCAGGAAGAGTAATTGTGCGACGATGACGGAGGAGAGGCCGTCGTGGACGGGCCCGTTGAGGGTGATGATACGCTCTTTGAGGAGGCGTGAGAATATGTCATCTATTGGCCCCCGCCGGTCCCACCCCACTGTGTCAGTGTGTGAAGCGGGGAAAGGAGGGGGGGGGGGGGGGGGCTACTAACAAGAATGCCAGCCGCCACCGACGGATTCGTGCACGAAGGGGGTGGGCGTGTAGTAGTCGGCCAATGCAGGTGAGGTTGAGAGTGACCGGAGATCTGTGGTGGACGTGGGTATCGAGCGGAGTAATTGGGGGCTGTGGCGCCGTAGTAGGGACGATAGCATTGAGGACATCTGGAAGGTATTGGGGTATATCTACTTGATTAGTGCCTCCAAGTCGAACCGTTGGTGACTAGTAGGAGTAGAGCATATGAGGTTGGGTTTGGTGACTAAGCAACATCGCGGGCCTATTAGAGACTTTGCGCAAATGGAGCCAGCTCTATATTTCGATTATCTGATTGGCAGGCTATGGGATCGGCATCAATCAGGTTACCGGAAAATGGATCTAGCCTACGGGGGGTATAGAACTCAAACAAAATCTTCCATGTGAAGTACATCAGCAAGATTGCACCTATATTTTGATATTTTTTGGGTTTCAGGAGGCTTGGGAGACTCTCAGGAGACTCAGGAGACTGACAGGGATCATCAGGAGACTCAGGAGGCTCCAGACACAAATGGTAAAGCTTGCTGATATATATATATGCCGTTGTCTCATTGAACTTCTATAACTGAAACCCATTGAATATAACAGAAACCTTTATTGATTCTTCTTCCCGCAATAGTAATCAATATCATATCACATCATGATAGCGGTCTTTTGGAGCTACTATAGAGAATGACCAGCCTACTAACGATTTAGGACAGAGGGCAATCCAAACTAGGTTATTCTGTATTCCTCATATAACTTTTCTATGACAAAATCCATTTTTTGGTTTGTATCATAAGAAATAAGAAGCTCTGGTCATTGGTAACTCTAATAACCCTAGAAACGAATCAAACGATGCCTTTCCCTGCAAAAGAATTTCAGTAAATGAATTTTTTGATTCATTTCTGGAGAACCTCTCTTGGAAATAGGACTATGGATTCATTTCCAAGATACCTTTCCACTAAAACACAGTTTCCATAACGTGTTCTTTTGTTATATATTCCGGTTTTTACCAGCAATATTTAGTAGTTTAATATATCAAAGTGTGGTCTAGCTAGTAATATCTTTGTGAAAACCTATCATGATGCAGGTTCAACCCTTGGTAGTTTTACATTTTTATTCAGATAAATATGTCTAGAATATATGCTCAATAAATGTATCCATTTGCGCTTAGGATTCGTTTCCCGATGCCTTTCTCCATAGTAATTTGTTTCATTTCAATGGAACTTAGGTGAATCATGATTTGGCACACACATTTCCCACCAAACGGCTTCCATACATCAGCAAGATTTTACAAGTCTCAGGAGATTACAGGGGTCTCAGGAGACTCAGGAGACTGTCAGGAGACTCAGGAGACTCCAGTCACAAATAGTAAAGCTTGCTGATGTATGGAAAAGATTCGTTTCCAGATCTGTTTTCTAGCACTATTAGAGTACTAAGGAGTCTAGATGAGACAATACCTTATGTACTATCTATGCAGTTTTTTGGCCCACAGAAAATGGTTAGCAACGGACGGGTTAAGGTATAATCATTCTCTTTTGAGTAGTGAACACTTGGATCCTTCTTTTCCAGGTTGGTTGATATGTTGAAGCTGATTAGTAGAAGGACGGGGTTTTCAAGTTTGATGGGGCATGATTAGTCACTTAGATTCGTCACTTGAGACCTGTATCAATACATGTAGTAACTATTGCACGCCAAGTCCGAGTGACATTACATGTTCTCCCCCTTAATTACATAACCTGCCTTTAAAAACTCGACAACACGCGTATATCACCATGGACTTTGAAGATGACACCAAACGAACCTTCTATGGACACTTTCTCGAGATTCAGACCGGTACACTTACAGCTCACCATCCCTGCTAGAATGTAACCCGTGCTAATCCAGCGCGCAGGTCTTGAGTCCCAAATCGGGAACCTACCCAACGTAGATGCCTCCACGCGACCAGAGGCTATAGATGACTGTCTAGCATCCATAGCGCAGCTCTCTGGTGTCGTAAAGGACGCGAGCTCATATCTCCCTGCTTATGACCAGCGTTCGTACTCTGAGGTACGTAAAGGGCCTTTTGTCGATCCTATTTCCTGAATAAATTTTAATAGTAGGTTCCATAGACAATCCGCAACCTTTCAGAGAATCTCACAGAGGTGCGCCAATCCCTGAAACCGAAACAAAAGTTCTCGTTCAAGAATCGCCAGAAGGACACCGGCGCCGACATCGGCGGTGCCATCAAGTTCTCATCCACACACCTCACTGAGAAGCCCGCGACGACCCAAGCCATTTCCAATGACAACCTCGTCATATCTCGGGAGTCCGGGCAGCACCTACACCCCTTCCCGCCGCCTGCGTCGAGCTCATTCTCGTCGCTGCTCCTATCGGAAATTGAGGGGTGTGTGGTGGTTTTCCCCGCCGAACAGACGTTCTTCAAGAGTGCGTCCATAAAGGGCATTCGGGGATCGCTTTTATTCCTCGGGGGTGCTGTTAACGGGCCGTTACATATTACGGGGCTAAGAGATGTGACGGTTGTGGTGGCTTGTAGACAGCTACGCATACACGAGGCGGTGAACGTCGATCTATATCTACTGTGCACGTCTAGGCCAATTATTGAGGACTGTAGTGGGGTTAGGTTTGCTCCGCTGGGGAAGGAGGGCCTGGGAGAAGAGTGGGAGACGGTTCAAGGGAATATGTGGAATCAGGTTGATGACTTCAAGTGGTTGAAGAGTGAGCATAGCCCGAATTGGGCGGTGATTCCGGAGAGCGAGAGGGTGAGTGCGAAGAAATGGAAAGAAGTTAGGGGAATGGGTCTTGATGATGCCCTGAAGTCTTTTGTAAACAAGAGTGATGCGGCTAACAACTAATATTATATTCTTAGCACTCTATAGACTTTAAATCCAAACAACTCCTCAGAGCTGTGATTGTGATTGGTTACCATCGATATCGTGATATGCAGACCCGCTAAGCGAGCGGTGTTACACCGTATATGTCTCTCGTGTAACAATGAAAATTCACAATCTTGGCAACAACCAAGTTCTAGATTGACCCCCATTCGGCAAGGACAGTGCGACGAATAATTTCTCCATCCTTCTGCCCTGCCCTGCCCGGCCTTCCTTAGTATCAACTGACTCGTTCTATCCCCTCCGCTGAACTCTGATGAGGAGCAGTAATCATAGACAGCTATCGCGAGTAACAATCTCATAGTAACATGCTTTCTCTTGTGCGCTCACTGCCGCCAAGGTACAGTGGTCGTTTATCCCAACCCCGCCGCCGCCAGTTTGCTATGAAAAACATAGAGAGTCTCTACCGCCGCAATGCCTTGGGGTTTACCTCCCGTTCTCCACCCACGCAGGTGAGAGGGTATGCCACTGAGACTGCAACTGAGAAGGAGGATAAGGATAGTGGGATTGGTATGGTCTAACTGCATATATAACCTGCAAATAATGAATATAAACACTTATACCTCTACCAAATAGACCCACGCCTCAATCCTATCGGCGTACAGCAACTCTCCCTCAAAGTTCACTCCCAAGTCTTCTTCGATAGATCCACCCCACCGCCGGATGAACTTGTCGAGCTCTCCATCTCCCACCTCACGCGGCACGGCCTTTATGGAAAAAACACCGACTCAAACCCACCTATAGAATTCGACATCCCACCACTGCGTGGCGATTCAAAAACACTTGATGAACACTTTTACATCCTTGGCATGGATGCCGCAGAGCCCTACCTTAGCTATGCAAAAGACTTTGCCGACATCGATCTTCCGCCGCCGCCGTCGCCTGGAAAGTGGGAGCGGTGGAGCGGGTGGACTTTTTATAGTGGTAATGAGCTACCGGTGAGGGTCGATTTCCCGGAGGATAATCAGCTGGTATTTGATGTTGAAGTTCTGTATAAGGAGTCGCCGTTTGCGGTAATGGCGTGCGCGGCAGGGCCATCTGGATGGTGGGTGTGGATATCACCATGGATCCTAGGTGACTCAGAAAAAGATCGGAATCTAGTCCCGCTAGGGAAACCCGATCAACCGCGTATTATTATCGGCCATAACATAGGTTATGACCGTGCTAGGATCATGGAGGAATACAGTCTGGAGAAGAGTAAGTTTGCGTTTCTGGATACAATGTCGCTGCATGTGGCGACGAATGGGATGTGTTCGAGGCAGCGTCCAACGTGGCTAAAGCATCAGAAGCTACAGAAGTTGAAGGAGGAGATGACGGCGGACTCGGATTCGGTATCACAGGAGACACTACAGATGCTCGAGTCGGAAGAAGAAGAGGCGTGGATCTCGCGGAGCTCTATCAATTCTCTACAGGAGGTAGCGCGTTTCCACTGCGACATTAAGGTTGACAAAGGCGTGCGCGACCAGTTTGGAATTCTCGACAGAGCGGGTGTATTGGCAAATCTCGATCGCTTACTCGACTATTGTGTGGCAGACGTAGAAATCACTCACAAAGTGTATAAGAAGGTCCTTCCGAATTTTCTCGAGGTCTGCCCACACCCTGTTAGCTTTGCAGCACTACGACACCTCTCTTCAGTAATCCTCCCAGTCGACAAGACATGGGAGGATTATATACGTAATGCTGAGGAAACCTACATTGATACCTCAGAAGCCATCAAGGCTCGCCTTGTAATTCTCGCGGCCGATGCTCTATTATTAAAAGACGACCCGGGGACGTACAACAAAGACGAATGGCTGCGGCAACTTGATTGGACTAGATCGGAGCTCAGGATGGTCAAGGCTAAAAAGAACGGGGCTGCTGACCAGCCGGCGAAGAACCAGAAAATGCCCGGTAAGCCCAAGTGGTATAGAGATCTGTTTGAGACTAGCGGGTCAACGGATATGAAGATAAGCGTCAGGTCAAGGATTGCACCGATACTGCTGAAGCTATCATGGGGCGAGAAGCCGCTGGTGTGGTCAGATGTATATGGGTGGGTGGTGAAAGTGCCGCTCAGTGAGGAGTCAGACTATAAAGACAAGCCCCTAACTAGATGCGATATGGGCACGGAAAAAAACGAGCTCCTAAAGAATGATAACGATAATATCTATTACAAGCTCCCGCATAAAGACGGGCCGACGGCGAGGTGTGTGTCGCCGTTGGCGAAGAGTTACCTAAAATATTTCGAGGATGGGACCCTTTCCTCTGAATATCCTCTCGCGAAGGAAGCACTGGAGATGAACGCTCAGTGCTCGTACTGGATCTCGGCACGGGAAAGAATCAGGGGCCAAATGGTGATATACGAGAGCGACCTAGATCCGGGCCTCTTGAAGGACGGCTTCAGCCAAGCACAGAAGGGGAGTGAAAGCTGTCAGGTTAGATCACTACGACACCTCCCTTCAGTAACCCTCCCAGTCGACAAGACAGAGGAAGCCTGCATTAATACCTCAGAAGCCTTCAAGGCTCGCCTTGTATCTCTCGCGGCCGATGCTCTATTATTAAAAGACGACCCGGGGACGTACAACAAAGACGAATGGCTGCGGCAACTTGATTGGACTAGATCGGAGCTCAGGGCGGTCAAGGCTAAAAAGAACGGGGCTGCTGACCAGCCGGTGAAGAACCAGAAAATGCCCGGTAAGCCCAAGTGGTATAGAGATCTGTTTGAGACTAGCGGGTCAACGGATATGAAGATAACCGTCAAGTCAAGGATTGTACCGATACTGCTGAAGCTATCATGGGGCGAAAAGCCACTGGTGTGGTCAAATGTATATGGGTGGGTGGTGAAAGTGCCGCTCAGTGAGGAGTCAGACTATAAAGACAAGCCCCTAACTAGATGCGATATGGGCACGGAAAAAAACGAGCTCCTAAAGAATGATAACGATAATATCTATTACAAGCTCCCGCATAAGGGTGGGCCGACGGTGAAGTGTGTGTCGCCGTTGGGGAAGGGTTACCGGGAATATCTCGAGGACGGGACCCTTTCCTCTGAATATCTTCTCGCGAAGGAAGCACTAGAGATATACAAGAGCGACCTAGATCCGGGCCTCTTGAAGGACGGCTTCAGCCAAGCACAGAAGGGGAGTGAAAGCTCTGACAAGGGTAAAGATTTCGGGGAGGAGGGCTCTGGCACCGAGCTGGGAATAATTTTGCCGCAGATAATTCCTATGGGAACAGTTACACGAAGAGCTGTAGAAAGAACTTGGTTGACAGCTAGTAACGCAAAGAAGAACCGTTTAGGCTCTGAACTTAAGGCAATGGTTAAAGCGCCACCTGGCTATGTCTTTGTAGGTTCCGATGTAGATTCGCAGGAGCTCTGGATCGCAAGTTTGGTAGGAGATTCGCAGTTTAAGCTGCACGGCGGAAACGCCATTGGGTTCATGACACTCGAGGGTACAAAGTCTGCTGGGACAGATTTACACTCGAAGACAGCAAGTATCCTCGGAATCTCTAGAAACCACGCGAAAATCTTCAACTACGGAAGGATCTACGGTGCTGGTGTTAAATTTGCTTCAACTCTCTTAAAGCAATTTAACCCCGCCCTGCCGGATACCGAGGCCGACAAAACGTCAGAAAATCTTTATAAAGAGACCAAGGGTAGGAAAACAGTTAACAAGCTTATTCACGGCCGCCCTTTCTGGCGGGGCGGAACTGAGAGCTTTGTGTTCAATAAACTAGAAGAATTTGCAAACCAAGATCTTCCCAGAACTCCCGTACTGGGAGCAGGTATCACAGAGGCTTTAAGGAGAGAGTATTTGAGCGTTAACGTGTTCATGCCGTCGAGGATCAACTGGGCAATTCAGTCTTCGGGTGTTGACTATCTGCATCTATTGGTCATTTCGATGGAGTATCTCATCTCGAGGTTCAAACTCGGAGCAAGGCTGGCAATCACTGTGCATGATGAGATTCGGTATCTAGTAAAAACCGAGCATCAGTATCAAGTTGCATTAGCGCTTCAAATTGCTAATCTCTGGACGAGGGCCATGTTTTCGCAGCAGATGGGCATCGAAGATCTCCCACAGGTATGTTGGCACTCTTGACGTCGTGGAAATTTGGCTAATAATCCTATAGTCATGTGCCTATTTCTCCGCCGTCGACATTGACCAGGTCCTGCGTAAAGAAGTAGACATGGAATGCATCACGCCCTCGCAACCGAACGCCATCCCCCCAGGCGAATCTATCAATATCACCGATCTACTCATAAAACTCAGGGACATGAAGTTCGACGGGTTCGGGGGGGGTCTCCCGGAGGGTCCCTTGGAATCAAAGGAGGGTTATAAGTACACCCGGCGCACCCCCGTCATGGAGCAGCTCCAGGGGAAGCCTAACTTGACCTTCCTCAAAGCGCAAAATGCCGATGACGAAGAGCTCCAGAAAATCTCCACTGAGTTAAGAAAGAAATCCGTGTCCTCATATCTGCGGAGCGCAAAACGTAATCCTCTTGATGATATCATCTGGGGTGATCAATTTCAGCCAAATAGCCCCGTCTCGTGGGAAAGTACCACGCATCCTAGTGTTTCTAAAGCGGCTGCAAAGACGTACGGAGAGACATACAAGGCAGTCTCCACCGCGAGCGAGAGGCGGAAGCCGCTCCCGACCACGGACGGGAAGTGGAAGACACCCACGGGCGGCCAAAGGTACAATGACGTGCGGCTCAAGCTTGATCTCCAGGAGGCCAAAAGGCAGGTCAATGAGATGACGCGAAAAAATAGACCGAAGCTGGGAAAATGATTATGGCCGCCCGCACCTAAGGTACACTTTTGGAGGCCGTAACATGTAGATTTATTTTCTATCTCTCTTTCCATTCTTTTTTTCCGGTCATAAGGGTTGGCATCTTATAAGGCGTTTAGTATGTTTTGTCTGTTTTGGTGTTTTAGGAGGTATTTAGAAAGACATGAGTGCTCGCACGGATGAAAGTTGTCAAATTCGTGACCTCCCTCTTTCAGCGAATATAAACCTAGTGTGGGAAATATTTTTTGGTTGCTACTTACCGTAACAAGCGATATAATTCCTCTACTAAAGCTAAGTGGTGCACGGTCCAGGTCGCGAATTTGACAACTTTCATGTGCAAGGGATAATTTCAATAGGGTTCAGGTCTGGGGACTTTACCAACTATGTAAAATGCATCACTCACACTTATCACTTTGGATGTGTTTTTTTTTTAAAGGGATCAAACATCAGGGGAAAATAGGTCTCGTCAAGATGAGACACGCTCTCCCAAGACGCAAAATACTGCGTTGGGTGCGCCTTGCGCCTCGAGCTGCAGGGTAAACTCAAACCCCCGAAATATACTAATCTATGTTGAAGTACCTACTGCAATGTGGTCCGCCACCCCCCTCACCCAGTGCCGCAACTGCCAGAAATTCGGCCACGCCCAACAAGGATGCAAGGACAAGGAACCCACCTGCCCGCTATGCTCCAAACCCCACACCAAGGCCAACCACAAGTGCCCCTCTACCAACTGCCCAGGCTCCTCCAAGCCTATCCCAAACTGCTGCCCCGTCTCCCCCGCCAAATGCAGTAACTGCAACGGCCCTCACTCCGCAACCGACCCCACCTGCCCCAACCGCCCAAAGAAATCTGCCGTCGAGGAGTCCCAGCCCTTGAACGCACCCATGTATATCACCATGGACCTCACTGCTCCCGCGTCCGTCTAAATGCAGAACAACACTCGCATAGACAACCCGTCAGGACTACACATCATCCAACACAATTGCGCTGGGAGCAACCCTGTGGTCATCACCCTCTTTTCCCTCCACATGGCCCAGAACGCATACATCATTCCAATCCAGGAACCACCCCTTCACAACCATAGGCCCCTACAAGCTCCCTCCTTCACTCTCTACTCCCCCTCCCCCACCACGCCTAATAACAAAATCTCCGCCTGTCTCTACATCTCCAACACTCTCCTCGAGAAAAGCTCGGCCTCCCTCATCCCCTCCGCAAGAGGAGACCTCATCTCCGCCAACATCTTCTTCAAGACCTCCTCCTCCTCTTTCACTACCCTTCACGTCAC
This sequence comes from Morchella sp. 2018-W16, assembly GCA_024713755.1. Classification (NCBI taxonomy): domain Eukaryota; kingdom Fungi; phylum Ascomycota; class Pezizomycetes; order Pezizales; family Morchellaceae; genus Morchella; species Morchella sp. 2018-W16. The sequence goes on along the minus strand of JAMGYY010000014.1, from coordinate 661,503 downwards.
CAACATCTACAACCGCCAACTCTCCAACACCTCCCAGTCCATTGACCCCCGAAACATCTTCACCCACTCCCACAATCCCTCCATCGTCTTCGGGGACTTCAACATCCACGCCCCCCAACCCGACTCCCTCCGCTCTTTCTCTGCACGGGAGCTCTCCCTCTCCCAACCCTACTTCTCCGCTGCCACTACCAACGCCTTCCTCCTCATCAATAACCCCGGCGTCTACACCAGGATTTCAACCTCCCAAACACAACGTCACAGAGTCATTGACCTCGCCTTCGCCAACCCCAGAGCCAGCGCCCTCATCTGCAAATGGCTCCCACTCTCTGCTGATACCGGATCAGACCACAGAGCCCTACATCAGCAAGATTCAAACTCTCTCCGGAGTCCAGGTTGAGTCTCCGGAGGCCGTTGTCAAGGCAACTACCCTCCCGTCTCTCCTACCAACCTTGTTAACCATTTATCGCCTCCCGAGCCTCCCGATGCACGCTCGAGCCCTCCATAGGGCCTCTTGAGCCTTCTAGAGGGCCCCCCGAGTCTTCTGTTACCCTCCTTACCTCTCCTGACACCTCGCTAATTGTTTGTAGCCTCCTGAGCCTTCCAGAGGGCCTCCCGAGCCTTCTGTTACCCTCCTTACCTCTCCTGACACCCTCGCTAATTGTTTCTCGCCTCCCGAGCCTTCTAGAAGGCTTACTGAGCCTTCCAGAGGGCCTTCCAAGTCTTGATTAGTAAGTTTTGGAGGCCACCAACTTGAAGGCTATTACCCCAACACTTCAGAGAGCTTTTGGCTCTGGGTTATGGAGCCCTCATGAGTCCCCAATCTAGATCACATCGTTTCGTTTATTATCATGTTAAAGATTACTCTAAATACATTCTACTTTACCTATACCTATGATTGCCAGCTGAAGTCACTCGAGCCTTTACGAAATCCTCTCGTACCTTTCCCCATGCCACCAGAGACATTGTCACTATATATAGAACTCATTCTACGTTCTCAAATCTATCCTCGTGTTCACAAGCCATTGACCTTGTCCCAGCTCGAACAAATGAGCCATTCCCAAAACACTACTCATATTAACTACCCAAAACCTTTGCCGAGAGCGCCTCGCAACTCTAAGAAGACCGTCTGAGCCGTCTGTAAGACCCCTATCCTTGGCTTCCAGTAGCTCTACAAGACAATGTTGATATGTGTTCGTTGATATACTATCACGTATCTTGAATATTGCTCGTACAAGCCCTGGTAGGCGTCCCTGAAAGGCTCCCCACGGCTCTGTTGTGGTCACCTTAATCCATGCCCAATTATTTCGAATTGACTATTTCCTAAATAATTCCTCTCCCGTATACCGTATATTGTGTATCTTGTAACTGTCAGGCTTCTCAAAAATTGATACTGGTACCTCATCAGCAAGCTTTACCATTTGTGACTGGAGTCTCCTGAGTCTCCTGACAGTCTTCTGACTCTCCTGAAACCCCTGTAATCTCCTGAGACTTGTAAAATCTTGCTGATGCTGTAGGCATTTAAAGCACCCCACCGGGCATTCCAGAAGGCTCAATAAGCCTTGTTCTCCCCGGCTCAGGCCCTGACCATATTCCGACACCGTTCTTGCTAGTATTGTTCTATTCATTTTAATCATATCAGCGATATCAGATAATACGTAGGCTCTACCATAGGGGGTCGTCATTTTAGGTTTCGGGTGTTTATCATCGTCTAGGAATCTTTCATTTGTCCTTTGTGGGTCCTCGTTTTCGAATACTTCCAACATGCTTCGGAGGCTCTCTCGATGGCTTGGGAGACCTTCGTATTGTTCTGGAAGACTGACAAGGATATCTTTTAGATTTAAGACCCGTATCTCTATAGTAATACACCTTGAGTGGTAATCAAGAATATGAACTGTTGCGTCGATCTTGTTGGAGGCTGCATAAGCTATCTTAATTTGTTGTCTATGAGCTAACTCGCTCACATCGGTTGAAAACATTGGGATATTACCAAATTGCTCTACATGCTCCCGGAAGTGTGAAAGAAGATGCATTTTAATGAAGTTGAAATGAGAAGCCTTGCGAATTTCTTCAAGCTCCGTCAGGCCTCTGTCAATGCTTCTCGAACCTTGCAGTGCCTTTGTTCGATCCTTTGCCTCTTTCCTTGTTCGTTTATCGGCTCTAAATTCCAGAAACACATCCTTATACTTGTGGAAATCTTCGAGATACGCTTGAAGATAGTCTAGTGTTTCTTTTGTATGCGTAGTGTACTGTACCATCAAGTGGAAATCGATTAGTGACCGAACACACCTCAAGGCTCTCCCGAAGTCGTTCTGCGAGGCTTTTGGGGGTTCCAAAGAGCCACTGCAAACGCTCCTAGCACTATCCGGCTGAGATGATGCATTTCTTTACCTTGCCATTGAGTAGTTGCCCGATAAGCATTATTTGGTACAGCAAGCCCTGGGTAAAGCTTAACGGACACCCAAGCCTGATCAAAATTCTCTAGCCGATTGTGTTTTTTCAAAAATAATTGAATCCATTCCATCATATGCTTCAACAGGCCAGAATAAATATTATGCAACATATCTGGCTTGTGAAGATCATACACCTGAGCCTTCGACAAAGCCCACAAAGTATTGTACAGAGTTTTGAAGGACTTCGACACCAGGTATTCAACGGGTGCAGTATCTGACATATCCTCGTTATAACGCTCTACCATTTCGATATATCGCTCCTGAATGTGTGGCGGGTTTTCTTGAAGGACATCAGCAAGATTTTCCAAGTCTCAGGACATTACAGGAGTCTCAGGAGATTCAGGAGACTGTCAGGAGACTCAGGAGACTCCAGTTACAAATGGAAAAGCTTGCTGATGGATCCCCAGGCTCTTGAAATCAACTTCGCACCTAGGGCAGGCCTGATTGTTGATGTTTAGTAGTGAGGTGTGTTCTGGTTGATCCGCAATCCATGCACATAGTATCGGATAATATAGGCGCACATAGCCATCAGCGCATGCTATAAGCTCACCCCTTTCCGCAGGGCCCCGGAGGCCTTCGAGAACCTTAGAGAAGACCTGGTAAAGGACTATCTGGTTCTCCCAACGGCATTCGTTCGTACGCACTCCAGCTTTTGGTGGCACTGGCAGTAGAGCCAGGAGTATGATCGCGTAATTGGAGGGTTTATTTGGTGTGTCCGAGGTGATATTGCCAATCGTTAGGTAGACTGGCCAAGCCTTCTTGTCACCACTGAAATTAGTGAGGTGTGTTTCGTCTGATGCACATATTACTGGCACCACCATTGATCCTTCTGGAAGGGTATTCTGTAGTGTTCGTGAGAGGTTAGCGGAGGCTCCCCAAGCCTTCTAAGTATCATTGCGAACTTGCGTTTCCCACCAACAGTCTGCCGTGTGCATCTCCCCATACATCTGCTCCCCCATTTCATTGTATTCCATAGTAGGTGAATACACTAAGGACTCTCTAAATGTACGTTGTTCTAGAAGAAAACGCACTATATTCATAGGGTCCCTGTAGTAGTACGAAATTTTCTGCCCGCCCATTTCGACCTCTGAGTGTATCCAACTCTCTTTTCCTAACCCCCCCATAGACGACATCTCGTCGAGGCGGCTTGCGAAGCCTTTACCAGTGCTGTAGGAGCCTTTTAGAGTGCGGAAGAAGAAATTGTCTATTTGCCCCTGAGATACATTCGATTGTAGGAACCAGCACGATAACTGAAATTCCTCTGCTGATTCGAAAGGCTGCCATGGGTTACCAAAACGCTTTCCGGGCCTTCATTATACCCCGCTGTGGTGAAAAGAGGCCACCTGCACCTCGTATATGGTAGTTGCTAGATTGAACTGCGTGGAGTCTCAAAATATAATCTTCATCGTTTGATTGAGTATCGGATTCGTTTTAAATGCGATATGTCAAAGCGTTCACCTCGTGGGGACCCTGGAGCCGGGAAGGCCACGCGAGTCCTCAACGGGAGGTTTTGAAAACTGCCTGTCGTCTTCATTCGAGCTGTGGGTGGACTTTTGAGAGATGTCTATCGAAACTACCAGCATTGGCGTAGCTCAGTATGCAAAATTGACATCGTGATCTCATTGCTGATAGTCGATATTGGTGGAGGCTTCAGAGGCTCTGGAGGCTCTGGAGGCTTCAAGGCTTCTGGAAGCACTGGGGCGCAGGAGAACTAGAAATTTGGCCCTTTCAAGTAGGTGCAATGTGGTCGTCATCCTACATGTCTCATCTTGCTCGGCGCTAGCGCTGGTCGCAATATTAGGTGGCGTCGCATGATTCAATATGATGTTTAATTGATACTCCAACAATAATGACGTAGTGAAGTTTGATCGAAGATACCCCGCGTTCTCCTATTCTCCTGCTTCCATTCCTACGATTGATACACTAGCTCAAGCCTACTACACTATCTCCATGTCTCCCGAAGCCTTCAAGAGTTTACAATATACGATATAAAATGGTACCTTATCGTCTCTATTGCTTTATATTCAAACAATTGACATATATACAGGAGTTTTTTTCCTCTTTCTATAAGTTGGCATCCAAACTGCAGCCCTGACCAGGCACTCTTGACAACACCCCGGAAGCCCCGGCAAGCCCTGAACTAGGCCAAACACAAAGCCGCATATCCTCACATAGTATTAAAAACGGATCCAAAAAATACAAGGTCGGAGTATCAACCCCTGGGCAGTACATTGATAATAGTGAGTGCTCAGACTTCAGCTTTAATTCAGTTTCTAGCCTAAGTAGTGTTTTTGTATCCTACACAGAGATCGAGGAGCCAGAGGAAGAGATACCCCAGAGTACCAAGAAGGGAAAGTCGAAAATGTACGAGGAGCCCCCTAAAAGCTGCGTTCTAGGGCCTGATTTATAATAAACCCCTCCCGCTTCAGGATCCGGATTCGGGGCTCCAGGGTTCAGGGCTCTTAAGGGCTTGTCGATAGCTTCCAGCGCCTCCCCAGTATCACCTACTCCTAAGACTTGACATTTTCAAATCTCCAAAATGTCCCTACAAATCAAAAAGCAAGTTCAAATGACCAGGCAGGAGGCTCCTAAAATGGCACCACAATACAAACAGTCCGCCAAGTACATTTGCTCGACCACATACGACTGCCGGAGAATCTTATACTTAAATAAAGATAGTATCTATAAGGCTCTACTCAAAGAGCTCGCCGATGAGATGACAAGGACATTGTGGGTGAATAAATCAAGCTCAGGCGATTCTTCATTCAATCATTTGTGCGAATATGCCATGGATCACAAAGCCCTCAGGAATTTGAAGCCCAGGTGGTTAGAAAAGGCTTCAGGAGACTTGACAAAGATTCAAGCAGCCCTAGCCCATCTCATTGTAGATCTATCACAGAAGAGGAAAAGGATAGACAAACGACATTACGGGGCTTTGGAAAGCCTGACAGATGAAGAGAGATACAGTAAGATGGTAATCACATCAGCACACTACCATTTGTGACTGGAGCCTCCCAACAGTCTCCTGAGTCTCCTGAGAGTCTCCTGAGAGTCCCAGATATTTTTTGAGTCTCCTGAGGCTCAGGAGACTTCAGGAGACAAATGAAGTCTTGCTGATACAAGTCCTGGCAGGCATTTGGAATTCCTTGCAGGCCCGCAATAACCATACATGTTATTGATCCAGTGAATGCTACTGCCATCCCAAGCGATACCTACTGTCAATACGACTGGTATGGGCCTGTGTCGCTTATACCAGTTACCGGCGTTCTCCCTATGATGACTATGTATGATTTAGCAGGCCTCGCGCTGAAGCGAGTCCCACCAGCGGCTCTAGGGGACCCCGAGAGGGCTATTCGAGCCTTCTACGGGGCGTTATCCAATTCGGCACCTCAGGGCAGGCAGCTTATCCCCAAATCCGGACTATATGCCGATCGGAGACTGTGACGAGCTAGAAGGTTGGCTCAAAACCACAGAGTCAAGATCCATAAGGCTCTGTGCGATGCTTAACCAGCCTTTGGCAATCGTAACTAGGCCTATCCAAAGGCCCCAAACGCCCCCACCAGAGGGATGGAATCACCTGACTGAGGACGATATAAATGATACAGAGCTTATGGAATAGGAAGTTTGATAAAATAGTTGTGAATATACCCTGTCCATGAACTTATCGAGGTGGGCATTATAAATCTAATGCTCTTCCTGAATGGTATTCATATATATGAATCTTATTATTCTAACTAAGAGAAACCACCTGTAGGTGCAGAGGATAAAACCAGCAACAACGAAGGCAATGATAGGTTCCCAAACCTCGGTAGGCAGTTTACAGAGCTTGAGGAGCCTTCACGGGGGAGATTGGAGTTTTTGTTTTTGCATATATGCAGTTCTTATTTTTAGTCTCTTTTTTAGGTTTTAGTAATAATATATGACAAGCGAGATCCAGCAAGCTCTCCTGCGATCCCTGCCAACCTCCCGCCTCCTGAGGGGTCGCCAAGCCCTCTTGATATCCCCGAAGACTCTAGATGATTAAGCTAAATCTCCCATCCTCTCCTGTAATCCCTGCAAAACTCCTGGGCTCTCCTGCGAGCTCCTCAAGCCCTCCTGATATCTATCTTTTGTCTTAGCAAGCCATCCAGAAGGCTCCTCGAGCCGAGCAGATGGCTTTGAAGCCCTGATTGGTGCGCTTGGTGCCTACTGCTCTCCTGATGTAATATTCGAGTGATATCAAGTGATGCTATATTGGCTATATGGTATATTGAGGTTTGATCATCGCCAACCCTTTTCAAACCTATCACTTTCAAACCTGTTACTTCCAAACCTACGATTCTTCAGGCCACTCGAGGTCTTTCAAGGCTTCGATTTTGAATTACTATACAGTATATAAGATGGTACAGTTATTCACTCTAAAGCTCTATATTCAAGCCATTGAGAGCTCGCGTCTTTAAACATCCCTCCAAATTTGATAATCCCCTTGACACCTACTCCCCAAAACCTCCAAAAGGCCTCACAAACCCGGAAAAGGCTCCAGAGACATGCCACCACGCGGGAGACCAGCGGCTGCGAACAAGTGCGTGACAATCCAGGACTGCCGGAGAATCCTACAATTGACTGGGAAAGATTCTATCTATAAGGCTCTCCAGACGAAATCGGGAACGAGATGGTAAGAATAGGGTGGGTTAACAAGGTCCACCTCGGTGAACAACTATTCAACAATCTGTGTCAATTTTGCATGGACTACAAGGCCATCAAGTCGCTAAAGACCACATGGTCAGCAAAGGCTTCAGAGGACTCTATAAAGATCCAAGCAGCCCTCCTCCGCCTCATTATCGATCTATCACAGAAGAGGAACAGGACAGTCCAAAACCATGGTGGGACTTTGGGGGACGCGGATGATAAAGTTAAAGATATACCCACCTTTCAGGCATCTTCCGCCCCCACAAAGGACCTACAGGCCATGCGAATACCCTACAGGCTGGCAATAACAATACATATTATTGACCCAGAAAGGGTTAGACCAGTCCGCCCCTCAGCGAGCGTGGCCCTTTAACAGGTGTGGGTGTGAAGCTCTCAAGGGGGCGTCATGTGGGCTTTCTGCAGAGACGATAACGGCGATATTCAAGAGGAAGTATGTAGGTGGAGAAGTAAGAGGCAGCGATAGTCACTTGGTTATAACAATGACTATGATATATGATATACTAAAAACAGTAAGACGTTATGCTGAAGAGAAAAGGAAAAGAAAGGAAGTACAGGAGTAGGCGCGTTGCCTCCCTTATATAGCCACCAATCCTTCGCCAATCCTGACTCATTCGTCCGCCAGAACCCCCTTATGACTCACTCCTCCGCAGAACAGAAACCCATAGAAACTATCTTGACTCATCCTTTCCATGTATTAAGGCCATAACCTCACCCGTGATAATCCTTCCAGCCCTCCGAACCTAGTACATCCATGAAAGAAGCACCCAGGGTTAGGGTCTGTTCAGGGTCTGTTCAGGGTTAGGGCTCTCTTCTTCTGATACCGAACGAGTGTGTTATTAGAGAATTCACCCATATACTATTATGAATAGGTGTGTTGAGGGTGTCTTTAGGGTAATAAAGTGTGAAGAATCCATTTCCGGACTCAAATCTTAATATATTTAATAACCTGAGGCAGTAGGTTTTGATTAACCTAATAAAGATATGGGTAGGAATGATATTAAAGTAGAAATCCTACCAACCCACACCAAAGTAATGCGTTCAATATGCTATATTGGGTAAAAGAATTCGCAGAATCTACTTCCGCGCTCAATTTGGCCTAAAATCAAAGCCTGAAAATCCGTCATGAATGTATATAGGTTTTTCTTATAAGTAAACGGGTAAGAATGATATTAAACTATAAATCCTACTAACCAACAACAAAGTGATGCGTTGAATAAGCTATAAGGGGTAAAATAATGCGTAGAATTCATTCCCATAGTCAGATTTAACCCAAAATCAAAGCCTGAAAAACCGGAAAAGAGTTTATAGCTAGAGTTCCATATCACTCTCATTATCAGTTTCAACCTCTACCTGTGATATCTCCATCTCCACTTCCTGTAGTTCACCTCTAGCTCGTTCCTGATGTTCTACAGGCTCTGCAGTACCTTTCCATCACTTTGGCAAACGGCCCAACAATTTCATTTGCTCGGCCTCCGCTTTTTAGCTCCCCAAATCTACTATGATTTTTGACAACTGCTCACCCTTTGCTTTTAGTCTTCCAAATCTTTCCTTTTTCTTTTGCTCCTCCCGTGAGTATATTCTTTATAGAACTCTTCGATCTCGCCTTGCTTGTGATTGCTAATCTATCGACAGTATTCTAGTCCACTTATGTAAACACTTTTCCCTTAGTTCTTGATTTTCCTTCTTTAGTTCTTCGATGAACTGATCTTTACAATCATTTTGAATAGCAAACCATTCCGATGACCAGGCTAGCTTATCTACTGTTGTTTGTAATCTCTAAAAGTCCGGAGCTTTATCAGAATTTGTTAGAGAATTTACCAAGCTTCTTCCAACCGCAGAATTGCATGTCTTTTTTTAGGGGTAGGAAAATCAGCAATATTCTCTATAGTATACGAGGATAGGTCCGGGGCGTTTACGGTAAAGAAGGTGGTGACTCTGGATTTTCAGAATTGCGTGGTGCTGCATCAACAAGACTTCATTTGTCTCCTGAAGTCTCCGGAGCCTCAGGAGACTGAAGAAATATCTAGAACTCTCAGGAGACTCTCAGGAGCCTCAGGTCAGGAGACTGTTGGAAGGCTCCAGTCACAAATAGTAGTTTGCCGATGTGGAATCGCTTCTAATTACGATAGAACGATCAACAGGTATGAGACCAGTATGCCAGAATCCGCCCATGACATTTGCTGTTGAGAAAGCTTGTGTTCTTGCAGCATATATGCATCAGGAAAAAATAGGTCTCGCCAAGACTCATCTTGTCTCCCAAGACGAGAATACCCAAAGTCGCTGCTCTGGATGCATCGGGTGTCGTCTTGTGACTCCAAAAAGTGATAGGTCACATTTGGCTCATCTAAGTTCGACTTAGCTCATCTAATCTCGTCTAAAAGTGACAGGTCGTCTTTTGACACCTAATTTCGTCTCCAAAATATGATCTATTGGCAGAAAAATGATATGTTAACAGAGACTAAGCCTGATCGGGACTAGCTCCTGCCATCAACGCCATTCTTGGCGCAGTTTCCAGGTCTTAAGACCCCCACCGCCACCTCCGCCTCCATCTCCACCTTCACCTCCACCTTCACCTCCACCTCCATCGTCACCTCCATCTCCACCTCTATCTCGAGTATCTCCCTACTCTATATTCCGACACCTATACTAATGTCTATATAGAGTCCTACACGCCCAAATTGATGCCTAGGACATGCCCAAATCCTTCATGGATGCACTAGGTTCGGAGGGCTGGAAGGATTATCACGGGTGGGGTTATGACGCAATACACGGAAAGGATGAGTCAAGATAGTTTCTATGGGTTTCTGTTACACGGAGGAGTGAGTCATAGAGGGGTTACATGAGCAAATGAGTCAGGCTTGGCGGAGGATTGGTGGCTATATAAAGAAGGCAATGGCGTCTACTCCTGTACTTTCTTTCCTTTCTCTTTTCTCTTCATGCAACGTCTTTCTGTCTTTAGTATACCAATACAATATAGTCGTTATTTATAACTAGTGACTATCGCTGCCTCCCTACTTCTCCATCAACATACTTCCTCGTAGGAAGTATCGCCGTTACTACTACGTACCCTGCAGAACAAAGCCCCATCCCTTGACGCCCCCTTGAGAAAATTGACGCTATGGACACACCCATAGTGACGCACAAATCGACACCTAGGACACATCCAAATCGACACCATGGAGACGCCTATAGTGACGCCCAAATCGACGCCATGGACACACTCATAGTGACGCCTAAGACACACCCAAATAGACGCCATAGACACCTCAAATTGACGACTTCTACAGGTAGAGGTATGCTACAAGAGTATGCCAAGCCAGTAGTGAGGTATGCCAGCAGTGGTCGCTTCTGCATATATTTGTACATAGAATTATATAGAATTACATAGAATTAACTAAACGATGTAGTTAATCACCTGAACTGTCCAATCATCAACGTGACGTCAATTCCCAGCAGAAATTAGCGTCAAGGTTCTGCCATGACTGCTAGCATGGCAAAAGGCACAAGACGAGGTTTTGGGGACTAAAGACGGAAAAGTCATCTTGGGAGTCCAAAACTATCGGATGCAGGTAATTGATGTTTGGCGTTTTTGACGCCTTGGGCATTTTTTAATTGCCAGGCGCCACAAGACGCAGCCCCATTTTTTGCTGATGTACATACCTTGTCAAACGATAAATGGATGATTTTCAAATCATCACCTTGCATCACCAGTGATATAATCCAAGTGATCCACATACATAGTAGTACACACCTCCTTATGACTCTTCTTAAATAATCTAAACTACTTTTCTCCTAGCGCAATGCGAGGATCCCTTTTATGCGCAATCGATCTAGCAATATTTCTGATACTCCATACCTCTGATAGAAACCCCCATTTTACTAAATCTTCACATTGTTTTATAACAGCTCTCTCCTCTTCAGATATTAATTTTTTTCAATCTATACTGATTTCTTCTTTCAGGGGCCGGCCTTTTAGATGATGACGTAGGGTTGAAGCCTTCAGGTCCATTAGGTTTGCTGTCTTTTTTACAGTTATATGAGTATTTGCTTCCTTCATCATTTCTATTCCTTGATGAGCTTGGATAGTACGGGGAACTTCCCCTAAGGATGGTGATTTCTTCTTTGACTCCGACATGTTTGGTTTAGGGATCATCTACGAAAGGTTGGGGCTGAAGGTTTTGAGGCCTGAGTGGTCATATAATACAAGAACTTATTATTCGGCAGCGCCATGCCCATTGAGGTGCCGCTTGAGGCGGACTGGTCTACAGGCATCCCCAGTGATATATACCGCCACTATGATTGGTACGGACCCGCATCGCTTATGCCCTTTATTAACATCCTTCAGGGGTTGTCTATATAAGATTTAGAAAGACTCGCAATAAAGCGAGCCCCACCAGAATCTCCAAGCTTTTTCCGAGCCTTCTACAGGTCGTTTTCCAATTCGGCACCTCAGGGGGAGGCAGCTTACCCCCCAAATCCGGAATATGTGCAGATCGGAGACTCTGAAGAGCTGGAAGGTTGGCTCAAAACCACAGAGGCAAAACCCTTAAAGCTCTGTGCGGTGCTTTACAGGTATTCGGCAATTGTTGCTGGGCCTACCCAAAGGCCCCAAATGCCTTCACCAGAGGGATATAGGCACCTTACCGGAGGCAACATTGATGGAATAGTGCTTGATGTTGAGGAGGAAATGCTAACATTTAGGAATAAGGTTGATCAAACAGGTTTAAATATCCCCATGCCTCTTACTCGATAATGGGTGCCAGATAGTCCTGGCGGTGGTGCATGAGCGTTCTGAGAGACGTGCTGGTATTGGAAGAAGGCTCAATGAGCATTATAGAAGGCTCTACTCAAATGCCATTACCTTTGAGTCTTGTCACTACGATCATGAACGTATTTGGATTCAGGCTTAGAGAAACCACCTGTTTAGACACACCAATGGTGAAGGCGGAGACGCTAACGATCGCGAGCTCTCCGAGGACTCTGATAACCTAGCGTGAGTCTAGAAGGCCCGAGGGGCATTGATTGGAGCCTTGAAGGCTTGATATGCAGTTTGATACATCAGCAAGACTTCATTTATCTCCTGAAGTCTCCTGAGCCTCAGGAGACTCAAAAAATATCAACAACTCTGAGGAGACTCTCAAGAGACCCAGGAGACTGTTGGGAGACTCCTGTCACAAATAGTAGTTTGCTGATGTATTAACTTTACGCATGCAGTTGTTTTTTGTTTTTTGGAGATGCAGTTGCAATTTTGCCTGTTTGGCAAGGTATGGTTGCCTATTTATGTATCTTGTTGTCTTAGTCAGGTTAGTTATAGAATTGATTTTATCTTAGTGAGCCGTCTGGAAGGCTTCTCGACAAAAACCTCTAATTGCTTGCCAAGAAAAAGCAAAGGTGATATGGTGCGAATCGAACCTTATATAGTGGAGGTGGAACCTTTGTGAAGGCTCTTCCCGCCTTACAAATCATCATCAGCATGGCTTCCCAGAGAGCAAGAATCAACAAGCGTGGCGTTGAGGAAGGACATGGCACGCAAGCCTCGATCTCCTCCTCTATTAGTAAACGTCTAATGGAGGCGATAGGTTTTTCGAGTGTTGCGAGCAATGTGAATTCCGGTACAATTACAGAAGCAGATATGGAGCCCGATTACAATGGCTCCCCGAATCCTTCAGACAGTGTGAAAAGCTTTCCGGATCGCGCTATATTGGTAAACGCAGTGTTGTAGGGCCCACCAAAAACCTGGAGTGATTTTGATGATCATCCAGAGGAGGAAGACTACGTTCAAATCCACGAGGATGACTATAAGGATGAGGAGCCAGGAGATGAGAATGCACCATTACCACCCCAACGTATGCCTTTATCAAAACGGAGTATATCCCCAGTCTCACCATCCCCACCACAACCACCACCACGACCACTGCCATGACCACCACCATCAAACCGGGGGTCGCAAGCTGGAAAAATATCAAGGGAGGCTCCTGTAGCCTCCACCAGGGCTCTTGCAGCCACTAGAAGGGGACCTGGTGGACTGGCGGCAGAAGCAATTGCTTCTTCTTCTTTTGCAGTAAATATGATACAGGTATGTGATATTTAAATCGCCCTCGTTTCAGTCAAACCACTAATATAACAGAGCATGGAAGCTGTCATGCCATTAATTCATGAAGGAAACTCCACGGAAGGTTGGGGCAGTGTCCCGGCGTCACATGAAACTATACAATGGCTGTGCAATGACTACGTCATGGAGGAGACGAAACAGGTTTCTTAGGTAGGACGATACAATGGTTGTACAGTAACTGCGTCATGAGAAGAGGAAACAGGTTTTGAAGAACAAGGACACAGATTAGTAATCAGGCTGGAAGGAGGGTTATATATAGGGAAGGTGGTAGCGAGCTTTGTAAATTTCTTTCCTTTCCTCTTCACCTTGTCTTCCTGTCATCATAGTACAAAGAAATCCACTCCTATCTCTCGCCATAGTCTGCACCTTGAAATACTTTCGACCTCGCCTCCTAAGGAGAGCCTTATAGCTTCTTTCTCAGAACCCTAGCTGTCTTGCCAGCTGGTCCTCGCTTTCACTGCCCTGTCTCCCGGTCTTCACCTTGGCCGCCGCCTTGTGCTTAACCTTGCCTTAGCCTTTCGTCACGACCTTCGCCCTTACTAGTTTTTGGCTGCATTCTCGATCTCGCTTAAGGCCATCGCTTTTATCTGTTACGCTTTATGTCTTAGTTACTCCGCCACAGGTAGCCTCCGAAGGGCTAGTTTTGCTCCACAAGTTCCTCATTTCGCCGACCAGCAGCACCTTGCAACAAGAGCTCGACCGCGAGGACGAGACCACCCCTCCAAATTCACCCTTTCGCAGGCCTACCTCTTCACAGCAATATCATAGAGCCCTATCTCCACATAGAACTTCAACGCCTTCGCAATATGGAACCCCAGCACCAGAGCCTGAATCCATTAATGAAAGCGCAGCAGAGATCAAGTCCGTAATCAAGCATGCGGGAGACCTTCTCAGATGTTATACATTGCTCGAGGAGCCTTGGCCTCAAGCTGATGCTCTTAGTATTAACGTCCGTCGGTTTTGGAGTGAGGCAAACGACCATTTTAATACAAGTCTACCAATGACCAAGGCAGCTAGGAGCGATGTGAGTGCCTCGCGCGCCTTTCGGAGGGCGTAGTGAGCCTTCGCTAACTGTTCCCATTAGGTTCAAATCAATTGTTCGCGGGTGAGATCGCACCTTGTTTTTGCAGTTAAGGATTACATGTCAAAGGATCTTTTGTATGGCTTGAGCGAGGAGAAACACCGGAGACAAAGGGTAAGAAGGTGTCCTTTCTCCTCGAGAATGACCATTCAAGTTTAATCAGCGATCTTGATAATTATACTGTAAGAGCTCTCTCCACCATTCTATGAGCCTTCGTAAAGGTACTAACAGCCATTAGACAGGCCAGCTTCACCTTTGTGCCCCGTAAATCGTTGAAGTAATATTTCTAAAATATTACAAAAGTGATAAGATGAGTCGGGCGAGGGATCCTGGTTTCATTGATGATATATCTCAGCTGCTCATTAGCCTCGTTTGCACCGCAATCTGGTTTATCTTACGATCTTGGAAAACAGACATATACGTCGAAGGGTTGAACTTTAATCCGTATCACAATCCGGATATCATGAGTAAGGCGCACCAAGCCCTCTAAAAGGCTCAAGCTGACTTCTGATAACTCCAGCTACCTATAAGAGGATGGTAAACACATGGGGGAAGAGACTCTGAACCAGAGAGAACCAAGAGGGCACACTGGAAGTAATACAAGAATCGATTCACGAGAAGGTAAATAAAAAAGGCTCAAAGGGCCTTATCTATATACTAACAAGCCTTTGAGATCGATGAGTTAAGGGGACCTAAAAAGGTTATATCTAAAGTGGGCCTGTAGGAATATGATGTTCAATTAGTTGTGGATATAGCCGCATTGAGAGCTGCAAAGGCACGCGGGAAAAAAGGGAAGGCACCAGCGACTATGGAGAAAAGTGGATTGGGGGGTGTGGGCACGGCGTAGGCAAACGAGGTATTTCAAGAGCCTACACCCGCCTCGACAGTGAATATGTGATTTTGGGGAGGACTCCTATTTTTTTGATGTATGCTATTAATAATCAAAATTGGATTTTGAGGTATCAGTAGATTAGTAATAGTTTGAAAGTGTTCGGAGCCCTCAGGAGAGCCCAGGAGGTTTGCAGGGATTATAGGAGAGCATGGGAGATTTCACTTAATCATCTAGAGTTTCCGGAGATATCAGGAGGGCTTGGTAACCCCTCAGGAGAGGACAGGAGGTTGGCAGGGATTACAGGAGAGCTTGCAAGATCTCGCTTAATCATAGTGAGTCTCGGGAGACTACAGGAGGGCTTGGGGAGCCTTCTGGAGAATGCCCTACGGAGGTTTGATTCATCCTTGGGGCTTATAAACAGAGCGTCTCCAAAGCCTCTCTAAACACTAGGAAAGACTCTACAATAAAAACTGCTTACTAGTGTAAAGGTCTGTGATATCTCACAGTCTCTTGGGAGAGGCTAACTAAGGCTCCAGAGGGTATCGGATGAGTGCCGCTTAGTATCAGGAGAGCCCTCTAAGCCTTCTTGAAGGCTCGGGAGGCTCCTGGAAAGGCTCAGGAGGCCCTCCTACGGCCGGGTAACCCCCTGGAGATCGAAAGTTTGACGGGTGTTCCCGAAGGTCTCCCACACCTCCCGCGTCTCCGGTAGGGTTAAATAGGCTTGCTGATGTAGCCATCTCTTTGGCCATCCCCTCCTCTGACCTTACTCCCCTCACCTCCCCCAACTGGCACTCTACCAACTGGGGTTACCTTTCCCCTGCTCTAAAAGACCTGCACATCCCCCCGCCTCCCACGACCAACATTGACGAATGGTTTGAAACTTCTCTCATGAACCTCACCAACCTTCTGAAAGCCCATACCCCCTCCAAAACGGTCTGCATATGGTCAAAACCGTGGTGGAATGCTAACCTCTCGCAGCTCCGCACCATTTTCCACTCAGTACAATGCGCCTGCCGAAAAGGCCGCACCCCTCCCTTCACAGCCAAGGCAGCGAAAAATGCCTACTTCAACGCAATCAAACGCGCCAAGCAAAACCACTGGAACCACTTTGCGTCCAGCGCGTCGACTAAGGACATACATCAGCAAGATTTTACAAGTCTCAGGAGATTACAGGGGTCTCAGGAGACTCAGGAGACTGTCAGGAGACTCAGGAGACTCCAGTCACAAATGGTGAAGCTTGCTGATGTATGAAAATTTAAGAAGTCCGCCACCAGGACCGCAGACCGGTTCCCCCACCCTCCCCAACTCCCCCACTCCTCACGCACTCAACGCAAACCTGGTCAACGCCTTCTTCCCCCCCCGCCAGGGCCCCCCCTCTCCCCCTCCCATCCGCTACAATGACGTCTCCATCATTACCACTGAGGAAATCGACTCCGTCCTCAGCTCCACTAGCAACCTCTCTGCACCTGGCCCCGATGGCATCTCCTACACTGTTTGGAAAGCCGTCCACAAAGCCAAACCCCTCATCCTCTCCTCCCTCCTTAACCCCCTCCTCAAGTATGGCTACCACCCCCTCACCCTTAAAAGGGCAAACGGGATCATTTTAGCCAAACCCAACAAACCCGACTACTCTCTGCCCTCCTCATACCGCATCATCATCCTCCTCCAAACCGTCTCCAAGATACTGGAAAAGGTGGTGACACTCCGCATTGCCTCCATCGTCAGAAACATGGGTCTCATCCACCCCCATCAGTGCGGCTCAGTCGCGGGCCTTTCCACCCCTGACGCCACCACCACCCTCCTCCACAATACTAGAGCCATGCAATTGGCCGGCCTCAAAGTCTCTACCTCCTCCTCGATGTCAAAGGAGGCTTCGATCACGTCCTTAAACATGCGCTCGCCCCCACCCTCACAGCCGAACAAGTCCCCCGCTACATGTTGAGCTGGATCCTGTCCTTTCTCTCATACCGTCACATCACCCTCCTCTTCAAGGAATCCCCCAAAATCTCCACCGCAGTCCAGGTCTGGATCCCACAAGGATCCCCCATATCCTCCCTCCTCTTCCTCATCTACGTAAACATCCTACACCACCAGGACCCCTATCCCGGCATTGCCTTCTCCTACGTAGACGACTTCGCAATTACAGTCGCCTCACAGTCCTACGAGGAAGACATCGCCACCCTCACCGCACACTACAATGCCCTCACCCACCTGGCCTCCCCCAAGAACATCAGCTTTTTGGTAGCGAAAACTGAGCTCATCCATTGGAGAACCCAGAGAGACAGGGGCCCCCCCTGCCACCTCACAATCATCTTGAAGGAACAGACCTTCACCCCCTCCGCCAAGGTCAAATGGATAGGCTTCTGGCTCACTCAGTCCTTCGACCCCAACACCCATTTCACCCACCGCCTCGCTGCTACCCAAGCCGCCTTCGGCCTCATCCAACACTTCTCCTCAGCCGGCAAAGGTCTCTCCTCCGCCAACTGCCTCTGCCTCGCCCAGCAAGCAATACGTCACATGCTTACGTATGGGGCAACCATTTTTACCACCACCTCGGCACTCAAGGCCCTCACAAAGTTCTGGAACTCAGTCCTACGCTGGGCCATAGGATGCTTTAGGGCCACCAACCTCAAAGCCCTCTATATCGAAACGGCATCCCCCCCCCTCGACCTATACCTCACCTTCCTAAAGTCCAAGTATGCCATCCGCATAGTGCTAGCCTCCCCACTCAACAACCCCGTAACCGGGAGGTCCTCCAGGAACTTCCCCACCTCATCTACCACGCGCACTCATTCCCAAGCCTCCCTCCTCAGGGGGTGCCCCAACCCACCCCGCAGATGGGACTCCAACGCCGTTAAGGGCGTCGCCCCCCTCCCCATCGAAAAACTTGCCGCTCTCATCCGCCCCCTAATCGAGGAAGAGCACTCCAAGGACAGACAAGCCCATAGGGCTAAGAAACTCCTTATCTCACACTGGGAGGCGGCCTACTTCCCACCCCCCTACTACAACTTCTCCCCCTCTCTGAAAGTCCCTGTCTTCACCTGCCTCCACAAATTCACCACATCCAGGATCCACCAGATGAGAACAGCTAAGAGTTACCTGAGGGCGCATAAATCCTGGATCAACATCACCTGCCCCGACATCTGTCCACGCTGCGAGCAAGAACCTGAAACAACCACCCATGCCATCCTCACCTGTCCGGCGAGAGAAAGTGAAGGAGCCCTCAACCTCCCCCACACCTCCTCCCTTGATGAGATTTGGGACAACCTCCCCCTCTCCCTGGCCCTCGCAGCCTACATTTCCGTTACCAGGACCAACTACACAACCTCACACCCACCCTCTCCGCTCCTCTCAGGGTCGGACTACTCCACCCTCAGCTGACTCTCATTCACCAGCTTCTGAACCGGCCCCAAGGGCACCCACCCCACCAAAGCCTAATATTAGGCACCGAGCCACAGGCTCAGAGGAACCAGCAGAGGAAGGTTAGCCCACCGGCGGTCTCCTATGTACTTCTACTCGCGTTTCTCTTCGTTATCGCTCAACCTGACTTTTCATTTGTCTTCTCTTTGTGTCTTGTTTCTTCAGTGCCATCTTTCTGTTTTTTTTTTAGGGGACGTTCAGTTTGTATCACGATAGGGGTTAGGTCTTTTATGCCATAGTCTTCGACTGCACGCAACATTTGTATCACGTTGCGAGGCGAGGACGGGGACTAAACAAGCCAAGGTGAACCACCGAGGCAGGACTAGGTCGAGAGCGAGTAGGGAGGCTAGGGGACGATGAAATTGACGGGGGAACTATGGGCAAAGGTCGGGGCGGAGGTACGAGGAGATGGTTTTGATGTTCCCGCGGGGGCAGCACAGCCAATCGGGACTATGACTAGGAGAGAGAGAGAGAGAGAGAGAGAGAGAATATATTCTAAACGAACAGAAACTAAGCGACGCCTAAGATTACAGGAAGGTTGCGTGAAGAAGAAAGGAGAAGAAGAGAAGTTCTACAAGCGAGGGAGAGAGCTCCCTATATATAGCCTAGGAAATCCATCGCTGGCTCATCCCGTAGAACCCCGTAGAACCCAAAGAAATCCCTCATTACAAATACCTGCATACCGTTGACTTATGGAACCCTGCAACCGAAACCCATAGAACAAAGCAAACCCTGACTAATCCTTCTTCCCGCAACAGCGCTCGATATTGTATCACGCCGTGACAATTTGTACCTAGAAATGAAATGACATGATTTAAAAAAAAAAAAAAAGTACCTACTGCAATACACTACCTATCATATATGAAACCATCATGGAGTTTTGTTTGTTTACCACTAGACTCCCAAAATATTTTTGAAAATTAGAATATCAGCTTGAAATACACAATGATTGAAGGTGTTATTGAAGGCAGAAACTGCTTTAAATCTGGGATATGTGGCTTTGAGCATAAGAATAGCGATTTCAGTATTATACTGTATATATCAATAAGCTACTACAGCCGCCTCTTGTTATAGCAATACTGCATATAGTGATATTCACATTATACGGATGATATGTGCCGGTCCCAATTTTTTACTATGGGATTTAGTGATAATTGTATATAAGGATATCACTAAGTATTTGAGGTAACTTTATATGGGCATCCTTATAACAAGAGAATGTTTTTGTGGTAGGTGTCGTCTCTGAACCAACCTGCATCAGCCAACCTGAATGGTCTTCTCAGACGTTACCGGCACTCAGGGCGCATCAGCAAGCCTTACCATTTGTGACTGGAGTCTCCTGAGTCTCCTGACAGTCTCCTGGTCTCCTGAGACCCCTGTAATCTCCTGAGACTTGTAAAATCTTGCTGATGCGCTCAGGGCGCTGTGAAGACAAACTCCATCTCCGGAGGTCTTACCCTACCTCAGGCCGTGCCTGGGTGAGGATCCGCACGCTATGACCTCCTGATGCATATCACTCCCTCCTGGCGTACTCTATATTCCCCTGGTGCTCTACCCTTCTCCTGATACCCCCTGGTATCTTGTTAAATGCTGTTGAAGACACCGAGATACCCCTGGCTTCACCTGAAGGATATGGAGTTGATCTGGAGCCGCCTGACGCTCTCACCCCTCACCTTGAATTAAGAGCATACTTTAGACGCCCTCAAGTAATATTCCTATTGCACAACGCTCTCATAGTACTCACGATACCTCTGGTAGCTATTGGTGGTTGAATTCCGCTACTAATAATACATTCACGTCCACCAATCTCTAAACACTCAATAATATAAAAAAAATAATAAAAAAAATAGTAATATCAAGCGTGCAGTACACATCATGCCTATAGGTTTCCAAAAGCCCAGAGAGCTATCGCGATATCTCGTAGGAAGTTGCTCTTCTCATTCATCTCGCTCGAGATCCTGTTTATCCTGCTCTGACTCAACCAAGAGCTCCTGTTCTTCCTCCTTCTCCTCAGACTCATCTCAGACATCGACGTGAACTTCCCGCAGCTGGGCGCCAACAACATCCAGATCAAGACTGTCCTCACCGTTAATCCCCTGTGATGCTCCTGGAGTCACCATGGTCCCCCTTCTAGAATTCCGGAATGCTGCCAGATCTTCAGCGAGAGCATCATCATCTTCCTTGAGACCTTCTACTGGTATTACCTCCAGCACGATCCCTTCTTGTCTCTTATCTATTTCCAAGGTTAGTATGTTTCGGCAAAATCATTCTGGTATAAAAAACTACCATATCCTGAAGATTCTCCTTAATCAACTCTAGCATTCTAGCCTGATTTTCCAGTGTCCGGTTTATCCATGTGTTTGTCATTCTCTTGAATGTCTCTGGGGTGCACGCCAAATCAGTATGAATATTCCCGATAGCTTCCTAAGCGGTGGCTATTACTTACTCACAACCATCTCATTCCCAGACTGAAAGTGGTCTGGTTTCACGTAAACCCCTGTAGACCAGGCACGCAACCCATGCCAAATTGCAGTAGCCACCAAACAGATTAGGGTAGGGTTTATTCACTCGAGAAATTTGGGATCTCTGACTCCTCGCATCCGGATACCTTCAAAGAATTTATAATATAAAGTATCAACTATCTCTGGTGCTAGGAACTGGCAACTATACTCCTAATAGGTGTGAGAGTTATACTCAATGCTCTGGCGGGTATGTGGAATTCCCACCTCGTAGTGATCGGGATAGCTGATGAAACGGTCATTCTTCAAAAGATACTGGACACGGCTCACCCGTTCACATGGTATTAGGAGCTTAGCAAACCTATAAACAAATGAGTCGTCGAGCCGCCTTTTCACTTCGTGCATCAAATGTGAACGATCTCGGGAGTGAAGACTTCTAACCTACGCTTATATAAAATTTCTCAAAACATTGGGGAGTACTGCTAGAGCAGTCGGGAATCTTGCTAGAGTACTTGCCTACTTAATGATAATCTCATCGATATTTGTTTTACACCCCACAGTGTTACTAGCCTTTTTCCACATATTTATTGATAGAACCGTTAGTCTTGCCGCGCACGGGAACGGTTCACGGAGAAGAGTATGCTCCCCGATCAATAAACTACACTCACATTCTACTCTCTGACCCTCAAGGGATAATACACTAGCACTCCTGGAATTTTGCGCTTTGCCTGACTGGTTTTTCTGAGAGCTCCCAGAGCTATCGTCAGTGCCTTCTTGGGGTAGGCTTGGATAAGGGTAGAGAGTGCTCGGAGGGAGCATATGCGGGGCGACCCGGGAGAGCACGTAGTCATCTATTGTGTCCTCACTCTCGGGGACCAAGCAGGCCCGCTCGCGAGGCGCGGGGCTACTCAAGGGGGCAGGTCAGTAAGGTCGAGGTTGACTCGGGGGAGGATAGAGAGTGCTCAGAGGAATTTGGGGAGAGCTCGAAGGCATCTGAGGAGAGCTTAGAGGCATATCTTTCCCAAATCCGCTAGGCAATGGTGAAGATGGAAACATCCCGTGCGCTGGGTCACGATAAGCAGGCGAAAAGAATTGCATCGACATAGGTTAGGAGTCAATAATATGGACAGGAGGCGCCTCTGGTGCCCGGGAAGCACCCGCGGAAGCTGCTGGAATAGTCCTGGGTTCTACTGGATTATTGGTGGAAGTTCGCCCTGGTTTTTACATTGATTTAGCAGGCGGCCGATTGCCTTTCTAACTCGTCATCATTAAACCTTAGCAGAACCAATCAAATCAAGGACAAGAGCCACATTCACAAACCTCAACTACGTGAAGATTAACGTCTGATGAGGCAATTGCTTCTGCGGCTGCAGCTGTAGGGTTCTTTAGTGCTTTTGCCAATGCTCTCGCAGTTGCGGGGGGCACTGATGGAGGCTTTTTTCCACTCATTTGGCTTCCCTGCGATGAGGTCGGATTTACAGCCTCCTCATCGTCTTCAGAGCTTTCATGACAGCTCTCAGCGGGGTCTTCATATTCGGATTCGATGCTATTAACATCCTCTATAACATTTGCTTCAGGTTCAGCGTTAATCATACTGTTTTCATGGTCCTCGGAGGCATGAATCGTCACTCTCCGTGAGTCATCCCCATGCCTCTTAGAGTATCTTCGGGTATGTAAAAGGCTTTTGTAAGGGGTTGCTGATAGGGGGTGTTGGGGAGATGGGGGGGGGTGCTGTTGAAGGTCTCCTAGTCGTTCTGGGTGGGGGCATTGCCAGTGGCACTTGAGGTATTTCCTATCACGGCGTGATACGATATCGAGCACGGTTGCGGGAAGAAGGATCAGTCAGGGTTTCTCTTATGTTCTATGGGTTTCGGTGGCAGGGTTCTATGAGTCAACGATATGCAAGTATTTGTAATGAGAGATTTCTTTTGGGTTCTACGGGGTTCCACGGGATGAGTCAGCGATGGAGTTTCTAGACCATATATAGGAGGCTCTCCCCCTCGCTTGTAGGATTTCTCTTCTTCTCCTTTCTTCTTCGCGCAACCTTCCTGTCATCTTAGGCGTCGTTTAGTTCCTTCTCGTCTCAAATATATTCTCTCTCTCTCTTAGCCATAGTCCGTTGGTGGCCCTACCCCCGTGGGGACGTCGGGACCATCTCGCCTCGCCTTCGCCTTGACCTCCGATCATAGCCCCTCCTCCGTCCCTACCATCCATCTCGCCTCCATACTTGTTCTCACACTAGCTCCGCCTCGGTGGTTTGCCCTGGCTTGTTTAGTCCCCGTCCTCGCGTAGCACCGTGATATATACAAAGACCACTGTACCATAGGGCTAGTTTTTTTTTTTGTTTACATCATACTCGCATGCAGCTCTAAGGCTATGGCGACGCACTATTTTATCCCCAGAATACTCCTCCAACCGCCGCCAACAAAAGGAAAAGAAAGAAACATTATCACGCCTTATCACGGTGGCAGGCGAAGACGAGACTAAACGAGCCAAGGTACACCGTTCATCCCCCTCCTAGTCAAAGCATCTGGTTTTCCCCCTTGTTTCCCTGGTCGGAATTGTATAATGAAATTAAAACGGGATAAAAACTCTGACCAACGTGTCTGTCGTCGGTTCAATAGTTTAGTTGACATAAAGTATTCAAGATTCCTGTAGCCTGCCAGGACCTTTATGGGGAAGGGGACTGTTTCCAGGAAGTAGCGCCACTCCTCAAACCCCCGAATGATTGCCAATAGTTCTTTATCGTAGATTTCGTAGTTACATTCTGCCAGCGTGTGTTTCTTCGAGAAGAAGGCCACTGGGTGAAGTATTCCTTCGTCATCTCTTTGGGACATTATGGCAGCCAAGACATAGTCCGATGCGTCTGTCTCTACTATGATTTCACGCTCGGGGTTGAAGTGTCTGAGTATGGGTGCCGTGGTGAATGCTAACTTTAGGCCATCGAAAGCTTTTTGGGTTTTCTCAGTCTATTCAAATTTTACCCCCGTCCTAGTTAGAGCTGTTAGAGGGGAGACAACTCTGGAGTATACATAGATGAATCTTCGATAGAAGTTCGCGAAGCCTAAGAATTCCTGTACGTCTTTCAGACAGGTAGGTGTTTCCCAATCTTTAATGGTGGCCAACTTCTTTTCGTCCATCTTAATTCCTTTGGGAGTGAGACCAAATCCAAGGTACATTGTTTCGTTGACGTGCCATTCGCATTTCTAGGGTTTCAGGTGTACTTCGTGTTGATCCAGGATCTTAAGGATCTTGTGACCATGGATCTTATGTTCTTCTAGTGTGGCGGAATAGATAAGTATATTGTCCAGGTACGCCGTTGCAAAGTGATCGAGGTGTGGACGGAGCATGTCGTTTACCCCGTGTTGGAAAGCTGCGGGCGTATTGGTGAGGCCAAATGGTATGACTGTATATTCGAAATTGTCATATCTGGTCCTGAATGCTGTCCTCTATTCATCCCCCTCTTTAATTCTTACATCAGCAAGATTTTACAAGTGTCAGGAGATTACAGGGGACTCAGGAGACTCAGGAGACTGTCAGGAGACTCAGGAGACTCCAGTCACAAATGGTAAAGCTTGCTGATGTAGTTGGTGGTATCCGTTGCATAGGTCAAGCTTGGTGAAGTATTTCGCGGCAGAGATGCCCATGAATATTTCCGGAGTCAATGGTAGTGGGTGACGGTTCTTCACTGTTACTGCGTTCAACTTTCTATAGTCTACACAGAGTCGGAAGATCTGTCGGCTTTCTTAACAAACAGTACTGGAGAGCCCGCTGGGGAGGTGCTATGGCGGATCTTCCCACTGGAGAGATACTCTGCTAGTTAATCTCTGAGTGCTTGCAGTTCTAGCCACATCATCACATACATAGGTCCAAAGGGTACTGTCTTTCCTTCCTGGATGTCGATAGAGAGGTCATACTCAGGTCGGCGGAGTGATAGTCCTGCAGCTTCGGGTTCATTGAGGAGGTGGGGAAAATTGCGGTATTCAGTTGGTACGAGGGCATGAGGGTCCTTTGGTGATTGAGTGAGGAGATCATCAGGAGCCTTGAGAGTGGTTGTGTATAATTGCATTCCCTTTCTCTGCTTATTGAGTAATCAGTGGAACGCGTATGATGTGATGATGGAGATCTTGGTGGTTGGTCTAATGGGGGGTTCAATAGAGATACCCCTGGCGGTGACTTTGGTGTGGTTGAGGGAGCAGTGTTTGATGCAGGCTGAGGAGTTGAATTGGATTTCATTGGTGGCAGGGAGGATTGTTGTTGCGTGTCTGCGCATCCATAGGAGGCCCATGACAATGGGGTAGTGTCCTAACTGGGTGTCAAAGAAGGGGGCTTCTTCCCTGTGTCCATTTATGTCTAGGCTGAGGATGACTTTGTGGGTAACCTTTCCTGATTCAATAGGTCTACCGTCTATTACGTCTATGTGTCGTGGTATCACGGCGTACCATAAGCTACGGCGGAGGAAAGGATATTGTGGAATCAGGTCTCGGGTCTAGGATTTCTCTTTGGTGTTCTATGGGTTTCCGTTACACGGGTTATGAGTCATGCCTGGACAGGGGTTAGGAGTTGTATATATAGTCGGCTATGAACCTTCCCTTTGTCTTTTCTCTTCTTTCCTTTCCTACGCAACCTTCCTGTTATCAACTCTACGTTCTAGTTTCTTTAGTTGTTACTTGTTCCTCGTTCTCCGAATAGAATACGTCACTACCTTTAGTCATCCTCGTTCTCGTCTTCTTCGTCTTCGCCGCAACTTCTACCATAGTCTCTCGACTATAGTCTTGGTCCATGACCGTCGTCGTGTCTTCTACTGGTATCTCCGTCTACATCACTTCGCGCAGCCATTTGGACTCTCTGCGACCTTGCTCACCGGTTAAGTAGCTTCCGTCATTTCTTAAATGCCCTCGTCCTCGCCTCGGTTGTGAACCTTGGCTTGTTTAGTTATAGTCTCCGCTTGCGTAACACTAAGGTTGCGTCTCGCGCCAACCTTCACAACCCGCCTCGCTTAGCGCCGATGCCACCATGGTGCGACCTCAGCTGGGCGTCACGTGAGGACTGTCGCCTCTCGTCTTCTCCCCGGTCCCCGAATCTTCTTTCCTGAGCGGAAAGGATTCTGTTACCTCGGCCTCGTTCCCCAAGCCCATTGGTTCAACATGGGCCATCGATCGTCCCGACCTCCGCCTGGCCCTCCGCCAATACGCTGAAATATGTTCGTTGCTGCCCACGCCAAGCGCCACCTTTCACTCAACCTCTTGCCGGTCAGCCCATATCGCACCCACCACCGACGCCCATACCTCAACACGACACCGGTGCCATCATTCGTGGGCCTTTCAACCCACCTCGCCAACCACACCATCGGCCGCCTGCACGCCGGTCATTAGTCCCCGTCAAGGCCTCGAGCTGAATTCTGGGCACATATGGCCCACTACTCCACCGATGAGGACTGCGGTCCTGAACTCACGGAGGCTCACAGCCTCATCTCCAATGCCTGGTCAGATTGACCAACCTCCCCGACACCCCTCAAGACCACAGGAACTCCGCCAGAGACGCCCATGAAGAGGTCATCACCGACCTCAACCAAGAAATCGCCGACCACGCCGAGGGATCCTGGTCAAGAAGAACAACTTCGTACTGCCCCACCAAGACGCCCACCAAGACGCCACCGCCGACTTGACTCGCCGCCATGAAAAAGACATCCGAATCTAATCCCAGGCCAACGCCACCATCGCCGACCTCCGCCTCCGCACTCCACCAACCAAAGTTCCCGCCGCCGCCCCAACTCCCCGCTATTCGCCCCGCACCCAGGATCCTCAAGACCTCGACAGCTGACAAGAACAAACCAGTTGAACAAATGTCCCCCAAGCCGGCGCTAAAAGGTCAGCCCCTTTGGTAGAAAAAGGCAAACCAAAGGGGCTAGTCCCGCCACCCACCTTCGTAGTCTCCGCTGCCGCCGTGTCCGAGGACAAGATGTCCGAAGACCAACTAGTCGTCACATGCTCCGTCTCCCAGAACTCTGTCTCCTTCATGCCTACCTATGCCCTCATAGATACGGGAGCGTCAGGTTACGCATTCATTGACCAGGATTTCGCAACCAAGCACGGCCTCACCCTGACACCCTTGAAGAAACCACGCCTGCTTGAGGTAATCGACGGCAGACTAGTAGAATCAGGGAGGATCACCCACGTTGCCAGGCTCTCACTGGATATCCACGGACATCAGGAAACCGCCTGCTTCTTCGTCACCAAGTTGGGACATTACCCCATCGTCATGGGTATTCCTGATGCGCACCACGACTCGCCTCCGCCCCTAAGTGCAAATCAGGTCATCTTCGACTCTGATTTCTGCGCCAGAACTGCTCTGTCTCCGCCTCCGTCACGGCTCAAGGAATTCGATCTTGCCCCCGACAGCCCGCCATACACATCGCAGCTATCGGGCGCCCCTTCAGAGGTCTCGCCCGCAGACGCCAAAACCATCTCTTTCGCGCCCTCCGCCATCAACGGCTCGCCAGGAACCCCGCCCACCCCTAGCCAACGCATTCCAGGAACTAACAGAGTTCAAGTCGCTGTTCCAAGAATCCAACGCCACGCCTCTGCCGCCATCGCCTCACGACCTGAAGATAGTACTACAGGATGGAAAGCAGCCCCCTTCGCCCGCCATTGGAATGTCCCGACCAGAACTACAGGCTTTATGCGAGACTACATCACGGAGAACCTCGAAAGGATTCATCCGCTACTCGAGTCCTTCGCTGGTGCCCCCGCCCTGTTCGTCAAGAAGGCTGATGGATCTGTTCGCTTATGCGCGACTATAGGAAGCTGAATGAGATCACGGTCAAAACCGACATCCTTGCTTCATCCCGAGACGCTGTCTCGCTCTGTCCGCCAAGATTATACTAAGTTAGACCTCAGGTGGGGATACCATCAGATTAGGATCCAGGAGGGTGATGAGTGGAAAACCGCCTTTAGGACCCGTTATGGCCACTTCGAGTACAATGTCATGCCTTTCGGTCTGACCAACGCCCCCGCCACCTTCCAACACTGGGTTAACGACCTGCTCCGTCCCTACCTCGACCACTTCGCCACGGCTTACCTCGACGACATCTTGATATACTCTGAAACTTTGGAGGAACATAAACAGCATGTTAGACAAGTCCTCAAAGTTCTACAGATCCACGATGTCCACCTCAAACCGGAAAAGTGCGAGTTCTACGTCCAGGAGACCAAATACCTCGGCCTGATCATCACCCCGGAAGGCATCAAGATGGACCCTAGCAAAGTTTCGGCAGTCACGGGATGGGAAACACCCACTAAGCTCAGGGAAGTCCAGGAGTTCTTAGGGTTTATGAATTTCTACCGACGCTTCATATACGCTGCATTCGCAGAGTTTCCACTCACAGCATTGACCAAGAAGGACGAAATTCCAGTGGTCCCCAAAAGCAGAGGAGGCGTTTCAGAAGCTCAAGGATGCTTTCACCTCGCCCGTACTGGCACACTTCGACACGAAGGAAACCATAGTAGAGACCGACGCTTCCGACTATGCTCCGCTGAATCATGTCCCAATATGATGATCAAGGAATCCTGCACCCAGTGGCTTCTCCAAGAAACACTCACCAGCGGAATGTAACTATGAGATCTACGACAAGGAACTACTAGCAGTCATCAGATGCTTCGAATGGCTGCTCAAATCTAGAGGGTCCAAATTCCCAATCAAAGTCCTTAGCGACCACCGAACCTCAATACTTCATGTCCACCAAGCTCCTCAACCGCCGCCAAACCCGGTGGGCCGAATTCCTATCTCGCTTCGACTTCGTCATCAAATTCAGGCCAGGAAAACAAGGTGGAAAACCGGATGCACTCACCAGGAGGTCAGGAGACCTACCTAAGGAAGGGGATGAACGTTCTCACACACCAGTCGCAAGTCGTGTTGAAAAAGAGGAATCTAGATGCAGGAGTCAAGCTAAGTTTGTTCGCGGGTTCTTTGTTAAATGAATCCGCTGAAGGAACGCCCACTGTAAAAGAATTATTGACCCAGGCTTACCAAGTTGACAGTTTCCCACACCAAGTCCTCACCATGCTCCGCAATGGCACCAAGCACTCCAAGAAGATCTCGCTAGCAGAATGCACAGAGACGGAGGAAGGCTTCCTGCTTTACAGGAATGCGATCTACGTCCCCGACTTCGACGAACTCCAGCTACGCTTGCTACAGGAACACCACGACAAGCCCTCCGCCGGACACCCAGGACGGGCCAAAACCCTCGAGCTCATCAGTCGCAATTATTACTGGCCCAACATGAGGAAGTATGTCGACCGTTACGTCCTGAACTGCAGTACCTGTTCTCGTAGCAAAGCCTCTCGCAATGCCCTACAAGGTGTCCTCCGCCCATTATCGGTACCAAAAGGCCCCTGGACCGATGTATCGATGGATTTTGTCACGGGACTCCCGACGTCACAAGGATTTAATGCTATCCTAGTTGTCGTCGACCGCCTGACCAAGATGCGACACTTCCTACCGTGCACGGAGGAGTCCAACGCTATTGATGTAGCCAACATGTACCTAGAATCAGTATGGAAACTGCATGGCTTACCGGAAACCATAGTCTCGGACCGCGGAACACAGTTTACAGCAGAGTTCTGGAAAACTTTATGTGACCGTCTGGAAATCGCACCCCGCTACAGCACAGCCTTCCACCCTCAGACGGATGGCCAAACAGAAAGGATTAACGCAATCAAAGCAATACCTTCGGGCCTACGTCTCTTACCAACAGGACGATTGGGTCAAGTACCTACCCATGGCAGAATTCGCTACCAACAACCACGTCTCCGAAACCACCAAGCTGTCCCCGTTTCAGGCAAACTATGGGAGAAACCCACGAATGTCGTTCGCTCCCCTACGGCATGGATCCATATCACGGCGTGATACGATATCGAGCACGGTTGCGGGAAGAAGGATTAGTCAGGGTTTCTCTTATGTTCTATGGGTTTCGGTTGCAGGGTTCTATGAGTCAACGCCATGCAGGTATTTGTAATGATGGATTTCCTTTGGGTTCTACGGGTTTCTATGGGATGAGTCAGCGAAGGGTTTTCAGGGCTATATATATGGGGGCTCGTTCCCTCGCTTGTAGGACTTCTCTTCTTCCCCTTTCTTCTTCACGCAACCTTCCTGTCATCTTAGGCGTCTTTAGTCTTTGCTTGTCTAGAATATATTCTCTATCTTAGCCATAGTCCCTTCGGTCGTGTTGTCCCACGGGGACGTTAGACTACCTCCTCGCACCCTCGCCTCGTACCTAGCCCTTCGCCCTTCGTCCCAAGTCCCCCGACCGCCCCCTCTCCCACATAGTTCACTACCTCGCTTCCCATAGTTCAGCCTTGGTGGTTCACCTTGGCTCGTTTAGTCCCAGTCCTCGCTTAGCCCCGTGATAATCCACGACCAAGGAAGACCAAGCCAATGGTATGGTTAGAGACATGGCTCGGGTGTTCGAATTCCTACGCGACGAGATGTTCAGGGCTCAGAAAATTCAGGAAGACTCGGCAAACGCGAATAGAACCCCGGCCCCTAGATATGTAGTAGGAGACAAGGTTTTCCTCTCAACGCGAAACATTGAAACCAAGCGACCCTCGAAGAAACTCGACTAAGCCAAGATCGCCCCTATGTGGTCAAAAAGAATGGTCACCCCATACAGATGAACTCAGCCTCCCGCTTCACGAAAATCCATCCGGTGTTTCACGCCTCACTCCTGTCCTCGCTGCCAACAACCCCGCCTCAGGTCAACGACACCCGGTCCAGAACGGAGGACGAGAGCGCGCGGAGAACGAGCCAGCGACGACGCAAAGAACGAGGGAACCGAACCCGTAAGAACGGTGGAAAGAACACAGGTGGAAGACAACAGAGAGCACGGAAAGACGGCGATACGTATCGGCACACACGATACGAGACATTATAGAGACGACTATGACAGACTACGAGGATGACTAAGAGTGACGACATATTCCAAGAGACGGGATGAATCGAGTGATGACTATATATACAGTTCCCAATCCCTGTCCCGGGATGACTCATAACCCGTGTAACGGAAACCCATAGAAACCCAAAGTGAAAACCCGAACCCGAGAACCCATTCCGCAATATCCTGTCCTTCGCAGTAGTCTGTGGTACGCCGTGATATTCACGCCGACGCTACGGCCACTTGGAATATTTGGTCAGGTATACTGGTTACGACGAGCCATCATGGCAGCCTCCCTCCGACTTAGAGCATGCCCCTGGTCTAGTGCAGAACTTCCACGACAGGTTTCCACGAAAGCCTATGCCTACCAGGAGTTAGGCCTGGAGGAGGACCTAATCTATCACGGCGCACTATGTTTCACGGCGGAGGAAAGCGATATTGTGAATCGGCCTCGGTCTAGGATTTCGGTGTTCTATGGGTTTCACACGGTTATAAGTCATCCCCGACAGTTAGGAGTTGTATATATAGTCGGCCATGAACCTTCCCTTTTCTTTTTCTTCTTCCTTTCCTACGAACCTTCCTGTTATCAACTCACGCTCTAGTTTCTTTAGTTGTTACTTGTTCCTCGTTTCTCCTAATAGAATACGCCACTACCTTTTTAGTCATCCTCGTTCTCGATTGCTACTTCGCCTAGCTTCTACCATAGTCTCCTCGCTTAGCTATAGTCTTAGTCCATGACCATCGTGCGTGTCTTCTACTGGTATCTCCGTCTACATCACTTCGTACGCACAGCCATTTGGACTCTCTGCCCCACGACCTTGCTCCTCGGTTAAGTAGCTTCCTCGTCGCTCTTC
This sequence comes from Morchella sp. 2018-W16, assembly GCA_024713755.1. Lineage (NCBI taxonomy): Eukaryota > Fungi > Ascomycota > Pezizomycetes > Pezizales > Morchellaceae > Morchella > Morchella sp. 2018-W16. The sequence continues at coordinate 629,675 of JAMGYY010000014.1, read as the reverse complement.
GTCTCGTGCCCTCGTCCTCGCCTCGGTTGTGAACCTTGGCTTGTTTAGTTATAGTCTCCGCTTCGCCCCGTAACACGTGGGGGGATGAGGGGGATTGTCTCAAGTTTGTGGTGGCATACGAAGTCTTTATCTATGAAAATGTATTGTGAGGCGCCAGTATCAATGAGGGCATATGATGGGATGAAAGAATCTTTATTTTGAGAAATAGAACAAGTTACGACTAATTGATTCCCATCCATATCCTTCTCTGAAACTGAAAACCCAGAAATCGAAATCCTAGAAAAATCCTTTAACCGTCCCTGGAGTTAGCCACTCAGTCCAGGGAAAAATCTTTAAACGCCTCATCACCGGAGACTCTTTCTTCCTTCTCTTCATTTCTAATGTCTACCCTACCTCCCCTCATCCTGTGGGCTGGGTTCCTGGGGGGCAGCGCTTGTGGGCAGTCCCGAATGAGGTGTCCCACACCTCCAGAATTGTAACATCTATTTTCTACCCGGTGGGCCTCCCTTTCCTGGGGGTCCAGGCGGCCATGACCAGTCGACAAACCCATAGGGACTGTTCCCCCAGGTGTATGGGACGGGTGAGGGGCGGCAGGAGCGGCGGCAGGAGGACTACAAGCAGGAGGGGGGTAGCGAGGTATAGGGGGGGCCGGAGCGGAGTACATCAGCAAACTACCATTTGTGACTAGAGCCTCCCAACAGTCTCTTGGGTCTCCTGAGAGTCTCCTGAGAGTCCTGGATATTTTTTGAGTCTCCTGAGGCTCAGGAGACTTCAGGAGACAAATGAAGTCTTGCTGATGTGATACGATATTGAGCACCATTGCGGGAAGAAGGATTAGTCAGGGTTTCTCTTATGTTCTATGGGGTTCGGTTGCAGGGTTCTATGAGTCAACGGTATGCAGGTATTTGTAATGATGGATTTCCTTTGGGTTCTACGGGGCTCTATGGAATGAGTCAGCGATGGATTTCCTAGGCTATATATAGGGAAATCTCTCTCTCGCTTGTAGGACTTCTCTTCTTCTCCTTTCTTCTTCACGCAATCTTAGTATTATCTTAGGCGTTTTTCGTCTTTAGTCGTTCAGAATATATTCTCTCTCTCTTCCCCATAGTCCCGTCGGTTGTGCTGCCCCCACAGGGTCTCTAAGACCGTCTCTTAGTACCTTCCCCTCGACCTTCACCCATAGCCTCCTCGCCCCTTGCCCGCTCTCACCCTCGCTCTTACCCTAGTCAGCCTCGGTGATTTGCCGTAGCTTGTTCAGTCCCCATCCTTATTTAGCACCGTGATACATTGGTTGAGGTGGCAGTGGTGGCGGTAGGGGTCGTAGTGGTGGCTGTGTCTCTTCTGGGACTTCTTTCATTCTGCAATCAGATCCGTGTTCCGATCAGAGGTAATTTTCTGTCTCTGTGTCAGAGGGGGGTCATCGTCTATCTCGCTGTCTATCTCAATTTAGTTTATTTCTGTCTCTGCTTCAGCTGGTGGTCTGGTCTCGGTGGGTACCCTCGGAGGGGGGTATTGCTGTAATCTTTTTGCCAGGTCATGAACTTGTCACATCAGTTCATTATTTTTCTTCAATAGAGAACTAATGTTCCGTCTTAGTCTCGTAATCTGCTCTAACTGCTGGGTCTGCAGGGCAGAGTAGGTAGCCATGAGTTTCTGAATACTCATGGCTTTGTTTTCTCTCTAGTTGGTTGACATGTGCGTCTTCTAGGTAGCTGTCTAATTGTTATATCTCATGGTGAAGCCTAAGGGGTACTTGAATGGAGTTTTCTGATTGGTGGGAAACTCGAGAGCAGGGTATTTCCTGGTGTTGGGGGGGGATACTTGTCAACTTCTGATTGGTCGGTTCGTACTGCACGTTGGTTGTCAAGGGAGAGCTTACAATAGGGCTAGTAAGGCCGTACCAAATTTGACAGACCGCCTGTAACTCCCACTATCGCTCTCACGGATGAAATTTGTCAAATTAGCGACCTGGTCCGTACCACCCCTGCCGCTCAACCTCAGCTGAGCGAGTTCTTCCTACCAGTAAGTAATTCATCTCTACCAGTACAGTATCGGAAATCAGTTCACTTCTAACAACTATCAGTTCATCACGTCAGGCCGGCTTCCTTTGGAAGAACTACCACAAGCTCCAGTTAGGAGGAGGTATCGCCGAGACAAAACCCTGAGAGTCTTAGTTTCAGAATCCAATAAGGAAGTGCTCAACAACCCGAAGTGGAAGGACAAGCAAATGAGCCCTACTGGCCGTTACCTAGAGAGTATCATGATTCCAAGGTGTTGCTGCCGGAAGGAATGGCAAGTAGCAACCATGCGTTCTCTAGTGATTATTGGTCTAATAGGAATTTAAGAGGATTGCGGCTTGACACCTCTTGATTTGTTTGAACTTTTCTGGACCGATGGAGTGATAGAGACATTATCACAGAACACCAATGCTTATGCATCCCTACAGGAAGCAGATACTCTCTATTCTATTCATCAACCCACTAGGAGGAGATGGAGAGCAACAACCCCGCAAGAAATTGGGATTTTTTTAGCAATCTTAATCGCCATGGGTGTATTTAGGTACAAGTCACCTTCAGACATTTGGAAGCGGCAGGGTGGTGTTAGGATAAATGTGAACAGGTAGCAGAACGATGATCTGAGTCCAATATCCAAATCTATGTCCAATAACCGATTCTTTCGAATCAAATGATACTTCCACATCTCACCCCCAAACAAGGAAATCAACGCTGATAATTGGTGGGAAAAGTTGGAGCCATTGAATAGTATGTTAAGAGAGAGTTGCAGAAAGTACTTTTTGCCATCTAGCAATGTAACAGTTGATGAAATGATGATTCGCATCAGCAAACTACTATTTGTGACTGGAGCCTCTCGGCAGTCTCCTGGGTCTCCTGAAAGTCTCCTGAGAGTCCAGCATATTTTTTGAGTCTCCTGAGGCTCAGGAGACTTCAGGAGACAAATAAAGTCTTGCTGATGCGGTTTAGTGGACGCAGCAAACACACAGTGCGCATACCAAATAAACCAATAATGAAAGAATATAAGGTTTTTGCGATCAGCAATCATAGATATACAATGAACTGGCGATTTCACTTAAGAATTAAGGGTATTGCAGAGCTTTTTACTTCATATCAAGAGTCTATTGGTTTGCCAACTACGGTTGTGGTTGTTTATCAATTAGAAGAATAGACATTACCCTATCAACAACACGATTTTGTCGTATATATGGACAACCTTTTTTAGTACTGTACCACTTTTCTTGAAACTACGGAATATAGCTATAGGCGCTTGTGAAACCGCAAGAGTCCAATCTGCACGATTTCCTAACAAATACAACAATGAATCGAAATATATTCCTTGGAATTTTGTTTCAGGTGGATCTGTTAGCTGTACAATGGCAAGATAACAATCATATTCACATGCTATCGACGATTCATGTCTTGTCCGCTAGAGTACCACGACTACGTAAACGACCAAGAACTACGAGCACAAGCGGACGATTAGTTAGAACAGCATTTGGCAACTATACGATGACTATTGAAATACCTAAGATTATTAATGACTACAATTATAATAAAGGTGGAGTTGATCTAGCAGATCAATACTGTAGTTATTTCTTTACTCAATTGATTTCACGCCGGAATTGGCTTCCTTTCTTTTTTTAGTTACTAGATACCACTACAGTCAATGTATTTCTTATGCATAGATCATTGGAATCGGGTACCCAGGCATTGGCAAAAAGTACTTCACCTCACAAGCAGTTCCGGGTTCAGCTTGCTGGTCAGCTCGTTGAACGTTACGCAAAATTCTCAGCAGCACAATACCAAAGAAATCGCTGGTACAGGAGAAAGACAACAGTTCTCCGCTACAGCAGAATTTATGGGGTTTTAGATTTACCTTCGGCTCCTTTACTAGCACCCTCGCATACCAAAGTCCATATTGCCAAAAGAGAAGAATGTAAAAGATGTCACATGAGGTTTAGAAGGGAAGGACTCAAAGGGAAGCGAGCCCCTACATCATATTTTGCATTATCATGACCTTCGCTAAAAATCTGATATCACATGACTTCCAAAAACAGCTAAACCTGTTGGCACGGACCAGGTCGCGAATTTGACAAATTTCATCCGTGAGAGCGATACTACTCTCAAGTAACGATATGACTAAGTGATACTTTATAAGTATATTAGTGATGCCTTTTTACATAAAGCCTATTTTATTTCCCCGCCGTATCCCTTACGACAATAGACTTTAGCCCAGTACATGCCACACTAACACCCCAACGAACCGTCGCCGTCTCTGCCTCCTCTCCCGCTACATCTGTACCCTTAACATACTTTCTTAGAAAGTATCGCACATCTCTCGCCAGGTCTACATTATCTATAATTCTCATAAACACATCCATGACGGCCTTTTTATCTCTGCCGCCTTGGTTCGCCACATTCCTCTGCGAATGAAGCATAATGTTTATGAATAACAGCTCTAAAAATGTCTTTGTGCGGCTTTGCAAGTACGCCATGTTGAGCGTCTTGAGTACATCCAGCCCTAGAGCACCTTCAGCAAGGAGACTGCCGTACATCCTGGACCAATTCACCATCTTACGTATGTTGAGCCCTTCATCCTCCTCCTCATCGTCAAATACCTCTGCAGCCCGTCCACCATCGTCTTCGCCCATCCGTCGAAAAATATCCCAGAGGCAAAACATGAATGTCATCCTAAGTGACCGCTGGCCACAGAGCTTCCGCGCAATCAGAGTGTAGTATGGGTTATATGATGCCTCGCTGCCACAGCAGTGTACCAAAACTCGAGGTATCTCAGGCTCCTGTTTCCGTTTGAGACGCAGTTTTAGAAGACGGTTGTATGCGTCAGTATAGTCTTCAGCCGACATAAGAGTCACAAATATGGAGCGGCGGACGTCGGTATTCATGCGTTGTTCTCGTGCAAGCTCGATAAGGTCGGTGATGGTACCAAATTCACTGTCGGGCCTATTGGTTTTCTTATCTGGCTTTGAAGAAGAGGTGGTAGTTTCTACCAGTGTTGTTTCTGCAGAAGTTTGGTTGCCCACCCAGGAGGCACCGACGAGCCACCATTTTCCTTTGGTCTCTATGTTCCGAATGTCGGCGAGGGAGACACGGAGAGGCTCACTAGAACGCAGTTGCCGGTTGTTGAGAGAGCCGAGAAATTTTTTCATGCGGGAAGTAGATTGTGATGTTACGGCAGAAGTAGCGGTGGATTTGAGACGATTGTTTTTGAGGTTGGTGAGCGTTTCTATCATGAATTTTGTGCGGACGCTCATGTTTGCTGTGCCAATTTTGTTTATCGCGGGCTGCATCATGAGGACAAGGTCTTTTAGGGCTGCAGGATCGTCCTGCCGTAACTGTGTACCAGAATCTATTATCAACGAAGGATTTTTTTTAGTTTATATTGTGATAAGAACCGTTGGTTCTAGGGAGAGCTTACTCCGGACAATTTTCAACAATAGCTCTGTATTCAGCTCTGTAATCTCTCCCAAGAAGATCCTAACCAGATCGAACACAAGGCCACAACCCACGACCTGAAAATTGTAGAGTTCGGCCAAGAAACTTATCAAATTAGTACACTCCTTACCCCCTAATGCTGGATTTTCAATGCCATTTGTCTTCTTATAATGCACATCGAAATCTTCAACCACCCTTTGTACAATATGTGCACCAAAATCTGTGCCTATGATTTTATACACACCAGCCACAAATCCTGCATGTAGGATCATGAACGTGTCCATAAGCGATGAAGGGTCACAAACGATAGTATTTAAAAGATCGGAGAGGGTTGCTGTAACATGGCCACGAGGGTTACTACGGTACAAAGCTTCAACCTCGCTGAGGACGGAAAGGATATTCGCTTCAGAGAGACGGTTTATAAGGCCCTTGCAGGTGCGTTGTAGGCGCTGAAGGATCTCGCTGTCAGTTGTGGGGGCTCCACGGAGTGATGGGGGGATATATTTGCCGGTGCTGGTAGCGGACCTGAACGCTTCAGCGGTAGAGGGGGAGGGCGAAGAAGTGGCTGGTGTCTCTTTTTGCCCTTCTGGTGATACTTCTGTTGATGTTCCTGGAGGGAGCTCATTATCTTTGATGCCCGTGAACTCTTCTTCGGATGCGCCGTCGTCCCCAAAGATATCGTCTTCGTCCTCACTCAGATATCCGTTTTCATCGAGCCCCATGCCTTCTAGTATATCGTCCGGTCCGCCCTCGTCGTAGCCACTTTCATCGTCGTCGTCTATGCCCCTGCCCATATCCATATCCATATCCTCAAGCTCCTCTTTCACGGTCTTCCTCCTCTTAACTCCACCATCTCCCTCAGACAGAAAATCTTCATCTAATCCTTCCATCAAAAAGTCAAGACCATCCTCCTGGAAAGACGCCGGTAGCTTCTTGCTCTTGACCTTTAACTTCTTTTCCAGCGCGCTGATCTCGGCGTCATCTTCGGCCAGCATATCCTTGACCGCCTTCCTTATATGTGGCCTGGACCCATCATTCTCCTCTATTTTCCTTCGTTCCGGTTTCTTAGTCTTCTTGAGAATTGGCTTTAATTTCTCTTTTCTTTTTGGCTTCTCTACCAGTGGAGCCTTCTCTTCATCCACTTCCTCATCGTCACCTTGATGATGGACTGGTTGTGGTGGTCCATGTTTCGCAAAATGGATGCGTTGCTTCTTCCTCAAATCGCGCTCCTGCTTCCGACGCTCTTTGCGATCAGGCAGGCACCTGTTTCTACCCTTACGGCGCGGGGCTGAATTGTCTGCTGCAGGTTAGCTAGGGTAAATGCGAATAGTGGGTGGTAAAAGATATATATATATATACCGAGGCCAAGTTCTTGTGCTAGCTCATGGGGGAGTCTTGTAGTACTTGTTTTTCCTGGAGGCGGCATTTTGGAGGGCGATTTGCTCGTTAATTGTTATCGAGAAGAAATATAAAAGCTGCGAGAAAATTCTGGGGCCAGGGTTATGAGGCTCTGCGGCAACAGCCAACCAATGCCCTGAAGTTTACTTCAGGGTTAAGCGGGCACTGGACACCAGGCATTGCTTAGTCACTCCATTTAGTCATCATCCTGCTTTCTCGATCATTTCAGGGCAGCTGCATCTACTAGACTAAGGTGAGCTCACAGTTGAGAGGTTTGGCATGAAATTAGCCACCACACTCACCATTTTCTTAAGCCTGATTAAATACTTAACTTCACAGCAAGCACTTGATACTCGAGTTGACATAATCCTTCGAAACTGCAGAGCAAAGCTGCAGGCGAGAAAGGAGCACTTGTAGAGGGAGTAATATTTTACTAGAGTCAACTACTTCAGGGCGTTGCTAAGCGTAGCGCAGCTCCAGTGAAAGAAGATGCGTGGTAGCTTAGTCAGTTACTTGCACGTGGGCCATAGGGTATCACTCGGTGCCGATCCACCTAGCAAGAGTAATTTGGGAAGATCTTGAAAGCGATACTGATGGGCATATCATAGCTCTTTGAATAATCTACCATAACATTGACCATAAAGCCACGCAGAACATGGCGGGTTAACAGGAAGCAATCCCCTGGGCTCGCATCACAATAACACCAACAACTGCAGACCGATCACCGCCATTTGGTAGGGTTGTTCGCCTATTCCTACAGTTATGAAAACTCCGCAGTGCAATAGCACTACATGTAGTTAACAAACGGAGAGATCCAAAAACGGGGTCTGGGCCTCCTGAAACTATAAACTGATCATACAGCGCAACTATCCCTTAGTCTGTCAATGCTGACCCCCCTATAATAGAGGAATTAAATTTGTATAGAAGATCTATTATTTGGTAAGGGAGATATAAACGGGATCTGTTAGTAAAGCCACACAAAATTTGCTTCTTCTTGGGGGGTCAGCATTTTACTGACAGACTAAGGGATACTATGACTACAATAAGATAATACGGTACTGCTATAGCACTACTGAATAATGCTGTATAACCAAAGTAATTTATTTTTAAAAATACGCAAATTGAAAGAAAGTGTAGAGTTAGTGGTAATACCAAACTTTGTGCATCACAGTACGTAGCGCTTCTGCTGAACTACAGTGCTCCAACGGAACTGCAAAGTGCAGGAATGCTTAAAAACTTAATCATCCCACCCTAATTCCGCATATTCAGCTTGAGGCATCTCAGCTATCGAGATCATTAGATTTTAATCTATAGATACTTACCTAAATGTTCATTCTCTAAAGATGGGCGTTCTAGAACTGGGATCTAATGTTTTTTTCAAAACGACAGAATATTTTACTGGTTTAGGTATAACCAGCACTGTGTATTTGGTAATAAATTGGTATTAGGGATACGGTATTGATAGAGATCCCACCCCATTTTTTCGTATTGTAGTAAACTCCCCCCCACCCCCTTTCTGTGCTGGTATATGTATATATACATCGCCCACACTGAACAACTCACCTATAAGATATAATACGTTAAGAGAGAGAAGGGGAATAAAAGAAAACTCTAACTTTTATAAAGATTATATACGGTTCTATTCCCCCCCCCACCACTCTCTATTAATTACACATACTACCTCTTACTCTTCATCCTCTTATACTCATTCGCCGCCGCCCCCTCCTCCGTCTGTATCATCGCCGTAAGCTTTGCCATTTTTGCATGGTACTCACGACTCTTCTTCTTATCCTCCTTCAGCTTCTCCCTCGCCACGAAGCTACTATCTTTACGCAGTTCGCGCAGCGCGCCCTTGCGCTCGCGCTTGTGCTCCGCCTTGAGCTTCGCTAGCTGTGCCCGCTCCTTGTCTGGGTCATATGAGCGCTTATCGGCACTATAGGACTCCTCGAACTTGGGGATGTAGGTCTTGATGGGGAGCGGTCGGTGGTGGTGGAGTTCGAGGGGACGGCGCGTGAGGGTTGCATGCGTGAGGGAGGTTTTAAGCGCGGTATGGGTGCTTTGGAGTTTTTCCTGAAAGGAGAGATTAGTGAGTGTGTGATGGAGGGGGAAAAGGAGGGAGGGGGTACCTTAAGGCATTGGCAAAGTTTACTCTTGCACTCCTTGCTGCGTAGGTGTGTCACAATGTTGAGCGCGGGCTGGAAGACTTCTACGAACGCTTTCTTCCCCGCCCACAGCGTCGTAAACTCCTCTGTGAGCGATAAAAATGTGTGCAATAGTGCGCACCCCGTATCCTTCTGCTCGCCAAACATATCACGGAACGTCAACTTACGCGGCTCCCCGCTCTGCTCCTTGGTGAGTCTGAACGCGGCGGTGTCATGGCAGAGGAAGTTACCCGGGAGCGGCACCTGCGGCGTGGGCGCGAGGAGGGACAGACCTTGCAGCACGTAGTTTATTGCTTCGGGGACAAAGCGCTTCGACAGCTTCTGGTACTGCAGGGCGAGGGTAGTGAGATATGCGCCTATCGCAAGGCGTGCTATTGACGTGGGGGGGACCTGAGCGAGCCATTTGCAGAGGACGATTGTGGTGGGGGTGACGACCTGGTGGAAGTGGTCGGAGGTGGGATATATTGTTGATATGGTGGTGAAGAGGATTAAGTCTGCCGCTGTGAGGTCGTCGCCGGAGCGATGCTCGTGGGCATCCCTGAGGTGCTCCCTGAAAGCCTCTGCGACACGCTCCGGGTAGGACTTGGCTAGTGCGTGTAGGTGGCGGATAAGCGTTTCGAGGGCGGTGAAGGGGGGAGACGCAGGTGTGAGGTTCGAGAGATATAGGATATGCTTGAGGAGGACGGTGGAGAAAGTGGCGAGCTTGGCTTTGTTATCGATATGTAGCTTGGGGTGGTGAAGAATGCGGATGCGCTGGATGATAGTGGGGTGGTCGGCGGCGGGGATGTTGGTGGTGATAGAGAGAAGCTCGGCGTGGGTCTGCGGACACGGATAGATATACGCTAGTTTGTCTTCGGGGGAAGACTTAGTAAGGTCGAGACCATCGCCGGTGCTACTAGTGATAGTGTTCTTTGGGTGCGGCATGAGATCCGCGAGGAATTCGTCTTCTTCTTCGTCGTCCTTTTCGGAGTTGGCAGCGACTTCGGCACCGGAGTCGTAGTCATCAGAGAACTCGGCGCCGCTGCCATCGACATTACCGTCTTCATCGACATCGACGTAACCATCCTCAGAGACGTCATAGTCACCCTCTAGGAGCTCGTCGGGGTTCTCTTGGGCTCGTGTTGAGACTGTAGTGTCGGGGATTCCGCGGCCGAGGTCGTACTCTGTGGCATCACCGAATTCGAAGTCATCGTCGCCGCCGGCTTCTTTGGCGGCAGTCTTCTCGTCCTCACTGTCCTCCTCCCCCCTCATTCGCCGTTGTCGGGCCTCTTCGAGCTTCCGCAATCGCTCGCTTTCCCCGAGAGCCTTTTCTTCGGCGGTCTTTGTTCGCTCGGCGGGCTGCGAGCGCTTGTCATAGACCATCTCCCTGACGCGCGCATCATATTCGGCATCTTCCTTGCCCTCCATCTGTGCCAATCTGGCTGGGTTGATTTTTCCGTCGTCCCCGGCCTTCTTTTCTTCCCCGGGCTCATCGCGCCCCGGAATCGGCTCCATATTGGCTCCCGTTCCTGGGGCATCCCCTCTAATCACCGGCTGCCGTCCTAGCAACGCCCAAATATCCGACATTTGTGCATCGAGTTTTTCCCTCTCGTCCTCGTCCTCCTCCTTTGCCTTCTGGCGCTCATACTTGTGGAGCTTTGACTTTGCAATGACCTCCTTCATGACCTCTGCCTTTGACTTTTTCCTCTCTTGCTTCTTCTCGCTGTCACTGTCCTCGCCTTCGCTGTCATCATCATTGGGTCCCGCATCGGGGTCGAGGCGTCGCTTCTTGAGCCGTTTCTCGAGCATACCGTCGTCGGACAGCATCATCTCGTTATCGTCAAAATCATCGGCTCCAAGGCTCTTGCCAAAGTGCGTCAGCTGGTCCTCGTCGCCGTCGTCGAGGTTAAAAATGTCACCACCGCGAACTCGCTTTTGCTTCTCCTTGGTGAAACGCTCGAGCATCTTCTCTTCGGGTGTCATGGTGGGGTCGTTCTCGCCGAAACGGCGGTCGACGATACCACCGGCTTTGTTCTTGCGCTGCATCTCGACAAGGAGGGTTCGTTTCCTCTATAACGTCGCAGATTCCACCCATTAGCCATTTCCATTTTAATTCCAAAAAAGAAAATTTAATTCCCCTGTAAAAGTAACAGACAGCAATTGGTACATACGTTCTCCTCCCCAATCTGCTTACTCAATCCCGGGCGGCCCTTTGCACCCTTAATATTCCCACGGCCACTAATACTGTGCTTCTCCCTTGTAGTCTTGATCTCGAACGGATTGAACTCCTCACGGATACTCTGGAGGGCGACATTTCGGTCGAGGCGGCTCGATGACCCACCGGTGGCCACAGCCTGTTTGGCACGGACAGAGGGTTTCTTTGATTTCTGCTGGCCGGTGATACCAGCAGTGCGGAGAGACGCTTTGAGACGTTTGAGCTGTGATTCGCCCATGGGGGGTGGGGGTTGGGGGTTGGTGCGAGGTTGAGTACTTGTGATAGTCTATACAAAATATTAAGTTTGTAAATTGAAATTTTGGATGCTTTGTGCCAAGATTTCCAGTCAAAGATGTTGTGTGGGCAGGGTAAGTTGAGGTGAGTGAGAAGAGATGAAGTTATTCTTAGGCGGGTGAGTGATGAGTGATGAGCGAGATAATATTTTTTTTTTATCACCTACGGACTGCGATTGAACCCCACCAACAACACCCACCCATCAACATCACCACCGGCATTAATACCAATCCACGAAACAATTAAAATAACCCACGGCGCCAAAGAATAGAAAAAGGGAGAGGTAAAGATAAGGATAAAGGATAAAAGAAAAGAATAATATCTACCCACGCAGTCCTCTCTCACACCATGACCTCCGCGGGGCACTCCCACCGCCCCACCATCAAGGCAAATAACAAGGCCTTCAAATCGCGCCATGCTACAAAGTCTTCTATACGGGCCAAGAACAAAGGTAATTATGTACCCCCCCTCAATAGTCTGCACTTTATACATAGAGCTCTATCTAACAATCCCCGCGCATAGGTAAGGTCGAGGACCCCGGCTCAACTAGAAAGTCCCCCCACCAGCAGATCATGTCGAAACTCGACCGCCGCAATAAGTCCCGTCAGATGCAGCAGAACAAGCACAAGGATTTCGTCAAGGAGACCCGCATCTTCGATGGCCGCAAGGGCGCTCCCCGTATTGTCGCTGTCGTGCCATTGTGTGGGGACGGCGATGCGAAAGTCGCCGTTAAACAATTGCTGGCTAGCTTGGAGCTTGAAGGGGATGTGCCGGAGGTTGGGAGCCTGGTTACTAGGTATGCATACTACTATTGCTACTGCTACCACCACTACTACTGGCTATTGAGACGCATATATACATACATATAATAGGTTTATTTAATCCTATGCTTACTGGCCTATGTCAATAGCATCGAGCGCTTTAAGCAAAAGATCCAATGGCTAATGCCAGCCCGGGACCTACTCGCCGCCCTCGACGCCTGCAAGCTCGCCGACTTCGTCGTTCTCCTTCTATCCGCCTCTCAAGAGGTCGATGCGCATGGCGAGCTCCTCCTCCGCAGCATCGAGGCCCAAGGCATCTCAAACACCACCGTGGTAGTCCAGCACCTCGAGACCATCGAGCCCCCCAAGCGCCGCACCGACATCAAGAAGTCCCTCCACAGCTACATCTCGCACTTCCTCCCCACAACCCCAAAGGTCAACTCCATGGATTCAGTGCAGGAGGCCTCCAACGTCATCAGGACTCTCTGCACCCAACACCCCAAGGGCGTCCACTGGCGCGATGCCCGCTCATACTTCCTCGCCGACGACGTCCGATGGTCCGAGGCTGACGGCCTCGCCATTGGAGGTGTCGTCCGCGGAAAGGGCCTTAACGCCGACCGCCTCATCCACATCCAGGGCTACGGCGACTTTCAAATCGACCGCATCTGCGAATATCCCTCCGCTCCCGCTCCAACCGCCGCCGCCAACGCCGACTCTATGGCACTCGACACTGAGACTGACAGCAGAGGCAGCACCGCCCTGGCCACGCCAACCCTCGCCCAAGACACCCTTGAGGACCTCGCACCTGAAGCCGAGATGCAAGACATCTCCGATGCCGTCTCGGAGGCGCCCACAAATATGACAGATCGCCGCGGTGTTCTCCTTGACGATCACCACTACTTTGACGACGACATAGACACCATCAATGTTCCGTACGAGGCACCCCGCCGCCTTCCCAAGGGAACATCTGCCTACCAGGCCGCCTGGATTCTCGACGAGGACAGCGACGCCTCCGACCTTGAGGACGGAGAGGATGTCGACATGGCGGCAGAAGGCCCTGCTGCACGCCCGGAAGACGGAATTGAGGGTCTCGCCGGCCCCGCAATGACCGAGGCCATGACGGAGTACGGTGACGACAAGAGCGAGATGTTCATCGACCGTGCGCCAGAGCAGGAACTCGCCGAGATCGAGGCCTTCCGTAAGAACCGCGGAAACGCACTCGACGATGACCGCGAGTTCCCCGATGAGATCGAGCTGCGCCCCAATGTCCTTGCGCGCGAGCGTCTCGCCCGCTACCGCGGCCTCAAGTCCCTCCGCACCAGTAAGTGGGAGACTGAAGAAGACCGCCCCTTCCAACCCGATAACTGGGAGCGTCTGGCAAGAATCGAGAACTACAGCGCCGTCAAGAACAAGGTTATCAATGAGGCCCTCGTGGGTGGCGTCGCACCCGGAACAAGAGTCCTCATCTACCTCCGCAATGCGCCGGCAGATCTGGACAGCGACTTTAGAAAGGGCAAGGTCCTGGCGGTGTACTCGCTCCTCAGGCACGAGCACAAGCAGGCAGTCGTCAACATCTCCGTCACACCCAGCACCGAGTACCAGGACGCTGTCAACAATGGGCACTCGCCCATCAAGGCCAAAGACGGACTTATCATGCAGGTCGGGCCCCGGCGCCTCCTCATTAAGCCCCTCTTCTCACAGGCCGGCGGCACAGGCAAGAACAACGTCGCAAAATTCGAGCGTTACCTCATGCCCGGACGCACCACAATCGCCACGGTCGTGGCTCCAGTCTGCTGGGGCAATGTCCCGGCCGTACTTTGGCGCAGACATGAGGACGGGAGGATGGAGCTGGTAGGGCAGGGGAGCTTCTTGAATGTGGACCAACAGAGGGTTGTGGCGAAGAGGGTCGTCCTTACGGGGCATCCGTTCAAGATCCATAAGAAGTTGGTCACGGTGCGGTATATGTTTTTCAATGCGGAGGATGTGGCGTGGTTTAAGGCCATACCACTGTTTACGAAGAGGGGGAGAAGGTATGTTTTTCTGTTCTGTTTCTTTATTTGCGTTGTGGGGGGGTGGAACTGACTGTTTGTGTGCAGTGGATTTATTAAGGAGTCTCTGGGTACTCACGGGTACTTCAAGGCTACATTCGATGGAAAGATCAATCCTCAGGACGCAGTCGCTATCAGTATGTTCCTGTCTATCCATAAAATCTCTCTAGGTATTCTAACATTGGCGCAGGTTTGTACAAGCGTGTGTTCCCTCGCGGCTCGGAAGAGTTCCGCGGATAGAATAGGCAAGTGGATTATTTTCGCACACATGGTAATTGGCGACAAACAAAGATCATACCCGGAGTATATATATATGGTTTGATGGATGGGGTGGTGGGACCTTGTAAATAGAAACAAAAAGTTTGGAGTTTAGTTTAGTGGGGGGGTTTTTTTTTTGGGAATATAATTTGCTCCCTCTGTTACTTTGGTTTGTTATGTCGTGACTCTGTGATCTTGCTTTTATTTTATGCCGTGCTTTTAGGTTCCTCAAATCATTTTCGTTGTGAGATTGATGAGACGGATAAAGGTAATGATCCACCAGGTGGAAAACAAAACCCTGCCGTGCATCATCAAGGTTTTTGGGCAGATCCGAATTTCTTCAACAAGTTCCCCCAGACGGTCCTAAAGAATGATTGGGAACCTTGCCGCTGCAATCGCGCAAATTTTCAACTCGCCACAAGACGTAATTGCCTTTGAAACGAGCCTAACACTTGGAGGTATAAACTTCCAGATCACCCCCTAAGAGCAGGTGGGGTGGGCTGAAGACTCGCTTGGGTGCCACATCGGAGTGGAGGTTCGCTTTCAATGTCACTTAGGAGTAAGATGCCCCGTTGTTTTGCGCTTTCGGTCTAACACTTAGAGGTAGGTGTTAACGGGACGGTTGCTGCTTCTCGGGTTGGTTATCACTTAGGAGTAATGACTGCATGCCGACACCCCTCCCAGCCTGAACAGATGCCTACCCGATGGCCATCAGGTCGGTCCGGTCACGAGAAGTGGTGTTACCCCCCTTCCCTTCCCCCTCTTTGTAAAACCTGATTTTTGCCTTTTTTTTTTTTTTTTTTTTTTTTAATATCCGCGGGAACGTCCTCGTGATCTGAGTTTTTACCAGGTTGAAGTAACAAGATCGGCCCCGTAAGTTTCTTGGAGCTATCATGAATACTTTCAATCAGTAGATTACCCATCTTCTGCCTCATTTAGTTGAGGTTCAGGTGGTTCAGGTTCACGTCAGTTACCGCGAGAAGTGTTATGGAGGAAGGGGGGGGGGGGGGGCTACAGAAGCGGCGAGGCGCGTAACGGACCCCGCACGGGAGCCCGCAGGAGCAAGTCCACCCTGGGTACGGCCCTGCAGGATCTCTGTGCAAGCAAATGCATTGATCGTGATTGGGCAAATGTGACACAGACCACAAGCAGGGGTCTTTTGAGTTATCGGGAGTTTATCTACTCTAATCTGTGGGCTCTGCAACGGCCGTAACGTATTGTATTTATCTGTGTTGACTGTGCCTGTAACCTAGCCAATGACAGCTGTGGAGAGAGAAAGCCGCTTTCAACCGGGACTGTTGGATATTTTCCACCAGAGCTTCCCTCTGTTTATGTCTTTCTTTCTTTCTTTCCCCGTCTAGAGTAGATCTGCTTGGCTCCCCCTCCCCCACTCACCTCCTTGTCATAGGTGGTTTGAATAATGTAACGAAACCTTACGTAACTTTGGTTCTGTAGAGGTGTATATAACCAGCTCCGTCTCGCCTCTCGTATACATCAATTAGCTACTGGCTTACCATCATCTTCCACTAAGCTTATCTCTATTACTTTCTGGAACCAATTTATCCTCAAAACACCTTAATCAAAAGCAATTCCAAGGCTACTACGCAATCTCTCAGGTACTTGAAACTAGGACACGCCGACACCATCTTGCCTTGTTCGAAGCTAACTATAGGTAATGATCAATTAGATGTCTCCTTCAGTTACCACCACCAATAATACCATTAAAGGGAACGGAAAGGCTCCGGATGTGCACGCGGAAAGCACCGGTCAAGCTATTAAGTACGAGCACGAATATGCTGCCCACAACTACCACCCATTGCCCATTGTGATGGCAAAGGGCGAGGGAGTTAGTGTTTGGGATCCAGAGGTTAGTTCGTCACTATGTCTAGGACACTCGGCCCCAGCCCATGGACCCGGGAAACGCGCAAGACCCAACAGATTGATTCAGGAAACTGACACCATTTGTTCTATACTTAGGGTAAAGAGTACCTTGATTTCCTTAGCGCATACTCCGCTGTCAACCAAGGCCATTGCCACCCCAAGATCGTCAACGCACTAGTACAACAGGCTCAGAGATTAACATTGTCCTCAAGAGCATTCTACAACGACGTGTTTCCTATTTTTGCCAAATTTGTAACTGAGGTATGCTCCTAGAATCCCATTGGCTCTTTCATTCTAGGTTCCGTGCATTAAAGGGTTCTGTCATTTATTAGTATTTCGGCTACGAGATGGTATTGCCAATGAACACCGGCGCCGAAGCTGTTGAAACCGGTATTAAGCTTGCTCGTAAGTGGGGTTATAAAGTGAAAGGCATTCCGGAGAACAAGGCTCTCGTCTTTGCAGCCTCGGAGAACTTTCACGGCCGTACATTTGCTGCCATTTCTTTGTCCAACGATCCCGAATCTAGAGACAACTACGGACCATACCTCCCCAATATTGGATCTAGGTGCCCTTCAAACGGAAAGCAAATCCGATATAACAACATTAAAGATTTGGAAGAAGCATTTGAAGCCCATGGGAAGGAAACTGCCGCGTTTTTGATAGAGCCAATCCAGGGAGAAGCCGGTATCGTAGTGCCAGATGATGATTATCTAAGCAAAGTTTCCGAGCTGTGCAAGAAGCACAATGTACTACTCATTTGTGATGAGATTCAGACCGGTATTGCGAGAACTGGCAAACTTTTGTGTTGCGAACACTCCAAAATCCGTCCTGATATCGTTCTTCTTGGAAAGGCCATCTCTGGTGGCATTTATCCTGTCTCTGCTGTCCTTGCAGACAAGCACATCATGCTCACAGTTGAGCCTGGCACCCACGGTTCAACTTACGGTGGTAACCCGCTTGGGTGCGCTGTCGCCATTGCGGCTCTGGAAGTGGTACGTGACGAGAAGTTAACTGAGAACGCAGAGGTTCTTGGAAAGAAGTTCCGTGAAGGACTTCGCGCCATCAAGAGCCCTGCCATCAAGTTGGTTCGTGGTAAGGGCTTGTTGAATGCAGTTATCATTGATGAGTCAAAGACTTCTGGCCATTCTGCCTGGGAGCTTTGTCTTCTTTTGAAGGAGAAGGGACTTTTAGTGAGTAGAACTTGCGATCTTGTTGCCAGAGAAAAATATACAGCTAACAGTCTTGCGCGAAGGCCAAACCTACCCATCAGAATATTATCAGGCTTGCTCCGCCACTTGTCATCAATGAAGAGCAGATTGATAGAGCACTCAAGATTTTTGAAGAGGCTCTCAATGAACTGGTTGGTGTCTCGTTATTTCTTGTCCGTGGATCCCTATCACTGACCACTGACCTATAAAACAGCCAAAATGGAAAGAAGAAGGGATTTCTAATGAAGAGAGATCCTACAAGAATGTCCTTGATGACTAGATTAATTTTAATTTCCAACAGTTCTTTTCCTTTGTTTTTGTAGGCTGGATAAATAACTAGGGGCTCAATTTGGTGTTATTTCATTTGTCCAGTACGCCTCAAATACAGCGGGTAACTTCCGGATAGATTCCATTACTTCTGGTTATAATACCGGCTGGTCCAGGTCCTGGGGTTTTGTTACAACAGTTTCTTTCTTTTTCTGGTGTCCGGGTTCTATCACCAACTCTTTTACTTACTCTGCATAAGCATTTGTAAAGGTGTACTTGTATTCTCCTAGTTAATGGTCTCTTTCGTGGTCGTTTATCAACTGTAAATATATTATCATTATCATTCACAAAATATGGACCGTATTTTAGTCATGCATACTTCCTAGAGGTGTCGTTTGTCGAGCTCGAGGCTTACGATACCTCTCTTCACTAGGTTAGGCTTGAGTGTGACTTAAGACGCCCAAACTACATTTAGTTAACTCTCATCACTGACCAAACATAAAAGCCCCACAAACATTCACTCCAAGTACCACATACCCAGCTCAGCCAACCATAAAATACTCAACGCCTTTAGCTAGCATCAATCATGTTCTTTGACGTAAGCCCCTTCCCCCACAATTAGATACATAAATCTAACCAAAACCCCTAGTTCGTATGCTATGCTATTACTGCCGCTGCCGATCTCAGCTGCCTTGTCGGCCTAATTTTGTACGCAGATGTCACTTACAACGACAACCGCTCCCGCGATGGGCTTGCGGACATGCAGCCACTCACCCGAGAGCTCTGGTAGTGGAGTTGGGTGCCAATGATCGCTTTGCCGCGTTTCCTTGGTACAGAAATACCCCTGGCTCCTACCCTAATCGGAAGCTACATCTTGCCTCCTCCCCCCGGCTGATAGTTCAGTTGTGTATGTAATGTGGTATTTTTTTTTATTCTGCGGTATAGTTCTTTTTGTAATTACTGGATAGATTGTGTTTTAGACGGGTAGAAAGCGTTGTAGGAGTTTAGTTTATGGATAGAAGGGGCTTATGCAATTATACTAAGAACTTCCCTACGAACAGCGCTAACACATCTACGCGAGAAAAACCAGACAAAAAGACATTACTGTATAGCAAGTCTTCTACCGGTAGCGTTTTTTTGTTCTACGTAAACATCAAAGCGTAACTTTAAATTACCCCCGGTCGTTCTACAAGTTGGTCAAGTAATCCTCAATCTCTTGGGGACTCAGTTTCCTGAACCGAGGCCCTTTGGCACCCTCAACACCTTCGAATCCCAGAAGATGATCGGCTGGGGGGCCGACAATACCAATTTCTACAGTGTCTCCAGACATTTCACCCTCAATCTACAAGCAGTGAATTAGCGCCTCCGTATTAAGCATAGGAGCGTATGGCTTAGGGATATATAATAGACCGTGAAGGGTTATAGCAGACTTACAGTCTCTTTCAGTGTCAGGAGAGCAATGTGGATGGCGTCTTCAAGCTCTAGTCCATCATTGTAACGCTTCTCAAGGAAGGTCTTAGCAGAGGTCGCGCTCTTTCCAATGGCAGTCGCTTTCCATGGGAAGTACGAGCCAGAGGGGTCAACCTGCGATTAAATCCCGCATCAGCTTCCAACCATCCACCTCGTATTCCTGAACTCGTAATAACCATAACTCACCTGGTATAACGCTGGTCCACCCTGTCCTGTACCGGCAGGCTTGTCATCCCATCCAGCAACAAGTAAACTAACGCCAAAAGGCCTAACACCACCACTCTGAGTGGCCTCCTGCATCACCTTCGCGACATCCTGCACCAATATCCTGGTTGGGGGGTATTCGTTGTAGATTCGCTTGTAATCTGTGTGGGAAACCTTCCGGGCCTTATCGGTCAAAACTCGGTAGTCAGGGCCCATTCCGGAGTAGATCATGCCAATGTTCGGAGTTATGCGGGATATCTTCTCAAGGGACGATGAGTTCATGAGCGGGGTTGATGACTTCTTCTCGGTGGCTAGAACAACGCCGTTTGTCGCTGTAATTTGTATTAGAGGCTATCTGTGAATCATACGCTGGAGAAATCAATAATGACCTTTAATCCCTAGAGCAGTGACTCCCTGATTTACGGCATTGAGAGCATATTCTAAGAGCATGCCACAGAATCAGCTGCCCGTTTCATTATCCACTCCATCCCTATCTACTAGTAGTACTCGATATTCCGTTTCGATATCTTTCACGCTCATCTATAACGCCCCGGAAGCTCCGCAAAAAGTAACATACCGATTTGAACAAGTTTCCCACTAGATAGACACTTGGGGTCAGCTAAGCATTTAAACTCCCGGGGAAGGTGGGGCAATAATACTTTGGGGAGAAGGTTGTGAGGGAGAATGAATATCTGTCGGCCATTGTGAGAGCGGGGTGAAGATATCAAACGGCAAGGACCGAAACGATGGAAGGCGGGGGGATATATTTGGAGATGGAGCGAATGCGTGCGTGGTGGTATTAGTGGGGGAGCTTGAAGCTGCGGCTCGACTTCGCTGATGAGTTACCCGGCTAGCGTCATAAACTATCACTGGGGCTTGGGATGATTCCTTGGCGGCGGACAGATTGCTGGCTTTTATTCCGATACGGTATTCTTATCCCGATCGCATTGCTCGTACATTGAAATATTGACGGGAATACCATAGCGAATCTAAATCTCTCTGGTACCTCAATTAGCTACCTCAAGAATATATCAACCAGGTACATGCACTTGATCTTCTATACAAAGCTAGGTGCGGTGGCGGCCCGGTGGTGGGCACCCTCCTCTTGGTCCTTATTTACCCTCCAACCAACACAAACCAACCCAACCAACCTGACTCAACGGCTTAGAACACTTAGAGAACATTGAGATTTCTGTCCTAAGACAGGATGGAGCGGTGTAACGGTGTAAGGGACCCAAAGAGCCAGGCCTCGGGTAAATATTAATAAACGCCCTGTCAAAGTTTGGTTGGTGTGTAACGCCCCCTACTATAGTGGAGCGCGCCTTGGGTTCAGAGGCAGGGAGGTGCCGGTTCTTTAACTCCCCCCGACGTGGGCTACTAAGGGGGTGGAAGACAAATTCTAACGGGCCACTCCGCGATCGCTGGCTGCGTGTGGCTCAGATGGTGATGCCGTTATAGAGTGAGGTGCAAAAAGCCCGCCATAACGGAAAAATACATAAATACATACATGTACATAATAGGGTGATGTTTTTAGGGTTTTATTTGGATTTGGGAATTGGGCTTGGTCTGATATGCTGTGTTTATATGTAGTTGAGGACGTTCGAGTCGACTCCTTTAGGTGGCATAAAGTCCTACATGTAGTCAAGAGAAGTCCCTGCAATTACAGCAAGCCTCATAACATCTCACTCGGTCGGTTTTATATTCATATCTAGTTGTAAGTTACATGTACACGGAACGTACATTCAACGTTTTAGGGATCAACTACGATTTGAGGAGATAATATCTAGATACTCGTCACATAAGAAACATGTGTGATTAAGTGATTGATTTTTACATAAGCCCCTGGGGTTGCCGTCTTTAGCGATTTGTCTAGATCTTCAAAGCTTTATGAACTCACCGCTGATAGCCCTCAATCCAAGGGTGTACTATGCGAACTACCATATATTGCAATGACTCGCATTTTCGCTTGGTACAAGATTTCCCAAGTCGGCCATGAGTGGGCTAGGACTATACTTTGAAAGTTTATGGATCAAATATTATGAAACCTGCTTCAAAACCCCCAACTCGTGCGCAGCCCTAAGCTTAACCCTAAATACCGAGCGCCTAATCACCACACAATATGATTTAGGTGCTCCAGTACCGCAGAAATTGCTTGAGTAACCTGACTAACTATTAGGCGTTTAGTAAAAGGTCGTGAAAAATTGCCCCGTTACAACACACCAGTTTTCACGACCTTTTACTAAACGCCCAAGTAATGATTGAAACTTAATTTGGGACTGTAGGCACGACACCTAATATGACATTATCATACCCCGTGAGGTATCGTATTCCATGAACTAGGATATATACTCACGATCACAGGGCTCCTGAACTAGCCCCCAATATCTTCTGAGTTCCGTCAGAGTTTACATCACCGGTTCGATGTCCGGTGTCTCGCTTGTGGCCATGGGGGGGGGGCGCTGCGCATGAGCCACGTCCCCAGGTTGTTCTATGGATCTTGTACTCTAATATATATGGCCACCAACCCAGGGGAAACCGTGATATAGGATCTGACCCGGCCCATACATCCTTGATTTCGTCCAGGACAGCTATAGCTACTCTGTGTGAAATTTTGAGTTTAGGTGGTTTCCTCCCAATGCAAGCTGGCCAAATTGAGGTGTGCTCAGGGGTCTAGTTTGTATGGCCTACCTTTACCGCCAAGGCATATTCATAAGGTTGAGCCCTGCACAGCTGTACAGGCGGAAGGGGGGGGGGGGGGGGCTTGACACCTTTTATTAATTAAGTTATAGAGAATGTGGTCAAAAACGTTAAAGCAACCCTCGGGTTGCCCTTAAGTATACTTCAAGGCTAATCAAAAATATTCATACTGAGGGTGCTTCATATTTTAATTACTTCATGACGTACTAATTAAGACTTTCGTGCATGCGTGATCAATGTTAGGAGGTTGATCGACATTCAACGGGAGAAGACAATGATTACACTAGATGTTCTCTGCCAAGGCCCACATATATGGGTTGTGAGATGCCATATCTTTATGATTTTTCAAAACATTTCGCTCCCTTTATTTTATATTTCCGGTACTTTACCTACATGTATATATCGTTGGGCAACACCTGCACCGAGTGATACTTTGTGACCCTTACCCGAGTGCTCTCTTGTGATTCTCCTCCCTCCAATACCCATGCACCAATTCTAAAATAGCCTAGCGCCACAGCCCTTGCTTGGGGCTCAAAATTTCATTGCAACGGAACTTTTTTGATCCACCCCACCACACTAGAAATCTACACAATCTCAAGATCACCACAAATTGCACAATGACAAACGACCCCCAAGCTATAAAAAAGCGAAAGAGAAAGCATGGTGGGGGCAAAAAGGACACCGCTGCTACAGAATCCCTAGTGCTGCCAGTCGCAAATACGGCCCCGACAGTAGAGAAAGGCGAGAAGCCGCGAAAGAAGGCAAAAAAATTAAAGAAGGAAGACACTCCTCCTCCACCCCCTCCAGTAGAAGAATCTGAAGACGATGCGGAAGGGGAGGAGGAGGCCGAGGCCCAAGTGGAAAAGAAAGAGTTAGATGACGCAGAAGAGGACTTAGAAGGGGACTCCAAACCCCCCGCCGACGCCGACCCCGACGCCGACGACTCCATACCCCCCGAGCGCCCACTGGCACCCACTGACCTACCCCCCAACGCCTCCCTCCACCTCCCTGACACTGGTGGGCACCCCACAGAGTTCAGTGACCTCAAGCTCTCCCCCGGGACACAGAAAGCCATCGAAAAGCTCGGTTTCACGACCATGACCGAGGTACAGTCCCGCACCATCCCACCGCTCTTGGCCGGCCGTGATGTCCTCGGTGCAGCAAAAACAGGTTCTGGAAAGACACTTGCATTTCTCATCCCCGCGGTCGAGATGCTTACGTCACTCAAGTTCAAACCGCGCTCTGGCACAGGCTGTTTGGTTATCACGCCGACCCGCGAGCTCGCGCTGCAAATCTTCGGTGTCGCCAAGGAGCTCATGGAGAATCACTCGCAGACGGTAGCGATCGTTATTGGTGGTGCAAATCGCTCGCAGGAGGCTGATAAACTCTTTAAGGGCGTTAACCTGCTGATTGCGACCCCCGGGCGCCTGCTGGATCATCTCCAGAATACCCCAGGATTCAATTATAAGAACTTGAAGGCGCTCGTGCTCGACGAGGCGGACCGCATCCTGGAGATGGGTTTCGAGGACGAGATGAGACAGATCATCAAGATGATCCCGAACGAGGGCCGACAGTCCATGCTCTTCTCCGCCACACAGACCACGAAGGTCGAGGACCTTGCGCGGATCTCGCTGCGGCCCGGGCCGCTGTATATCAACGTCGACTACCACAAGGAAGCATCGACAGTTGAGGGCCTCGAGCAGGGGTATGTTGTGTGCGAGGCGGATAAGCGCTTTCTGCTGCTGTTCTCGTTCCTGAAGCGTTTCATGAAGAAGAAGGTTATTGTCTTCTTCTCGTCGTGCGCTAGTGTCAAGTATTATGCGGAGCTACTGAACTATATAGATCTGCCGGTATTGGACCTGCACGGAAAACAGAAGCAGCAGAAGCGCACGAATACGTTCTTTGAGTTTAGGAATGCAAAACAAGGGACACTGATCTGTACGGATGTTGCAGCGAGAGGTTTGGATGTATATCTCCCAGTCTTTTTCTTTCTTTTCCTTTTCCATCGCTTTTGCCTCCACCCGCTTCGCTCGTTGCTATGATATCTACAGATGATACTTTTGTTGATCCTGAGCAGCTCCCTTCTAAAATCTATGCTACTATATATTTCTCCCCCCCTCCCCCCTGGAATAAAACCTAACTAAAAACCTCATTATTAGATCCCTTCTGTTGACTGGATCGTACAATTCGACCCCCCCGATGACCCCCGCGACTACATCCACCGCGTCGGCCGTACCGCACGTGGCGCAAACACAAAAGGGAAATCCCTTATGTTTCTACAGCCCTCCGAGCTTGGCTTCCTCAAGTACCTCAAGGAGGCGCGCGTCCCTGTCGTCGAGTTTGAATTCCCGTCCAAGAAGCTCGTCAATGTTCAGAGTCAGCTCGAGAAACTCATCAGCAAGAACTACTACCTTAACAACAGTGCTAAGGACGGCTACAAGTACCCTCCCCCCTCCCCAATAATCCGCGAGAGCGGGATAGTTGCTAATATTTAAGGTGCACTTGTATAGGAGCTACATACAAGCCTACGCCTCCCACAGCCTGCGAACCGTGTTCGATGTGAATAAGCTCGACCTGCAGAAGGTTGCCAAGAGCTTTGGATTTGCGTCGCCGCCGTCGGTAGATATCCAGCTTGGCGCGAGCCTAGGGAGGGATAAGAAGCCGGTGGGCGGGAGAAGGAACTATGGGCCGGGCAATCATGCTGGCCGGAAGTTTAGGGGTGGGAAGAGGAACGATAGGGGGGATAATTAGTTGTCAGTGGGCCCGAGAGGGGCTGTATATTATTTAAATTTTTGTATGTAGTTAGGAAGGGCTAAAAGTAATTGATCTGAGCGTTTTTCTTTTTTTAGTGGATGTGGGGGTGTGGTTGGGTGGTGTGTGGTGTGTGGTTGATGGGTCGAGGTGGATGAGGTTAAGGATGTGTCGACATCCTATCATCGTGTGGTAATGATGATACACCTATCTTCTAGGACTACAATAGACAAACGAGAGCCCTCTTCGAAGTCTACAAAACCCAAAGATACCCAACATACTATCACGGCACAAGAAATGCAGAAACTTGAAGTGCTGCAGCCCATCCGTAAAATCACAATCCCTATGCATGTACATACAAGTATATACACACAAAGTACCTTCATGTGCCTATAGTTATGTTGTGTATAGAGCCATACATGGGGTCACTTACACTGCGTCACAGCCTCAAAGCAGAGACGAGATTTAACAGAGTTGGGGTATTTTTGTTGGGCCAGATAGTAGCTCATAGTAGCTCCAGTCCCTTTTTACGTCAAATAGCATGCAGGGCCGGTGGTCTCAGGGATACATGTACTTGTGAGGGTCGTTAACGTTGAACACGCAAAACCACCGGCCCTGGCCCTTTTGTGCAACAAGAGATACATGTAGCCTAAATCTGGTGAACTTTGTTCCAGTATTGGGGTCACTATATATAAAACGACTCGACCAGTTGGGGACATAAGGAAGATTAGATATAATCATAGGTTATCACTCGGATGATTCTTCGAACGTCGTTGTCCGATCCTTATTTACAGTCTCGGAAATGAGGGGAAAAGTGTAACTGTGGGGCGACGGTCTTTAAACTAGCATCGTAAGTAGAATACCGTATCAATACCTTATTCTTACAGAATTACTAGCGTAATGACTGGAATACGGTAGTGAATTTTTACCTATTTCCGGGACTGTATTTATACTTCATACATTCATGCGACCTGTGAGTTGTGGCGGGCGTTGTCTGATCTACCCTCCGGGAGTTGTTGTTAATTCATTTATTACTCTGCAGCTGGTAATGAAGTTATAGGGTCAAATACCACCACAAATTTAGTACCAACTATCCCCGTACGCGTATTCGTATAGAGAAGCCTTTGATAGGTTGTAGATCTAGGGTTTCTAGTTAGAGTTATCTTTCGCACCGTGGTAGTAGTATTAGGCTACATGTACGTAGGTACATATTTGTGGATACATGTAACTACATGTACATGTACGTCCTGATCCTACATGTACATACATGTTCGACTTTTATCAACCCGTCCCCCGTTCTGCAAGTTATAAAAATCACGCCACAGACCGGCGCGAGACTACACAAATCCTACACCATGCAGCTCACAATAGCCTGCGCGTAGACAGACTAAAACTACCCAACATCTAGCCTATGAAGACCAGGGACAAACTTACTCCCTTGATGGAGTCTTGTTTTTGGTAGGGCCGCTATAAAGGCCGAAATTTTCTTCGATGTTGTCATGTTCATCCCTCAACTGTGACTGCATGGGTGATGATGTTTTTCGCCTCATTAGCGGGGAGAATCAACATCACCTCCTTATTTATTCCCCCGCTCTCGTTCGTGTAAGGTTGAGTGCAGGAGTTGTGAGTTTTTCCTTTCGCTTACTTACTCCCCTGATGGCTGGCTTTTCTGGCTACCGGCCTACCTGGATCCTTTTCTTCCTTGACACGTCCTGCCGGCCTATCATATCCCCCGAGTTCTCCTGTCACATTCCTCCTTTCTTTTCCTCTCACATTCCCCCCAACTTGCTTGTTATCAGTGTTTTTCTATGAGTGGGACCTGTATCTATTTAAATGTTATCTTGAGTCATCAAAGGTGATTTTTTACAGGACCTGAATTCGGCCCTACCCCTGTCCACAGGGGATTGAGTTGACCCTACAAAGCGTAACTGCTGGTAATTTAGTGTAAGAAAGAGACCGGAGATCCGCCAGGAGGGACAATATCCCCCTGGAGGTGTTGAACCCCTCTCAGCATAACCACATCTAACCAGTTAGTTTCAGCTCTCCGGTTTCCAAATAGACATCTGAAGTCAAAGATTATCTATCTAGCTAGGTGGAGGAAATTTCAGTATAGTTTGCCTCATCTATCAATTCTCTAGTAACTTAGCGAAGTCCTTGCCAATTTGTGACTACATGCCTACGCATGAGAGGAGTAGAGATCAATACTAAAATCTATACGGTCATCACTTTCCTGGGCCCTTCGAAGGATGCACTAGGGCCTAGGGTATTCCTGAATGGCATGTAGTTTCAGAAGCAGCTCAAAAGATTCAAAGGGCGGTACATTTAATTTATTTTGATTACACATTTGATCACACGTTACGTAAAGTTGTACAGGAAACATGTATCGGCTATTGAATTGAGTTGTATGTATTATACGAAGAACTTAGTAGGCGTCCCGTAAAAACATCGCCGGCTCGCGCCGGCAAAAGCCACCACCTAGAGAATACGTTAATAATTAAATAGAAGAAAGGAATTATTGGGAGGAATTACTGAACGATTCTCCATATTAATTCAGGTTTTCAAGAGAAACAGCAACACCAGAACCTGAAAATCCCCCAAGTAGTCCATCTAACAGGAGATTTCCTCTTCTTCTTCGAATACACCTTCGCCATCGACTTTGTATTCGACCATACACTGGCATTTGACCCCACTCTCATCCTCGAACACCTTGCCCTCACTTCCAATACAACCCTCGATTCCGCCCTCAAACCTGTTCCCAAACTCGCCCCCGAATTCGAGTTCGCTTTTAGCTTTGACCCCAAATCCAATTTCGCTTCCGTTGTGCCCGAGGCCGCCTTCGGTTTTGACTTCCACTTTAACTTCGTCTTCGAGCTTGTCTGGTGTTTTGGCTTCGGCCCTAGCTTCGTTCTCGAGCTTATTTTCAGCTTCGAATTTAGCTGGGGCTTCATCCTCAAGTTCAACTCTGGCTCCAGCTCCAGCTTCGGTTTTGTCTTTGACTGTACTTTCCCCGCAACTATGATCGAAAGGTTCATACATATCACTCCTGATGAACACTCCCGCCGGGGACCAGAGGATGTTGAAAGCAGTTTGACTGTATTCCCCCAAAACTCCCGCAATATCATTTTCTTTCCAGGTATCCTCCTTCTTCGACAACTCAACCGCAGACTCACGTGCATCGTTGGCGTTTTCAATGTACTTAGTTTTAGCGTCATCTCCGTATACGACAGCCTCAGCGAGGCCCTTGACTTTGTCGATATGGTCGATGATGATTTGGACAACTTCGACACAGTATTCGGTGGCCCCAAACTCAAGTTGAGCCTCGAGGTACTGAAGCTCAAGTTTGATTTTAGTTCTAGCCTCATGAAGGATATTCCTCTCGTGAATAGTCATGGTGCTCATGGTTGGCAGGTAGTTTTGATGGTTTTCTTGGTGTGGATGAAGTGGTTGTGTAGTGAGATGGAGATTGTAACAAGAATAAAAGGTACTTGTGATGAAGTAGGGGGATACATATAATTGAGCGAGTTTGCTGACTGGACAACATCAGGTGGTACAACAAAGATGGTACATTAATTTCATCTAGACTACATGTACGCACATGTAGGTACCTTCAGTCAGGGTATACACAAGTCAGCCTACCGATAAAACATGTACATATATTTTATAGGCTGCAGCTGCGAAATGTGCAATTGGAAATTTTTGCCATACCCGAAGCATTCTAGCTCTACGCCAGCATCTCCTCTGTGAACCATACATTGTATTCGGCCTGTTTCTAATCTTTCTCCGAAAATACATGTAGATTTATGCCTCCTCATCTCGCTCGCGGATCATTTAGTTGAGAACGCTTTCTGAGTTATTTCTTAATACACCCTATGGGGCCCTGAGAACTACGGATAACCCGGTCTTTTGGGAAATTGTGGGACAAACGGTTCGATGCAACTTTTCACGAATCATCACACATCACTCGATGGTCTTGAGGGCGCACTCCTAGGTGTCATATTGTTTTTGTTTTTTGTTTGTTTACATCATTAAAGACGTTTAATCCATTTCATAATGGTCTAATTCTAGGGTATAGAAGATTTTTGCACCACCTGTATCTGGTGAGCATGGACTGCTGATAGAAACTATATACATGTGCATATTGCATATCCACAATGAAAGGCTTCATTCGTTCCGGGCATTCTTCACTAAGTCGTCTCGCTAACCATCGATTAGCCTTAGCTACCAGCAAGTCGACGAATGGGAGATGTTGCTTGCGGACAACTTAGTCGTTCAAGAGAATGGCTTACAGTGTTAGTTACTGGAGATGGAGGCACTGATCACGTCTTCTATCACATCAACTAATAGGGCATATACTCCTCAAACACGCAAAAGCTTTAATAGCTATGGCTTGCAGAGAGAAGTTCTCCAGCTGGCCAGCTCTACGCACCCGTCCATCCCACAAAAGCCTCCCTCTATATCAACTAGATGCCACAGACCACCCCTTCTAGCAGGCACCCGACTCTCCTGGATACCCTTCTTTTGGCCTCTGCTCTGACTGAGATCTCTACCTCTTCTCTATATATTCCATCACAGGGGCCGATACCAAATTTACAAAATAAAGATCATCACGAGTTGCTAACTTATTTAGATCAACTCATCATAATCAATAACCTCATAAGCAGCCCACTACCCCCCCATTGCTGCCTCGATTGCCCCGCGCAAGGGTCCTTATATAAAAGATTTAGGGCACGTCGAGGAGGTCCGACACTTCGCAACGCCGTTTTTTCAACAGCTCTATTGAGCGATTACGAAAGTATTCCCCTGGAGGAAGCGAACTCCAAGTACTTGTTAATAGTGGGGGTGCGGGGCCCCATCTAATTTACGTTTTTAGCCTTTTAGATCAAGATTTGTCAAATCGGTGCTCGAAGCACGATGATTTTAAAGACTGAGTTGTGAGATGGCTTTTGCATTAGAAGTTTCGCTTACCTGTTGATGGACTGTTTAGTCGGTTTATCAAATAGGGAGAGCTTATGGGACTATTGCTGAAGATCTGTGGAGAAATTCAACTTCCACTTGGCTATAATTCCAATGAAATTATAGCTAGGCATCTCGGGTTTCTTCTTGCCAAAGAGGCTCCATCTAGCATTCATAACTCGAGTGGCTGTGCTCATCCGCCCCTTTACTTGATCCCCGTGTGGTAGGGTTTGAACGGAGCCAACCAGACAATAAGCAAGTCACCTTCCCTCATAAAGTGGCGGTGTTGCAGTGTGGCACTCTACCTACTCCATTCAAAAAAGGCAATGATAAAGTATGGGGACCTCATTCTCCTACTAGGTACATAGCCACATATGGCTAACTATTCCGCACCAGGTGGATAACCGGTTACAACCCAAAAAGAAAAATGCTCATGCTTTCACGATAAGGGGACTGGAAGCCCGAGAGAGACCTCGACTACATTGCTCGTTGGTATGCTGTGACATGAGATCCGTATCTGAGGGTATAGGTATTGTTTCAGCAAGAAGTTAAATATGCGGGTCCCGCCCACAAACATCGACATAGATTTGCGTTGGCTGTGGGAGGGATTCAAAATCTTGTTTTCCAGGTGTGTATATGGTTAATAGGCCATAGGCAAAACCCCCAACTGAAATCGTAGGCTGAAGTGATGACTTCTCTCAACTATATAAGTTGGAGCGTAAATCTTAGGATGTGTCAATCATATGCCTGGTGATGGTGGTTTGCTTGAACTGGCCTAATTGACCGCAAGTCGCCCATCTAGAAATCGCTAGAGGGAAGCAATGCTCTCTATCCGTGATGCTATACCCGCCTTGCCGTACCCCCTTGTATAATATACCTGGCCTTGGTCCCACTTTCTTGCATGTATCGCTGTGGGCAAAGATGCATGCCGAGTGATACCTTATGACTTCCCACACTAACGAGTGATGGTTTGTGCAAAAGCAGGTAGGACACGTTTGCGGGTGGTATGGATGATCTAGGACATTCTCTCACCAAATTGACTAATATACGAAGTATTAGATTGATATACAAAGTCATAGTGGCCAAGCACCCGCCCGGTCTGTAGATCGGAGATAACTAAGTACCTCCTTGGATGGGTAAGTACTCGAGAGGGGTCAAGACAACCCCGCGGCAGTTTCTTGAGGTTTAAGCGGCAGCGTGACCGCCTAGAGAAGTCTCCATATTGCTACGTGGTATCTTTAGACTCTGTACGCAATAAAATACGAGAGGCTGTAGACGAGCTCACACACTAGACTTGGGCCTCAATTTTCTAGCACCGCATGGATTGCAAACCAACTAGTGATGTTGAGCACATTTTTATCCTACCAGCCCGTCTCTATAGTAGTTGTTTCCCTGCGTGTTGCGGCCGGTCCCATAGTTGCCATTATAACCACAATTGCTATTTCTCATAAGATATGGCATCTGGATTATGACAACCTTCCAGTGCTTGGCCTTTAACTTTGTCAAGTAGATAGTGGTAGCTAGTCGTGCAATTGAGTGTAGTGCCTCATCCTAGAACAAAGCTCACTTCAGGTCTTTTTCAGACGATAACAGGTTGTCGTTGCGAAGTACCTTTGGTGTTTGTTCCATGGGTTGCTAAAGATCATTACAGCCAAGCGAGACCCTAATTTTATAGGTTCTTCTATTCGAGTGCTCCATAGACTATCACTCGGGTGACTTTACCGGCGATCCGGCGTTCCTTTGTGGTCCTCAAATGCTGTAGCAAGCGTATGACCTTCTATGCATATAGTTGTAATATTAATTTAGGGAATAGTAGCTGGTACCTGGTACCTTTTCTGTTTAGAGCATCAGTGTCTCCCCTGGATGGCGAGTCTGGTCTTTTCAATTTGTAGTAGCCTTCGGCCCGCTATTTTGATGTTGATGGCTTTTAGCAGGTCTTGCTACGATCTTGGCTTATTGAACGGTCGAATTCCCTTTGGCCATGATTTTAAGGATATAAGGAAGTGTCTACAAGCCAGGATGCCGAACACCCAGGCATCAAATCTTGTGCCAAGACACGCTGCAATACCAAGCCGCGCCGCTGATGTCAGCATGCCGACTAACCGAATTTGTGGTACCTTATGACGGCGCCGGGCCAGCATGGCTCCGAGTAATGGTTCAAACAAACCATAGGGGGAGGTCAAAGCTGCGGGCGGAGTTTAGAATTGAATGGGTGAAAAGTTGGGATTGGTGGGATTGAGTCTGTTTTGGACGGGGGGGGGAGCTTAGGTTTTTAGGCGTTTGTCTTTGTAGAGGAGAGAGGGAGAGAGAGATGCATGGCATGTGGTATCTGGGCCACACTTAAGCCAATGATCCCCCTCCCCGCTTCTAAAGCCCCCGCTATCCCGCCGGCCGCGTGATACACCATGACGCCCAACCCCGCCAACAACCCACCCACAACCCACAACCCGCAGTCCTTAACCTTCCCCGTCTCGGCGCTTTGAGACATCGTCGTTTTTAGGTTATTATGCAACCCCCCTCCCCCCCTCCCCCTGTCGCCAAGGACACCAAGCCACACAACACCGCCTCGTTGGTGACGAAACACACTCACCCTCCCTCCCCCGGACTCCCGCTTTGCCGTTCAACGACCTTAAAACGGTGTGGTGTCTAACAGGGCATAACTAACCTTTCGTTCTTTGACTTCCTCCCTGGACCTTTACACTTCTTTCTTTCTTCCTCTCTTGCACATCGGCGTAAACATAAACATCATCCAACATACAATCACCACCAGCAGCAGCTATTAGCTATGAGTTGGGCAGGTAATGATCGACCCCTCCCCCCGCCCACCACCAAGCGATGAATGATGAATGGCATTTAGAGATCAGAGTGAATGGAGACAGAGGGGCTAATATAACGCTATCACAGGGTTTAAGAAAACTGTGAACCGGACTACGGTCCAGGTCATGATGAAAGCTGGTAAGCAGCAGTAAACAACCGCCCAACTTCCCTCACACCCCACCTCCGCTGACATCCCCACTCATAGGTCAAATCGAAAAAACCAATGACCGCGACTACGAAGTTGAAGAGCGGCGCTTCCGTACCATGGAAGCGGCTGCCACCAAACTGCAACGCGAAGCCAAAGGCTATCTCGACGCACTACGGGGTCAGTAACCCCCCCTCTCTCCCGTCCCTTACTAACAAACCCCCTTAGCCATGACCGCCTCACAAATGCGCATTGCCGAGACCATCGACGCCTTTTACGGCGATGCCGGCACGCGCGACGGCGTCTCCCGCTCCTATAAGCAGGCCGTCGAGGAGCTCGACGCAGAGACCATCAAGGCGCTTGACGGGCCCTACCGCACCACGGTCCTGGAGCCCATATCGCGCTTTTGCGCCTACTTCCCCGACATCAACGAGTGCATCAAGAAGCGCAACCACAAGCTGCTCGACTACGACCAGATGCGCGCAAAGGTCAAGAAGCTGGTCGAGAAGCCCGACAAGGACCCTGGCAAGCTGCCGAGGACGGAGAAGGAGGCGCAGATGGCGAAGGATGTGTATGAGGGGCTGAACGAGCAGCTGACGGGCGAGCTGCCGCAATTGATTGATTTGAGGGTTCCGTATTTGGATCCGAGCTTTGAGGCGCTGGTGAAGATTCAGTTGAGATGTGAGTTTTCCCCCCCTTCCTTTTGTGGTATAGGGCTGACAGTGTGGTGGTAGTTTGTGCGGAGGCGTACTCGAGGATGGCACAGGTGCAGCAGTTCCTGGACCCGAATACCAGGGAGCAGTACGCGCAGGGCCACCTTGACCAGAGGGTCGAGCAGGTGCTGCAGGAGATTAGAGACCTGAGTATCGCGGGTGCTTCCTAGACCTACCTACCTACCTACCTATATAGAGTAGAGGGTCTTTCTTCTTTTTTCCCTTTTCCCCTCTTCCGTTTTTCTGTTTTGCGGGTTTGCGCTTTACAAACAATTACATGGTTTATTTCCTTTTCGTTTGTCCTTTTTCTCCCTTTTCTCTAACGGTGGGTGCTATTGGTGTGGGGTTTGGGGGTTTAAGGTGGTGGTGGCTAGGTGGGGTAGAATTCAATACCATCTCTCAATTTCCGTAGAACAGTCATTGGCAGGTGTCGTTCATGGCATGTATGTACCAATAAACTCGAATCACAAGAAGTCACGAGTCCCCCACTCAGCAAGGAACGCATCATTCACTCCAGGCCCAGGTATCATCACCATCCATCCGTCGCACCCAGCCCCCCCTCCTTGTATACATGTAGCTACAAGTAAATACAACAACAGTCGATCCCCGCCTCATCTAAGAAGAAAGAAAGAGAAAGAAAAAAAAGAGGATCTAAAAAGGAAATAGCCAGAGAGGAGAATTTTGATTTTTTGTTTTTTGCTGGTCTTGCTTTTCTATCGGGCCCTTCCTGGTGGTGTCCGGGCGGATGGAGCGGTAATATGTATAGCGAAGGGGAAGAAGGGAGGGAATAAAGGGCCGACATCTGTAAGCAATACCGCCGGAGGAAAACAAAAAAGGCAACACCCGAAGAGCAGAAATGAAAAAAGAATGAAAAAAGAAAAGAAAAACCCATATCAACAAGAACCACCCTTCACTGGCATGGCCCACGTACGGGGTGCATGCGAGTATGGTTTAAACAAGAAGGGAAAAAGAAAAAAGAAAAAGAACCACCCTTCACTGCCATAACCCGCATACGAGTATGATTTAAACAGGAAGAGAAAAAAAAAGAGGAAAAAGAACTACCCCTCACTGCCATAACCCGCGTACGGGCTGAATGTGAGTATGATTTAAACAAAAAAAAAAACCCTTCACTGCCACAACCCACGTACGGGCTGCATTGCATGAAGTATATAAATAAGGAAGAAAACCCACACCCCTCAACCTACATTACCCCTATTTATACACCTTTGGCCTCCACTCCTTGCCCCCCTGCTCCCTCTCCTCCCTCTCGCGGACCTCACTCTCGATCCTCTCCCTGGCGCGCAGCACCTTACTCTGGAGGTAGAAGCTGCCGCCCTTCTTTGGGTCGTTGCTGTCAAAGAGGCGCTTGAAGCGCTCCATGACGCCCTCGAGCTCGATCTTGCCCTCCTGCGGCGGCTTGACGTTGAGGATCCGGCACGCCTCGTCGAGCGTCAGGCCGGCGTGGGCGCCGTGCATTGCACCCCGGTTGGAGTCGGGGACGCGGCCGGCGGCGGCGGCTTTGGCGTATCGCTGGGTGGCGGCGGCTTGGCGGTAGGCTTCGATGAAGGCGCGGCCGACGACGCGGCCGCCGACGAGGGCGATTTGCGCTAGTATTCGGTGTGCCTGGAGGGGTGGGGGTTAGCATGTGTAGAAGAGGGAGAGAGGGTGAGGGTATGAGGGAGAGGGAGAGAGAGAGGGGGGGAGGGGAGTTCTATACCATTTTGTATGTAGTAGTATTTGTAGAGATTCGAGTCTATTATATATATAGATGGAGAATCGATTTATTGCTAGCAGGGCTGCAGATTGACAGTGTCGAATAAATAAAAAAAGTAAAATGGTTGTGAGGGATCTTCAATATTATTTTTCGGATGTGCGCGGGCCGGGTAATTGCGTAGGTGCCATTCACTCGATCGCTCACTCGCTCACCGAAGAACACACTTGCTTCATATTACAGTCTGCCATACACTGCATACATACTGCAAACATACTACTCACATGTATGTACATACTACTTCATACATCAAGTGCATACTACTCACAAACTACTCACTCACTCACACTCAACACTGCCACAGAGCAGAAGAAGACATACGGACCATCGATCAATCCCTCAGTGACGACTGAGTGTGTGAGTGTAACACAAACTGCTGCAGCGTAACACAAGGAAAAGAAGAATCCCGGTTGTTGGTCCGAGCGCCCCCAGAAATTATTTCTGCAGCAAGTCAAATATTCTGAGGTCTCTACCACTACATCATCTCTCAACTACTTCATCTCTCAAAGGTCAACTCTCTACAACGTCAATTGCAATTCATCTCAACTGCAATACACCCCTCAACTACATCATCTCTACACGCATCTCTCATCTCTACATCTCCCTCAACTCCCCCAACTACACCACCCCCCAGCTGCAATTGACCAATGGCTGACGACGGCATGCTCGTCAACTTCGACATAGGCCCCGATGCCTTTGCTTCAGCCCGTCTACCCCTAAGGTTCAAAGGCGGTAAATGGACAGACCGTCACAAGGCCAAAAAGCTCGCAGCCCACCATCTCCGAAAAGGCACCACCACCACCACCACCACCACCACCACCACCACCACATCTTCTGCCCCCAAAAAGCCCGCCGACGACGGTACAGGAGAATTCAACATTGCACCTCCTAGCCAGATCTCAAACCCCACACCCCCCTCCGCCCTAAAGCGCAAGCGCTCCTCCACTGACCCAACCCCCAAGAGACCCAATGGTACCGGCGTCCCCCCGCCCAGTGCCAAACCCGGCGAGTTCGTCTCCTCCCTCTGGACCCAGAACCCCGCCTCTCTCCACATCCCTGCCGAGCCAGTCCCCGAACCAGAACCCCAGGAACCCACCAATGCCCCGCTGTCCGACGGATCAACGACCTTCACTACGCTCGGCCTCTCCCCCATCCTCGCAAACCACCTCACCACTAAGCTCTCCCTCAAGAACCCCACCGCGATCCAGAAGGCCGCGATCCCGGAGCTCATCTCGACAGACAGCGACGCATTCATACAGGCAGAGACGGGCTCGGGAAAGACCCTCACCTACCTGCTCCCCATCGTCCACCGCATCATGGCGCTCTCCAAGCCTCCCCGCCCATCCGCTAGCGACTCCCCCGACGACGAAAAGAGCAAGAGGAGCAACAAGATGGCAAGACACTCGGGCCTCTACGCAATCGTCCTCGCGCCCACGCGAGAGCTGTCCCGCCAGATAGAGACGGTCCTCGCAACGCTCATCCATGCCAAGAACGGCCCGCACTGGATCGTCCCCGGCTCCGTCATTGGCGGCGAGAAGAAGAAGGGCGAGAAGGCGCGGCTGCGCAAGGGGCTGAATATCCTCGTCGCGACCCCGGGCCGCCTGCTCGACCATCTCGAAAACACAGAGAGCCTCGACGTCAGCCGCGTGCGCTGGGTCGTCATGGACGAGGGCGACCGCCTCATGGAGCTCGGCTTCGAGGAGACCATCGGCAGCATCCTGGCCATCCTCGAGAAGAAGAGCAAGCTGCCCTCTAACCCTTCTTCCTCCTTCTCCCCCAGCGGGGAGGAGGCCCTCCCGAAACGCAGAGTGACCATGCTCTGCTCCGCAACGATGAAGACCAACGTGCAGCGCCTGGGCGACATCTCGCTGAAGGACGCCCTGTACATCAAGGCGGAGAAGAGCACCGAGGACGACGAGGCAACGGGAGAGCAAGAAGGGGAGGGCGCCGGGGAGGGGAAGTTTACGGCGCCGGCGCAGCTGAAGCAGAGCTATTCGGTAGTGCCGGCGAAGCAGAGGCTTGTGGCACTGATGGCGGTGCTGAAGAGGGCGTTTGTGAGGCAGACGGCGACGCCGAGGGTTATGGTCTTTTTCTCCTGCTCGGACTCGGTCGATTTCCATTTCGAGGTCTTCTCGCGCGCGCTGAGTGAGGAGGAGAAGGGCTCTGCCGCTGCTACCACAACTAATAATAAGAATACTACTACTATCGAAGACTCCAGCTCGGAGGACGAATCCGAGTCCGAAGCCGGGGATGGTAAACCCAACAGAAAGAAGAAAGCCGCCGCCGACAAGAAGAAAAAGGCCACCGACAAAAACAAGAAACCCAAGCTCAATCCCGCCACCAGCCCCGCACCCACCCTCCACCCCACCTGCCTCCTCCACAAACTCCACGGCTCCCTCCCGCAACCCATCCGCACGGCGGCCCTCCACTCATTCACGCACACCCCCCACCCCACCATCCTCTTCTGCACCGACGTTGCCGCCCGTGGCCTCGACCTCCCCTCCATCGACCTCATAATCCAGCACGACCCCCCCTTCACCCCCGCCGACCACCTACACCGCGTCGGCCGCACCGCGCGCGCCGGCCGCCCCGGCCGCGCAATAATCTTCCTACTCCCGGGCGCCGAGGAGGGCTACGCCGACGCCGTCCTCAAGCGCGGCGTGCGCGAGGGCCAACTCGCACGCACAGACGTCGCCGAGCTGCTACGGCGGGGCTTTTCGACCCGCGAGGGCGAGTCCCGCCGCGACTGGGAGGACAGGGCCTCCGAGTGGCAGCTGGGCGTCGAGCGCTGGATCGCCGACGACGCGCAGCGCAGGACCGTGGCTGCTAGGGCGTGGGGGAGCCATATCCGCGCCTATGCGACGCACGTGGGCGCCGAGAGGAGCATGTTCAGCGTCAAGGCGCTGCACTACGGGCATCTGGCCAAGGCATTTGGCCTCAGGGACCGCCCGGGGGATATTAAGGTCCCTGGAGACGGCGGCGGTGGTGGTGGCGCGGCGGGCGCAAAGAGTCTGGCGGTTGCGCAAAAGAGGGGCGGGGACGAGGACGAGGAGGAGGACAAGGATGAGAGACCGGGGAATGAGGCGATGAGGAAGATGAGGAAGATTGCGCAGGGGATGCTGAAGAAGAGGGGTATGGCAAACGAGTTCAATATTGGGTAGTATATAGTGTAGTAGAGTTTTTTTTTATATCTATATATTTTTATCTTTTTTTCTGGTTTTCTATTTTTTTTGGTATTAAAAGTTTTTTGTTTTTTCGGGGCTCTGTGCGGAAATACCCCCCATTTCTTTTTTGTATGATATATTGGTTCTCGTATGTACATAGATGCAGCAACTCTGCCAGGTAGAAACCCCACGCGCGGGGTAGATCATGTGCAATATTTACAGTGTAGTGTCTTTGGTCCATGTTTCCCTATCATTCGATTCGGGCACCCACCACGCTCGTATCTCGTGGAAAACCAAAGTTAACTGCTGCTATTATTTTGACCTCTCCCGCACCAAAAAGAAAAAGGGGGGGGGGAAGAAACGGAGGGAGAAGCACTTTACAAACCTACCGAGTGATGATCCATGACGCACCCACCACCACCACAACGCCTAGGCTTAATTCGGCCTCCCTGTCTTCGTGCTACCTCAGCACACTACTTAATTTAAACCACCATACATTGGTGCAGGCAGAGAGAAAGAGAGGGGGGGGGGGGGATCGATCCTGTACAAATGCCTTTTTTTTTTACCAAGTAGATAGTATCTTGGGCGACGAGGAATATCTTCCAACCTACATCGCAGCTATATATATCTGGACGTCAGAACCAACCTCGCGCCATTAAGAGTTGCTGCAAACGCATTGCTTGCGGCAATGTAGCCTAGAGATGAATAGGTATTTTAGGTGCGAGCATTAAGCGATTACTTGCTTGACCATCAACACAAGGGCCATAGTTACCCACCTTACCAAATACGCGGGGGGGTTCGGCGGGAAAAGTAAGCTATAATTCCTCAAGGGGCGAGGGGGGGCAGAACGACCTCTACACACGTAAATCAATCTGAGGGGACATGTTGCGTAGTTACCAGCTACTGGCTTAGTGTGTGTGTTGCTGTGGCGAGCTCACCCCCTCACCCAACCTCTTGTATTTTATGGCGTGCGGAAGGTGTTGGGTTGCGTGCGAGGATTGGGTGGTGTGCGAAGACCACCAGCGGTATGGCTACTCTAGGCCCTATATACCCTTGCAGCTTAGGCTACCGTTTCGGTCAACTATTTCTTCGTGGCTAAGCTCGAGAACCAGGTGGCGGTTTGTCGAGGAAAATTGATGGGATGGATGGGCAGAGTTGGCTACTAACATTATTAACGGTCTATCTTGGCATGGGGGCTGATATTTTGTTTTACTTACCCTGTGAATCTTGGCATACATTGATGCATCTGGTGTATCTTTGTATGTCCTGCGCACCCTGATGTATCCCGATGCATCGTAATTCAGCTCCATGAGGCTGTTCGCGCTTGCAACTCCAACTACCGCCTCGCAGAGCGATATGAATACCTCCCTATCGCTGGAGGCCTTTCAGTCCAGACCTACTATCATGGCCAACGTAAATCCACGCCAATATCGCAACATATAAATGGGTTTAATTTTTCACCCGGTTCGTCTTGGAAGATCGTCGTTTATCATCCCTGACGTTTCCTGGCACCTCCTGGCGCACCTGCCTACGTTCTCGCTGGCCCCGCCTGGCCGTTACCTGGATAAAGAGAGTGATGCCCCCATACTTGCACATGTAAAATAACCCCCGGCCCGGTACATGGGGCACACTGCTTGAGAGGTCCAAAAACCTCTTTAAGACCACCAGTATGTGATTGTGGGAGCTACTATCAGTAAAAAGCGACGCGGGATAATAATTAGGATTCAAGAACGATATATATTGAGGACAGAGGGACATCCTGTTTAGCCAGGAAGCAAAGCTCGGACCGGAAGAGTTGTGGTGGTACTCCCAGAAGGTCGCTCGGGTGAGGTTTTGGCGTATCGTGCTTCGTGTATCCTATGCACCCTAACACCTCCTGGTGTATCCTGTAAATGCCATGCCTCCCAATGTACCCTGACGTCTCTTGGTACATCCAGACCCACCCTCATCAGCTCCTACCAGCCACTGAACAGAGTGAGACGTCCTCTATACCTATAATAAACTTGACTGCCGACGTAAATCCAGTCGATGTACAATTGCAACGGATGGGGACCTGTATTGCTCGGGCTGGGGCTCTGGCAGTGATACGAGATTAAGATCTACGGGGAAGGAACTGTATCTGGGAGGGGAAATACAGTAAGGACACATCATTACCTACATGTACCTGCCCGACAACGCGGCCATGAAGCTAAGTATGTAGTACGTACTGTTAAAGCTCCGACACCCAAACAGCTGCAACTCAATTACCACATTCAAACGGGGAAACACCTGGGCATAGATAGACCCAGGAACTCTTATAACTAGAAAATTCGCCAACAATATAAGTATATAGCGGGTTAGGGTTAGTAAATTCCTTATACATGCATCCATAAGCTACGAACCTCCTATCCAGTAATTTGATGAAAGTGGAGGTTATGAGCCTATTCACCAAGTACTTGGATCATGCCCAGAATACTCCAGAAGCAGAGCGGATCCCATTACCCCAGTCAGTCGAGTTCAGGGGCAAGGAATGCCAAGCCGGCACAGCACAGCCGAGTGATCCTCTATGAAGCACTCGATGTCAATGATTACCAATACGACATTGGATAAGAGGCAGCCAATACCACCAGGGTCACCGCAATACCAACTTAAACAATAACTACTACTTTCTGACGAGTAAGCACCTCTATTCTATCCCATCCTATTCTATCTCTAAAGGCTCACACACCCGTCTTTTCCTTCTGTCTAATTACATGTAGCTCACCCCTCCCCGAAATTCTATATATACAAAAGGACAAGTAAATCAATGCACCTGATACAAAGGAAAACCTAGTATAAATGCAAAGGATGATAACTATCATTTAGGTGGTGCAGCAGCCAACTTTCTCATCGCGCCCCCTGACCAATTATCATGGCCCGTCGCGGCCGCCGTGCCACCTGCCGCACGAAGACGCTCCAGATCTTCTTGAGCCTCGATATTTTCGATACGGAGACGTTCCAGATTCTCGCGCTCTCGGACCAGCTCGAGCTCCTCGTCGATAGCCACGTCGCAGCCGCAGTCAGTGGTAGTTTCAGCGTCGGGGCAGGTGGTGGTTTGGGTGCCACCAGTGGTACCGGTGCCGGTGCTGGTGGTGCCGGTGGTATCGTGATCGGTACATGTACTTCCAGTACCAGTCCCGGTGGTTCCAGTGCTGGCGGTACCAGTCCCGGTGGTGCAAGCCCCGGTGGTTCTGGTGCTAGTGGTACCAGTGCCGGTGGTTTCGGTGGTTTTAGTACCAGTGCTAGTGGCCCCAGTGGTGCTAGTAACAGTGCTAGTGGCCCCAGTTGTGCTAGTACCAGTGCCGGTGGCCCCAGTGGTTCCGGTGCTTGTGGCCCCAGTGGTCCCAGTGCCAGTACCGGCAGTGCCAGTGGTGCCAGTAGCAGCGACAGTGGTGCCAGTACTGGTCCCAGTGCTGCTGGTCCCAATGGTTCCAGTGCCAGTGCCAGCGGCCCCAGTGGTGCTAGTACCAGTGCCGGTGGCCCCAGTGGTTCCAGTGCTTGTAGTCCCAGTGGTCCCAGTGCCAGTGGTGCCAGTAGCAGCGACAGTGGTGCCAGTACTAGTCCTAGTGCTGCTAGTACCAGTGGTGCTAGTACCAGTGCCGGTGGCCCCAGTGGTTCCAGTGCTTGTGGTCCCAGTGGTGCCAGTAGTGCTGCTAGTCCCAGTGGTTCCAGTACCAGTGCCAGCGGCCCCAGTGGTGCTAGTACCAGTGCCGGTGGCCCCAGTGGTTCCAGTGGTCCCAGTGCCAGTACCGGCAGTGCCAGTGGTGTCCTAGTGCTGCTAGTCCCAGTGGTTCCAGTGCCAGTGCCAGCGGCCCCAGTGGTGCTAGTACCAGTGCCGGTGGCCCCAGTGGTTCCAGTGCTTGTGGACCCAGTAGTGCCAGTGCCAGTACCGGTAGTTCCAGTGGTGCCAGTAGCAGTGACAGTACTAGTCGTAGTGCTGATAGCCCCAGTGGTTCCAGTGCCAGTACCGGTAGTACCAGTGGTGCCAGTAGCAGTGCCAGTGGTGCCAGTACTAGTCCTAGTGCTGCTAGTCCCAGTGGTTCCAGTACCAGTGCCAGCGGCCCCAGTGGTGCTAGTACCAGTGCCGGTGGCCCCAGTGGTTCCAGTGCTTGTGGCCCCAGTGGTCCCAGTGCCAGTACCGGCAGTGCCAGTGGTGCCAGTAGCAGTGCCAGTGGTGCCAGTACTAGTCCTAGTGCTGCTAGTCCCAGTGGTCCCAGTGCCAGTGCCAGCAGCACTCGTACCTGTAGCGCTTGTAGCGCTTGTTGTACCTGTAGTACCCGTAGCTCCTGTGCTTGTGCCTGTGCCTGTGACAGTGGTTCCAGTACTAGTCCCGGCGGTACTAGACCCTGTGCTGGAACTGGAGGCGGTTCTAGAATTGGTGGCACTTGTGGTGCCTGTGCCTGTATTGGTTGCTGAGACAGTGCCAGACTCGGTGCTGGTAGCAGCTCCAGTGTCAGTCCCCGTGGTATCGGTGCTGGTGGTTCCAGTGGTTCCAGTAACAGTGCCGGTAGTTTCAGTAGCAGTGCCAGTGGTGCCAGTACTAGCCCTGGTGCTGCTAGTCCCAGTGGTTTCCGTGCCGGTGGTCCTACTGGTGCCAGTGCCGGTGGTGCCAGTAGCAGTACTAGTAGTATCAGAACTAGTCCTCGTGCTGCTACTCCTACTGGTGCCAGTGCCGGTGGTGCCAGTAGCAGTACTAGTAGTATCAGAACTAGTCCTCGTGCTGCTACTCCTAGTAGTGCCAGTGCCGGTGGTACCAGTAGCAGTACCGGTGGTGCCAGTACTAGTCCTCGTGCTACTACTCCTAGTAGTGCCAGTGCCGGTGGTACCAGTAGCAGTGCTGGTGGTGCCAGTACTAGCTCTCGTGCTGCTAGTCCTAGTAGTGCCAGTGCCAGTGGTCCTACTGGTGCCAGTAGCAGTGCCGGTGGTGCCAGTCCCAGTGGTGCCAGTGCCGGTGGTCCTACTGGTGCCTGTGCCAGTACCGGTGGTACCGGTGGTACCAGTACTAGTCCTCGTGCTGCTACTCCTAGTAGTGCCAGTGCCGGTGGTACCAGTAGCAGTGCTGGCGGTGCCAGTACTAGTTCTCGTGCTGCTAGTCCTAGTAGTGCCAGTGGTCCTACTGGTGCCAGTACCAGTGCCGGTGGTGCCAGAACTAGTCCTCGTGCTGCTAGTCCTACTGGTACCAGTGCCGGTGGTACCAGTAGCAGTGCTGGCGGTGCCAGTACTAGTTCTCGTGCTGCTAGTCCTAGTAGTGCCGGTGGTCCTACTGGTGCCAGTACCAGTGCTGGTGGTGCCAGAACTAGTCCTCGTGCTGCTAGTCCTACTAGTACCAGTGCCGGTGGTACCAGTAGCAGTGCTGGCGGTGCCAGTACTAGTTCTCGTGCTGCTAGTCCTAGTAGTGCCAGTGCCAGTGGTCCTACTGGTGCCAGTGCCAGTGGTCCTACTGGTGCCAGTGCCAGTGCCGGTGGTGCCAGAACTAGTCCTCGTGCTGCTAGTCCTACTGGTGCCAGTGCCAGTACCGGTGGTACCAGTACTAGTCCTCGTGCTGCTATTCCTAGTAGTGCCAGTGCTGGTGGTGCCAGTACTAGCTCTCGTGCTGCTAGTCCTAGTAGTGCCAGTGCCAGTGGTCCTACTGGT
Organism: Morchella sp. 2018-W16; assembly: GCA_024713755.1. Classification (NCBI taxonomy): domain Eukaryota; kingdom Fungi; phylum Ascomycota; class Pezizomycetes; order Pezizales; family Morchellaceae; genus Morchella; species Morchella sp. 2018-W16. The sequence goes on along the minus strand of JAMGYY010000014.1, from coordinate 585,399 downwards.
ACCAGTAGCAGTGCCGGCGGTGCCAGTACTAGTCCTGGTGCTGCCAGCCCCAGTGGTTCCAGTCCCAGTGCCAGCAGTACTCGTACCTGCAGTACTTGTAGCGCTTGTTGTACCTGTAGCACACCCTCCTGTGCCTGTGCCTGTTCGAGTTCTGCATCTCTCTCCTTTACTTCCTCCGGTTGACCCCCCAGTTCCAGTGCAATCTTTGAATTCTTCGAATTCTTCTAATTCTTCGACCACGGTAGTTAAAAGACCTGGGAGATCGAAGGCACGGCCGCGCTCGCCCCTAGTATTCAATTCAACATTGGGGCGGAAAAGATTCTTTGATTCAGGAACAGCGATAGGCTTGGATAACGCTGTGGTAAAAAGGCTAACAGAGAGGAAAACCGCAGCTAAGGGAGTGTTTGATACCCTCATCGTGTGGGTGTAATATCGGCCTTCTGGAGTTTAGAAGCCGGTGGTGTGACTCTTCTAGTGAGATATTCTCAACTCTTATATAGACCAACTCGTTTTCTGCTCTCTCTCAATGACGGCCATGGTTTGTACAGTTCAGAATGCTTCTCCGGGACCCCCATTGTCAAGGCCAATAACTATGATGGGATGGTGACCACTAGTATGTATGCGGCGACTATCATAGTCGATTCAATTTGAGCTTTGCCACTTTACTTGTGGGAGAGTCCTTTTAATACTATAACTAGTAGTTAGCTTGGAATAACTAGTAGTTAGCTTGGAAAAGCTAGTGAGTTTGAGCTTTCATCTCTCTCATGAGCGGAGATATATCTTGGCCTGGTAAAATAAAAATAGTAGATTGCGGAACTTCCAAACATAGAGGGACGTGGCCGATATGAGTAAGTCAATTTCATTCTCTGGCCACTTATGTTTAGAAGTATCTCGAACAGAATCCGCAATTCGCGCCACCGAAGAGATGGGCATCAACTTGCAATTGCAATTTGGATACAAATAAGTCCCCCCTATTTGCTATAGCCCTTAACCTATGTCGTTTTAAGGCTCTATATTCAGAAAATCTAGTAGCAACTTGTCAATATGGCTTCTCGTTGCGCCAAATGCCTGGGAATTTGACTCTCTTATCACTGTTTCGATCATGAGTATTAGCCAAGCTCCGTTTGCTAGTGAGGATGGGGAACCTTAGCTAACGAAAGCAGCTCCAGATGACCAGAAAAAATTATCCCTATTAATTAGTATAAGTAGCTTCTCGTAGTGTCCACCCAGCACCCGAAAATGTAATCCCCATACTGAACTCCTATTGGTGCATCATGACAATAGACGCCGTAAATAGAACAGTGCTGCACTAAATGCCTATCATGAGTACGTGTGGTGACTCCGAAGATCTAGGCTCCTGTTGCTCCGCAGTTGTGTAGATGAGCCGAACTCTACCTCCGGAATCCAAACGGGCCTTGTGTTAACATACAGCTGTACTCTAGCTCTAGTTAGGCCTCTAGTTCTGCTGAATCAGCACGAGACGACATTTGGTTTTTAGCTTACCCCGCCGCGATCGGATCCTTGATATACCTACAAGGAAGAACTATGAAGGAAAATGTGAATTAGTACATTTCCTATTCCTAATTTTAGATAATCTAGCGTGGGGGCCGGCGGCCAATTCAAATCTTTCAAATCTAGATCTTGCCAGTATAATCCTACAGTACTGTATATACTACATGAAATCGAGGCATAGACTCATGTGAGCAGCTACAAACTAAGGCAGCCCCCCAAGGTAGGCCAGAGGCAACTCGGTGCGCCCATCCTCCTTACTTTAATATACCTCGGGAGCGCCCTGCTAGGTAGCAATAATAGGACCTTGGGGTCCATGGTGGCAAACAGTGCTTCTGGCCATCCAGACTTAGTCCTTTCTATTCCTATAATAAGCACTTTTAGTATTCGTACTATCAATTAGGTATAATTCGGGACTTACTATTAAGGAAAATAGAGTTTTTAGCCAACGCGTTAAAGGTACATCTGCTATTGAAATTTTCGGCTGCGTGGAGATAGGTGACCTAGAGTGGCAAGGGCGGCCTATGGCTCGGGGATAAAATTAGTCTGTGGTTTAGTGTCGCTACATAAGGCCTTAACATTGTGTGAGGCGAGGTGTGGCTTCCGCGGGAATCCTTTTCTTGAGATGGTGGGTTGAAGCCAAGGCTTACACACCTGTCCATATATTTCTTAGGCGACGAGAAAATACAATTTCAAACATAGTATATCACTCGAATTTCCCATGTCAAGGTTTCTTTGGTTTACACAGAGCATAATGAACTATCCGAAAGGACTCCAATGACTCTCTGACAAATCCTTGATTATGAACCCAAGTACAAGTGAGTAACGCTACATGGTTTCGATTACCATACATTTAATACATGTAGTGTACAGTCGCAAGTTCCCGCCGTTTTTAACGGTGAGTCAAACCATAACCACCCCTTCACGAGCTCTGTAAAAGTTTCAAGATATGACAGGTGGAAAGCTGTTCTTATTCTCTATAAAATGGTCCAAATACTGTACAGATTAATAGGATACCAACTGTCCAGCCAGTAGGACGATTGGCCCAATTTTGGCCGTTGTCAAAACACTCTAGTATAAAGTTTGACCAGGCCACGCCAAGTATTACAAAAACTACACAATACACTTATACAGCATATGGTATTAAACTGATGGAAATTCGAGAGGGTCTTCGCTCCCAAAAGTTCAAAATCCTGGAGCCTGTGTTGTTATAAGTAGGTCGGTCCTAGAATTTAGATAGTCCCTGCAGCCTGGGCCACCAAAAGACGTTTTAGTAATTCCATAGCTTTTAGAACTGGTGAGGGCACGGCCGTAGCAATGAACGAGGCTAGCTCAATAACCAATTTAATAAGGTGGATTCTCAAGGGTGTAGGGGCGCGATATATAATAAAATAAATTCAATAGATATAGCTAGATCACAATTAAATTCTGTTCAATGCCAACTACTAACCTCTAAATATTCACTCCGGGTATCACCAAACCATTCTAATTCAACTTCTTTCCACTCGTCACTCTTCGATCCTTTATGTCACCCACAATAACTCCTAGTAACCAACAATTTACAAGAAAAAACGCTAATGCACTTCCCCATAACCCCGGGAAAAAAGTACTATTACCCAAAAATTCGAGCTCGTAACCTTGTTGGAGCCATGCAGCTTGCGTAAGAACCCATGCGCCGAGCGCGGCAAGCCCGAGTTTTGAGTTCCGGAGTAGTGAGGAGATTGGGAGGTAGAAGGGAAGTAGAACGATATACCACATGAAATACTAATGTGATGTTAACTAGAGTAGCGGTTTGAGTGGGCTTATGTGAACATACCTGTGAAGTGCAGACTTTGTTAAATGCAACGAATGTAAAGGTCTGTGCAAAAAGAGTGCTGGGAAGATCCCACTTGGCAAATGCGAGTGGAAGTAGGACTCCAGAGAGGAGAAGTTGTGGAAGGAACGCAACACTGGCATACGGAAATGAGTGATCGGCAATGCTTGGTGGGGAGGTGAGGTAGAGGAGGATGTTGTAGGGCGAGAAGTTATGGCGGTGGTCGAGGCGCTCAACGTGGTGTAAGTATGTGTGCATTACGAATGGATCACGATAGCTATTACCCAACTATCAGCGTACGGCGAGAAGATATGATTTCTGAAACTGACATCTTCCACATTACAAGGTTTAATCCAACGAAGGTAGCCAATGCACTAAGACTGAACCTTATTCTCGAGACAGTAAAGAACCCGAAAATTTTCTGGCGCATGGTCTGGCCCACCTTCCGGTCTTCCATCCACCAAAGAATCGAGGGCCCGTAAATCACCGGATAAATTTTAAAGTGCACCGCAAGACCCAACAATATCCCTGTCGTCACGGCCTTTTTCTTCATCGCAGCCCACACTAAGCCAACGATCATAACCCCTAACAATCCCTCCGAGCTGCCTCTTGTCGATATAGTGGCGACCATAGGATTGAGCAACCAGATACTTGCTAGTTTTAATGCGTGCCTTTTATCCATGCCTCCATAACTAGTCCGCAAAACACTATATATTAACCAACCCGCTATCAGGTCCCCAACCGCAAATAATACCTTCCCAAACGAAAACCAAAACCATTGTGGTTGAAAAGCTGTTGGTAATAACAACCATGCCAGCAGTGGAGTGTATCGGTATGTTTCTCTATCGTATGGGGATTGACCCATTGCCACATATCTAGAGGCGTCGGTAAAGACATAGTAGTCGATATCGGTATATTTGAGTGCCGAATGTGCATCCTGATAGAGCCCATAAAAGAGCATTCCTGCTCTCAGAGCAGCGGAGGTCAGGAGAACATTACGGAGGTTGAACATTGTGCTACCCAGGATAAAGGGAGTGCCCTCTCGAGTGAAAAGGATTAAAGTATTATGGTGGCACCTTGAGGTACTAGTTTTCCGACGGTAGAAGTGTTGTGTCCTAATGCCTTGTCGTGTTGAAGGTCTTCGTGTCCTAAGTTGTAGAGCACCTGCAGGGGCTTCAGAGCCGCATACTAAAATGGATTAGTGGCAGGTTTGTGTAACCAACTAACCGATTACTTAACTGCCTACATGTCAAGAAAAGTATTAGGAGTGGGTTCATGAAGAACTACTGCCTCGCAACTACATGTAATTTAACGAGATGATACGGTATGGCCGCCGCAGTGCTCAATCCTCCGTGCATATATATAAATTAGAGCGCATTCAACAGCTGTACTCAGCTTTGGCAATTGATACTTCGCCCATTTTTTAGAGTTTATAATTAGACTACGCTCTCAAATGATCTTAACTACATATAGTAAATTTACTTCCCATAGCATTCAAATGTCAAAATTGACGATTTTCAAATATTATACGCTACCACATGTACATGTAGCTAGTATGTACTATCACAGCTATAGCATGTAGCGTATTAGTATTACTCTTAGAAGAACGCAATTTTATTCTTTATCAAGTAAAAAAACAATATTCAAATGCATTAAGACCTCCAATTACGTACATACATGAATATCTATATATATGTATCCATCTATTAACTAATTTTGACCCCATAACTATCATGTGCATCGTTAATCATCCTATCATAACCCCCCAGTACGTACACGTACTTACATGTACATGAATTAAAATAATCAAGCCCTGAAACAAAATTTTCCTAAAGACGTCACCCAAATACATACTAAGAACGGAGTCATAGTACTCCCTGGGGATACTAGGCGGGGGGGTCGCGTCAGGCATAATAGGCCTGCTATAAGTTAATTACACTGCCCTACTCATCATCGAACTCAATATCCGGCAGCTTAAAAGCCGTCGGGCGAACATGCGTAAATGTTCTTGTACTAGTCACAAGCACCGTAGTCGTGCTAGTTAAGGTTGCTGTAGCGATCTCATCTACCGTCGCGCTTGACTCAGATGACACAACACCAGCTGATGGTGCAAGAGCTACAGGTAGCCCTGGAGAGCTCACAGATGGGAATAGTGTTGGATCCACCGAACGAGGGGCAGGGGTATGCACTACTATAGTGCTATGAAAGCCTGAATGAGCTGGAGTATCTGCAGCTATAATTACAGTGGGCTGAGGCCCGCCCGCACCCCCATTGATCTCTAGAACCCCAAGGTCCACAAAATCAGGATGACCTGAGTCTTCTTCGCCTTCGCCTTGGCCTCCTCCTTCTGTTGGTGGGGCTGGCTCTTCAGGGGCAGGAGGAGTTGGCTCTTCGACAACAGGAGGAGGAGCTGGCGGTGTAGGCGGTGTAGGAGGAGCTGGAGGTTCGGGCGGAGGGGGTATATCTTCATCCTCTCCCTCGTCTGGATCATTATCTTCACATTTATCTGCTGCATCCACTGTAGCAGTGATTGTTTGAACCTCTGTGACAGTAAGGGTCACAGACTCCGGCTCTTCTGTAATCGTTATTGTTACAGCTGGCTCATCCCTACTCTCCCCCTGGGCGGCAGCAGTGACGGTCACCGTCTGTCCGGGTGCAAACTCGGTCTCGGTAGTAGTGACAACAAATGTTATGTATTCTTGCTTCCCCTCGAAGAGACCGTCGAGGAAGGTGTCGTCAGTCGTTATGGTAACCGTGGCTGTTTCTGTTGTGACCCGCACTTCCGCTCGTGTTATTGTTACTGGGGCCGCGCAATTATCAGCAGGGATGATATTCACTCCTTGTACCGGATCTTGTTCTGGTGGTGGGGGCGCTGACTCGCCGTCGAATGGGAGTTCAGGAAGGTCGAATGGGAAACCCGGAGGGAAATCTGGGAAATCTGGAACGTTCAGGTCGTCTAGTAGATCTCTACTATTGACCCTTCTGACTCCAGTTTCACGTGGAAGGGGAAGGATGCGCTTAGTTGTGGATGATAGTTTTGGTGGGCGTTGTTTAGGAGAAAGTGGTGAGGCGGAGGTAGAGGTGAAGAGACCATAGACAAGAGATATATAGAGGAGTCTGAGAATGCGCATTTTGGTTAACTATATAGTTGGTGATTCACTAAGGCGGAAAGTGCATTTAGTCTGTATACCTTATAGTGGGGAGAGCAACAGACACTTAGCTAATTAGTAGCTGGTAACCGTTTTTATATTGTTTGTAAATCCCATCCTGCCTCTGCGCATCCTGCCTCTATGCCCCAGAATGATGGCAACGTATCCCAACTCATGGCTGGCTGGGACAATCGCAATCCTTGAGCCTGCGTTGTAGAGGTTGGTAAGCGAGTGATGGTTTATGACGCTTTTTGGTAAGTGGCCGGAAAATCCATAGATTTTGGACTCAGATTAAGGGAAATGACGGCGAGAGTCCCTGGTTATATGAGTATAAGGAAGCGATTTACTGACCTACAGGCATGCATGAAGTAAGGAAAGGAAAGCTGTATGCTGTTCTTGGCTATATATGCGCATTGATTGTAAAACATGCATAAATGATCATTCCAGCTTATGTAATCCCACAATTCATATATCCCCTACTACCAGTGATGCCAGCTTCCCAACCACCCTCCCTGCCACCTCAATGCCTAGCTTCGTTTCTTTAGAATTCCCTCCTTTTCTATTCTACCAATTCCCACCTCTCCTTGCCCCACTCCTCTGCCACCTTGGGTGTCTATGGCGGCCCCAGAGGATTGCTCCACTTGACATGCACCGCATTCATCCTATCAGCAAATGTAGACATACAGGTACCTACATGTAAGCATTTCTCCAAATTTCTTGGCATTGAATGCGCCACCATATAAGCATCTCTATTGACGTGCGAAGACTGGGGAAAGGGGGGGGGGGAAGAAAAAAGAAAAAAGAAAAAAAAGACAAAAGACTTATGTGATCAGTGTCATCCCTCAAGAGCGTCGCTACCATGTTGGGCATTCTGATCACCGCTTCCACCTGGGGTTGAACCATGGTGTCATCGGTACGTAGTCAAGTGAATCACCACTAGGCCACGTCTCGGCGAGGTTGCTTAAGTTTTTATTGTTCATGTCCTGCTCTCCAAGCTCCACATTCTCTTACGCTTCCACCAGCATGGGGTGACGGCTGTCTTCGCCCTACTTGGCTCTCTATCGCCTGTCATGAAGTTGTACATCCCATACATGTAGTCCACCATACCTTGGCCAATGTCATCGTCGTGCCAACTCACATCTGACCTGGGCAGCCCAGGCGATGCCACCGAAACGAGCACGGGCAAGTAAGTAAGATGTATATATCCGAGCACCGCCGCACCAACATAAGTACTTGGTCAGTATTGATGGCCAGAGCCCGAATCGACCCGTGGACGAATGATTCAGGTATCTATGTACTTGTAACGGATACACACGCGCGCTCAGTTCCCCAGACCTAGGCTATATCTCGATTCGAGGACATCAGAAAAGCCCTTTATCTCCCTCGAACACCCCCTAGGAGGCCCCACCGCCCACCCCAGAAGCTTAGCCGCAGATGTTAAGGGCTTTGACGAGAATCCCACCTAACGATACCTTCTTCGATCAACAGACTAGAGCTTTTTGACCCTTTCGGGGAGATGCAGGTAACTTTTCGTTGGCACTGCTAGACACTCAAAAAGAAGCCCCACCGGCCTACCTATTGTTTGGCTGGATAACAAACTGTGTTGATTCATCAAGGGGGATCTCAGACATCATCTCAGAAAACCCATCCTATATACTAATATCATCGCCAAAAAATCGAAATGTTTTCCCGCTAGGCCCACAAACCACGAGACCCGGGTCATCCACCAAGGGCCAGGAGACCAGACCCACTACCACAGGGCTAGGGAAAATAAACCAGGGAAAGGTCATATCAACCCCTAACTCTGAATACCTGATCTTATCTCGATACCATTCATTATCCAGATCCTGGATGGAATGTGTGGATACGATTGCAAACCTCGACAACCGACCTTTGATTATGCAGCGTATGGTGAGATATGATCAAGGACACATTCATAGATCTCTGAGTCCTACTAAGTGCTCTCATTGGCTCTTTACCTCTGTTCTGCGTTTTGATTAACTTACAAAGTCATTACTTGACATTTGCGTATTTGACGTTGTCTACAAGAAAACTAGCATTTTTAAAAGTCCTAAGTTAAGGAGGAACCTTCTGAGTTGCTCTAATTGGTATGGTGGGTGTAGACTACAACGGGCACCACAGCGAAACACTTCGAACACTGAATTCCGCTAATCACTCTGCAGGGAATCTCTCTTCTTACAAATGCTAACCATAGAGATATGCGCTGATTCAAGCTCTACTTCCCTGTGGTCACAGACTTATTTATATCTATGAGGTGTTCGTTGCAGTCCGCATCCACCACATAAAGAGATAGGTATTGAATATCGATTGAGGGTGCTCAGAGCACCTAGAAGTGCCGGACGGAATTATGAGTAGATACGTGTAACTAGTGGGGAGAACGAATCAACGCACCTAGCTGCTTAAATTTAACGCTGGTATAATTAAATTAATAAACGAATGCAACAAAACAACAACACTGCAATCGCCATTTCGAGACCTGACTCTAGAGGACTGAACAGTACGATTGACCAGGCCTTATACACCAACAAGTGAAACACACCGCGTCCTCATGGTAGTGGCATTATGTACTGGGGAATATGTAGGCCTAGGCACCTTGCAACACGCCAACCTGACCGAGAAAGGAATCGAGAAAGCGTTAGAAATCTGGAAACAGTGGACGGAGTGTACGGAGTGTAGGCGGAGGAGCGGTGAGGAAGATGAAGAAGGAGTGGAAAGGGAAAAAGAATTAAACCTAGGATGGGGAGACTTGGAAAAGGAGTAAAGGCATAGGCGTGCGAAGGGAGAGAAAGAAAGGGGTGAAGAATGTAGAAAGTTATGTTTTTTTTGTCTGTGTGTTGTGGTTGGTGGAGGAGGAGAGAGTAGTTCTGGGGTTGTGTGATATTGCCCTAGCCTTTGGGCTGGACGTAATTAATGACGTAAACAAAAAAAAAAACACGCCAACCTGGAAATTTTATCGAGTGATATAACATGACGCACAAAGTCACCGATATCAAATCACATTTACACCAGCATCAAAACCGCGTGTTTTGCGCAAATAAGACTGTATCCTAACTTATAATTCTACGAAGATATGCGCGTAAAAACTATCTAGATATATGCAGACACAAATCAAGGCCTTGAATTAATCGAGCCATAAGATGATCAGCCTCACAATCGAATCAACATCACACACGGCCAATCCCATACTGGTCCCGTAGAGACAAGAAAACACCTCATTCACCCAAATATTAATATACAAACAGTCCCAATCCCACCATCAACCCACTACACTTCCTTGCCCTTCCCTCTCCGCCGCTCCCACACCTGCAGATAACTCTCACTGGTGAACAGCAGTTCCCTCGCCACCTCCTCGACAAATAGATCCTGTATTTGCATCCACTCGCCGCTGGCACGATTACACAGCTGGACCTTATAGACGCTCCGCATCTCACCTTCCTTCTTGCCCGTCGTTGTGGTGACGCTCTCGTGCGTGATGTTGGCCACGAGATCGTACCATATAGGATCGCCGGTTTCGGTCGGGCTGCGCTCGACGTATGGCGACATGTCAAGAGAGCGGGTGGGGAAGGTGACAATCGTGGGGTTGCGCTCCGAGACGAACTTGTTCTGCGAGAAGCGCTTGATGTGGAATATCAGGAAGGGGGGAAGGGGGGCAATGAGACGGTAGCGCTTGCGTTGGCCGAGAAGCTCCTGCGAGTGGAGGCCGTCGTATTTACTAAGAACTGTAGTGAGAGGTACCTAGATTGGGTTGTTAGACAGGAGATATAGGGGACGGGAGATGCGGAGAGGTTTACTTGGGGAATGATGTTCTTGTCTTGCTCGTCTTTGAAGATGGGTTTAGGGGGTAAGTCGAGTGTCAACATCATGAATCGTACCACCTCCGTCTTAATCTCGGCGGCCTCCTCGAAGCGCAATCGGTCCGATGCATCGGCACGTGCAGTAATTGCTTGTGATTCCACTTTAAGTTTTCCTTGGAAGACCTTTTGAACGATTGATGTCCCTGGGCGGGTCTTTGAACCACCGAGTGAGAGGTGCAGGTGGTTGAGGAACCAAGAGAGAAAATCAACAGGGTCTGACTGTGTCGTGAGCGTGAACTTCTTTGAAGAACGAAGTGAGATCTCTTGGAGGAGTTCGTGGGGGGAGACGTGGGACTTGAAAGCGCGCGGATTCCAGATCTTGCGCACGAGAATACTGAAGCGCTGGGCAAGCTCTGGGCGGGCCGAGAGTGGCTCAAGCATAAAATAGTTTCGCAGGGGCGCAACGTGCGCAAGGGCGTGAACGACAACATTAAGGTAGTCGTTTTGCTTGATATTGTTTAGGCCGACAAAGCCTATTTGCCTCCACTGTCAGCATCACTATCCGTGCTAGTTGTAGAGCTAGGTAAACTCACCGGGGATGTATTTCTTGCCGCCAAGGTCCCAGCGGACCTTGACCTCCTTGTCGAGTTTTGATACATCCTCTTTGTTGTAGGTAGGGTTCGCGACATATTTAATGTCGTCGAGGGTCTTATTCTTGACTTCGTAGCTCTCGGGGAGGACGTAGACGCGCAGAGAGGCAATGTTAATGAAGACGTGGTGGTCCTGGTCGAGCGAGTGTGTGTAGGCGTGTGATGATCGACCGCGCCCTTGGAAGTATTTACCACATACAAGGCAGGCATAGACGTTTATATTTGATAGTGATATTGAGCATAGCTTTTCAAAGTCTATCACCAGCTGTCAGACCGTGTAAAGCCCACCCACGACACCGAAGGTAAAAAAAAGGATGTATATCTATACCGAAGTCTAGTAACGTCCTATAAACCACGACAATCAGCCCGGTTTCTTCCATGACAACAGCAATTGGCAGTGAGTTCAGACAAAACGAGCTCTCACCTATTCACAGTGTCCAAATATAGGTCTGAGAACCCCTCCGCCGGACCAGCCTGCACATCCCGCACGACTGCTGTGAGCGCGCTCTCCTCGCCGCCGTCGTCCATTTCATCCTCTACCTCCCCATCCTGCGGTGGTGCCCGTGGCCGCGACGCCTCCAGAATCTTTCCCCCACTACCACCACCACCGTTCATGCTAAAGGATTCGTCTTCAATCTCGTCGACGCGGACACGTTTGGGAGTTTGTGGGGCGCTATCGTCAGCTGTATCGAGCTCGAACTCGGTGTCTGCGGGACGTTTTGACATTATGGGGGGAGAATGTTCAATGGGACTCGGAGAGGGGGGCAACCTGTAGAGGCTAACTGCGCATATGGGGGGTGAGTATTGGGGGGGAAGCTGTGGGGTTGGTTAGAGTACAATATGCTGGCATGGCCGGGTTACTTGGGGTGAAAGGCTACAGAGCGAATGATACAGGGCGCACGAGCCAAGCGCGTGTCAACAAGCCCGAGTCTGCCAGTGGGCGAACTTCACGATCTTCTCTATATACAACTCCACTAACACTCCCCCCTCGCGCCTATATACTCCATATCCCACACAACTTTGCTACCGCTATAACAACAGCAGTAATGGGTACACCCCCACGAGGTCCCCGCGGTGGCCACGGAGGCCGCAGAGGCGGCGGCGGAAGAGACAGGGACAGAGACAGGGACATCACAGACCGGGACCGTGACAGAGAGCGGGATAGGGATAGGGACAGGGACAGGGACAGATATGGAGGTAGGGCCACAGATCCCTATCACGCACGCAAGCGCAGTCGCTCAAGAAGCCCTGAGAGCCGTCCCAACCGTCGCGATAGAGAGCGAGACAGAGACAGAGACAGAGATAGAGATAGAGATAGAGACAGAGACAGAGGTACCCCCCTTCCACCCTATAATTCAGCCATTTACAATATCTGACAGTGAACTAGCAGATCACCGGCGTGCCCCACTACCATCTCGAGACCATGATGCCCCCCCTCCAGACCGTGAATATCCCATCCGCGGCGGCCGCAGTCGAGAAGACGAACCCAAGCCACGCCGCTACCGTTCCCGTTCTCGGGACCGCCGGTCAAGGGAGCGGAAATCACGCCGTCGGACTCCGTCACCGGCGCCCCCGCCACCGCAGCAGCAAGATGTAAAGATGGGCGGTGATGAGGAAGAAGAGGCGGTGGCGGTCAAAGAGGAGGAGGATGACATGGAGGCCCAAATGAAGGCCATGATGGGCATTGGCGGCTTTGGGACGACCAAGCAGAAGAAGGTGAAAGGCAATGATGTGGGCGCCATCAGTAAGAATACGACGGTCAAATACAGGCAGTATATGTATGCCCCCACTTTCCTTGTTTCTCTTGCTCAAGGCGTGCTTGTAGCATACTAATTGGCGATTTATTGTAGGAATCGACCTGGTGGGTTTAATAGGGCCCTGTCACCTTCCTAGGTTAAACTCGGTCTTCGGGCCCTTCCCCCATTTAATACAACCGACCTCTTCTTTCCACTCCCGATAGATATGTCTCACTGTGTAGTAGTGCTTTTAGCGGCTAGAGGCGCCCTTTTGCTTCTTTCTTCTTTTTCTTCTTTGTTTTCGCCTTTTCTTGTGGTGCGTCCTCAATAATATTATTATCTTTTGCTCGTAAATTATAAGGTAGCAATAATATCTACAACTCTGGACATCAGGCATTTAGAGTTCCGGATGATAGAGAGTGAGTGTCGAGTGAGATGTCATGTCTATTCCCTCAACGTGTGGTGCACTTTCCCGTTAGAGTTACCATGGGACGCGCGCAGGCGAGTGAAACATCGTGGAGAGTGAAGAGTGGACGAGTGAGAAACTGTGCGGCTCCAGGTGCTAACCCCCATGTGCAGCCCAAGAATATAGTTAATAACCTACAGCACCAACACTCTGTTGGTCTAGGAGTTCGTTCTCCCCACCCCACCAACCCTAAAGGTCGCATAAATCTGGTTATGGTTGAGCTGTGGGTGCCTTCTGATCATAACCCACCAATCTCTAGGCCAATGAATCCGACCGATGGTATTTCATAGAGGATGTATTTAACCTGGTATCCACTAGATACGCTACGGCTTCACACACGCGCGCTTACTAGGCCTCCAAGAGTGGACGTGAACCGGGTCCTAATAATTATTAAAAAAAAGCAAGCCGACATTAACTTGCCAAGGACACAACCGAGTGCTGTACCATGATGCCGAGCTAATTAACTTCACATGGCGGATGGCGGCTTTAATTTGATTACCGCGACCCTAGCAGATTGGGGCATGGTAAACTACATGTACATACAAATTAATTACCAATATGCGACGAATACTAGAACTGTATCCAATTGAGGTCTCGAAAGTGCACGATTTAACTAACCTCATTCCATCTGTAACGCATGCATGATCAACAAAACAACCTTGCAGCTCGCATACATTACATGTATGTATGTATGTATGTTATGTAGGTAGGGTACATACCACCACCCACAAGTATTTCTCCCCAACCACATCCATCGCATTCCGCATCCCGAGAGGAGGGGGGGGGGGGCGTAAATAATTAATTCGATCCTGTTTCTTGTTTCCTGATTATGTTTGTTGCATCGATGGATCGAGTGTTTGGTTTAGATAGACACTCGGCTGGTAGATAGAGAGATTATGTAGATAGAGAAGTTACGAACACCACTGCCAAAAATATCATATGTGCTTGATGATTATTGGGCGGAGCTGCGTGCATTAAAATTAACCCAATTGTTGCGTCACCGTGGGAGGGACTCTCCGTGGTACGAACAGTACTCGTCAGTCAGTACAGTTCAGGCAGGCATCTGATGCATGTATTTTTCCGCCCCGGCCGGCATCTGACGACAACCCGTCGGATATCACTTGCAAAGAAGACAGACACTTTCCCTCAATACTCAATAACATCATCACCTTCTACTTCTCTATTCTATACTTATACTCACATCGTCTATATTGATATTGCACTCCCCTGAGCTTCAGATCTCCTTCTACAAGGACAGGTCTCAATAGAACCAGTACCTAGAAGAAACCCCCCCTTAGTCCATCACGATGGCCAACGCTCCATCCCCCGCGCGGCCCGTCACCCCCACCCCCTCCACCGCAACTACCACCTCCATCTCCAAACCCACGGCTCAACCACGGCATACCACCACGACCAAGCCTGCTGAAGTCCTCGAGCGTGAGCGTCTTATCCTTCCCCATCTGCCACCTGTCGAACCGCGGCGCCGTCTCATCCGTGACTTCATCTTCACGCGCTTCTACAAGCTCGTACTTCTCACGCTGTACCTAATCTATAGTGTATACGCGAAACTGCGCTGGACCTACCGAACGGCACTTAACCGCGGCTTTAGCATCCTCTACTACCATCATCGCACTCCCCAGCTCATCCAACAGGACGTCCAGGATCTACGACAGTCTGGGAAGCTCCCCAGACATGTCAGTGTCATTGTCGAGTTTGAGAAGGGGGGCCTGGATACGCTTGTCGATGAAGTGTCCGAGATCACATGCTGGTGTGCCAGCGCGGGAATCCGATATTTGAGTGTTTATGAACAGACTGGTATGTAGCTCTCTCCTTTCCCCCCCCCCCCCCCCCCCCCCAATGGTGATGGTGGATACTGACAGAATAGGTATTCTGAAATCTTACATCTCAACCACGCACCGCTCAATCTCACAGCGCCTTCATAGCTACTTCGGCAAATCTCGCCCAACACTCCGTGTGCACTCGCCGCCGTCTGGAGCGTTCACGACCGAGCAGTCTGACGAGGAAGAGGGCGGCCCCCGCGTGGATATTGAGGTCGTTATTATTAGCGAGGAGGATGGGCGCGAGTCGTTGGTGGATCTGACAAAGACCCTCTGCGATATGGCGCAGCGTGGAAAGATTTCGGCTGAGGATGTGAGCATCGAGTTAATTGATGCGGAAGTCAAGGAGAATGTCATCCCGGAGCCGGATTTGTTGGTTTTGTTCAGCCCGAATGTCACGTTGAGGGGGTACCCGCCATGGCAGATTAGGTTGACGGAGATCTTGTAAGTTTCTTTTCTTTGAGTATAAGGGTGAATGGGGGACTGATAGGAGCGCGTGCAGCCATGTCCCAGATAACGAGGCAGTCGGGTACCAGGTATTTTTGAGGGCCCTGCATAAGTATGCAAAGAAGGAGATGCGATTTGGCCGATAGAGAGGTGGCGGTAGGCGGAGATGCGCCCGTTTTCTTTCCTTTCCCTTCCCTTTTCCTTTTCTGTTTTTGGCTTCTATTTCCGTCTCGCTTTGTTCACGTAGCCCTACAGCACAACACACAGTTTGTTTTATTTATAAATACCATTGTGGCGCTTTTATATTTATCTGTTGTGCTCTTAGAAAGCAGGAGGAGAGTGTATATGGCTGGGTCGATTGGGACTGGGCTCGATACTGGCTGTTCTGTCCTGTCCTCTTCTGTCCTCTTCCGTTCTGTTCGTTACAGTCTAGTGCATATACGGGTATTATGTGTATGTTTTGTTGTATACTGCGTGAGGCTGCTGGTGTTATATGTAGTAGCAAAAATGGGACGATAAATTGATTTAGATCTTAGACTGAGTAGGACATATATAGGCTTGCGGGTTGTTGAGGTGGAAATACACGATATACTTGCTTGTACATCGCCAGACATTACATGTGAAACACAGTAGCTCATGATGATGTTGTGAGGTCACCCGCGTGTGATCACATGTTCCACCGCCAGGCCGGATCCCAATCAAATTCACCGCTTGTAACCTAACTTACCCTGCCTATAGTCAATGATTTCTTTGCATGTTCCGTGGTTGAGCAGTCATCTACAGTTCCCATTCCAGTGAGTCCGGATTGATGAATGCGTATTGTATGCCCTAGCCCTATTAGCCAAAAACCCGTGGATGGGAATATATTGAACCACGTTGGATCTATGATAGCTGATCTGTATCAATGCTGATTTTTACAATCGGTTATAGCTAGTACCGCTTAGGTCTCTGCATAACTGCATGTGTGCAGATTAGGAGTGTAGTAACAATGTACATTGGGAGACAAATCAATATGTAGTCTCGACTCGAAAGTCCCGCTTTACAGATTCTCACCCTGGAGAATTAACGATCTAGAACCAGCAGTCGTAGTGCAAATTGTTGTTGCTGCTATTGCTAAACGATTAGTAGTCGTGATGCAGGTCATTATTTATACTCAAATTGCAATGGAGCCTTATGGTTAGCCTGACTGTTTGTACCCACGCTGCTCAAGAAACCAGACGACCCCCTTACGCGTAGACTCTCCTTTAGGATACATGTGCACTCGCAAGGTTACGTTCTCTACGTGGCCACGGTGATTTGGTTTAACATGAGCCCTTTCGGGACATGCATGCTTAAACGCATACACCCCCCAAGCTCGGCCCGGCCATTCCCCCGACTGCCCCCAAACACATGACGGGCCACGGATATTCAATTGTTCCCAAGGAGTCCGAGATACTCTCTTATACCTCACTCCTCATCTACAACTCCATACACTTACTACACCCTCAGAACCCGCTGACCGCATGACGCCCTCTCTCACCACAACCGGCTGGCAACGCCGCGAGACCCTCCACCCGTCCACCAACACCCGCATCATCGTCTGGCACCGTCCCGAAAACCTGCTATCTGAAGCACTCCATAACGCCCGCTATACCGTCTCCCAAGCTGTTGACTCGCTACAGATATCTTTCTCGGTCTTCACTACTAAGGATGACATCCGCCGTGCAGGCAAGGCACTCGTGGATGCTGTGGAGCTCCTGAGAGAGGTTTTGACAGCGACTGAGAAGGTTACGTATATGGCGGTGCTGAGAGAGGAGGAGATGTTGTGTAGAGTGCTTGAGAGGTATTGTATCAGTGAAAGGAAGGACTATCCGGTGGATGTTGTGGACCAGTTGCAGCAGTATGTGGTTGCTCTGGACGGGCTCTGTGGGGCAGCCGATGTAAATGATTAGGGAGATACTTCATTGTGAAACCTAAGGTGAGTTGGAGGAAGCCTTGATACTACTACAACGGGCATATATATACGTCCGCTGTTTGGATCCAACTGGTACTTTAATATGGTAGGTAACACGCTCTGTAGCTCTAGGTCGACCAAAAACCTGAATTTAAGTGAGTGTGATCTGTCGTTGGACCCGACAAATTGTTATCACGATTTGCTAGCTTACCTCATGTGTGGGGTAAGCAGGAGACAGAAAAATCACATTTCCCTTTCATAGTAGTCTCACCTACGAGAGGGTACACTACATAGTGTACATGTATGTATTTAGGGCCGATAAATGTATCCGACCATGTTCGAGTGATATCCCATGACCCTATCTGGGCACCCAGTTTATATCCCATGGTGTAGGTGGCACGTACGTTGGTATGATAATTACGCAACTGCAAAAGCACAGACAAGCGGCCGGGAACACAACGCTGGGATTTTAGCACGTCAGGCAGGACAAAAGAATCCGGTACCTGAAAAGCTGCCTAGCTGGGAACACGGCCACAAAACGCAGATGCCCTCATGTAGTGACCACCCTGGCTAAGGAAACCTGGGCTAGAAAGGGTTGCTAGAGACCACAAGAGATCCGGGACTATAGCTAATGTTTTCATCGGTTTATGATTTGCTGGTTGGGTGTTTTGAACTGGTTCTCGAGGAGCGTCTACGCGAATGGTTTGTGCATTGACAAATCCTTTGCAAGTAAACCAATCTATACCACGGTCCGGGTCGTGTATAATCGCGCCCATGACGTTCTCTGGGGATGCTCATACTTTAGTGACTCTATGGTCAGTCCTTATCATTGGATATGATGACCTCTTTCGATAACCTTTAGATTCTTTTTGCACAATGGAATGTCTCGCCCCCTATATTTCAGAAAATGAGTGTCTAATATGGAGTAGTAGTGAGAGACCGGTTGTAATTACCTCTGTTCGTGATGATCCCAAGGAGAGGAGAGAGAGCCCTCCTCTTGCTAAACGAACTTGCCCAAACCGATAGTAGGGTAGGTACAGTCAGCCTACTTGGGTCCTCTTCGGCATTTGATTGGTTTACATACATACATACGTCCGTCCCAGCGAGAGCCGATACCACGGTTTGGGACCGCTGCATGATGCGAGAAGTCAACCCCAGGAACAAAACCATGCAAGCTGTACCCACGAATTAGAGACTAGAGTGAGGAAACCATCTCTAGAGCCCCTCGCAACGATGGGGTTTTGTATGTTATCGACCGTAGAAAGTGGGATTGAGTATGATGTGCTTGTGTCGAACGTGTGCTACGAGACATCCTAAAAGTAGGTAGTGAGTCGGTAGAGTGAGTACTAAACGAGTGCGTACCTTGCAGGCTGCAGGTCCACAGTTCGGGGGATCGATCCCATGCCAGTTAAAAATAAATCCTTAGATCCCCTTAGATTTTCATACACTCAGACAGCGGTTCACCGGGTAACAAAAGCCCCTTGGACCCCTCAAAGAGCCAAAAGTGATCTAATCCCCGAAACATCCCCCCCCCCATCCATAGACATCCCAAAACAGAGAAACAGACATGCGATGTCAACGTGACAGCCACCTCCAATAACTCCTCAATCCCCCACCACTACCCCCTCCAGATGCCGTCATCATCATCATCATCATGGCACTCCACAGACTTCACCGTTTCTTCTACAGCACTTCCTTCACCATCTTATTCCTCTTCTTGTTCCAACTGCTGCTTATCACCCCCGCAGACGCAATAGTCCAAGCGTACTTTCGAAACAAACAGCTCTACAACATCTTCATAATCGCCGGAACCTATGTCCTCACCGCACTCCTTGCCCTTGCGATATACATATCGCGCATCTACTCCGTCCGTCGGCTAATGGAGGAGATCCCCAAATCCTGGGCTCCTATAAAGAAGATGGACTTACCGAAACGCGTGCATAAGGCCATTACCGGTAACCTCAGCAGAAGCGCAATAATCGCTGTACAGACTCGCCCGAACCCATCGACTGTGAGTGGCACCGGTGGCGTGATATCGCATCCAGGGTGGTCGGCGCCTACATGTGTTGATCTTCCCGAAGTCCACTATCTCTCAGTAATTGCAGAGCTGCCGCACCTAATCGAAGCAAAGGCTCTATCGTTGCAACCTAGAGGGCAGGACTTTCGGAGGCAGCCGCATATGACGTTGAGGGCGTATTTAGGCCACCTTGCGGTATTTGGGGTTGTGAATGGAGGTGCGGCAGACCTGTTTCTCGATGGATATGAAAGGGCAAGGTTTAGAACGCGGGGTGGAGGCGTGGAAGAGGAGGAGTTCAGGGCCTTGATGAAAGTCGCTGCGGGCCTTTTGAGAGCGATGGGAGACCATGGTCCCCCGTCGATACATACACAGGAGGAGGATTTGAGTGGGTGGATGACCCACGATGAGGATGACGAAGATGGGCAAGGGGGCAATAATGGCCCCGCAGACGAGGAATACGAATACTCTGAGGGTGAAGGTAGTGTAAGGAGAGGTGCTGGAGGCTTCGGATACATGAGTCTGGGCTACGAAACAACGACCACAGACTACGGGGACGAGGAAGATGATGAGGCACTACGATTCACTTCTGATCCATATTCCAGCCGCCAACAATCATATTTTGACCGCCACCCGAAAACAAAAGAAGAACACGACCTATATCTTGAACAGGAGCGCCAAAAGATCAAGAGCCGCCTAGGAAGGGCTCCGATGAAACGTGCGAGCACATCGTCATCACTGGGCAGTGCAGCATCTGCAAGCACTAGAGATGGCAGCGGATACGAGATGGTCTCATTATCCCCAGAGTCAGATAGGGCTAGGGCCCAGAGAATAAGTGTTAGGGTTAGCACAGGTACTTTTGGATAACGGGACGCCAAACCCCCTTCTTTGATTTCATCAATTACTTTCCTTTTACGCATCGGGATGCCCCGCCGCCGTTTACTTACTTAATGTCTGGAACAAGAGTTACGAAAACGGATCACCTATTGTCTTGTACCATTACCCGTTTGTAGTAGTGTAGTATTTCTTTCTTTCGGTAGTTTCGGTGTTGGGATTTGTACGGTTTTTCTTGGGTCTTCCGGAGTTATATCATTTATAGAGCGAGTACCTAAAATACCTCCTGGTCATACATATTATTCCTATTTCTTCTTTTCTCTTTCCCTTCATTTACTGGTGCATCTTAAACTTTTCATAATTACTCATTTCCCCACGTCAAAAAGGTATATGTTATTTTGTTTATGGTTTTGTTTTGCTTTTACTGGTTTTAATAACTGTGTGTATAATATTGTTCTGGCGGTGAATGCGGAGATCCGTAAATGTACATTGGAAATAGGAACTACATGTAGCTAACAGACGGACTTGGAACGTTATTTCCCCAACCGAAAATCCGACCGCAGCTGCCTACATTACGTAATATTTGATATCTATTTTCATAATGGTAGTCACTTTAGTGCTAAAGTTAGAATTAATGCATTCGTTCCAAATTCTTCATATCCACAGTGACTAGATGAACCTAGATAAGAAAAAAAATTTACCAGCTTGTTGGCCTTAATAGGGGCACCCTCTAAAAGACAGAGGTCTAGAGGGTTGGAGGACACACAGTACAAGACAAACAAATCTCACTACTACTTGTACTATTTAGGTATGTAAAGCAATAAAACTACACAGGTGCCTAGATAAATATTACTCTAATCAGGACAGTCCATTATAATAAATACCATAACTTTTTCTAAAGCATAGACTTTTTTTAGAATCCCCCATTTACGCAAAATCATGACTAATAATCCTTCGAAATTTCAGGATTCTGGGAGGGAAAGGGGACAATCATAGTTCAAGTAATTGTATATGATTCATGAATAAACACCAGTGTCACTAATACACTTTATAAATACAGTATAGTCTAAAAGAACACCAATGAATTTTCCCACCGCTAGGCCTCCTTTGTAACGGCATTCTTGGCCTGAGTCCACATAAATTCCATTTTGGCCCTTTCAAGCCTTTCCTTCGCCAATGCGTCCGTTGGACATCGTTCTGTGGTAAACTTCTTGAAGCCCTTCTGCTTCAGCTCTCCCTCCCATACAAGTGTACACATGTTCTTCTCCATGTCAACTTCTCCAACTTCTTCTTCCGGCTCTCCTTCAGCTCCTTCCTTGGGAGCAAGCGATTCCTTCCAGTCAATGCGGTTGACCATTAGCTTCCTATATTTGGTAATTGAGTAAGACCCCCCCTCGACGATGACAAGATTAAATTTCGGGTTCAAGATACAGATACCCGTAAGTGCAAGCTGTTCCGCATTGATATTAATCTTATATCTATGCCGACCATTTGCGAGAGTTTCGATACGGAAAACAAGGCAGCGTATTCCCATCGCCTGATCTTTCTCCTGATTCGCATGGAGTTTTTCGTGACGTTGTTCTTTGCTGAGTTTACGTTCTTCGTTCATTTTCAGGTGTGTTTCATATCTTTCTTGGATTTCTCTATTAACCCTCGCCTCGACTGCGGTAGGGTCTTTAACGGCCTCGTCTCCAAGAACTCTCATAAGATTACTCTTCTTAATCTTCGGAGGAGGTGGGGGTTCCAGCCCAAGGCGTACTTTTGCCTGCTTCTCTTTAAGAGCTTCCGCACGGCGCTGGCGACGAATCTTCTTTTGTTCGCGTTTTGTGAGAGGCATAGGCTTTGCCGCTGGCGCTAGATTGTCTTGGGGCGGGGCGAGGAGTACTGGGTGTTGGATGTATGATGTAATTATGGAGTCTTGAGTGTCTATAAGGAGTGTTTCCGGCGTTAATGACAGGTAGGACGACGCAGTTGTAAGGCCCTGATCCCACCACTCGATATCTGGCGGCGGTTCACGCTGTAAAACAAAGTCAGTCTCTAGCAAAAGAGAAACAGGGCATAAGAACCTTTAGGTACTCACAGAAAAGGCCTTATCGGCATGCATGTCCTCATCAATGCCGACCTTCCGCGCAGCCTCAGCGATCCTCTTCTTCATAGTCTCCAATGCTGCTTGTCGACGCAAAGCATTGGCTTGCTCAATATATTTTCCCTTCTGATTAAATACCAATGCCTTATTTATTCTCCTCGGCGCAATCGCCTTCGACGACAAATTCGGATCAAAGTATGGGTTCTTTGTCGGATCAGTCAAGTCTGGCGAAGGCCCGGCAATCTCTAACTGTTTCTTTCCTCTATTTTTGCCTCGCTGGACAGCATCAGGACGTCGGTTCGCCATTGTAGTAGCAAACTTTGGTGCCAGGCCACCTTTCCCCCCTTTGCGCACTCCCATATCACCACCATCTCCCAGCAATGCAGGATGAAGTCCAACGTCCAGACCACCCCTGGCTTTCGGCCCATCGTCCATCTCCTGTTCTTCCCTTCTATGGTTAAAAGAAGGTGTCGCTGGGGGTCTGTTGGGAAGACTCGCGGCGATACTCGCGGATCTTGAGACCGCGCCAGAAACGCGTGCCCTCATGGCCGCCAAGCGGTCTGCAGCTGTTTGTGCTGCGGGCGGGGGAGTAGCAGACGCATCTTTCTGGGGTTGCTGTTGCTGCGAAGTAATTCCCTTCTTTGAAGCGATAGCGGCAGCTCTGGCTCGAGCTTCCGCTATCATTTGCTGAATCTTTTCCTGGTCGGGGGGGGCCATTTTGGGTTTTTTGCTAGATCCTGAAGGCTGTTCTTCTTTGAAAGGTCGCTTCAGCGATGGTTGCACCGTGGAGACCATGACAGAACGCGGGGTGGGGAGTAAATAGTGTTGATCAATGCAGGAGGTCGTTGGCAGGATGCACGAGACTGGACATGGACAAACGAACATCAAAAGCTGAAGTGCCAAGGGGCAAGGTGCATGGTACGCCAAGACATGTATTACCGTATATATGTACCTAAAATATACATAAATACAGGTTTACAATTACAAGTGGAGTAGGTATGATATCATGCGTCTCGATATTATGCACTGAGATCTGACGAGCCCCTCTAAGTAATCATTTGTGACTGCATGTAGTAGTCGTCATTTGTAATATCGGAAGTACATACTACCTTCCTGAATGCTTCGTAATTTGGTATACAAATAGTATTTTGCTCCCGGAAAAGAAAAAAAGAAATAGTCAATCATATTTCTGCTAACACTCTTATTACAACCAATGGCTTTCCTATAAACCAACCCCCCTAGAAGCTGCATTATTCTACCGTAGTCTAGCCTTCTTCTCCAAGTCTCTTCAATTCGCCGTCTGCAAATCTTTCCGCACTTATCAAATCAGTACTACCGTAAACAACCTTACGCCTGACAACAGCAGAGTTCCCAGCAGCACCAGCATTATTCCTCCTACTCCATTCCTGCAAATTTCCATACTCCTCCATATTACCGCCCCCGACTGTAAATACAACAGCCTCTGTAAACCCTTGACGACGTTGCCCAAAGGTCGGCCCTCCTGAAACTGGCTTGCCGTCTGGCCCAAGTCTGGCGGCTCCAGCCGGAGCACCGGTAGTACCGCGTGCAGTAGATGAGCGAGGATCAAAATAGAGATAGTTTTCAGTTTTTGCAAGTGCAGAGGTAGATGCTGAGGTAGGATCCATGAGGGACTCCACGATCTTTGTAACGTTAAGATCCTTATTGACGGGAAGAAAGTTCTTTACTCCTGAGATCAAGTTTTCGAATCCACCTCCAAGTGCTCCATCTTTGAGTCGATCGGTCAACTAGAGTAATTTTAGTAAACTGAAACGCATGACCAGAACAATTATGAAGAGTAACTTACCCTATTGCTAATGGAGCTAAACCCTTTGAAGATATCGGTCGTGCCGCTAGTAGTCTGCGCGGGCTGCTGGGATGGTGCAGAGGTTATCATTGATATCTTCGTAATTTCGCGCACCCTGGAACTATTGTGAGAAAAACTGCGTAGGGGGGTGTCAAGCGGGAATTTACTTACTTCTTGACGTATGTCAAGGCAGCTAGATCACAGCCCGCATTTTTTAGAGCCTCCTCGTACTCATTCATGTCAACTTTACTAACAACGCTCTCGGTGCTCAAATACCAAATAATAAACATCCTCATTTTATCTACGGGATTCTTCCTCTCGGGGTCATTGATAACTTCCAAAAGCTGGGCTTTGGTTTGCCTTGTAATGTTTTCCTCGATCTGGAAAAAATTGTCAAGCTGGCGCTCTTTAATCCCCTTTAGAAGTGCATGTGCAATGTTCATGTGCATGTCGAGAATTGCTTTTCTGTCGCGCAACTCCGGCAATTGAGTGATAGCAGCTTTGAGGTGTTGCGCCGAAGACCCAACGTCGCTACTAAAATATAAGCCAAACTATTCTCAAGAAAAGCGGGAGAAAAAAGAAATAAACTTACCTTTGTAGATCTTCCAATGAACTTGTGCCAGTCTTCCTTGTAATTTCAGCAACATCGTCTTTATATCTCGTCAGCTCGGCGTCAATATCTTCCGCAACCTGTGGAAACGGTACACCAGCATTTCTGGCCCAAAAGAAATCATTCGAGTTAAGATCATAACTCTTCTTCCCAATTTTGCCATTATCATCGATTGTCTCCACCGTAATTCGGTTCAGTCGCATATTTAGCACATCGTGAACCAGAGATTGGTAAGTCCATGAATGTGATAGCATTGGAATAAGGTCAATAATACGGTCAAGAATGATCAAGACCGGACGGGCCATTGGGGTAGCGGTAGAGCCCGCACGGGCCGAGAATAAGTTATTGTCGCGAGAATTAAGAACATGGTCACGTAGCTTGCGGTCGAGCTTCTGAGCTATGGCCTCTGCAGCATTCCCTTTAGGAGCCCGGATTATAGGGATAGACCCCATTGTAACCGCAACCGAAAATAGCCCCCCAACAACTTTATCAACAGTCTCTTCAATAGTGCTTTGGGCTACTCGCGCAGAGTTCAAGGTGTAGTACACGTCTTTTAGGTTTAAGCTGAATAAGTCCGGCTCGGAGACCACGAAGTTCAGGTATTGATCGTAAACTTGTGCGATTTTCTCGGAATTATTGTTCTGAGCCGTTGTTGCCGCAAAGTCCTCGAGAAGAGCACGGGGAATTGAAGAGAGAAAGTTCACATATGCGGTATCATATAAGTTCTTAGAAAGATCCGCGGAAATTGCATTAATATTCTCAGCGGTTGGTTCGACCAGGTAGACAACTGGGACGTCTGGGATGGGGTGACGAGGGGTGTGCAGATTGAGATGTATGGTCACTCCAAAGTTCCGAAGGTCCTGAACTCTAAGGACAGACGAAATGACATCACGGCCGAGATTGTCAAAGACGAGCACCTTCCATATGGGCTCTCCTTCTTCGTTCAGAATCGGGGTAGACGATGGAATAAGACCATTTGCCTCGGGCTCATGCTTCGCTTGATCATGATTTAGGTTTAGGATCTTCTCGATGGAGGCTACAAGTAGAGAGGAAAGATTGGTCAGTAAGATTTCGGCAAAGCATAGAGCTAAGCTAGCGCTGCTGCTGGCCGGAGAGTACACACCTACCGACTTGACGATCTCGCAAAGTTTGGCGCGTAGTAGCCATGTTTAATGATTCAAATCTTAGCTTTCAGTACAGGCAGTAAGGGGATGGTGACAGAATTATAGTTGTGAGTTGAACGGAGCAGTGGAGATCGAGGACAATCAAAAGAGCCACCTTCCATGAACCCAGGCGAAAGGCCAGATTATCAAGATAAGATCTTAGCCCCTCCACTTCCGGGTAACACCCTCAATGTGTGTGCCCGCAATTACCAATAACCTCACCTCCGAGCTGGTGTATTCGCGTTCCCTGGCCAGACATCGCATCTATCCATCTCCAAATACCCCGCAGAGCTGCACGCACACACAAGAATCATCATGAATTCGAGACACACCGGTAATTTAAGCGTAGGTCAGTTGATACACCTTCCCTTGCGACGGAACTGATGCTGACAAGATAGATGGCATCCATGTTGACATGGAGCATCTCAAGAAGGGTGAGGTGAAGTAAGTTTCATCTATCTTCTCCTAGAATCTTTTGGAACATAGCAGCTGACTTCGCTTTTCAGTTTGGGAACTTCCATGTAAGCACCAGGGTTGAGATTCAACAGCACACCTTCACTCCGAGCTTCATATTGATCGAAACGCATAGTATGGCAGCAATTTTCGATGGCGGTGTTGTCCTTGGTATGCTATTCTACCTGCTTCAGCTGGTGATATAAGGAAACTGGCTTATAGAACTGGTTGATTTCAGGTGCCGATTCTCGAACAACTACCGGATCCTACATTGCGAACAGAGTGACAGATAAGCTCACCCAGGTCCACGATACAATCTGGTGTTGCCGGTTAGTTCTTATCGGATATATATCAAACATCCTCTTAGGGCTAGTTACTAATTGTTTGTGTAGTTCTGGTTCAGCTGCTGATACCCAGGCCATCGCTGATATCGTCCACTACCACCTACAGATGTATAAGTACGCTTTTCCTCATTTTTCTTCGGCGGTATCTTTCTGATGATATGTGGAAATCTGACATCCCGCTCTCAGCGTAACAAATGCCGAGCCTCCAGCTACCCGGATCGCAGCTTCTTTTTTCCAAGAGCTCTGTTATGACAACAAAGATAACCTGAGCGCTGGCGTCATCATTGCAGGTTACGACAAACGTCATGGGGGGGAAGTCTATTCCATTCCTCTAGGTGGTTCACTTCACAAGCAGCGTTACGCTATTGGTGGTTCCGGCTCAACGTACATCTACGGTTACTGCGATGCCCAATGGAGGGAGGGTTTCACCGAGGGCGAGTGTATACAATTCGTCAAGGGAGCGTTAACAGAAGCTATCAAGTGGGATGGAAGCTCTGGAGGTGTCATCCGAATGGTTGTACTCACTGATAGAGGTGCGGAGAGAAAGATTTTCTTCCCGGATGAAAACTACGCTGGTGATGGTAAATAGAGTACATGAATCAAAATTCTGAAGGAGTAGCCCCCTCCTCTTTCCATTATGAAGGCGTACTCTATCATAGCTTCCTTGAAAAATCCTCTCTGGCCTATTTTGGCCATCTAATGTGAAACGCGGGGATTCCAGACCCATGTTCTATACTCCGTTTAAAAGCTAGTATATGAGGGGAGTGTAGCTCTTTAATTCCCATGGCATATTACTCCAAAATTGATTCTGATACGGCATCGGCTCTTGAGACTATACATCATCATATTACCTAAGCTGGGTCAATGACCTCTTTTCCTGATTTTTAACAGTTGCCATAAAATCGTACTAACCACAAGTTGTTATTGGTAAATTTAAATTAAAACGGTAAGTTGGAAAGATTTATTTAGAGAATCTAATATTTCTGCACAGCCTTTAATCAGTGGCAGACGAAAATTTAGGAGTGCATAAAGAATAGATTCAGGATAGATCATGGATGAAAACATACCACATATCGCCTGTTATTGGTCTTAATAGTTTCGCTTTAGCGTTTAGCGACCGTTAATAGGGCCAAGAAACTAAGCTCTCTTTCTTCTTCTTAACCCTACATGTAATTATCTATTACGTAGAGCTCTGAATCTAACTATAATACTAAAAAATAAAATAAAGATATGTAGCTATTCCAAACGACAAAGCGATCGTGCGATAACACGTAAATGTAAAGAAAGTACAGGTAATGAAGGGGGTTGGGAGTTGGCGGCTGATTCAAACCGGTCTAGCCATCGGTTATCTGAAAGGAACATTTAAATCATTACCTCTGCCAAGTACAAGTGAATTTTCTATCATTACCACTTCGCGAAATAAGGGAAGCGCAAATTTTAGCTAAAATTCCGTAGTTATCCCGTTCAATCAGTCATTACAATTTGTTATCCTAATACTTGCAACCCAACTCCTAAGAAATATTCCCCCGAAAAGCCTCCCTAAGCCTGCGGTCAGGGCTCGTCCTGATCATCTTCAGGGCTTTCCCTTTTAGAAGCAGGCTTCCTGTCGGGCTGTTTCCTCTCCCATTCTTTGATCCACTCCTGGGCCTTCGTTTCAGCGTCCTCATCACTGAGTCCCTGCCTTTTCGCTTTGGCTCTGAACTTGCTCAGCTTGACCATTTTCCTAACTTTGTCCTTGTTGTTGACGCGGTACTTTGTGGCAGCTTCGCGGTGCCGCTCTTTAAAGGGTTTCTTTGGGACGTCTATCATTCAAATGGTTATAATCGTTAGCGGGTAAGTCAGAAGACATTACATCGATAGAAAAGAAAATTTTACTAGAACTCGATTGCAATGAGAGGATCAACGTCTCACCATATCGCGATTTCCATTCCTGATAATGCGCACTGAGATACTCAAAGCTCTCTTTCCCACTTTCGGGCGGATCTTTCTCCTTCTTCCTTTTCTTCTTTCTCTTGTTATCGAGCTCTTCACGGTTGACACCGGACGAGATAGAGATTAGGTCGAGCGAGGAGTTATACGCGAACTCCTGAAAGCGTTCCTTGTAGAGGGCGAGATGGCCCCTGATGCCCCTTTCGCCGGTAAATCGCTTGGTACATTCAGAGATGGGACACTCAAGTTCTTTCGGCTTGATCTTTGTGTCGGGGGAGGTAGGTGGCGAGTCTTCTTCTGCTGGCATGGTTTCTGCGGTTATTCGGCGTGGCCGCATATGTACAGTGGGAACAGTGGGGACGTTAGATGTTGTGCTCTTGATCATTTCTGAGCTCCGTCGCGTGCTGCCTGGGCGGCGACGTTATTGATGCGTGCCGATCCCAGAAGGGAAGTTAGTGTAGCACGTGAGCTACCCTAGAAATTGGAGCACTTAGTAAGCCCTTTTTTTTTCCCTGGGTGTATGTTTCGTTGCTTTTTTCCCACACTCTCTCGAGTTGGGCAGCAGTAATGGTGGATGATGGATTGGATGGAAATTTGGATGGTGGGTGGGAGGTGGGAGGATTTGGAGGGCGGGGGGGGATAAACTGCTCAGCTTACCTAGCGTCCAGCGAGTGGATAGATCTTAAGAAATACAGGAAGATACTACACACCACCTCTTGGGGTAAGAAAGCGAGATGTGTTGATGATGATATGGTAATGTAGCTGGCAGGGCAGGTAGGTAGTGGATAGAGCGCATGTAAGTACCCCTCTGATTTTAATACCTATGCTGCTGCTGCTGCTGCTGCTGTAGCTTCGAGCTAGAGTCGCCCAGAGTACGGGGGGCAAGGGGGGGGGCCCCACAGCTACCATACATATACCAACACTTCCCAGAGCTCAGTTTACTGTTCGGTCAGTGCAGGACCGATAACTTGCTTTCTTGGCACTAAAACTGCATTACTTTCAGCTATCATTGGCTCTGTCTCTAAAGAGAGCTTTACTACGGGGGTCTTCACCGCAACGCACCCAAAACTTGAGTTCCTAAGCTTAAAAAGTGCGATCTTTTCGAAACATCAATATAACCTCCAGAAGGTCCGCCGAATCAAAGCGTTTCGTTCTTCAGACATACATATGAACATATACTAGCTTATGGACCAGTGTTGTGGCTAGTGGCTGTGTGATAATTTGGGCTCGGCTTATATAATTATGTAGGTAATAGAACTTCATGCAGTCATTTACGCCTCTGTCGCCATAGGGCAGCAGTGTCTGGTCCCTGAATATCGCTTCCTTAGCTCGCCTGCTTTTAAGGTTTCTGCCCTACAGCGATTCGTTGGTCTCAGGCACCCTAGTGAACTTGACGCGGGAGTATCCGCTCTATAGTAGTACGCAAGCATATCTTACTCCTTCACCGTGATGCCTCCTAAGGTAATAATTCTATTGCACCCAGCTCTACTAATACATGTATTTATGTAGCTGCTTTTATGGCCTATTATAATTATTACAATGTAGGATGTAGGTACATACATGTACATGTATGTACATGTATCTTCGCACTCTCATCTGACAAACGACCCCCCTGAATACACACACCTCCATGCTATGATACATGTATGTATCTCTAGCTATGAGTTGTGTACGAGTTTAGAAGAAAACTATTATAGAGCTTCTCTGCAAGTTATAAAGAGCTCTGGCGGTTCTACCGAAAAGGATTAGAACCAAAGCACCCTACTGGCTAGCAGTTGATCGAGTAACAGGGCTAGGGTTCGGGCTAACCTTTGACATGCATGCACACCAAAGAAGGAATTTTAGTTAGATCTCTACGCGACCTCAAAACTCTTGACAGGCTAAGAGACTCCTGCATAATCCACTCGACTTACCCGACTTACCCGGCCTTGGTGGAATGGTCAGAATGCACGCGAAACCCTTTAGTCACAACTATCACCCCCCCCCCCCCCCACAGCTATCACCAACTTAGGCCAGCCTTGCTCACTAGATACCCAGCACAATCTACTGACTTTGACCAACAACACTACTACTAGAAATCACAATAAACAATGGCAAACAACAATGATAAAGACAAGTTCAAGTATCGTGTAGAGATCCAACAGGTATCCTCATACCCTGTATCTCCCCGCGCGCACGCGACTGTGCTTATAGATCTTCTAGATGATGTTTGTCTCCGGCGAAACTGGTGAACCAAATGCTGAAACTACCGGCATAATCGAAGAAATAGTCCGCGGTCAAGTTATTGAGATGGTATAGCTTCCCATAGCTCCCCCGACAAAAACAACTGCCTAACAAAACTGTTTTCTTCAGCTCCTCCAGTGCACAAGCCAAGCCGCCCGCCGCGGCTCCCGGTCTATTTCTACGGACGACCTCATATTCCTAATCCGCCACGACAAAGCCAAGGTATCCCGGCTACGTACCTACCTCTCATGGAAAGACGTCCGTAAAACTGCTAAGGAACAAGACCCCAATGGGGGCGCCGGTGCACCTGATCCTGCGGACCTGTTGGAAGATGCAGCAGCGGGGATTGCAGGGAGTGGAGGACCGATGCAGATGAAGCAGCGGAAAGCAAAAATTGGTCTCCCATGGGAAGTCGCTAGTTACTTCTCGGAACAAGTCCCGGAACGCGAAGAGGACGAAGATGAAGATGAGGTTGAGGCAAACTATGCGACGTTGCAAAGACTCAAGAACGCCGACGAGAGGACGAGAGGGATGACCAGAGACGAGTATGTCCATTGGTCTGAGTGCAGGCAAGCGTCCTTCACCTTCAGAAAGGGCAAACGTTTTAGGGAATGGGCCGGTTTTGGTACGGTGACAGAGGCAAAGCCTAACGATGATATTGTCGATATCTTGGGATTTTTAACTTTTGAGATTGTGCAGACATTGACTGAAGAGGCATTAAGAGTTAAGGAAGCTGAAGATCAGGTTCTTATGCAGAGTCGGGAAAAGAGCCGCAAGAGGAAGCGAGAGAAGTTTCTTTTCCATGCAGAGGAAGGAAGAACTGCTATTGAGGCCAGGCATGTCGAAGAAGCTTTCAGGAGATTGCAGACTCCAAGGCCTAAGATGAAGGCTATGAGGAATTTTTCCGGCGGTGTTGTCAAGTCGAGGTTGATGCTTGTTTAGAGAGTATGTGTGTTCGTATTTCTTTTTTTTGGGTAGTTACCTGGATTTTGCTTTTCTTTTATCTTTTCTTCAAATTGGTGTCTTCGGGCTTGTGGGTATTGTTCATCGGTGTTACTCCTAGAAGGCAGGCCTATATTTATGGGGCACCTCGTGTTTGTATATATATTAAAAATAGCATGCTGTTTGATTTTACCAAGGCTAGCACCCCCCCCCCCCCCCCCAGAAACAATAATTTGAGCGGCGGCTCGGGTCCCCAAACACCATTATCCCGAAAGAAAACCTCAAATGTAATTATCAATCACACTAATAGAGTAAACAATATTAAGTACATGTATTTAAGTAAGCCCACCCTAGCATAACCATTGCATAACGCAAAAGCAGCAACAAAGCATACAATCTAATCACAAAGTATATATACATGTATGTAGAAGTACATGTACTTCGTATATCACCCGATCATATATTATCACTCGATGTCTATAAGACGGGTTTTGTAGCTCGCTAGCCATAAAATAAGCCTTCAATAAGTTGCGTTGGGGGTGCATGTTGCTGCTCTCTGTGATTGGATATAATACTACATAATACATACAAGTACATAGGTTTAAACAGCCCGGTTAGATAGAGGGAATCTCAGTTCTTGACAAATAGGAAATTTTATTTTGAAGCACGGCAGATTGCATATTGATTGTAGTGTGGCACTCGCAGCTGGCTGCCTACAGAATAGATTATATACTGATGTTGGAGACACATGTAGGTTATATTAGGAGATTGGTATTGTGAATTCTACTAAAGAGCTTTTTTTTGGCTGATCGACAACGGGACTTGTTTTTATGTGTCATGGCAGAGCACGTACAAACCACTTTGGGTGATATGTGAAATAAATTTGCCCACATTTTCTCACTTTTCTTTTGGCTAACCAGCGCGCCTACGCCATGCCTCTCAAGCACTGATTTATTTGGGTTTAGCCACACCCGTGATCGCGTGTGGCAGCTAAATCACCAACAGCAGCTCACATCCCAGCCTCCACCCCCCCTCGACATCATACAACCTCCACACACACAAATCGTCAGTCCCCAATCGGTATGTTGCTCGCACTCCCCCACTATCGAGTCAAGAGTTATCTCTCTGCCTCTTACCTCTATTCCCTTCTGTCTGCTCCAATCCGCTCTACTACCGTTTTCTCCTCCGACAGCGGACCGCCTGATCTTCGCTTATCCTCCCCGTGAACCAACCAGACGTGCTTATTTCCTCAGTGCCCCCAGATTTTAGGATCACGCAGGAATTAAAACCGTACTCATGCCGTCGTCATATTCCTTTAACCCGGAGGAAGCTAGATTACCCTTGCCCGAATCCGACGGCGAGTGGTCTGAGCCCGAATCTGCAGACGGAGATGATCTATTTAAAGATCTCAACAACTACGATACCCCCAGCTTATATGGGCTGTCACAAGCCTCCACGCCCTTAGGGAAGAGCAGTTCTGTCTCCCATGCGCAAGCGACCGCCGAACGACTCGGCTCTCTGGACCTCAAGGCCCATGAATACACTATTGCTGGGATCAATAACAACGACAAGAAAGTTCACCATGAATTCAAACTGTTGTATCTTGAAGAGAACCGCTTCAATGCG
The DNA here is from genome assembly GCA_024713755.1 of Morchella sp. 2018-W16. NCBI lineage: Eukaryota > Fungi > Ascomycota > Pezizomycetes > Pezizales > Morchellaceae > Morchella > Morchella sp. 2018-W16. The sequence goes on along the minus strand of JAMGYY010000014.1, from coordinate 551,994 downwards.
CAGGAGGCTGCTGCACTTGAAGATAGGTTTCAGCAAAAGGTCAGATGCATATTCGAGGTTAGACGGGCAGAGGAGGCCAAGCGAGAGCAGTTAGAGCGGGAGGAGCGGGAAAAACAGGCCAGAGCCGCTGCTGAAGCTGCTCGCCGAGCCGCAGAAGAAAGGGCTCGACAGGAGGAGATACAAAGACGCCAACGAGAGCAGGAGGAATTAGAACGCAGGCGAAGACAGGAGGAAACGGCACGTATTGAGGCTGAAAAGCAGAGGGCCGAAGCCGAACGGCGGCAACGAGAACAGGCCCAAATTGAGGCACAGCTGAAGCAACAACAAGCAGAAAAGGATGCTAGGGATCGCGCGCAGGCAGCCGCCAACTCCGAAAAACAGCAGCAGCAGCAGCAGCAGCAGCAGCAAGCGCAACCACAACAACAATATACTGGTCCTTCAGTCTACGGACGGAAAAATATTAGTGCTGAATCGACCGCTGTCAGCCGGGTCCTTACTGCCTTGAAAAAGGTGAGACAAGACGTCAGCAACGAACCGCAATTCATGAAGAGTAAAAATCTCATGGGAATACGCCGCGATTTGCGCCCAAAGTTGGGGCAGCTTAACGGAGAGAAGACGCAGACAGTTGCAGTTGTGAGTTTTTCTAAACTACCCTTCCTTGTTCGAAGCCTCACTGACAGACTTAATAGCGCGAATTTTATAAAAACACTTTCATGGGTCTTCTTAAAGATACAAACGGGCCGCAAGTCAACGCGAGTGACTTCTTTCTCGCCCCTAATGACAAGAGCAATGTTCCCATACCCATCGCTTTTGTATGGGCTGTCAATGAACTCGCAAAACTACTAGTGAAGCAAGTCGAAGCCGAATGCTCTATTAAACCCGAAACAGCCGATCCGCTCGGTATCACCCTTATCTCTACATTCGCTGGTGAAGGATTAACTGTCAACGGCAATTCATTCATTGACATTATCCTTGCTCGGCTTCTTAAAAAGAACCCGATTTTGAGAGGTGAACTTGGACCAGAAGACACGGAGAAAGACAGAAAGCGACTGGGTTGGAAATTGGACCAAAACGGTACATGGGAAGCTGAGGAGGCTCATATCAACTCTCTCGTAGGGTTGACAGCAGGTTACGCTGCTATCGCTGGAAGGTAACCAACCAGAATCTCAGGACATACCATATCCGCCCGTCATAGTAGCTAACGTTCTATCACAGGGATTTTGGCGGTTCTAAAATGATCAACCCTTACCCGATCTTCAACCTCTGGCATGCGGTCGCTTTCATGCTAAACCAACCCATGAACCTGCTTACCAACTCGCATTTTTTCGTTATGAAGACACTCTTGCAGGTCGGTGCCAAAAAGCTTGTTGGTGTTTATGGACACCAAGCTAAGAAGCTCGTCGAGCTGTGTATCACCGAGTGGGCGGTCAAAGGTGTAGAACTTGGTCTCGGTGGCGCGCAGGCGGTCAAAGCATATGGCAAATACTTGAGAGAGGAGGATTGGTGGAAGAATTCCTAATTCCTGGCGTTACGTTCATTATTAGGCATTATTAGGCGCAGCGATTAACCTAATCGCAAATGGTGTTTAGAATATGTAAAATATTTCGGAGGCGCGAATGGTTCATTTTTCTCTCTTTCGTTTTTTTTTTTTTTTTTTTGGGTTCGATACTATTTCCATGTCCTTTCCTACTTTTCTACATTTCTTATTAAATAGTGTATCTTTTGTATAGATACTTGCTGGCAGAGGCTGCAGGGATTTTCGAGAGATGCATGTCTACTCACTCGGTTTACGTGGAGTAGCTGCTTAAAATCCCTGTACCATAACGATTGAATGATTAGTTTCCTTCAGAGAATATATACTCTACCATGTGTGACTACATGTATGCGTATAAAGTGGGCTTTGTCAGTGCCGCCGCAGCTAGTATTCTTTTAGCTCAAAGAATATCTTAAGCAGTTATTGAAGACAGGGCGGGCGTTTGTATGTACATTTATGCACCCTTCCTGGATAATATGTTTCGTAATCGGCCAAATATAATTTATCTGAACACTGACTATATCACTATATCATAAATACACAACTGTCCATTTCTTCCACACTGAGCTCACTGCACGGTGTAGTTTACAGCGAGAGGTAATAAGTGATGGAGCACCCTGTGAGTACAAACACCAAACGTTGGTGGCGTTTTACCAAAATAGGTATCTCTGTGTTCCATCACCTATTAATTACCTACCGCTGTATGTACTCGCGCGTTAATTGAGTCCTGAGAAATTTTGTGAGCGCGTTGCTACCAAGAATTCTCAGGACTTAATTAATGCGTGAGTACATGATTTCTGTGAATGTTTGTGTAACTTCCTTTTGTGTTAACCCTGTATGTGGAGGATTGGGCTACATCTACATCTTATCCAACGCCCTGGATATGTGCTGACCCCCTACTCGTATTAATCAAATCCTACTCTTGTAATATGAAGCTTAACAATGCTATGGGACTCAACGTTTTCTAAAGACTGTAAGGTAAATGGTTAATTACAAGAGCGTTATCACAACATTTCTTTTAAAACAACATATCGAGTGATGTACTGTGAAGGAAACAGGCCATGCTTAGTCATGACCTCACGACCGATCACTCTGCAGAACGAACCAAATCCGGATCGAGAGTTGTATATACATCAGGGTTTACTCCTAGGCAGCTCAACTCATAAAGGTATGTCTACCACACCCCTCTTCCCCCCCACTGATTAATTCATAATTTGGTACGGAGAGGGGGTATCGAGCAACCTGCAACTGCTCTTTGTCTCAACAAGTAACTATAACGCCCTATCATTAACGCCAGCTACAATGCCACAAACAGTGCTTCCCGCAACAATTCCTGCGTCGATATTTTTGAGCGCAGTACTGCAATTAAACGATGACACTCGTTCTGGCGCAGTTAAAGAGGCCCTCTCGATAGCAGGGTTATGCTTATTCTCATTTCGTAATGACTTGCCAATATCAACCACAACTCTGTCCTGGACAATTGCGGCATCATTATTATCTACAGCTCTGACTGCATTTGCCGGCCTCTCTTGCACTAGCCTCTCAGAAGACATCAAACTGCCCGGTCAGGGTGAAACGCGCCTTTATTCAGAGCCAGTACTTTTTCGCTGCAGAACGCATCACACTCGTCTATTTCCACAGCGACATTCACTCGCATACTCCGTTCTGCAGTGTGGAATACCACTGAAGTTTCAAGGCTCAATAGGGCGTTTGTTCTCATTTAGTAACGGGTATAACAAAGATAAAGAATGGTCGCTGTTCGGGGTGGACTCAAGAGATTACCTGAGGCGTGGGAATGAAACATTAGAGGAGAAAATGGAAGCTTTTCTAGTTGAAAATGTATGTATCAGGGGAGGGGTGGTTTATATATGATTAGTGCTCTAGGGACGAAATGTACTAATAAGCGAGTGATAGAATATGAATCTTGATGATTACCCCACGGTTTATCTTGTTACAGCTCCGCGATTTCTAGGATACCAATTTAATCCTGTGAGCTTCTGGTATGTAATTTCGTTGTATCACAACAGAGTTTTGATGATAATGTGGGGATAAAGGTACCTTAAAAATAAAGAGGGAGAATTGTCTCTAGTGATTCTCGAAGTGAACAATACATTCGATGAGAGACACATGTACCTTTGTCACCCATCTAGTTCTCCTCTGGTGGATCCCAATGTCTCATCCAGGCAAACATTCAGTCAAGACTTCTCCAAAGAGTTTCATGTTTCACCCTTCAATGACCGAACGGGGAAATATAACGTCCTGACCCGCGACCCTCTCTCTGAAAAGGTGGATTCCAGTGGAGTTATAAACACTACAATAACTCTATATGATAGCTCCAATCATAAAAAACTCATCGCAGGTCTCCGCTCTGTGGCACCTCCGGTATTTCTTTCGGAGCTTTCGAAGTCGGCTTTAACTTCCACAATATTCGTTATCAAATATGGGTGGAGCGGTTTGATCACGTTCCCCAGGATTGTATGGGAGGCGACAAAGTTATTTGGAGTGAAGAGACTAAAGGTCTATCTTAGGCCAGAGGTGAAGGGGAAGACAATTAGCCGAAACGCAACCGCGTTGGAAATGTGAGACCATTAGACCTAGACCCTAGTGGTTTGATACTCTAACACAGTATATATATAGTGAATTAGAGAAATATTTTAGACTCTACCTTCGCCTTAGGATTGAAAAACATCCAGTACCGCTCATAGTACACTACAATTCGGCCGGAATTGGGAATCTGCCTCAAAGAGAGACATTTAAATCAGCTAGAGCAGAGACAAAGTTACCTGACATTACCTTTACCGTCATTAGCCCCAAATTTTACACAGTCTGGGCGGCAAGCAGGTCTATTCAAGAGGTTCTCTCTGTCGAAGGGTTAAAGCCGCAAGACAAGAAGATTGTTGAAATATCTGACACTATTCATATTATAAATCTTTTGGATCATGCATCTCTGGCACCTTGGAATAGAAAACACCCCGGGCGAGCATTTACATGGCTGCTCATTGAGATCATGAGGGGGCCAAAAAACCCCGCGTTGGATCGATTGTTGACAAAGGATCTCCAGATCCTCAACTCTCCCAAGATTTTTTCCATAGGGTATGGGAGATGTGTCTTGCAAGCAGTACTGACAATGAAAATTGCCTATGGGGATGAGATGTGGTTGGGGACTTATGATATGGTGGTCAGAGGTGCTTTAGTTTATTTTGCATGGAGTGGGTTTGTGGAAGCCGGTAGCTTTGGTTTGAAGCCTTGGGGCGCTATTGGAGGGCTGGTGCTGTGGAGAATGATCAAAGATTTGATGTAATAAACCAGCTTATAACGATAAAATATAGTTGGATTCGATTTGCGGTATTGATATTCAATAACCTTAAGCAGTTTCGTCAGCAGTCCAGCCCAGGGCTTGACTGGATCGGTTGATAGAATTAGGGTAATGGTAGACCAAGTAGTCCACCCGATTACGAGGGGATCATGTGTTTTAATCCTCCTGCCATAGAAGTCAGTCCGTCTAATGTCTTGACTTTGGACGGGTTGACTTGTAGCCAAAGGAAAACACACTGACAGTTTTCTTTTCTTTTTTGATATAGCCCATAACATACAGCGTCCGGTAGAGCTATTGCAAAAGTGGGTCTTGCTTGACCTGATGGTCCTACTATATTGGCTCTTAAAAGAAAATAAAAAAAGTTAGTCCACCAGGGGTGGGGATCAAACCCACCCCCATGCGCGGCTGGGGAACCTCTCCTCCACGACCACCCCACCTTCTTCGCCCCTTTAAGCCCAACCCGCGCACTTGGGGGGGGGGGGAGGTGGATTTTGATCCGGCGGCCCAGGCGACATGAACTAACCCTTTATAACAACGAGTTTCTTGGTCCATGCTTACAGGAAAAAATCCCTTCCAATAACTCTACCAGATCTGTATATGGAATTCTAGAATCGGCTACTACATACGTAGTTTCTCGAGGCGCTTCTGAAGCTGGGGGGAATATAGACTTCTCACGGTCTTTCAACAGCGACATTAATACATACATACTTACATATATATCAAGACATGTTGTACAGGCTAGAGAGCAGGATCATAATCTGGCTCAATCTACCACTTACAATGATTCACACATCCAAGAGACTCGCCCTAAAGAGGCGTTAGCGCATTAGCGTAGTACTTGTAACTTGGGCGCAACATACATCTCATCTGGGCCTGTGTCTGAGAGATGGGTAGTTATAATTCTGACTTCACTCTTACTTGTAGCCCTACGTATAGCCGCGTCTGCAAAGCTTTGGCACCCTATAAGAGTATCCGCTTCCTTGAAAGGTAACATTACAAAGCGTTATAATTGACGGCGGTGTGGGGGTGGTTGTAGTCGTTCTTATCCGGTTGTTTATATCACGATTTGAACTCATAAGCTTTGAGACTAGGTGGCCAAAACTTTACGGGCCCGGTTCGAGACAGTGAGCGCGCTGGGTTGGTTAGTGCTGAGGAAGAGAAGAGTTTTTCCTTTTGTTTTTGTTTTTGTTTTGAGTGATTGCCGGGGAGGAAAATTTTCGCCACTCCATGAGCAGTTGGCTCAGCGGAGGGGGCGGCTGCCATAATCTACGGGTTGCATGTATCAATCAATTTACGGGTCCGGTTATACATTGTTTGAGGGTCTTCCATCGAGTGATTAGCGGTGCGGCTGACTCAGATACTTGGCCTTTTCAGCCTCCGTTAGCTGTGACGATCGCCACATCTTCCACACGCGTTGCCTCTCAAGTCACCAACTTGACGAAATCTTCTACACCTAGCATCACTACCACTAGAACAGCAAAATCATGGCCAACTATCTTGCTTCAATCTTTGGTACCGAGCAGGATAAGGTTAACTGTATGTTGCACCTCTGTTCTTACCTCTGTCTCCCTTCGCTGTCATTACTAACTTTTAGCACAATAGGCTCCTTTTACTACAAAATCGGCGCCTGCCGTCACGGTGACCGCTGCTCCCGAAAGCACGTCAAGCCCTCATATTCGCAGACAATCCTCCTCCCAAACCTCTACCAGAACCCAGCATTCGACCCAAAAAACAAGATGAATCCTAGCCAGTTGCAGAACCACTTCGACGCCTTTTACGAGGATTTCTTCTGTGAAATGTGCAAGTACGGTGAAGTGGAGGAGGTTGTCGTGTGTGATAACAATAACGATCGTATGTGTTTTTACTCTCTTTTCTGACGCCCAGGGACGTTATGGCCGAGTTTGCGGTACATGAAGCTAACTGAGCGCGCAACGCACCATAGATCTGATCGGTAACGTTTACGCTCGCTTTAAATACGAGGAAGACGCGCAGTCGGCCTGCGACGCGCTCAATGCGAGATGGTATGCGGCGCGTCCCATATACTGTGAATTGTCGCCTGTTACAGATTTTAGGGAGGCTTGTTGCCGTTTAAATAGCGGAGAAGGCTGTGTAAGAGGAGGATTCTGCAATTTCATCCACAGGAAGGAGCCAAGCAAAGACTTGGAAAGGGAGTTGGAGCTAGGAATGAAGAAATGGTTGAGGGCTAGGGGAAGGGACAAGAGGAGTGTCAGCAGGAGCGTTTCACCGGCTGATGGAAGACGCAGACGGGAGTAAAAGACCGGTGGGTGTTTTCTCCTAAGATGGGTTTCGAAGTGATTTTTTTTCCTGTTCTCTTTACGTCCAAAAATTATTGCTAAACTGTTGTACCATTAGTCGTTAAAAAGGATTTACAATAGCTAATATCTACGATGACACCATGATGCTACTCCAAAATCGGTCATGCACAATCAATAGTTACGAAATGAGGGCATGGTGGGTACTTGTCTGGCATGTTGACAGATTGTACTGAATTAGAGAAAGCGCAGAGGCGGCAGCGATGTTCGTATCTCAGGAGTACTGTTTATCTTAAACCCGGTGTAGAACCCCCGGTTTAGCATGGGACTGGGGTGGGCTTCTATTAAAACAAAGCCTGAGCTTTAGCCTGGTAAGCTCTTTATCGAGAACTTTCTTGAGCTTCGGCCTTGCCCTTGCTCCAATAACTCATGTCCTTAGGGCTAGGATGGCTGAACAAAATAGCATCAGGATTGATGCTTAGACCCAAGATTGTAGATTCCATATACCGAGAGTACCCGGAGTGCTTCCGCCCTACTAACGGATCATTCTCCACAGTACAGTACAAAGAGATACACGAGCTTAGTTTGGGAACCAAGTTATTTTTTTTTTTTGAGAATAGTACTCTATCCGCCATGCCGAAAATGCTAATAAAGGGTTTTAAAAGCATTCCGACCATCTAAATACCAACATTACTGGAGACACCAAATCTGATACTGGTAGCTGATTCCCCATGCGAAAGACCACCTAGTCCCAGTTTCTGATTAACTGTCCTAAAGGATATCTCGAAACTAAAGGGTTCTTGTCAAGCCACGAAAAAACAACTGTCACCATATTGATAAGAGCAAAGGGTTTGCCTCTTTGGGAATCACATGGCACATTGAACCGGATAATCATTAGCTAGGATTGGAGAAGAAGAAAGAACCCTTTTAAATTTTTTTTTAATATCCCTAACCTGGGAAAAAAACAACCGCTCAATACCTCTCCTTCCTCCTCAAGTCGTCGGAGAACTCCTCCAGAGGACTTCTCAGCAACTTGGTCTCCTTCCACAAGTTGGGAGTGAGGAAAGCGTAGGTGTTACCGACGGCGGCGAAGGTAGCTTTAAGGGTGTTCTCGAGGGTCTTGGTGGAACCAGAAGAGGCGGTGTAGACGTCTTGGACACCAGCAAGCTGGAGGAGACGCTTAACGGCGGGGGAAGCGACCAAACCAGTACCACGGGGAGCAGGGATCAACTATTTGACGTTTTAGCATCACAGATTATCACGTCGAAAACTAAAGGACCTTGTAGCTTACCCTGACGGTAACGGAACCACACTTCCCAGACTCCTTAGCAGCAAGAGAGTGGGGCTCTCCGAGAGATGAACCCCAGTATCCACGACGGATGGGGAGGACAGAGAGCTTAGCAATGATGATAGCGGCACGGATGGCGGTCGCAACTTCCTTGGAGGTCTTGATTCCGAGACCTACGTGGCCCTCGGAGTCACCGATGACGACAATGGCCTTGAAACGGGTGCGCTGACCGGCACGGGTCTGCTTCTGTACGGGTTTGATCTGGAAAGTGGTGCGGTTTAGTGATTGATCCTCCCATTTACCCAATCCCTTCAATTCCTGTCGCTCCTGCGTTTAAAGCTCCCCCGCGCCCAGTCCTCGAGACCACTTCGACCCAGAGACCAGGAATTCAAGCTTACCTTCATGACCTCATCCTTCAACTTGGGCAAGAAGAAGTCCACAATCTGGTATTCCTTGATGGGGAGAGAGTGGAGGTAGATCTCCTCCATGCTCTTTATCTTTCCAAGCTTGACCAAACGTCCAAGCTTGGTAACCGGCTGCCATTCCTTCTCTTCGTTCTTAGCACCTCTGCGGGGTCCACGGCGTCCACCACGGCCACGGCCACGGTCACCACCACGGTCACCACCACGGGCTCCGAATCCACCACCGCGTCCTCCTTGAGCTGCGTCAGCCATAATTGCTGGTTGTTGGTTTTGGTGTTAGGGGTTTGTTTAGGGAAGTTTGGGGCGGGCTGTCCGTGGGTGATTCGTCGTGATGCTTACTTGGTGTTGAGGAGACTATTTTTGCTGGGTGTAGAGAGCATCGTGGAATTTTGTGTGGGCTTGGCATGTGGGCCTTGATATATTAATTAGGGCTAGGGTGCGAGTCACAGTAAAGATAAGAGATGATCTGATAGTTATCTCCCGATAAGATAACAATTTCCCGATTAAGCAAATAATAATATCAACATGAAGAACCTTCTGTTAACTGTAGTTTGGGAAACTTGCATTTTAGCTCTTGTAGGAGCTTCGTGCACCTAAATTTGATCCTTTCCAATCCTATCCACCCTAAGGACTACCGAGGCTACACGTCGTGTGGTGTTTAAATGTGTATTTAATGTTATGGATACCATAGCGCTTGGCGTTGTTTGGGTTGAAGTCTTTATGTATGTTGGGTAAGGGGTCTACCTGGGCACCTTTGGGGATAGCCTGGGCACTACTCTCCTCCCGCTCCTTCCCCCACCTACATACACTTTCAATCAGCATCCAGCCTTTGATCCCGGAGTTTACAGCAAATAACAGTACAACAAATATCTCACCAACCAACGATGATATGAGAAAGATAGCAGGGCAAATAAAAGCTGGTAATCATTCGTTCAACAACTGCTGATTGTCCAAATCGCTCAATTGCAGTAAGGCCGGGCTGATATCTTCGAGTCCTTCAGAATTAAGCTTGGTATTTGGGTGCGGGAGTTTGGTTATTGTTAACCATGAGAGGATAAATTCCTAGCCGTTTCTAAGGCGGAGATATACTTAAACTGACAGCAAATCTGAGCACTGTGATCCAGGTTTGCAACAATAGAACCTAGGGCTAACAGGTGGTATTCTAGCACTACGAATACGGGATGCAGTCTTTGATGTTTAAACATGATCCTGCGGAAGCCTCTCACAGTGGCTCAACGCACATATTGCTGATCTGACACTCATGCGCTATCCCATAGGCTCAGTCACCTACAATCAATTCCTATTTAAAGGTCGGAATAATCTTATGGGCTCTAAGGATATCATTCTTTATTTAAAGGGCCGGGGTACCCTCGGCTTACAAATAAATTTCCAACACCGCAAAACGGAATCCTCCCATCCCACCCCAAAACACGAACCGACCTCCACCAAACTCCATACAGCAAAACATTCTTACTCGGCTTGAGCGTTACCTCTAACTAGCAATCGGGGGGTACTCGCTGCCAGCCGGCTTCTCACAGGTGCACCATTCCTCCTTCGGGATCGGATCCATGACGTTGGGGATGTGGCTGCCGCAGCCCCACCAGCTCTTCTTGCCTGTAACGAGTCTTATCAGTACCGCGAACACTCGCACACACCAAGAGGCCAAAAGAGTAAAGACCGGCACTCACCACAGGCGTTGCATTTTGCGGGTTTACACATGATGGTAGTGGTATGTAGTAATGCAGGGTTGATGTTTCGAAAGAGAGATGCAGTGGGATGAGGCCTAGTATTTATGATCCTCTCAAACGAGATTACTAAGGTTATGTCTGTTCCCCGCAGGGATTCACATGGAGTCGCCGTTTGGTCGGCGTCTTATCGATAAGCTAAGACTTTAGTGTGCACAAGTGATTGGTGCGGGCGGGTGCCAAGATGCATCTAACGCAAGAGTCGCCGATACGATACATGCAGTTCAGATGTAGAACCTTGTGTAATGTTTATCTGGGCTGGTCTGGACTGCCATATTGAATAAACACTTTAAGGGTGGGGCCTTTTAACGATGGTTTAAGTAGATGCTCCTGGCTACTTGCAATTTTACACCCGTGGTATTCGAACCTCCGCCGCCTGGGCCCCATATCCTTCTAGAGGTGCGGCTTAAAAACCAACGACTGGTCCCATCTTTACCCAAGTTATGAACAGCAAGGTCCTAAACCCCCTCCCGGAAGTATCTACATGCACCTATACCCCCCATATTCCTACTACCGGGCCGCATGTACGCAGCGCCCCAAACCCAGGATATATCCCATAGACTATAAACAGGCGGAAACGATGCCCCGCGTTGTAACAGCACCGTGCCTGTTAGGGCGCTTCTTTTTCACTGCCTGTATGTACTTGGGGGCGAACTTAACTTAAGTATTGTCCCCGTCGTGCTAGCAATTGACCATCCAACCCCACCAGACCTGAGACCATACAGAATCTCAACCACTAGCTAAACCCAGGTGTATTAAATTCGCAGTCATTTTTACACCCAAGGAACAACCATGTCCCGCCCTATGAGCCCATGGAAATGGTGGGGTTAGTTGGTGGTTAGCTTAATTCCACCGCAAGTATGTAGTGTAGACAGAGTACGCAGCATGCTGGGCTCCAGGCGGGTGGCGGTTTGGATGCGGGCGTCAGCTTCTCCTTCTCTTTGCGTTTCGGTACTACATGTACCCACCCACCCTACGCATTCAGCCGGGGACGTGAGCGGAAGCTACATGTACTTACTGTATGTACAGAGGGAAAAACACTACTTGAGGATGCAGAGCTCTCCTGGCACAGTTATTGTAAATGTAGGTCAAGCTGCGCGACTCGATAAAAAGTATGAACCAAGAAACCCATCCCTCTCGCGCCAACCTTTTCGCATTTCCTGGGGAAAAAAATGTTAGTCCACCAGGGGAAAGATGGAATTTAAGCCGGCGGCCCCATGTAGAGCCCCCCCAGGCTACATGTATTATGTAACCCTTTATAGTAACAGTTACCTTTAGAAATGTACTACGGGTGTCGGGGTAAGTCTCCCATAGTACATCTCTTTTCAAGCATCCATCACCACCGCCTGCAGACACCCCCAGTTCTTAGCCCCGTACCCGTACCCGTACCCGTACCCGTACCCGTACCCGTACCCGTCCTAGCTACGGGCAGCTTCTCAATTGCGACCTCCCCCTCCATCGATATGAACTCCCCCCGCACCCTAACCTGCATACAGCCTGGCTTTCGTCCTAGCTAGGTCCTGCTTCCTCTCTGTGTCTGCCTACCAAGGAGCCATCGCCGTGGTGGTGGTATGAGCGAGTGATAGTCCATGACCCATCAACCCACACCACACCACACCACACCACCCCTCTTTCCTTCCTTCTTTCCTACAAACAGCCAACACACGTCACTCCATGCACAGTTTCCAGGTGTAGTGCCATTGCCATTGCCATGTGATAACACACAGTATTCAACTACATGCAGTAAAGTTACATCGTACGAGACACAAAAGAGAGAGAGAGAAGAGAAGAAGAAAGCGCCAGTTACCCCTGCTACTATGTGTATGTATTACTGAAAAGTACGCCCCGCCCACCGTACCGTGCACCGGAGAAGCCCCATCTATGCCCTATCGAAAGGAGTAAAAAAAAAAAAGGAAAAAAAAAAGGGGAGAGAAGCCTGCTCCCACATACACAGTAGCGGGGGAAAAATAAATGAAAAAAAAAGGCCCACACAACCATAATAGTATTAGTAATAGTAATAGTGCCCCCTTCACGCGGCCTCCTGCGGCACCGGCAGTGGCCCCAGCACTATCCCCAACGCCTTGACCCTCCTGCGATACTCCTCAAACCTCTCAAAAACACTCATGCCATTCCACCTCTCCACCACGTCCTCCCCATCTCTCCCCTTCTCCAGCGCCGGTATGCCAATCTGCTCAATGGCAAAACTCGCCGCCACCGTGCCCATCGCCGCAGCCATCACAAAGTTGCCCGGATACCGCACAAGCCCGATGCTCAGCCCGCCGATGAAGGTGTTTCCGCCGCCGGTGGGGTCAACGACCTTCTCGTGGTTGCTGTCGTCATCGGTGCTGTAGTAGGCGGGCAGCCAGACGTTCTCGCGACCGCGGGAGGCGATAAGACAGCCCATTTTTCCGCAGCGGATGATGGCGGCGCCGGTGTTGTGGGGACCGATGCCGGCGGTGACGAGCTTGGAGGCGAGGGACTCGATGGTGGAGGGGTTGGAGTTGTCGAGTGGGTCTTCGATGCCGTAGAAGCCGGCGAGTTCGGAGTGATTGGGGGAGACAACGTGCATTAGCTTGAGCGTCTTGTACCTGTAATTACTGTCAGTCAGTAGGTGCGTGGAGGGCGGAGGGGAGGGGAAGGGTACAGACATCGCGACCCTATTTTCGGGAGTACACAAGTCCGGCACCGGCTCCCAGATGAATCTCGTTGCTGTCCCTGTGCCTGGTCTGTGGTTATCGAGGATCCCACAGATCTCAAAGGCCACCATCTGCGCACGGATGGGGCTACATATGAAATGGATGGTCTTTGCGACGATGAGACGGGTGGAGATGAGGTCGTCGGCCTCGAGGCGTCGCTTTGGCGTCTTGTAGCGAAACTCGCGGTGGTCGTTGGGACCGTAGCTGTTCCAGCCGCGGGTGGTGAGGCGGTCCCGAGTCTCGCGGATCTTGAGGTGCGTATCGAGGGCGAGCAGCTGCGCGCGCAGCTTGTCGGGGAAGTCACTGCCTGCGTCGACGATCCAACCAATTTTCTTTGAGATGGGTGGAGGGGAGAAGAGACGGGCACCGATGATTCCTGTATTGTGATGTTAGTGCCTGTGAAAGTGGGGGGAGGCGGTGGTGGTAGTGGTGGTGATGGTGGAAGGGAGTACCGTAGGTGCCGGCACCGCCGATAACGTCACGGACAACGGTGCGGGATTCGGGAGGGCCAGACTCAATGTCGTCTATACGTTCTGAGGTTAGTGGGCCTAGTCCTGATTTGAGTTGGGGAGTTTTCTATGCCAATAGGCCCAAAACATGGATAGCATGTGTACAATAGCTCAAACAATAATAAAGCACCATAGAACCAAGAGGAAAGAAAAAGAAAAAGAGATGGACATACCGATAATGAACATTCCCAGGGTCGTAAAATCAATCTGGGGAGCGCCTTGGACCAGGGCACCTCTCGCACGCACCCAGTGCTGCTGGTACGGGGTGCCTGGCGCAGGAGGGTTCTGCATGGCTTCTGTCGGATCGTCCGGATCTGGGAGTGAGGATAGGAAGGAACCTATGGTGAGGTGAGTGGGGGTTCTTTATAAGATATAAGGGCCGTCTTTTATGATTGTGGCCTGGGATTAGGACACAAGGATGATGTCAAGGATGAGAGAGTTGTTGGTGATACAAACAATTAAAGCTGCGAGAGTATTTGGAGCCGCAGGTTACCCGGAGGTGATGATATGGGGGAAGGAGGGGAGGAAGTGAGTGAATAGATGTATGAACATAAGTACATGAGTGCACTTGTCCGCTGTCTATAGTGGCTTAATGTCTACGGATCTGGAATAGGGTATATACATGTATTTCTGTTTAATTGTCTACTACATATGTATATACAGCACGTACTCTCGATATGCATTGCGAGTTGCCAAAAATAATGGGACGCACTGGGAAGACATGGCTTAACGAACAGCTACAGTACGACACTCACCCCGACCCCGTAAGTTCTAATAAACCTAATAGACCACACTCTGCTCGCGTGTGTGTATAGTACAGCATGGGTGTGTGATCTGACCGACTGTGGCTGAGACGACCGGGTGCGTGGCTAACAATCTGTAATTACCGTAATTAGTTTAGCGCTCCTTTCTCGTACCTACTTACGCCGATCCCATGGGGTGTGTGTAACCCTGCTTGTTGCTTTCGTATTCTCCTGCCAGCTTTCAATATCAAAAAGAGGAAAAGAGGAAGAAGAAGAAGAAGAAGAACTTCTAGAATTCTCCCCCCAAAACCCATATTATTCTCACGACACGTCAAGGGGAATCAGTACTCACCTCTCAGCACACTACATAATCCCCCCCTCCCAGTGAACGGATATCTCCTCTTATAACAACTCCCCCAACTCCTATCCAAGGCACCTCCGAGAGCTCTCCACCACCGCTTCAGATTCTCCCTCAAAACTCCACCACCACCACCACCCTCCATTGGAACCCCCCCTGCCATGTGCGCTGATGCATGAACCCACTCTACCAACCCAGCAGTGGCTCCGGCCCAACACAACCAACCCCACCACCACCACCACCACCACCACTCCCCAAACGCTCGACTCCCCCGCGCCTCCGCCGCCGCGGCTTCACAATCGGGTCTGACTCTTCTTCCAGCAGCAGCGGCAGTCCTGAACGTGCCCTCTCCACTGCGCGTCCCATCTTCTCTGCCCCCCCTCCAGCGCCCCCCCCTTCTATGCAATCCACCACAACCACCACAACCACAACCGCCGCCGCCAGAAAACAACGCCGCCGCGGCCGCAGTCTCCGAAAAACTGCACTCCTCCGCCCCGGAAACGGCACCATGCTCGGCGTGCCCTCTCTGCAGCCCGTCATGAATGGCACTGGCGGTGGTGGTGGCGGCGGCGGTGGGAGCGGCAGTCTCGCGAGCCGCCGTAGCGCCTCCCCGGGTTTGAAGCTGCCGCCGTCGGCGGTCTCGACGGCGGGCACCGTCTATGACAGCGCCGAGGACAGTGAGGGCGGGGTGTTCGCCGCGCGGGTGGTGGCGCCAAGGGCGTACCCTGTGCGCGGGAGGTCGGGGAGCGTGGTGGTCGTCATGGCCCGGACAAGGCAGGAGGAGATGGATAGTGCGGCGGATACGGCGTATTGGGGGTGGGTGGTGCTGGGGGCGACGTGGGTGGTGTTTGTGGTGGGGATGGGGAGCGTGCTGGGGGTGTGGGAGTGGGCGTGGGATGTGCCGGGGGTGAGTTTTACAATTCCTTGAGTAGTCTTTTGTTCTGTTGTGTGCTAACTATGCTGTGCAGAGCCCGTTCGCAAAGGGTCAGCCGGAGCAGCACGAAGGCGCCTTCCCCATCGACGGCTACTACCCCGCCCTCATCATCCTCACCTGCGTCATGGCCTGGGTCTGGGTCGTTGTCGCTTGGGTCGGGATGAAGTACTTCAAGCACGCAAAGATACAGCCAAGAGACGATTTTGTGAATGTTAATGTGTAGTTCTCTTCCTTCCTTTCTTTCTTCCGGTCTCGGTTTTCGGTCTGTTTGTGTCTGTTCTGTTCTGTTCTGTTCTTTTCTGTATACGTATGTACCTGTGTAGAGGGGTGGAGGCGTGGAGGTGTATATAGATACATGTAGCCATAGGACACACCGCGGGCTCCCGTGTGTCGTGTTAGAAGTATCTGCTTCCGTTTTTCCTTTTCTTTCCCTTTTTCCTCTGTAAGCATGGCGTGAGTGAGTGTTGTGTAGTTGGGTTGGCTGCGCCATCATTGGTCCTCGACCGTTTTTCTGAAGAGTGTTTTTTTGTCCACCGTAGGTACATATACCGCGTAGAGGTCTATAAGCCGTTTGGTTTCGTTCCTGGCAGCTTGAGCGGCCTCGGAGATGGCTTTTGGGAGGGAAGGGGGGGTTGGTGCATGGGGCGGTGTACATATATCTATACCCGCCCGCACCCCACACCCCACACCTCCAGCCATAATCTCACACTCGTTACATACATACATGTACATAACACCAACCCATATCCAGGGCCTAGGGACGGACGGCCGCTAATCACACTCACTGCACCACCCGCGCCCCGCTAGATATAGATTAGACTGGTAGTGAAGCAAGCTACTTAGCCACCGTCCAGACAGGCAGCTTCTGGTTGGAAAGGGGGGAGTTCCTGGCCGGGGCGTTTAGTTCTCCCCGTTATGGTTATGGTTATATAGGGTGGCGGGTGGGGAGTAGGTTCGTATGTGTTTCTCGACACTTTCTTGTATCGCCGTTATACTGTTAGCCGCGGTGTCGAGCGCCCCCTTGGTGGCAGCGTTGGTATGGTAGAGTAGGGTACATACATATCTCTAAAGGCGGTCCTTTTCAGGTGCTGCTGGACGACTGCGTTGGTGGGCTGTGTCGAGTGACAGCACATGACTGGTGGTCATAGACGGTCACTCGAGAGGCTTGGCAAGTCCACACTGTGGGGTCAGCGGTAGGATATATACCGCGCAGTCCTGGGGGAGGGGGTGGCATTTGAGTTTCGGAAGAAGACTAGAGAGGGCCGTGCTAAGATCTAGGAGGTGTGTGGTGCGGCCTGTAGGTTCAACACCCCGCACAGGGGGTAGTGGTGCAAGGACTTTGCCTAATGATTCCAAGTGTTAAGGAGAGCCCCAATGGTCGGGTGCCGGGTGACTTGTTTCCCTGTAGGAACGTTTGAGGTAGTTGAAGCACTACACAGGCATTGTTCTCCAGGAGTGCAGGCTCATTGAAACACATGTACTATCTGGTGAACACAAGACCGTTCTGAGCCAAGATGCGGACCCAAATATAATAGTAAACATGAGATATCAAAAGCTGGGCTAGCAGTCCAGTGCGCTTCGGCCCTTTCAGCCCCTTCAAATTAAGAGGTAAACATCTTTAGTCCGTATTGCTGTAGCAACTTGGACTTTAGGCTTGGCTTACAAATTCCTGTCCCGCTGTTGCAGATAAGCCACGGTAGTGTAGTGGTTAACACACCTAGAAACTCGGCATGTAGTGCATAGAGCCGTGAGGGTAGCTTGGGTTCAAATCCCAACCGAGGCATTATCTTTCTTTTTGATCGCTTCACATCCCTCGTTTACTGACTGATACAATCGAATCTCCCTTAAGGGTGCCTACCCCCTACAATAATAGCTGCTGTAGTCTCTAAATAAAGTGCTGAGCGTGTCCATAGCGATATAAAGGTAACGACAAAGATGATGTTTTAGATAATCTGCTCTGGGATTATATGTGTGCCTCGAAACACATCTATGAAGAGCTACGAGAAATCCTGGATATAACGCATAGTCCCCGTGACAAATTAAAGGATTCTTTTTATACAGAAAGAGAAATGAGGCTATAGCAGCTTGAGAAATTGTCCCTCCATTCTTACATTGAGTAAGGTACATCATATCGTCAGACGGCGGAGGTATGTGGAAGTACTTAGTCTTCTCTACTGATTATTATGGGTAGCCTCAAAGACCTAAATATCCTGATCTGTGTACTGGCAGTAATGTCTAAGAGCTCCCCTAATAAGCGGTGAAACACCTATTTGTGTATTTTTGCTATAGCTCGTGGCAGTTTGGTAGATGCCTGTCCGGGTGACAGTGGTCCCTTCGTGGTGCTCTCTGCGGCTGGAATTGTACCTTGAAGCTTGAGGATTTCCCCCTTTCCTAGAGAACGGAGTGCCTAGCAGCGGACGCGCATTCCCAGATGGCAGCTGTATGTTTGGTATAAATACTGTGCATAACTCATAGGGGTAGGGGTAGGTAAACTAGAAAGCTAGAGCTAGGTCCCCTAGATATGGGATATCGCGCTATCAAAAGTAGTAGGGAGGAATGGGGCCTTCTCCAAGCCATAGTGTACCAAGAAGCCTGGCAAAACAAAACTTGAAATTTTAGGACCGTTATGGGGCCAATTTGGGACTTGGAAGCTGATTTGGCCCACAAATTAAGCCGGCTGGATGAGCCACTGTATAAAGTCTTAAGCTCTCAAGCCCCAAGCAATCCAGATGATATGTAGCAACCAGGGGAGGATATAAATCAGCGTAGGAAAACAAAGGGCCTCCTGCCTGTGAGTTTGTGGGTGTAGGTTTTGGCGTCTTAAAACTACCTGCTTAACAAAGGGGTAGATACCTAGAATTCTACCCAAAGAGACCCCTAAAAATCAGGTCAATTAAAGACGCATTTACTTCAAGTATCTGTCTCGAAAATCATCCCAAAGGACATCGGAGACAACTTCCTAAACTTGCGCCGTATGAGGCAACTCTAGGTAAACGCAGTCGTAGTACAGTCAGCTCTTTAAAACCATACCAAGCGTCCCGCCCTCCCCCAGGCCAGGCTTAGGAATTTCCTAATAAAACCTCTTTCAATTAGGGTACATAGGTCTTAGGAGAGATTAAGTTCTGGGCCCTGGGGGATTATTCCCTCTCTGTTGTTTGGTCAGTAGTACATGTGCATCTTAAAAGGAAGTGGAGCGCGGGCGGGGTGTGGGCAGCAACCATACTTCCCTACTCTGTCCTGCGGGCGTGGCTGGTAATGGTTCACTCACGGTGTTGGTGTTAGTGCCGGTGAGGATAGATACACGAAACTGCTTTAAGGTGGGGGGGGGGAGGGCTGTGGTAGGGGGTAGAGATGATTGGATAGGGACGGTGCGTTAGAGATGGCGACAAAGTAGATCCCCCCCAATTCTGTGGGTTAGGTTTTACCGCCGCGGCCAAGGTTAGCCACGGCCCCACTACACCCCCCCCTTAAACCCGCCCTCTGTGGAGTTGGAGGACGGGATCTAGCACCTAGCCCACATCTACCCTAACCCGCACCACCACCACCACCACCACCACCACCACCACCCTACATAGAGTACATGTATTCAAGTGTACATTTAAGTACAGCGTTTTTTAGTTCAATCATTGGCATTGGAACTAAAGTCAACTACATGTATTGTATGTACATGTACCGCTGATCCAGGTTTCCTGTAGAACGATCATTGACACACCGACACCACACCGAAACCTCACTAATTCACCCGGTAGGCCTTAGTAGGTACTTTAATGTACAGTACCTACCGTATTCTAGGCGAGGATAGACGGGTTGAAGGGATGTCATGTATGGTACATCTTTGCACTTGTAGCTAATTAATTATGTTTCAATACGAACCCGCGCTATTATTGGCGGTCTCAAGGCCTAAAAAAATGCCAGTAAATTGCGGGTTCAACAGCCAGAGTATACTAACGATTGCACTCTCTACAGATCTCAAGCTCAAAAACAATGCCAATAAACCTCCCATATCCTCTCTACATACTCCAACACAAAGGAAAGCACCCTTCTACATTACACCGCTATGGCAACAGTAAATCCCACTACCACCCCCACCACCCCCAACATCACCCACGGCCACAACAACCCGCCTCCAACCTCCGCACACCCATCAAACTCCTCCTCAACCCTCTCCGCCATCCTCTCCTTCGAAAACTCCCTCATGACTCTCTCCCTCCCCCTCCTCCCCATATCCCTCAGCTCCCTTTCCCCCATCCCAAATAGCGCCCTCCTCACTACCGCCGCCCACGCCGCATCATCTTGCGGCCTCAGCCACCCTGTAACCCCATCTTCGACCGTCTCCAAGGGCCCGCCCGAGTTCACCGCAAGCACCGGTATCCCCGCTAACATCGCCTCTAGTGGGACAATCCCGAAGTGCTCGCGGTCTGGCGTGTATAGGAGTAGCGTTGCGGTCTTGAGGAGGTATGTCTTGAGGCTTGCCGGGATGCTGAGGAGGAAGAGGACGTCGGTGTCTTTGGGCACGCTCAGGGAGCTAATTATGTTCTTTGATGTCGCTGTCTTGAGGCCGAGGGACTGGCAGAGGGATTCGAGTTCTGTGTGGTAGGTAACGTTCTCAATGACGCGGGGGTCGTAGCCACCAGCGAGGACGAGACGCGTGGACGCACGCTCGGCGGGGGTCAGCAGTGCGAATGCGCGGATAGCGAGAGCGATGTTCTTCTTGCGCTCGAAGCGGTTGATTGAGAGGATGATCTTTCTACCGTCGAGACCGAGGCCGAGCTCGGGGTCTGGCTCTATTGTGCCGCCGGATCGAGGGCGCGGCGGCGCCGTGTCAACGCAAGGGTAGACGACATGGGGTACGGCGGTGATGTGCGGGAATGCGGTGCGGAAGACGGACTTAGTAAAGGAAGAGTTGACGACGATTGTGTGCGCGAGGCCAGTAGTGAGGGCTTCGAGGTAGTCGAAGGGGATGCGGTAAATGGATTTTATGATACTGGCACGGGATGCGAGGAGGTAATCGGGGAAGTGGCAGTAGAAGAGGATACGCATTTGGGGGCGGAAGAGCCGTAGGAAAGGGATACAGGCGCTGAGTTGGTCGACAAATATGTAGTCGTAGTTCTGCAGCTCGGAGGTGAGGAAAAGGTGCAATGTGAGGTGCAGTTGGCGGAGGATCGCGCAGAGGATGCTAAAGCGGCCGAGAAGGTTTGGTGGGAAGAGAGAGTTTCCAGCGACACGAACCTTCAGGGTGCCTATGATGATTATGAGGTTGTTAGAAGCTGTAGATATTGAGAGAGAGGGGGTAGGTTTAGAGACCATTACGAGCTTCATCGAAGCAGTGTCGAGGGTCACAGTGAGAGGTGTATATTGTGACCTCATGGCCTCTGTCCTGTAGACCAACAGCAGCATCGATTACCAGGCGTTCAGCACCACCAATTCCTAGATCTGGATGGATAAAGAGAATTCTCTTTGGCGGCCTTGTAGTCGATTGTTGTGGAGCCATGACAGTGGTTGTGGTTGTGATTGTGGTGGTGGTAGTGGTGGTGGTGATGATGGTGATGATGTTTTTTAAAAGGTTGTATGAAACTACTCAAAAACTCGAACTGGCTGACGTTGCGTTAATCAATTCAAAATAAGGCAAATAAGGCAAAAAAAAGAGACCCAAATGTCCAATTACGTAGTTCAGCGATATCTCACGTGATCGTCCATCTTTCATGAGAGAGCGCTTAACTGCTTGGAGCCAATATCAATTATTTTACACAGATCTGCCCTACACAGCTCTACACAGCTCTCTCTACACAGCTCTCTACACCTACACCAGTTAGCTAGCTAGCTACACAGATAGATAGCTATAGCTATGGGCGAATCTTCTGCCTCTGCATCTTCTGATCCTCTCCTCCCTTATATAAAGAAGGAGAGCTCGAGGAAGGGGAAGGAGGAGGAGGAAGAGGAGGAAGAGGAGGAGGAAGAAGCCCTCTCCCCTCTCTCCCTCACTATACGCTTCACGAATGCCCTCCCAGACACTCCCCTTTTTGTTCGCTCCTCTACTACGACTACCGTCTCGGCCCTCAAGCAGCAGGTCCGAGATACTCTCCCCCCCGATCACGCTCGTCGTCGTCTCCGTCTCATCTACGCTGGCAAAGTCCTCCCCGACACCGCGACCCTCGCCTCTCAGATCGCGCCCCCCCGTGCGCCCCCCCGTGCACCCCCCACCACCACCGACAAGAGCAAGGGCAAAGGCAAAGCCCCCGCCGATTTACCCCCACCGGTCGTCTACATCCACTGCAGTGTCGGCGATGTCCTCACGCCCGAAGAGCTGGCCGCCGAGGCTGCAAACGAAAAAATGACTGCGCCAGCGCCGGCCGTTGCGCCCCCGCGGACCACGCTGCCACAGCCGCTGGGATTCGACCGCTTACTGTCTGCAGGGTTCTCGGAGGCCGATGTGGCAAGCCTACGCATGCAGTTTAATCGCCTACATGGGTACTCACGCGACGAAGAGGAGAATGCGAGACTGTTGGAGGACCGGTGGATCGATGAGAGTGCTGGGCAGGGGCAGGAGCTGGCGGATGGGAGTCCTGCGGGGAGCTACGAGGATATGTTTGTGGGCATGGCAATAGGGTTCTTTTGGCCGGTGGCCATCTTCCTGATGAGGGAGGAGGGTGTGTTTAGTAAGAGGAGGCAGATGGCCATCGTGGCGGGGCTGTTGGTGAATTTGGCGTTCTCGGTGTTGAGGATATCGTCGTAGGGTGGGATGGGGGGTGCACTGCACCTACTGGGGCGTTTGTAGATAGGGTTTGTTAGGTTTAGTTTTTCTTTCTTTCTTTTAGTGTAGTTCTAATGGGGGTTTAGATTCCTGGGCTTTGGGGTATACCAAAAAATAAAATGTGCTGTTTTGAGTGTTTTGAGATTTGATATTCTAACCTCTGAAGGTAACCGGAATATAAATCATTGACCGTGCTGAGAGTCATGTGTAGCCGACTAGTCGGACGTTGTAATATCGGTAACGAAGCTAGAACTCAAACATCACCGTATATCATCGCCTTATTTTCCTCCATCGATATTTAGACACCATCCATCACTCGAGCGAGTGATATCTCAAAACGCCGCCAACAAAAAACTTTACTGATGCCAAGCACCAGGAAGCCACGAACCACACCGCCTAACGTCCGAACCTGTGCTCAGCCAGCGGTGTGTTCTCTCCCCCACCTAGGCCTCCCAAACGAAAACTCGATGTACCGTGTACGTGCAGCATACCACCCGCCCTAGAAATATAGGCAGCACCCGTTCATAAGCCCCACAACACACCATCCAAACCTACAGGAGGGACACCAATTGCGCACTGGCGCACCGGGGCTCTTCGCGCAGGTGTAGACCACTGCAGTATCCATCCCGGGATAAGCCCCCCCTGGGCCGGGTGAAGGAGATTTTGAATGTTGGCTATATGCAGCATTTGCAGCGCAGGATGCCCAGAAGGCAGGAAGTTGGGCTTTCTTCTGTCACGGTGCCTCTGAGGCAGCGTCAGTGTGTTTGGCTGTATGAGGGTTCAGGGCTAAAAGGATATCTCATGCCTTTGGGGTAAAGCTAGTTGAGCATAGGGTCGCTCTGGATCTAAGTTCAACTCCAACTCTAGGTCCTGATACACGCAGTTGCTTTAACTAACGGGGGCCCAGGCTGGACAAATGTAGTCCCATCTACTTACATGTATCTATCTCCCCTCCAGACTATGACTACATGTAGTCCAGACACCTCCTGCCAGGTGCCAGGTAACGGTGTTTCGACACTCTAACACCTCAAGCAAGATGTACGATAAATAAATACTAGGAAATGCAATACCAACCGGCTCCGGGGCGAATACTGCAAAAAGGCACGTTCAGCCATTGCCCCGGACTGCACGGCGTGGTTCATACGGAGAACAGAAGCTACATAGGAAGGTGGACTAAAGATGGTTTGTAGCCAATATCCTTTCTTTACATACCCACGGTTTGGTCACTGCAGCCTGAATGCGGTGAGTGGTTTTTCCAACCAGAATGATCATTGGCCTTATCACAACTAGCCTCTTGTAAGTACAAAAAATGATGCTCTGGTTGGGGATCGAACCCAAGTCTCCCTGCGATTTTTTAAGTTTTTATGTATATATTTTTTTGGTGAGGGCATGCTAACCACTGCACTACCTGAGCTTGGATGAATGCAGGTCTAGGCAGTATATAGCCTACATGTTCGTGTATTCGAGGGGAAGTACCGTGACTGGGATGAACAGAAGGGGGGCCATTGGGCGGTTGTGTGCTTTATAGTGGAACACCATTAGGAATACTCTTGGGTTTAACTACATACCTGGAGTATTGGTGCGACTTACGAGACGTTGTTCTATAAGGACAAATAACCTCGAGGGCATTATCTATCTTACTACAGGACCGTTCAAGGACAATTCTAGCTTGGTTATAATTAACTCTTATTATACCCTACGATTATAATCCCAGCGGTATGAGTAGCTCAAGATAAAGGGCACGCCTCGCACGGAATCACTTCCTATCGTTTTCGAGAAGCCTCGGGAACGAACAAAAATAGAGTTCAACCCAAGGACACTTTGAAACACCGCCCCAAACATCACCGTGGACCATATTGTCCGAAATATATACAGTACCGAGCGCTGTTTGGGCATATATATCGCAGTATGTTTAAGCATTTTTCTGTGCAAATAAGAATACCAAGGTCTTGATATTTTTCCGTTGGGTCTGTGAGGAGATATCTAGCCAGCCAGATTACTCTAGGCCACCCGGTAGAAAGCCAACATTTTCGTATGAACTATATCATATCAAACGAAGGATCATAATAGCTCACAGTTACTGTCGAGTTGCCCATTACTAGGGACATATAGCGTGAGCCTTCGTTGGGCTAGTAGAACTGCCCGGCAGAGAATAAAGGTCCGAAAATTCGAAATGTGTCTACCATAGCACAGTACGATAGTATTTCCTAAACGAAAGGCTCTAGTTTGCCTATATTATCAGAACCATAAAACCAGATACTACAACTATATCCTGACATACATATCGAACCAGAACCTGCAACAATACGCAGCTGCGGTTTTAAGCTCCTCTATTCGTATAATTTTCTACTAAAGGATGGAAAGAAAGTTTGTGGTGGGAATAGGGATTATTTAAGAATTGATAGTAAATATCACGGGTTGCAAGTTGTGCCTACAAACCTGTCAGGTACATCGTCCCGGCTGTTATTGGACGGCAAACCACTGGTAGTAGATAAGTAAAGTAGCCCAAGCTCTCAACACCATGAATTAGCTCAAGTTAAAGGTTGGAGTTATCTTGGGCGAGTTACATTGTCTTATTCCACATGACAAATCTCTGCTCTTTACTTCTGGACCATATCATTCCCTGTCAAATCTAGTATAATAATCTCGGCCGGCCAAATATACGTGAGAAGCTGAATGGTCTAAAAACTGATTCTAATTGAAGGGATTAATATGAATGATATCTCAAGTGTAGATCCCTAACACGCCCACGCCAAATCTCTAAAGGACATCTCTCTTGCCCCGTTCCAGATCCCATCCCCGAATTAAAAGGCTAAGTCAGTGTCACCGATTGGGAATGTTACTATTTAGCTTTAGCACTCCGCAACCAACTAGTGGGGTACGCGACACATGGATTAGGGTTGCCAAGGCCCCCCCCCAACGTCACGCAAAGCTCCGAGTCCTCCGCACCTCGAGCTCACCACGACACCAGCTCACAGCACCAACCCCCCACAATGGCATGTTCCTCCCCTCCTCCATCACAGGCCCACCCCAACTAACATCACTCACGTCCGTAGTCCCAATCATTACGGCCCTACCTCAAGTGCGTGCGGTCGTCGCTGACCGCAGCAATCACGCTCTCCAACTTTGCCTCGCAGACGGCCGAACGCCATAACGTGCCCGAGGTCGAGTCCGGAAAGACCCCGGAGGTCCTGCTGAACCCCCTCACAATCTCCCGTAATGAGAACGAGAGGGTCCTTATTGAGCCCAGTGTCAACTCCATCCGTGTCAGCATCAAGATCAAGCAGGCGGATGAGATTGAGCATATCCTGGTGCACAAGTTCACGAGGTTCCTGACGCAGAGGGCAGAGAACTTCTTCATCCTGAGGAGGAAGCCGGTTAAGGTATATGATTCTTTGGGGAAAGAGGGGGGAAGGGGGGAAGGGGATGCTCTGGGCTCCCCGCATCCATTGAGGCATGGCTAACGAGGAATAGGGATACGACATCTCCTTCCTGATTACGAACTTCCATACAGAAGCTATGTTGAAGCACAAGCTTGTCGATTTCATCATCCACTTTATGGAGGAGGTCGATAAGGAGATCTCAGAGATGAAGCTCTTCCTCAATGCTAGAGCCCGTTTCGTCGCCGAAGCTTTCCTGACCCCTGTACGGCCCCTTCCCCTGCTCCCTATGCTAACGAGTACACTGTAGTTCGATTAAATACCCCCTATGTGACGGAATCGGTTCGTTTCTTTTCTCTACAAACTAGAATGCGTGTGAGGAGGGCAAAGCGGGATATTTGGTTTTTGTTTGGCTGCCAAGAGAGCTGTGTTGAGCGAAGATGAAAGGATACCAAGAACAGGCTACAAGGTAACATTTATTTTATCGCCGCAAGGACCTTAAACAGGAAGAAAAAGGAAAAGAGACGCGTGACGCAGATAATATAGATATAAAAAAAACAGACAAATAAAGCGTGCACCAATCGTCCCCCTTGGGTTTACAGAACCCGCCGACCAAAAAGAGAGAAACAAGAACCATTTAAGCTTTCTTTTTAAAGAAAGATATCACCTCCTACTGAACTATGCAATCCCCTTAAACACCAACGCCATCCATCCCTTTTCGAACCTAAAAAAAGACAAGTGTAATAAATAAAAAAAAGGACCGCAATATGCTTTGACTGTTCCACACAGATTAGACATTAAATTTAGTGCCTCACCCGCTTTAGCTATCATGACTGCTCTCATGATTTATCGGCTTCTTCTCGCTCTTTCCCAACAAACATGTCCTTGGTCTTTGGCTTCTTCTTGCCCTTACCAAAATACAACGACTTGAGCCTCTGTAGCTTTTTAAGCTTGCTGTCGTCCTCTGCGTCTCTTTCCGCGGGGGTTGCGGAACCCCCCTCTCTTTCTTGTGGTGGGGAGCTGAGGGTACTATAAGTGCTAAGTGCACTTGACGCAGGCTTGGGACTTTGTTGCAAGACTTGCAGGAGTGTTTTCCACCCTTCTTCCTTCCCTTGGGAGACAGCATTGATCCATGGGCAGTACTACTCACGTTAGCAAGCACTCGCCACCAATTGAGCTACAAAACCTACCTCACGGTGCTCCCCGATCACATCCAATCTGCTAACGCTCGCTTCCTCCTCTCCATCATCGGAATCCTCGTCCATGATATCCTCCGCTTTAGCCTTCTTCCTAAACAGCCACAACCCCAACCTTCTAAAGCATGCCGAGCAAGTAACCAAGTCCGGGATCCCCGGGTCCTCGTTCTGCCATCCAAAGAGCGCTAGTATAACCGCCGACTCAAATATCGGCCCGTTGTCCGTATCCTCGGAAGAATGCTTGATTGAGCAGAGGTCGATCTCAGGGTGCGATAGTGAAGGGGGAATCTCGTTGCGTACCCGAAGGAGCGAGGTATAGCGCTCCGTGAATGCTGGACGGGAGACGGTGGGATTGGCGAGCTGAAGGCGGTAGATTGTTTCGTCACAGCCGCGCTTCTTCCATAGACATGAGTCCTCGTGCTCGCTAATAATCATTGTTTCGTAACGTTCGACTATTGCTTCAGCTGTAAGAGCGTTAGTAGAGCTGTATTATAGCAGTAGCAGACCAGACTCATAAGCATGCGAGGCCGGACTCACCCGTATCGAAGTCTGCCTCTTCGTCTACCTCTACCTTGACCACTATTTCCTTTTTACACACGGTGCACCTAACCCTATTCTTCTCCGTGCAAACCCATCCTCTCTTTGCCCACACGACCTCATTGACAGATCCCGGTTTCGCACTCCACTTATCGACACTGTAACTTCTCAGGCGCTCCAAGAACGCCGCTCTGTCCCACGGCGCATAAGCAGGAGTCTGCAATGGCTCGTTAAGGTTGCCATGGGTGTGAGTGTTCTTGAGTGGCGAGCCCACGAGCGCTGAGCTAGCTGTTACTGTGCTCTTCACAGATCCCCCAGGGCTGACGGCGCGGATGCTTGGACGGGAACGGTTCGGGAGGCCAATCTTGCGCTTCTTGTGCGCGTCTGCGAGGTCCGAGGGGGATTCCGGAAGGGGGACGCTGGGTTGTTCTACCGGAGGTGTGGGAGGGGCGGCCGGCGGAGGAGGAGGAGGCCCATTTATGAGGTTGTGCAGTTTGCGCTTCGTAGAGTAGAGCATTGGTGGAAAAGGTTGAGGATTCTACCACTAACTTCCACTAACTACCACTACAGTTGATGGTTGTGAAAACGTTGGTTGTGAAACGGGGGTCGAGGAGTGGTGGGTAGGGTATGTAGGTAGGGGGAGGGATTTGGGAAATTAAAGGGGAGAGGGGGGGGGGGGCTATATGTGGACGTTATATGGGGACGGAGAGTAGACAGGGTGGTGTGGCTATTGTTATTGTTGTTGGAGAATGTTTTGGTTTTCTTTTGGGGGGGGGGGGGGTGAGGAGCGGTGGGGGTTGGTTGAAGTTTATGGTGTGTGTGTGTGTGAAGTCATGTTTACTTTTCATATTTACTTTTTCATTTTTATTTGCCGTTTGGCCCGTGCAGGTTAGGTTTGAGAGAGTGACAGAGTGAGTGAGTGAGTGAGTCTCTTCAGAATGAGTGAGAGAGGGAGAGAGGCCTTGGCATCGTTCGTGCACACAACCAGTCTTGGCTCTCCGATGACAGAAAGATGCGATCGAAGAAGAGGAAGAGGCATGACAATCATATGGGCGAATAGAAAAACGCGTTACAGATGATAAGTATGTATGTATGTACGTATGTAGCTTGTTGATTCGTGAGACATCAATTCTTCTTAATCACAGCTAAAGTAGGTAGGGAACGTGACCAGTTTTGACAGGTGCTGCAGAGACATAACTCCATTCTATATCAGGCGGCCATTTCCTCAGGAATGTTTCAATAAAGAATGGGCCTCCACCGCATGCATTGATAGGCCACATTGTTACAATTTAGTGCACGACTTTAATTCTAAAAAAAACATTCCCACCTGCTTCTGCTTCCCTCAATCCTATCAACAAACTACGATATAAGGCTCTACAAATGATTTTAGGGTTTTGTCGGTCTGGTCGTTTACATGAGAGCGAGGTCTCCGAATTTCTCCTGCGGAGGGTGTCAGTGATCAAAGGTCGGGAAATAGTAGAATTGTAAGGTAAGGAGTGAGCTCATACCCTGTAACCAGGCACCATCCATCGGCCCTTTGATACCATCTGTTCGGTGCGGGCATCGATGTCGGGGCGAGCCTTGGCAATGTCGTCCTATAGGGAATATATGATCAGCTATACCCCTAGAAATTTGTTGTATAGAAGAGTGTAATTGAAGATAACATATATCTGGGAGCAGTCGGGTAAAAGGATATAGCTCCGTAGACCAATCCTCCTCCAACCTCTCCCGTCATATCCCTTCAACAACACCCTATCCAATCCCCAGCATCCGTATACATACCACAGTCAGGTCCTCGAATGGCCTGGCCTCCTCAATGTTCTTCAAGGTCTTCTGCAGGTCCGCAAGCTCCGCATCAACCTTGCCCTTAGTGGCCTCGGCATTCAGGACGGCCTGGGCCTCGAAAGCCTCGATAGTCTTCAACTGCTTGGCGACATCGACAGTGACGGGCTTGAAACTCTTGTAGGCCCTCTCAATCTCGTCAACGACGGCCTGGTTCTTGAGGATAGCGCGGTAGTGAGCGATATCCAACTCCTGGGGCAGGGCACTGAAAACGGTGACCTTGCGGCGGGCCTCCTCGTTGCGCTTCTTGAAGGCCTGGAGGGAGGCGACGGTCTGACCCTTTAGGCCGAGGGAGGAGGTGATCCTGGCCCACTCGATCTTGAGAGCGGCGCTTCTCTGCGGGGTGGGGTGTTAGACCATTGATGATTGGGAGGTGAGATTTGATGATCGGGAGGTCTACTTACTGCGGGAGCGGACATGGTGACTTTAGGGGTGAGAGGAGAAGAATTGATACGCGGAGGGGCGGGTATTCGGGGGTGCGGTGATGATTGAAGGACTTCTTTCTTGATACCGAGCGATGATGGAGGTCTGAAAACCACCCGGGATGAAACGAAAAGCAGCAGCCGACTCCTTAGTCAGCAGGGCGGTTTCGTGGGGTATTACCGCCAAGCTTCTTTGGAGGTCTGCTGGAGTGAAATTTCCCCAACGTCAAGCAGTTTCGGACCGCCGAATATCAAACTGACCCCAATCCCACGAGATCCAAAACAGCTACGAGGACGGAAGGAAGGAAGGAAGGAAGGGTAGTTCCCTCAATTACACTAGCATGATGCCTCTCGCTCCCCTCCGAACCGGGCTTTCCTGCACAAGCCGCAGAGCCTTCTCAACCACCCCACGGGCGCTCAACATATCCCCAGAGTCCCCTGCCTACATTGAGATCCCTCGCCCACCACAAATTCGCTCAATCCAGCCTCCCCGCAAAAAGGGAAAACTCCCACACCCAAAATCCCTCCCATTGGACCTCGATGCTACCCCCGCCACGCCAGAGCCCTCCCGGCAGCCCCAGAGGCCTATTGAAGGTGTCGATGAAGAGACTAAGGCATACATCAAATGGAAGAGCGACCTTGCCGAGAGCCGTCGTCGCAATCTGCGCGAGGGTGTTGCAGAGCTCCAGCTACGCCAGAAGAACCAGGCGGCCCACCGCGCAAAGGTACTCAAGAAGAGGACTGAGGAGCGTGAGGAGAAATTGAACGCGAAGATGCGGGAGGATGTGAAGCTCACACTGCCGTCGGTGCTGTCAACCTTGCGTCTTGATGATGGGTCTAAGATGGAAAGGATTACCCCGGAGAGGTTGGCTGAGAAGAGGGCTCTCAGGGAGTCAAAGGAGGCGGCCAAGGCATCGGCTAGGGTCGAGAACTTCCACAATCTGTACCTCAACGCCAAGGACTTCATTATAACAGAGAAGCAGCTAGATGAGGCAATCGAGAGGGAATTCGGGCCAATGGATCACCTCTACAAGTCATTGCCACCAACAGTGGAGGATATGCTGCTCCAGGTCTCCAACATTCATGGCGAATTTGCTAAGAACCCTAAGATGATGGAGATCGCTGGAGAGCTTACAGGAGCAAAGTTGGTGCCGGAGAAGAGGGGGTCAAGGGATACAAGTGCATTTGGGGCTGATCACGACGATGGTTCGATAATTAACCGGAACTTCTAGGCGCTATAGGCGCTGGAAGTAAAGGTAGTGGCAGTGTATCAATAGGTTGAAGATTAGAGCAATATTTGTCTGAGCATTGTTCATACTTGTGTATATATATTTCATGCCATTCTATTTATATGCTCAAAAGTCAGTACTAGTGAGCCTTTGAATTGAATCAACATTGATACTAACAGGTCTTTCTTCCCCATAGAAAATCACTCGATGGCAGGAGTAGTGATAATCCATGACGGCCATTACCCGAAGTCTTAGTCAGCGTGACTGTCAACTCTGCAGGCTCCTACGCCAAGACTTCGCACACAAACCTGAACGGTTCTTCCCTAATATCGCCAGGCTCAATCCAGATTAATCAAACCTCAACAACCACCACGCAAATTCCTCACCAAACGTAATTTTTCGCTTGGAAGACTGATTCAAAATGTCCAAAATCACAGTCGGTACGTTGTCTAATTTGCTCATGGTAAAAAAAAAAACGATAGAATTGGGTCACTAACGAATTTTCTTGCGAATTATAGCCGGAGTCCGTGGTAACGTCAAGGAGTTGTTGGACTACTCCAACAATGAGAAGAAGCGCAACTTCCTCGAGACCGTCGAGCTCCAGATCGGTCTCAAGAACTACGACCCTCAGAGAGACAAGCGTTTCTCCGGAACCGTCAAGCTCCCCCAGATCCCCAGACCCAACATGTCCATCTGGTATGTCCATCTCGACGCCCGCACTAAGCTGCTGCAAGCCAAGACGATGACCGCAAACTAACCGTCATCAGCATTCTTGGAGACCAGCACGATATCGATCGTGCCAAGCACCACTCCTTCGAGTCCATGTCCGTTGATGACTTGAAGAAGCTCAACAAGAACAAGAAGCTCATCAAGAAGCTCGCTCGCAAGTACGATGCCTTCATCGCCTCCGAACAGCTCATCAAGCAGATCCCCCGTCTTCTCGGACCCGGTCTCTCCAAGGCCGGAAAGTTCCCTACCCCCGTCTCTCACGCCGAAGACCTTGCCGCCAAGGTTGCCGATGTCAAGAGCACCATCAAGTTCCAGCTCAAGAAGGTTCTCTGCTTGGGTGTTGCCATCGGAAACGTTGGCATGACCGAGGACCAGTTGATTGGAAACATCATGTTGGCCATCAACTACCTTGTCTCCTTGTTGAAGAAGGGTTGGCAGAACGTTGGAAGCTTGACTATCGTAAGCACTCCCCCATCTCCTTTTCTCTGTTTTGTGTTTGTGGAATAACGACTAATTCATCTTTTCGTCGCTATAATAGAAAGCTTCCATGTCTCCCCCTAAGCGCCTTTACTAGAGTGCTTGTTTCCTTGTCTGGACAGCGCTAAGCTGGTCTGCATGGTCTGAGTCTCTTTTCCGTTAAGGTAGGTGTTCCTGGGGAACACCTTTCTCTTTTTCATTTATGGGCCATCATGTAAACCAGTTAACGCAATAAAGATAGAAACAAAAAAAAATACTTAACAAACATCTTTATCGTGCTCTTGAACTTTAGTGATATCCGCAATTGTGAAGTGAAAGTCCAAACTAGGCTCTTATTGGCACATGCCAGGTTTTCGACAATACTGGCTCCTAAATCAAACCAATTATTAACAATTTTCTTATTACAATCACGTTTTACTAGATCATTGCTTCGATCCAATAAAACCTTTCGGATATCAATAATTTCTTAGTGTACAAAAATGCATTCATAAAGTAAAGAATAAGAAAAAAAGAGAAACCCTGCCATCACCCGTGACGTTTAATATTCCCATTACGCCGCAACTGAATGCAACAAAACAAAAAGGCTGTATATAGAAATTCCTCGCCCATGACCATTCTATCCCATTCACCCGCGGCATCTTTAGACCATAGTTCCTCTCTCGAAACTGTCTCTGATCTCTCCAGTATACTAAACTCCAGTCAGTACCCACCCATAAGTAATAGTAAAAAGAGTAGAAACCTACTTTATTGTAATACCTCGCCAGCTTCTGGTTGAACTGCTTGTTCTTATCGTTGATGTACGTGACGTCCTCCTCATCACCACCCTTACGCCTGGCCATGCGTACGTCCTCCGCCTTACGCAGCTCGCCCACCAGATGATCAACCGCCTGCTTGCTCGGCTTGTTATCGACAAAGCCCAGCGAGTCCTCGTTCGCATAGAACTCGCCATCGCGGTCAATGGCGATGAGCTCGCCGTCCTCCGTCTCGACAATGGTCCCGTCGCGCACTAGCTTTGCTTTCTCGGCCGCATACGACTCCATGTCTGGCTTCAGCTCGCGGATCTGCTTTTTGTAGATCTTGCGCGCCGTCTGTGTATAGTCTGCGCCACCAATTCCGTCAGCACCCCACCACCACCACCACCACCACTAGTATAAGAAAAAAGATGGAGAGGGAGATAGAGAAGGCAGACATACCTTGGAAAGCAACATCCTCAACATGCTTCTTCTTCTTCTCGACCCTCTTGTCCCACCGCTCGCTCTCCTCAACAGTCCAATCCCACGCCCTCTTACGCTCAAAGTCCTCGCCGTCGTCCTCGGCGTCCGCCTTTGCGAGTTTGAACTCTGCCTCTGCGCGGCGGCGGTTCAGGCGCGAGGTCTCTGACGGGTCGATGGCCTGGCGGCGCCGCTCGGCGTACACCTCCTTGCGGTTCACTTCTGCGGATTTTTTCTGCCGGCGGGTGTGTGTGTTAGTGAGCTGTTCTGTGAAGAGTGGAGGGAGGGGGAAGGTACGGCGCGGCCTTTGAGAGCTTTCCAGCGCTCGAGACGGTCTTGTGCCTTTTGGTCAGGTGCGGCGGTAGCGTCTTCGGTTTCTGGGGTGTCGGTGCTGGTCTCGACTTGGTTGAGCTTTGAGCGGCGGGGCGCGGCGGAGGAGGAGGATTCGCCGGAGGGAGCTTTTCTCTTGGGCATGATTGCGTTTGTTTGGAAGGGTGTTGGGTGTTGAGATTTGTGGTTTGTGGTTGTGGGTGAAGGAGGTAGTTGGTGGTAGGGGTTGTGATGATTAAGGTCCGAACAGCACCTTTTGGTGTTTTAGCGCTGGCGATGGCGCATCTTATCTTATCTGATCAGAGAGGTCAATGATCCACTTACGGGTAATGATTATGTGACAGCTTGTTTTGTTCGCGGCCTTGGGTTGTCCGGTTATCAACAACCTGTTTCAAACGTTGTTTAAAAAACTCGCAAGCTTAGGCCTGTAATTAACTGATTGGGAACCGAAGCCTACACACAGTGAGTGATATACAACTGTCTCTAAGTCTCTTAGTTTATAGCTGACAAGGAGATGCGACACCCTGGGCAGCACTGGAAGGCTAAAGTGTAGCCGTAGCCCAAGGGATATATTGAGATGACCATAAGCTTATCTACAATAACATACATGACCCCGAGCCCCGGTCCCCCGCGACCCGCAGAAGCAGCAGTCCCTCAAATTTCCTTACGAAACAGCACTTCTACTCGGAAAAAAAGGTGGTTGAGGGGTCCAGAATTGAGAGCGCCCACATAAGACTTATGAAGGACTGTAGCCCCTGCGTGAGGTAATTAAGATTTTAGCTGTACGGGGGGGGGGGGGGGGTCGGGGTTTCGGGTTGCCTCGGGCATGGGTTTGTGTTTGTGTTTATTTCACGATCAATCGGGCTATCGAAACATATTGTGTGCATTGTACCTACACGCTTGTGCTTTGTGCGTGAGAGTTGTTGGATCAACTCTTTCCAACTCCCGCAGAAACTAGCCTCGCTGAACAATCCATTGCGGTGCACCATGCATGCGGTGCTCCGAGCGGCCGCCCAGGACGAAGCCGCAACGACAAACTACTATAAACCCGCTGGTCCAAACCGCTGGCTGGTTCCTCCCGCCCAAACACCCCCTAGATGGTCCTCAGGCCTTCAGAGACTATACTATGTCTACTAGTGCGGCAAATCCATCAAAGGTTAAAATTGGGGAGTTTTAGCCTAGATATCCTCGTTTATAATGATTACTATCGCTGTGTATTGGTTGGTGCTCCAGCACCGTCAATACTTATGCCCCGGGCTAGGTACCTTCCTGGGTGTGGTCCGAGTGGGGCCTATCGGGCCCGGGTGGGACAAGCTGTCGCTCAGGCATACCAAGCTCTCCAAACAACAACACCAAATAACCATATCACAAGGCTCTTATCCATGACACGCAGAGCCCCACATTCATAACCCAAACCGAAAGAAGCGTGCAATCATGGGCGGCTGGTGCGCCCAAGATAGACCTGTCTGGGAGCTCTTGGTCTACCTGGGTCTTGAGGCGAGTTTAGGTGGAACCCAACAGACTAGTCACCACGCCCAGTCCAGTAGAATTCCATGGTAGCGGTGCTCCAGATCAGTGAAGATACATGAGGTACAGAAAGCGCCTCGAGACATCACCCGTGGGGGAGGGGACCCAATACGCCACCTCAGCACGGGGCGGACCACTAGCTGGGCCATGTAGAACCCCGTAGTGCGTTTCTTCTTACAGGTCAGGGCAAAATGCAGGCGAGCGCCTTTTACTATCGTGAACTATACCTTTTGTTACCCTAACCGTTGAAGACTGAGGTGGAAAAGCCACATGCAGATACATCTGGTCTAGAGCTAGCTAAAGATGACCTGACTTGCATGTATGTATTTTGTCGATATCAGACCGTATCATTTGTCTTGTTCGTTTGTTACTTCACCAGTCGTATGGTGGCTGTGCCTCGTGTGGGTGTGAAGGTCGTTACGCGAAGACCCTTGGCAACTAATACATCTAACCACCCCAGCCCCCCCAACGAAAAGAGCGGTAGAACCACAAGTACGGGTCAATACATGTAAGTACTTACTAAAGTGCTTCTTACGATACATGAAGCACTTCTTATCTACTACTACTAAAGTAGGTAGAGTCGCTACCCAAAAGTTTTCAAACTAGGTGGAACCAGGTTCCAAGTGTAGAACCACAACACAATTAATCAAGTATAATGATGAACAGGGGTAAAATGCTTTGACCATTGGGGGAAGCCTTTTGCACATTTTTGAATTGCTAAAAGGGAGTGGTTAAGGTATAATGGGGTATTTTAGTGAGGAACCCCGTTGCTAGATTTGTATGGGTTTCACTCAACTGCCTTCAGGCTTTCACTTTACATGCCTACAGACTCCCTCACATTGACAATAACACCGTCATCACCAAACATCACTCGCCCATGCCAAGATTTCCCGCCAAGGCACACACTAGCGGCTCCAAAGGTTTTCCCACAAAGAAAAAAACCTCAACACCATCACAACCACGACTGCCACTACCACTGCCTGAGTAGTACTTATCCACCACGAACGGGTCGTGGACATTCACAAATCTCCCAAAAATGTCCCTCAAGGTCACCCAGCAGAATGGCATCTCGGTCTACACGGTCAGTGGGTCAAACACCGGCCGCTCGCTCCCTGACTGGCTTGCTCGAAAGCGGAAGAGGTCCCTCAAGAACGACGAGGCCTACATGAACCGCATTGAGCTTATCCAGGACTTTGAGTTCGAGGAGGCCAGTCAGTGCATCAAGGTCTCGGAGGATGGAGAGTACGCAATGGCTACAGGTTAGTGATTGCCAGAGATACTCGACCTTGAAGATGCAAGAGCTGAGCTGAACTGAGCTGACACTACTACTACTACTGATGATGATGATAGGAACCTACAAACCCCAACAGCACATCTACCACCTGCCCTCATCGGCGCTGAAATACGCCCGCCACACTTCCTCCCTGAACATCAAGTTCATCCTCCTCTCGACCGATTACACAAAGTCCCTCCATCTGCAGACCGACCGCTCCCTCGAGTTCCACACGGCAATGGGCTGCCACCACACGACCCGTATTCCCCGTTACGGCCGCGACCTCGCCTATCTCAAACCCTTCGCGCATGCCATTATCCCCGCCGAGGGCAAAGAAGTCTTTCGTCTCGACCTTGAGGCCGGCCGCTTCCTCAAACCCTTCGAGCTCGGGGGCTACGACGACATCGATGCCATCGTCAACTCCGTCGAGTGTGTCGGTGTCGCCGACGGCAGCCACGGTCTCATGGCTTTCGGGACAGACCTAGGCACCACCGAGTTCTGGGACCCCCGTAGCCGAAACCGCATCGGCGTTCTCTCCCCTCCCCCAAAGACCAGCATCTACAATAACGTCTTCGGGGAAGCCGCCACCCCCGGCGTCACCGCCGTCGAGTTCGCCCCCAACGGGCTCTCCCTCGCCACTGGAAACGCCGCCGGAATCGTGACGCTGTATGATCTCCGTTCCCCGGCCCCACTGCTATCAAAAGACCAAGGCTACGGCTTCCCCATCCAGAACCTCGCCTTCCTCCACTCCTCCACCAACCGCGCCTCGGGCCTCGAGAACGCCTACGAGTCCACCTCCACCCCCAAGGTCCTCTCCTCCTGCAAGCGCATCATCAAGATCTGGGACGCGGCTACCGGCAAGCCCTGGACCTCTATCGAGCCCACCGTGGACCTCAACGACGTCTGCGTCGTCCCCAACTCCGGCATGATCCTGACCGCCAACGAGGGCCGCGAGATGCACTCGTTCCTGATCCCCGCCCTCGGGCCCTCCCCCTGGTGGTGCGCCCACCTCGACACACAGATCGAGCAGCTCGCCGACCGCTTCATCAACGACCCCGACGCCTACGTTACCGGCGCAGCACCAAACGAAACCATCACATACGACAACTACAAGTTCCTGACCAAGGCCGAGCTCACCAACCTCAACCTTGACCACCTCCTCGGCGGCGGCGCGCAGAAGGGCGCCAGCCTCATCAGGCCATACATGCACGGGTACTTTATCGACCAGCGTCTGTACGACGAGGCGCGCCTCATCGCCGACCCCTTCGAGTGGGAGCGCGAGCGCACAAGAATGGTCAAGGACAAAATCGACAAGGAGCGCGAGTCGCGCATCCGCTCGACCGGAAAGGGCCCAAAGGTCAAGATCAACAAGCGCCTCGCGGAGCGTCTCGCAACCCTCGAGCAGAAGCTGGAGCGCAGCCGCAAGACCGCCGCCGACGCCGACGCCGACGCCGACGCCGAAGAGGCAGCAGAACAGGAAGAGGGAAAAGAAGCGGAGCCAAAAGACCCCAAAAAGGTCCTCAAGGACGACCGCTTCAACAAGCTGTTCCAGAACCCAGACTTCGAGGTCGACGAAACGACGCTCGAGTTCCAACAACTCAACCCCTCCACCAAGCCACGCGGCCGCACCGCCGTCGAGGACGAAGACGACTCCGGCGCCGACGCCCCGCGCGCCAAGGGCCTCAACCTCGACTCGGACTCGGACTCGGGTTCAGACTCCTCTTCCGACGACAACGCCTCCGACGACGGAAAGCAACACAACCAGAGATCCGCGCGCCGCAAAAAGAAGCACCAGAAGAAACCGGCGGCGGCGGCGGCGGAGCCCGAAATGCGCATCTCGTCATCGTCCTACAAGAAGAGTGGCCACGACACGCGGGGCTTCCCGTCCTCGGGCGTGCAGAAGCGCCTCAACAAGGAGCGGTCCTTCGGGTCCCGCGCAGCGTCCGGCGAGGGCGCCGGCGGGCATTCAAAGCGTGCTGGTCGCCACACCGGCGGGGCACAGGTCATAGGGGACCGCGAGGTCTCGTTCTTTGCCTCTAGTGGGCCGAAGCGGGGTGGTGGTGCTGGCGGCAGCGGGAGGGGTGGTAGGGGCGCTGCTGGACGTGGCGGGGGACGTGGGGGAGGAGGGGGAGGAGGAGGGAGGGATTCAAAGGAGAGGAGGAGCGCTAGTGGGAATGCGTTTAGGAGGGAGGGGGTCGCGAAGTAATGTAATATAGATATAGATATAGTAAATTAGTGTGGACTTGAGAAAAGGAATGGGGGGGGGGGGGGGGGTTGTTTGTATATAATTCTCTTTCTTCTTCGAACTACCCTAGGCGTTATGTGGGGATTTTTTTTTGTCTTCTTTTTATCTTTTTCTTTTTTGGTTTTCTAAAAGTCTGATGTTTTTTTCCCTCTTTCTTGTACTTATACCTAGCTACTTCTTACTATTTTCTCAGTGAGTTGGTAGCCTTTTTTCTTTCTTGGAATGTTGTTTTGAGTAAAAGCTAGAAACTTGGGTTCTTCCTCTGCTGCCAAACAAATTTCCAAAGGGGGGATACATTCCAGTGTATCGGGAGAGCTCGGACGTGATTCATGACATCGTGAGATTGTCCGCTACAGATTTATATACATTTAAAGGAGACGAGAACTAGAGCATTATAAACTACTCGTACCTATCATATCATACACATAGTTATACACCCTCCCCCCCCCCTCTTCTTCCACATAGTTATACACCATCTCTCCCCCCTCTTCTCCTGCATTACCACCATAACCTACATTCATACATACATGGGTAAGAGCTAGACATCTAACCCTCATCAGCTACATATCCAACGCCCACCATCTCCATATCCATCCTTCATCATCGATACGCACAGCACAAAAATGAGCACGTCTCCCGATACTTCCTCAACGCCACGTCTTGCCTATCTTTGCACCACCTCCTCAGCTTCCACCTCATATAGAGTCTCTGCCTCTCTCTCCGCAGGGCACCTCTACTCCTCGACTCCCAGTACCGCACGCCATACCACAGGTAGTTCTCCGACAGCACCCACTCGAGGTCCTTATCGCCCAGCCTCTGTGCAAGATGATAGACGCTCTCCCCGCACCGATCCGGGATCGTCGGGTCTGCACCCGCCTCCAGCAGCAACCTCAGTATCGATTTCCGCTCATCAGACCAGGAGCGGTACGGGCGGATCTCGTCGCGGAGCACCAGGAAGTGCAGTAGTGTACGTCCACTCCACTGCTTGAAGAGACCAGAGCCGATTAGGTTTGTGTCGGCGCCGTGCTCGAGGAGGAGCGCAACCATAGGCTCGTGTCCGAACATTACAGCGCCAAAGAGCGGGTGCCAGCCGCAGCCATCCTGCATATCAACCTCTGCACCCCTATCCAGGAGCATGCGGACCACGCCATCGTGGCCCATCTGCGCGGCGAGGTGCAGCTCCGTCTTGCTATCGTAGGTAGCCACCGTCCCGATCTCTGCACCACTCCCGAGCAAGAGCCCGACAATCTCCTGGTGCCCGAGATACGCCGCCAGATGCAGGGGGGCGACATTGAACTCTGCGGGCGCGAAGTGGCGCCTGTAGACCCTTCTATTGGGACCACACTCATGGCTATACGCGTCGTGGTCCCTGTAGCCCCAGCGATTGAGCGAGACGCGGATGCGCGCATTGACATCGACACCAGTCTTTGCGAGAAGGAGCTTGACAAGGTGGTAGTGACCCTGAAGTACACCCCAGTGTAGCGCAGGGAAGGTTCCGTGGAAGGTTCCGTGTGTGAGAG
Organism: Morchella sp. 2018-W16; assembly: GCA_024713755.1. Lineage (NCBI taxonomy): Eukaryota > Fungi > Ascomycota > Pezizomycetes > Pezizales > Morchellaceae > Morchella > Morchella sp. 2018-W16. The sequence goes on along the minus strand of JAMGYY010000014.1, from coordinate 511,507 downwards.
CTGGGAGCAGCGCCCTCGGCGAAGCCTGCCCCTCCCACAGACGGGTCAGCTGGATTCCCGGGCCGATTGAGAGAATACGGTCAACAGCTTCATCGGCACAGCGCATGGGCGCGCTGTATATTACGCGGATACCAAAGTCGCCGATGCGGTCACGGATATGGCCGAGGACCATGAGCGGTGGTCCGAACTCGAGGATCAAGCGGATTAGAGGTCGATTGCCCACGGCGGCCGCATAGAAAAGGGCGGTCATGGCATATTCCTTTTGGGTGGCATATCGGAGGAGTGAGGGTGCGAGGAGGTGGCAGAAGCGCCTGTTGGTAAATATTAAGCAGCAGAGGTCGCGCGCACCGGTGATGAATTCGGCAATCAATAGGAGAAGCTCATTGGGGAGGGATAGGAGTGACATGGCGGGTGCCGGGAGGAGGGGGGGGTGCCGTTATGGATGGTGGGGAAGATATCGCAGCCAGTCAGTTCAGTCAGTAGTGAGCTAGATAGGGAGCACTGTTCACCTTCTGGATGTTGTGGAGGTGCCAAGACTACGTGATCTGCCTCCTCCTCCTCCCCGGCAGCGATCACCCTATCTCATGAGATTTTAAGTGATGTGAACCCCTGGACTCGGTAAAAGTAGATAGTTCCTGAACCGGGAAGTGATGTATCACGACAAATGCTGGGCGCCGTACAGATTGTAATGCTTGAACATCCTGGCAGTGCATCCTAGATCCCAGAACGCAACAGTAGGGGGTGAGGTACATGGACCTAACTACTCCAATAAGAAGGGAGCTCCTAATGTTTAAAACGACTGAAAGTCTAGCTTCTCGTATATCGAGGATTGGAGTATTCATGATGTTCAGGGGTCGTGGCCTAAACAAGCCTGTCTCAGCACCGAGTGATGCACCGTGATGGAACCCCGATAATGGGCGAGACCGGCCTATAGAACTGTGTTATGCTTAATTTTGAAACACTAGATGCGATTTACGCAGAAGCCCGTAACCGGATGATCATTACCAAGGAGTAAGATCCCCATTATCCGTAATTTAGTGTAATATAGGGGCCTAGAACCAGAATATAGTCCGTAACTCGGGTTAGTTTAGCCATCAGACTATTTTATTCAGGACCATAGGTCAGCACTCAGCATAGGATTAATACCTTGCTTGCATTGGGCTTCTTTTCCGTAAAGTAACCCCCGACCTTGTTGATTCACATATGGTTCTTCTTTGTTAGGGTTTAGTTATGGTTAGTTAGGGTTAGATTTGTACCTCCCTACTCCATACAAATAATCATTGTATTGGCACTTGCACTCCCTAGTTCATATGCTCGGACGGACAAGAGAGTCGGACTGCTTTATCGATTCATAGGCTGACTGGCATTTGACCCCGTAGCTTAAGCTTCTGCTCAAGTCAAGAGAGCCGTATATAGGTGCCACTATCCCCTCAAAAAGTATGGCGTTGATGGTGACTTCGCATTACGAGCACAGCGGGGGCCTGAAAGTTCAGCCGGATCCCGGGGCCACATTGCACTGACAGGGGCAGGAGTGCCTGTATCACGTGCGCGGCACGGCTTGAACACTTCAGTTTCTAAGAATTAAGGATAGAGAACGCAGGAAGATATTGGTGGACAGTGGAGTTATATATCTTGGTGCAGGGCCCGAAAACAGTTGCGTCATAGTATATCACTCTATACCTTCATTTATTAGCTAGGATATTAATGGATAGATTGATTCTAGGGTGTAGCCCGGCGGTGTTTTTAAAGTTTATTGAGAATTATGGAGCCCTAGAGAGGGGCCCCTTGGTATACTCCTGCAAAGGGTCCTACATGGGGCCTTAGAGAACTTTCACGCTCACCTAGCTGTTAACTGCGTCTGACTAGATACATTTGTTAAAATTCAACTAAATGGAGATAGTGGATGATATGATGGGATTCTGGATGTACGGGGTTAAAAGAAAATACAGGTATATATAAGAGAAGAAATACATGTACTATAGGTGACAATGAACAGATGTGCTACCTATGGTTATATATGGGTTCTGAACTCTCAAGTGAGCCTTCTGGTGTCGGCTTCAATAAACGATCTTTGGGCCTTGATGCGTTACAGGTAGAACAGTGAGTACATGTGTTGGATAAAGAGGCTCTACCCATCCACAAATGAGAAAATACCTATGAGATCGACAAACCATGGCTTTTGCCACCTCTCAATTGCTGGTCCCTGTTGGGATCTCACAACCCTTTCTGCTATTTATCTGACTCCCGAGTGTCAGCGTTCCGGGAAAATGATGAAAATCTCGTATGCGTAGAACCTTCAGAAGAGGTCTCACGATTTGTAAAATCATCTTTGAAAGACTTTTTTGTGTCGGACCGTGGCTTTTTCAACATATCTTCTGGATGGCTCATTTGCGCCGAAGTTTCGTTCATTCTCGTCCGCTTATTATTACTTCTGGCTCTAGAGCTCGTTTGCCGTTTTATCTCTTCGTCAGGTACTATCCGCTGATTCTCCGGCTGTATTGTACTATCTGGTAACTGTCTTTGGGACTCTTGTATATTACCCGTGGCCCAGACACCGGCTCTTCTAATGAAATTATCTTGGCGAGATGTGTTTACAGTCGTGTCATGGAATATAACTGCTCTAGATGGATGATGTACTTCGTTTTCGAGAATCAGTCGCGCAATCTCGGTGTGGCCTGTAGATGCTGCAATATCGGCTGCCGTTTGTCCATATTTCGTTCGAAGTTCGATGTTGATATCCCTCTCTCGGAGCAAGCGTGCAATTTCATAATGCCCGCCTAAAGTTGCAATATGAAGAGCTGTCTGACCAATGGTGTCCTGAAGGGATATCTCCGGATTCGGCTTGCCGCCAAGAAGTAGTTTTACAATTTCGTAGTGTCCCCCAGATGCTGCACCGTGGAGAGCTGTCCGCCTGTAGTCACCAGAGACTTTCCAAATGTCGACGCCTCTCTCGATGAGTAGATCAACGGTCTCCTTATTACCCAAAGATGCCGCTAAATAGAGTGCTGCTGACCCACGATCGTTGAAAAGCGAAAGATCAGCCCCCTCTTCGAGAAACAGTTGAAGAATGTCGAGACTGCCTCTAGAGACTGCCTCGTCTACGGCTGTAAGCCCATCACAATCCTGGACTGAGATATCTGCTCCGTTTTCAAGAAGCGCTAAGACGACATCGCGATAGCCAATACTGGGCTGATACCTTTGAACGCTCGAAGGATGGAGATATTCATGCTGGCCTCCTCGTGATGCTAGATGAAGTGCTGTCCGCCCACGATTGTCCTGAATAGAGATATCATCAATTGACCCGGCTCTGACGAGAAACTGCACGAATGATTTATGACCTCGAAGAGCTGCTTTATGGAGCGGCGTTGACCCAGAATTGCTTTTAACAGGACGACTAAAGTCTATCCCGTTGTCGATAAACAATTGTATAACTTGATCAAAGCCATGGGCTGCTGCAAGATGAAGGGCCGTACATCCGGATTGGTCCCGGACCCAGATATCCGCGCCATCGCCTATCTGGAGAACAAGATTAAGGATCTCCGGATTTTTTCGAAATCCCAAAACTGCTAAATGGATTGCTGTCTGGCCCTCGTTATCAGGAATTGAAAATTTTGCCCCGTTCTCTAAAAGTAGGGACACAATTTCGATATGGCCCCAGGATACAGCCATATGCAGTGCGGTTAATCCTAATTCGCCGTCTTGGATAGAGATATCTGCCCCGCATTGAATAAATAGTCGAACAATCTCGGTACTGCCTGTTATCACTGCAAGGTGCAGTGGCGCCATCCCACCATCGTCCCAAACTGAACTTTCTGTGCCACTTTCAAGAAGGAATTTTACCATTTCCCTTGAGCCATCGATAACCGCCTTATGGAGGTTGTAGTTAGCTAAAGGAGAGCGATCGCATCCCATTTCTAGTAATTGTCGGGCCACAGTATAAAGACCCGCATCAATAGCTGCCCCCAACGGCATATTCAAAGGCCAGTGGTGGAATCCGCAGTCAGGTATAATACTATAATTTACCTTCTCAAATAACTTGAGGAAGTAAAGTGCCGTTAATGGGTGATCACAACACCGTAGGTGAGAAAAAACGTAATCACGGGCATATCCTAGAAACGCATGTGACCCAGAACCATCCGTCCTAAAGGGGTTTTCGCGATTAAAATCGTCGAATAGGAGATAGCTAGTACATGCTGCCGCTATTTTGAAGTTAGCGTCCGTGGGAAGTATATCGTTCTTCAAGAGATATTCCTGGACTGTATAATGAGCAAGCCGGATTGTTCTGCTCTTCTTATCGATTGCAACCAAACCGGCGCAGGCATCCAGCAATATCGACTGGTTGGGCAAATCCCATGCGTCAAGTGAGTTTGCGTCTAACTCAATAGAAACCGCTTCTCGAACCTCTTCCACTGTCAATGATCGCCTAGCTTTCACAAGCCACGATAAAACCGTTAATGCTAGTTTTCTACAGCTTTCAGGCTTCTTATGGATGATGTTCATCACCCTATCGTAAATGGAATCTAAGGCCCTTAACCCCTCATATCCTAAAATATTGGGCTCGTCCAACTCCGCAAGGATTTGATTTACTGTGGTTTGTTGGCATATATGTTCAAGGTGAAAAACAACACGGAGAAACCTGTATTTACAAGGTCAGTATACGTAAAAAATACATAGCTATAAATTTCAGCTACTTACGTTCCTTTAGCACATCCCGCAAGCTTGAAGAAAATCTTATTTTCGCATTTGCCTTGCCTAATGAGGCGACCTGCTCGGGCGTTCTCACCTACCTTCTTCGATACATAAATTCCAATATCTTCTTGGTGTGCTGAAATTTCTACCTTAGGCGCATGGTTGAAGTATCTTTGAATATCCTCCGAGTATGGTTGGCTTGTCAAAAAAATTCTAATTTGGTGTCCTCCCGAGAGACGTTGGAACAACGTAAGTAAATATACCCGCCCATCATCTTGGTCCCATTCATCCAAAGCATCAAAAACCAGAAATACTCGGCTAAATGTTGCACATATTGTGAGAAAAACACGGTACAGTTCTTCGAGGTTTGGTCTTCGCCTTTCTCTTTGGGAATTGCTGTAGAGTTCCCTGATTTCGTCAGGAAACGATGACGCCTGGGTAGAAAGTTGCTTAATTAGGCTGGCCATGATATCGACAAGCCTCTGTCGATCCTTTTCGATATAGTCAAAATATATATAAGCCAACCCACAGTTTGCTGATGAAGCTGTGATCGATTTGAGACGATCAATAACCAATGAGCTAGGAATGTGTTATTAGACTGGCTATAGTCGGTCTGAATCAAAGAACTACCTCAAGTATGTTTTTCCAGCGCCGGCTATTTATTTCGTGGAATCAGTAATCCTCTTGTAAGAATAATCTGACCTGTTTGGCTAATGCGGAGGCCAAATGATCCGGTTTATTAGGCGGTTTATTCACCACTAGCACCGATATGTTATAAGGAGCTTTGGAACAAGATCTCCGTAACTTTCTGAGTACAGAGATCTTATTCATTTCTGATTTATTCATATTATGGTGAATAAACTGCCACAATAAACCAGATTATTTGGACTTGCAAATCAGCCTCAAGCTTAAGAGTTTCCTATACATACGAATTCCATAGCCCCAAAGTAACAAATAACCAGGTCGCCCCTTTATCCAGTTATTGAATTCGAGAGATTTCATTAACCATTTCCCAGTACCTTTCAGTCTTCCCCCGCTGATCTCGAGGTGTTTGGCATCAAAATTACCAGAAAACAACCAATTCAGAATATCATCCTGACCTTTTTCTAGAGTAAATGTATTAGTATAGAGAATCAGCTCAATTTTAAGCCTTAATCCTTACCGATCTTAATTTTATATTGATTCTCTATATCAGTGAACTGACCCCTGGAATTTGTTTGCAGGCCGTGTACGCTGAGATTGTTTTTTTGGAGAAACCCACTTATTTCCACCGATAGAGACCTGGCTTGGTGTCAAAACAGCTAATCAAAAACCAAACATTTGTTATATTGGCGCAGATCTGCTTACATGCGTTCTGAAGGCTCTCCTGGAAAGCTCTGTAGATCGGTACCCGGAGCATGCCTCTCAACGCCTTTTGAAAGATTACTATTTGAAGGTCAATATAGCCTTTCTGAAATTGAAGGTCCAGAAACTCACGGTTGATCTGACGTCAAATTTAATGCGAAAAGACTTTTATAAAGTGCCAACTGTGATATCCACCTCATAGTTTCCTTCTTCTTCAATGGCCACATAAGACACGTCATCTTGCCTCGAAACCCTTTCTTGAGCTCCATCCTAAGCTGTAATCGTTTCAAATCAAGCGTGCATCCCGACATTAGGCCACTCCAACTGCCCAATACTGCATTTAGACTTGTTGGGTTTGCCGGATTCTGAAGATGGCTTTGTAGCATGAGAAGGACATTACTGAGCGAGAGAAGTTCACTCAATAGCTGTCGAAGGTCGTCCGGGGTGTTCTTTATGCCTGCGATATACTCATAACCCAGCGCCACTAGCTTTTCTGCTAGATGTAGAGTATCAATAGCACTTGCTGTAACACCAAATGCCTCCGCCATCGCGGCTATATAGTAGCCGGGAAGGTGGAAAAAGGGTTTAGACGGTAGGTATTCGGGGGGTCCAGGGCTCGATAGGTGGGGATGGTCGGATATATATGCGGGAACTCGATGTTAGAAGTAAGTACATATCGCTAGGCTGTGCTATGTTCAGCCTTGCTAAAGTTGCATCCCGCCGTGCACGTACGTCTGCATACACTAAGTACTGACTGATTGGCTGGTCAACAATTTGGACATACTGTTCAGAATCCTTGGGATTGCCAGCCCATGCACTTCTCTGCATACTTGTCCTACCACGCAGAATAGTACATATCACATCTAGGAGTAGGCTCGATCTAGGAACCGTCAATGAAAATATCCATTGGTGGGTATCTTTTTGTAACCAACGTCAAAGACAGCACACGGTCTCGAGGTCGCCCCCTTCGTCAAGAACTGAGACGCGGTCAAGCAGGGCCGGGCATTTAAGCAATCTCTTTACCAGAGATTCTGCACGGATCCTTGTGCCTTTGCCACTCTTTCCTGATTCGGTTTCTAGGCCGATTCAACCTACTCAAACTACATGTAGGTCTCCAAAAATGCAAAACATGTTACTCAGATATTGATAGGCACAGGTTCACGAAGGAAAAAAAAAAACGATTTACTGTTTACCGGTATATATGAATTCTTTCTACTAGTCATGCTTATTCACCTCTGTTCAATCATCCGTCCACTCGTACTAACTTCTACCTCTACTTCGGGGTGTTCCACCTGTTCTGAAACCTTCTACTGACCTGGCCCACCCAACAGCGCAAACCTCCTAACAATGCTTGGCCCTATCTCATCATACTCAGCTTTAGTGTGGCAGTAGCTTCTGAACTCTGGAGTTTGTCCCAACAGAGATCCACCAAACCACGGACCGTGGCGCTGTCTCTTGTGCGTGATGACTTGGACCTCAAGACCCCCAGATTTCGCCCCACCAGACTTTTCCTCCGACTTCTTGATGCGCGCATCAACTAGATGGCGGATATCACGCTGGAGACGGCGGCCGAAATCTTTATAGAGAGTAGAACCGCCAGAAAGAACAATATTCTAAAGCATGGTGTGAGCTTTTCTGTATTTGTATGAAAATCCCCGCGATAGACTGTACCTTATATAGCCCCCTTCTCACATCAATTGGACTCGACTGAATAACAGTATCCACAACATTCGGCAGTGGCGTCAAAAAATCACTTGAATGGATTTCTGGGTTGAAGAAGATCTCTGGAGCCAAGAATCGTTCATATCCCACATCTACTGTGACACTACGGCCACCAGCTTGCTCAACAACATACTTCTGGAACCGCTCTGGCTCTTTATCAAATCGGGTGAATTCTTTCACAATGTCTGGTGAGACATAACAAAACTCTTCCTTGATGCGCTCGGCTGTCTTCAGGGACGAATCCGCTTCACCACGATCACGTAGGAGGGACTGCACGAAGAATGTGATGTCGCGACCGGCGATCGGAATCGATTTAATGGATGAACCAATAACATATCCCTCCGCCTATATGAGACGTCAATGCGAGAAGTACAATTCCAATTGATCATTCAAAAACGTACCACTGGGATAACGTGGGTGACACCATCACCAGAATCAATCACGGTACCCGTCAAACTTCTGTCTTGAACCTTGCTACTGGTCCAACTAGCTGCCAGTGCCAGCACAGCCTGTACTGCAATGTATAAACCTGCACAATTAAAGGTCTCAAACATGATTTCGGCAGTATTTTCACGCGATTCCGGGGGGTTTAGGGGCTGGGGGGTAAGGTATTAGCATGTCCGCAGATTGTAGAATTAGGGTAAATGGTGTTACCGGCTCAGTGAGAAGGAAATAGTGGTCTTCAGGCTCGACTCGAAGATATTTGAAAATGGAGTTCTGCCAGAAGCGCTCCATATGATCCTTCAGAGCCAATTAGCAAACACAAAATCACCACACGCCTCCCCTCCCCCTCAATTGAACTTCGAAGCCAATGTAAAGCACATACCCAGTTATCAACCTGACCATGTCTGATAGGATAGTGAACTCCATATCCTAATAGTACTTCATGTCAGTTTTATGGTATCTAATTGTCCACCAAGCTAACTCCTTTGCCTGCCCTCCCTCCTTAACCGACTAACAAGATTGCAGTAATTCGTACCCGGTCCACTGCCTTGTGCAAGTGCTTCATCTCCGATAAAGTAATCCAGATCCTCGGTGCCCCTCTTAGCACTTAAATGCCCACTCGGACCGGCTCCCCCCGTGAGGTACGATGGCTTTTGAGCCACTGCCGGTCGTCCCGAGCCCGAACCACCCCCTCCACCTGTGGGACCTTTTATAGCGATGGCAGTAGGAAAGACAAACGACGGGGAATCGTTTCCGGCAAACCCTATTTATGAGCTATTAGCACGCCGGAGAAAAGCATTGGACAACTGACACGGACACACCTAGCTTCGAGTAACCCGTACCGCTGTGGATAGTTAGCTCAAATAAACGATCCATTAAACAAAGGGTACTCACTTGTCCATGACAACGGCGGGGGTTTGACTAGCCATTTTGATAAAGCTGGGGAGAAATGAGATCCAGAGGAAGAGGAGAAGGGTGATAGGTTAGAATGCTGACGCTGTGGTGGTTGAGGGTTGGTGATGTTCCTAGTACCAAGCGGGGGAAGAGTTGCGTAGTAGGTGTGTGGCTTGAGCACCTGTAGGGTGAGGGTTCAACAGAGCCTCCGTCAGCTCTTCACGTGTGGGTACAGCGATAAACTTGAATCAGCTATTAAAAATTGTATAATATGTGCTTTCTGGTGATTCAAGCCCCAGCAACAATCGCACCTAGATGACATTTGCCCCGCGTTGATACTGAGCTACATTTAATATCAAGTACCGGCCCCCAAAAAAGAAACGAATAGAAACAAAACCTGGCCTGCTATACATAAAGACGAGATATACCTAAAAAAGAAATAACGGAAACTATCTCATCATGTCTCCTTTTTCAGGATCCAAACCATCTCCTCAACCCTCGCGCCTACCCAATAACCCCTAAAAACCTTCTCTCTCAGCCCATACCCATCCTCCAATGCCCTCTTCCACCACACAGTTGAAGGCCTTGGTTCTTTTGTTAGCCCTAACTCCTCTGCTTCCTTTTCCCCCAGCCCAACAGCACCGACATGAACAATTTCGCCGGGTTTATAGATTTTAACACCCTTCCAACCAACAACACTATCCACGATTCTCCATTTTCCAATAACACGCGAAACATCGCTGGTGACAACCCAATCGATACCTTCCCAAAACTTCACCGAAAGCAAATCATCCTCATCTTCTGTCTTATCAAATACGACCCCTTTAATCGCTGCACTCCATTTCTGGCTCTCTGTGGCTGAAAGTGGGACCAACGGACGTTCCTGTAAAAACCTCGTAGCACCTGTCATGCAAACAAGTGTGTCCAGATGAACTGTCTCTGTCCCATGTACGCCTTCTTTAGCAAAAGCGTGATGTAGCTTCGTCACTGCATCCCCACCGGGATAATTCCACGAGCTTACGAGCATCATACCCACGCCCCCTAACGCCGCCAATAAGGTCGAACCGCAAATTCCCATCGCCAGAAGTGCATATATTACGTTTTTAGTCCTTCTGTTCCATATCCATGTATTTCCAAGTGCGCCACAAAGTGTTAACGCTGGAACAACGTATACCACGAATCGCCATTCTTTGTGCGGCAAATATGAATATACCGCTACATAACCCAGCGCTGGTATCAGAAGCTCTTTTGCAGCCTTTGGGAACCCGTAAAAACAAAATGGTAGCGAGACGAGTAATACCGATGGATTTAGTAATAGCTTTGGTAGTGAGGAGCTAAAATAGTAGTGCCATACAGAGACACCCCATTCCGAGGACTTATTTTCGACGGCATTGTACAAGAATCCCGACAATTCCGGCCAGATTAATCCTGTATTTTCCGTGAGGAATGGAGTCGTGAAATGTCTTACTTCTGAATTGTGGGATTGCCAAAAATATGAATCAACCGTGAGTGTTATGACAAGGCCGATTAACCCTCCAGCAATTCCTGCAGGAATGACATCTCTGAGTAGAGAGACGCGGCGTGTGACGAGAAGCTGCAAGGCTAGGAAGAAGAGCAAAACTGAGAGTTCGGAGCGGAACACTACTGCAGTAAAGGTGAGAATATAAATTCCGAGTTTGTACGCCCCCCTACGTTGCTTCGGGGTGGTTACAGGGCGTGGAAGGAGGAATGATAGCGCCACGGTAGAAAGTATCAACGCAAATGTATTTGGTAGCGGTCGTGAGGCGTAGTATGGCAGGTGGAACTGCGACACTTGAAGGAGGGTGTAGAAGACTGCTGTTGTACGACCGTATGCAAGACGTACGGCGCGGGTATATATGATCAGCGAGAGCGCAGTAAGTAGCCCAAGAACACCTCGAACTATGCATCTCGCTTTCATATGAGTACAATTTCGACTCTAAGGGTGTGAAATGCGCACCAATAACCTGTTCGTTTACAAAGTTTCCCAATCTATCAATTATAGGCTTACTAAGTCCAGCCAACACAACTGGTCCAACGAATGTCCTTGGGACTGCTCCAGGAAATGTAAAATGATCATAATCTTGTATTAAGGTCGCTGTAACGTTGGTCGTTGGTATACCATATCGCAATATATCGTGGGTAGCTTGTAGATTAAATGACTCTTCGACTTTCGTATATGGCGCTACCAGCAGATGTATAATTATCACGACTACGTGAAGTAATCCGAGAAATATATCTGGGTTATAGGATTAGAACTTGACACACATACAGAACCCCACCATCTATCGCCTCAACACACCTAGTACCGCCATTCTTCAAGCTAGCAAGGCAATATATGATAGGCGTTTTGGGCTCGCTTTAACCTGTATAGCTTCCCCCTGAGCTTGCTATTCGGGGGACCCAAATTGATAAGACTGGGTTTTCCTGCCTTCAGCCCTTGCAACATGCAGAGATGCGAAGCGGCAATCGAGTCTGAGTTATATCAGTGAAGAATAATTCTGTGTATATTGATGTAATATTGGGGTTCACTCCTTGCAAGTAAAATAGTGGGCATACAAAAACGGTATCCTTATCGTAGGTGCTTTTTGATATCGGCACAGGCGAGGTGGTTGAAAGTTGGGTGCCTAGGAGCCGCATGCGTCGTCAACCAGCGTCGTGTCCTAGAATCTAATCTTATCTTCCAATGAATCAACTGGTAAGATCCTACCAGGCTGAGTGATTCTTTATGATTAGAGCTTAGTAAGGGCAATATTTATCGGCCATAGTACCGAGTGTTGAGAAGAATCTGATAAGCGAATCTTGCTGTGAAATAGGTGTGTTTATCTTATCTGATTCTCTGTATTTATGGTTAACCCCCGGTACATATACAAGTAGCTAGAGTAGTACATAGTAATGTGGATTGCGTTACAAATTACATGTAGATACGATTATGTTTAGGCTCGTACCCAGCCCTCCTAGTTATATTCTCTAATCAGATGTGAACCAAAAAGGTCAAAAAGTCAAGTCCTAGGTTAACCTAGGCGGATAAACTCCTACCCCCGGTTTGAACTCTTAACCTCTTGATGAAGGCGTTCAAGCTCTCGGTGTTGGGCCAACTCTTCCTCCGATGCCGGTTTGGTTCGGTATTCGTTACTAAATTCCATAGCTATTTTTATAGTAGTGATTCCACCCCGCCTCCCATACGGTATATAATAACTTAGCAAGATTACATGTAGGGATATATACATGTACGTACAGCCCTGTTCGAAAAGTCCTGTGTCTGTTTATGAATTCTAACCCACCAACAACCATTTCTGATCCTGCGCATACAGTATGAAAAAATGGGGTGAGATCACTACCATAGGACTACGGAATTTAGTGACAAATACCGAATTAAATCGGCATTAGAGGAAGAGTACTGTACAAATACCGTATTCTTACCGCATTTCTAGCGTATCAGCGAGAATACCGTAGTGATCCCACCCCTCTTTTTGGTACTGTATTCAAAAATTGTTGGGTATGGCCGTAATTAAGATATTGTAGCTCTCTGTTATAGTCACAGTAATGGGGGAATTAGAAAATAGAAGAAACACCCTCGTACTTTTGACCCGGGGGTGCCAGGACTTTTCGAACGGGGCTGTACATGTATGTAGGATATCATGTACTAGTACATGTACTTATTACATCATGTACTGTATTGGACGGATGTCGAGGATGCAACCTTCGTTTTAAAACATGATCGGCCAAATTAGAGAGAGTTACTTCTCTTCCTATTTCTGTCATCAGTGTTGGAACATCACCCGCTTGTTTTCTGGAAGGGTATAGGTTAGTTAATTTAGGCTTCCTTTGGTTATTACGCTGATAAATAGATGCTATCCGAGCCATATCATCCCCTACTCCGGCAGAAGGCTGGTGGAAGCTTTTAAAGCGCATGTACTTGCGTGTACATAGATAAAAACTTTATACACAAGGTGGGCTTAACTGCCAAGGCATGAGCTTAGACTCGAGACCAATGTTGGGAAAGGTGTTGTTCTATGAATGTCTTAGGTGCAATATCATTATCAACAACTCATAGGCGTTGTAAGCAGTCGGGGTACGAACGTTTAGTAATTGTGAACTTCCAAGTTTACAGAAATGTATTGAGACCTTCTGTACAAATCCGTTTTAGACATCTACTACTATACAGTTGTCTGGACTAGTATTACTCGCCATTGTATTCATAACTCACAAACAAAGATTATAGCATTTTAAAATGAACCCCTAAACTGGTCCAAAACCTGTCTCACCAAAGGCCTTGGTGCTGTGGGCACAGCTGTCTGGGTTGCCCCCGCCGTTACCCCGTCTTGATCCCTTAACCTCCTCCTTAAAGTCTCGAATTCGCCAACTTGGCTATCTGTAAACAACCAACTAGGTAATCTCCATTTACTCTTCGGTAGAAGGTCCATCCTCCATAAATAACCTATAACCCATCCTACAGCAGCAGAAAGCATAGACCCAGGAGGTTGACAGAGCGCCAGCTGAGCAGACAGGAAGTAAACGTAAAACTTATCGGACAATGTGATTCCGGGAGCATCGGCATCACCGTCGGCAGAGGAGCTCGTGGTGAGTAATTTGAATTTGTAAATCCCAGGAATACTTGCGTGGTATTGAGCGAGCGCAGCGAAGATGATTGGGGTTGGCCCAGGGGGGAGATAGTTCATTTTCCATGCCGTAATGGGCCGGAAGACGACCGCAAGGAGAATTGGTGCTATGATTGAAGTTGCAATGAAGGAATAGACAAGGAAAGAGGAGAATTTGCGTGTTCCGAAAAGGCGTTCGATTGTACGGAGGTGGTAAATTACCAGGGATGCGAACAAGAGCTCACCAGCGTTGGCATAGCATGTCTTTAGAGAGCTGTCAGGCTGGAGACTCAAGTAGAAAGCTAGAGACTCAAAAGCAAGAACATACCTGCCATATCAATACACGCCATAACTGCCTATAAACCCAAAGATGTGGTACAATTTGGATATGGAAGTAATGCTTGACGTCAACAATTGAGGCCAAAAGAGAAGTTGCGACAAGAGTAAAGAGGAACGCCTTTGAAACCGGAGCCGAACGAAAGCCGGATTGTTGCATGTTTTTTTTTTTTTTTTTGCTGTTTAAATCTGAAGGAGAAGCTCCCAAGATAAGCCCGCAAGGGGTCCAGAGACTTAAGCGTGCTGTTAAAAGGATAATTCCGGAGATGCCTCTCTTAGCTTCAGCCTCCAGGTGTGCCTGGAACTCGGTAAAGGCCACGTTGGGCTAGGGCTGCATTGTGATGTATGATGACAAATACATGTAATTCAAAGTGTGGCTTTACTAACAGATCCCCTTATCAAATAATTAGTCTCGTTCCCAGCCCATACGGTGATGTTAGTGGTGGTGGTAGTTGTGACCGATAGATAATTTAGGTTCATCACAGTAGGGTCTGGAGCAATAACTTTTCGGAAAAAATCCGGGTTTTTAAATAATCCCGCCGGACTTTTTTTGGTAGAGAACCCGGAGTTTTTGGCATAGCAACCGGGGATTTTGGAGGGCAACCGGACTTTTTTTGGTGCAGAACCCGGAGTTTTGGGGGGCTCTTTGGCATAGAAACCGGACTTTTGGCATAGCAACCGGGCAGAAAAAAGGACTGGTACAAACTTTTTGGGCAAGCACACCAGACTATCAAATAATAGATCTTCGATTCCATACAAATAAATATAAATGTTATTATATGGGGGGGTCAGCATTGACAGAGGGATACATTAGGAGCTGCAATTTATGCTTAACCGGATCAAACCTATGACTACTCGTAATTTCATAGCGTTTCCACACAGAAAAACCAAGGCTACCTTTTTGTATGGCATGCAATAGTGTCATGATGTATGTACATGTAGTCTCTACAACGTTCGATGTACTTACTACTTCATGACCAGAACAAAGAGTAAAAACAAACGGGTCACATGGCTCAGAATAATACCTATTGTATGTATCCCTACTACAATACATGTATTTGCGACAGAGACGTGCACTGCCGCGGCGTTGTGTCGGCGGCTCTGTGGCTGGTAGAGATGCCCTCGATGCTCTTAGCCACATGCACCCCGCCAAAATAGTTTAACCGTTGAACTGAATTAAAACAGTCATACGAATAATCCACATTTCACAGGATACATCCCCTCTTTTCAACAATACCCCGGACACCCAGTGGTTCACTTCTAAAGGATGGCTTCAAACGACCCCCAGCCTCCAGCTCTCGAGCCGAACGCTCTCCCTACTGATGTCCCTGCCAGCCAGGAACAGAAGATCGATCCCTTTGATGTTAAGGGCGCTGTAGTCGACGGAAAGGTTCTCGCGATTGACTATGAAAAGCTTATTAAAGATTTTGGGACCCGACGTATCTCACCAGAGCTCCTAGAACGATTCGAGAAGCTCACTGGCCATAAACCTCATATATTTCTAAGGCGAGGAATGTTCTTCTCCCACAGAGATTTAGAGAGAATCCTCGACAGGTTTGAGCAGGGGAAACCATTTTTCCTGTATACTGGGAGAGGACCCAGTAGTGAGAGCATGCATTTGGGTCACATGATCCCATTTATGTTTACTAAGTAATTACGCACCGAACATGTTTGTTTCCCATAGCACTAACCCGAGAAATGATTAGATGGTTACAAGACGTTTTTGATGTTCCTTTGGTCATAATGATGACAGATGATGAGAAGTTCTTATTCAAACAGAACCTCACTATTGCAGACGTCAAGGGGTTCTCACGCAATAATGCCAGGGATATCATTGCTGTTGGATTTGACGTAAAGAAGACCTTTATCTTCTCTGATTTAGATTTCATGGGAGGAGCATTCTATGAGAACGTTGTCAAGGTCTCGCGGTGCATCACAGCAAACCAGAGTAAAGCAACTTTCGGTTTCACTGATATGTAACTCTCTCATCCCTACCCTAATCATAACCTGTGTATTAATCAAGGCGGCTAGTGACAATATTGGAAAGCTCCACTTCACAGCTATTCAAGCATCTACAGCCTTTGCTACAACGTTCCCTCATATTTTTGGAGAAGATTCCAACAAGGTCAGGGAGATTCCCTCCTTGATCCCATGCGCTATCGACCAAGACCCATACTTCCGCCTCACCCGAGACGTAGCAGGCAGACTTAAATATCAAAAGCCTTCTCTAATCCACGCGCAGTTTTTTCCCGCTCTTGGAGGCCCTGGAAGTAAGATGAGCGC
The DNA here is from genome assembly GCA_024713755.1 of Morchella sp. 2018-W16. Lineage (NCBI taxonomy): Eukaryota > Fungi > Ascomycota > Pezizomycetes > Pezizales > Morchellaceae > Morchella > Morchella sp. 2018-W16. The sequence continues at coordinate 495,176 of JAMGYY010000014.1, read as the reverse complement.
ATCAATTGATACCAGCGCAATATTCATGAATGATACTATGAACGCTATGTATTCATCCTCACCCCCAAACATACACACTTCCTAGAAATGGCCGAGTGCTAACCTGTGATCCACCCCACAGCAAAAAGAAAATTAATAAGTATGCTTTCTCCGGGGGACAAACCACTACTGAAGAACAGCGCAAATTCGGTGGTAATCCCGACGTCGATGTGTCATTCCAATACCTTACATTCTTCCTTGAAGACGACGAGGAGCTCGAATCTATCCGACAAAGTTATCTTAAAGGGGAACTGCTCACGGGTGAGCTAAAGGCAAGGTGTATTAAAGAGTTACAGGGATTCGTTGCTGCATTTCAAGAAAGGAAGAAAGCTATCACGGATGAGGTTGTCAAGAGTTATATGACCCCGAAGCCACTAGAATGGAGTCAGGGAAAGAAGCAGGATACTGTTGTGGCTTGATAGCGATACTTGTAAAGATAAGATCCGGAAGCTAGGCAATGAGCCCTGGGGGTAAAACTGATACTAGCTTTCTAAATTTTTAAGAGTATATAGAGCTTGAATTGGTTTTATTTGGTGTACGCATCACAGAATATCACTCGACGGTTTAGATCTGACAAGTATCATCCACCTACGCCTCACTAGGTAAAGGAGGATATCATATATGTTTATGATATGTCCATTTTCTAGGCAGCGAGGCTGTGTTAGATGAAATCGTAGTTTAAAGGGAACGGCAGGCGCTTACCCTGCGCCGACCATATTTGAAGAATAAGTGAATCTACCAACCGTCTAGACGCTAATAGACCGAGGGCTTACTTTATACAACAAAGATTGAATGACTTTAGGGAATGGCAATACATGTGTTTTAGTTAAAATAGGCTCAAATCTACCCACTATAATATATTTTCATGTCAAAGCTCTTCAGATAACTATTCATCTGATATATTCCCACAACCTGCCCCTAGAGGAACGTGTACTTTAATTACGTCTAGGATTTTAGGGGTGTGTACAAAAACAGACTAGATCTAGATATTTGCGGAGGCATTGGGTTTATCACTACTCCACTTGAAAAAGTTACACTTCCATTCTCCTACTTGTCCATTGGTGAGTCTATTTCCACTTGGCCCAAGTGGCCTAATTGGACCATTAGTTGTTATAATATTTTAAAAGAGCATAAAGGGGAGATTCCCACCTAGAGCACATCCAAAACGCCCTACCGACATTTGGACCAGGTTTCCTTGTGATCAATTTTATACAAGGCTCGTTGTGCGCTTCACATCTCGGTACAGCGGGTTTTGAAAATAATTGGGACCATTTCTCCTTAGACTCGATGGGGTCAATTAAAGGAAATCCATTTTCTCCCTCTTGAGACGGGACTATTATAAGTTCACTCTCCGATAATGCCTCATCTATAAGTGCGTTTTGAGTCGGGTCCACGTCCTGTGGCTCAACGTCTTTGACACTCGAAATTGGGGTGGATGGGCTTTGTCGACTTGATGAAGGTTCAGGTGGTGTAGCTGTTGGACTCTCACCCACAGGTGTCTGCTTTTTAAAGAAACCCATCAAGCTCTGTTGGCTATGAGAAACTGGTTTCTTTGAGGTCGTGGCAGTAGGTTTCTTTCCGAGTAGGCCTAGCGGGGCGACCTTTTGCCGTTTTGCTGGCGGCTCTCGTGCCCGGGAAGGCTTTAGGGGTATAGATAACGAAACGCTTTGTTGAGAGATGCCCTTTGTAGTACCAGATATCGAAGCCGCCGGGTCACATTGGGCGGATCTGCTACTAGTCGCAGGATCTTCAGGTGTTTTTGGAAGCGGATGTATATCAGGAACGTTTCTCGTTTTGATACTGGAACCCGTTTGGGCCGCAGCTTTTGAGAACATGTCCCGTATATTCTGCCTCCCAGTATACTCACCAGATTCTCTTGCTGATAACTTTAGTTTTGGGGCAGTTTGGTGAGGCTGGCGCTTCCCGTCGACAAAAAGCCCGGGCGGGTTTACAATATCAAAAATATACTGCTCATGTCCACCACTAATTACTTTTTCACTAATCACTCCATAGACCGGGCAGTGATCAGAGCCCTTAAAAATTAGCTTCTCTGGTGTGTTTAAAACGAGGAAGCCATTACCATCAAGCCCTCCTGTATGTTTGCTTCTTTGAACCATGTTCTCATATCTGAGGAACATAGTACATAATCTATACGCTTCCCTGTATGTGTGGTATTTAGTAGGTGTGCATAACGGAAGATTATCGTTTTCGCGTCAATACCATAGTTTCCTGGCCTAGAAGAAGTATAGATATGTTAGATTTCGGTTGCAATGGACTCAGCGCTCACTCAAAGATAGCCATAGTAGTAGGAGCATTAGTATTCTGTGGCCCGTGCTTTAATCTTTTGTGGCACCTGCCGAAGCTTTAAAACTAACCTTGCGTTTTCTTTCACAGACCAACCTATTATCTAGTTAGCAATAATATCCACCGTAGCTGAATGATATCAAAAGCCCCTCAAAGTAAGATACAATGTTAGCTGGGGGCGGCGGTCGAGGGGACCTTCATTAAAAATCACTTTGGTTCGAGAATCACTAGAAGTGTAAGGGTTGCAAATAACTTACATGTGTACATCCCACGTCTCTCCGGGAAGAATTCTCTGCAAAGGTCGACCATGACGCCATTAGCATGCGGCTCCAACAAATTATGAAGAATTTGGCGTGTTGGTGTGTCTTTAAAGCTCTCTAGGTCAAATTCCATCATAATTTGTTTTGCGGCAGCATGATCAATCTCGTCTCTCGCAATGTTCAAGTCTCCCACAACTATTACCCTCCGCTTTTCGATCTCTATCAAATTTCGAACTCGTTTATCCACCGCCCCAGCGAATGCGGTACGGATATCTTGCCGTGCAGGATCTGTATCCGCTGGACAGTATAAACCTATAAGGATGAACGCTCCAAAGTCTAGGATAAGACAGCGGCCTTCGCTATCAATTAAAATAGCTTCTTCTAGTGGAAGTTTAGGATAACCGCCAATGCTCTCGGATGATGGTAAGGACAAATATGTCACTCCATCACGGCCTGGGGGCGAGAGAATTCCAGTTATGCCTTCTTCGGCTTTTACAGGGTTGCATTTTGATTGTCGTGTATAAATTGCAACACCACTATAGCCTGATCATGAACAACCCCGTATCTTAGACAATAGATCCCATTTATGAAGAGACATATCAATATCAAATCATACCTTTCTTATGCTTTGGAAACGTACAGAAGCAGTCCCAGCCCGGAACCAAGACCATGTCATCCCTGAGATCTTTCTTCTGTATCCTGAGTTCCTGGATACAGACGATATCGGCTTCTAAAGTGTCGAACGTCGCCTATTTCATGGAAAGCCGTACACTCAATAAGCACGAGAAACAGGTGACCCTTTATTAAAGCGAACATACTTGGAAGGTCTTGCCAAGCCACGGGTGGTATGAAAACGGATTTCTGGGTTTGAAATCAGATTTGCCTCAGGATTTAGTCAATTGCATGTCCTCACCGAATACCATTGACTGCAGCAAGACCATCAGATGGTCAGTACATTAGATTTTCCGAATTTTCGAAAAAGAGGCCTACCGTTCCATGTTGTTACTCGTAAGGGCATCTTTGGCTTCGGCTCCTCAAGCTTTGTTAGAATTTTGTGGTGTTGCTCAAACTTGGGGTGTGAAGTCGCGGGGAGACGCGACGTTAATGATATCAGACGTTAATGATATCACGCGTTCTAAGTTATGTTTCACAAAATTAGAATTATGTATTATTTGAAGGGATGTGAAAATTCTTAACTAAAGACACTCCTTAAGTATGCTATCTGTATGATCCACTATTCTGGAGTGCAGTCATGCCGTCATCGGTTAGGCCGTGACATATTCATTATATAATCCAGTCTATATTACAATCTTCAAAACCTCACCCCATCACCCCACGGCATCCTCGGTCAGATTTTCCCCTCAACGCTTCTGTTCCGAACTCCGTAAACAACCATAATGCTCTCCACTCAAATCATCAGTCGCGCAACCGCCCGCGCTATCGCAAAACCACAGCAATCACGTATTGCTTTCCAGGTCAGAAGATTCGCTTCCGAGACTTCTAAAGCGACTGAAAGCACCTTTGTCAAGGAAAGAGAAGCTGTCAAGCACCATGCCGCTGAATCTAGTGGTTCGTATTCTCAGTATAATACTAATCGAAGTCTACTCACATATATCTAGAACTCTGGCGCAAGATCTCTCTCTAGTTTGTCCTACCCAAACCCCATCTTAGAAAACAACTATGGAAGAAATCGAATGGTTTTGACCCGGGCGTCTTAATATAAATATAGCGTTGTTCCTCCGTGCCTAGTCCTCAGCTCCATCAACGCCTACAATCTTTGGAACGAACATTGGGAACATTGGGACCACATGCCTGCCCTCGAGGAGCGTCCTGAGTACCCGTACCAGAACCTCAGGACGAAGAACTTCTTTTGGGGAGATGGGGATAAGGTTAGTTCCCTATCCCAATTTCATGTTCCACGGGCAACCGCTAATGACCTTATGATTCTAGACACTCTTGTAAATCCTACTGATCAAAACCCCTCAAAGCCGTCGCTAACTTCAGGGATTAGCTGGAACGACTCGGTCAACTACCACAAGCGGGACGATTAGTTCATTCGTGCGGGTAGGGTAATAAATCCACACTCCAGTCACAACGCGGTGGCAGATGAAAGAAACCACCAATGTAAATCATCTTAGATTAGCAATACCATTGGGTCATGAGATTTGGGGGTGTCTGCTTAGTAGATACATTTTTTCAGATTTTAAACATTTAAAGCCTTGGGTTTGATAAGCGTATTTTATGCCCAGCGTTCCTCGGTGCCTAGCTTACCGCATCTTGGCAGTGTGTTTCTGAGACAAATGCGCCAGCAGGAACAAGTTTTGTGGGGCGTTTTCTCTGATCAACCACTAAGCGATAATCCATGGAGATATCAAAGATCAGATGAGGCATCCTGGGAACTGCTTGTTACGACGGACACGCTCTATGTTCGTGATAAGCTCCCAGGATCACCGGTCATGTACGTCTTAGATTAGCTCCATTTCTTACGCACATTGTGATTGTAATTGGGAGCTCATGATCTTATTGGCATAAACTAAAGATCACTTGTAATATTACATTAAATCTTCCAAGAGATGGCCTCGAGATTCCAACACCTATAAGTGTACTGCACACGACGAAACCCCCGAAAACATATCATGTAGGTACATGTACCTACATATATGTAGGCAGCTCCTGGTTTGAAGATGTAGCCTTAAAGCTTATCGGCAAGTAATCATTTAGAGTTTCTGTCATGTCATCGCATGAAAACAACAAACTTGTATCATACTGTTTTTCTTCCATGCATGCAGGGAGCGATAATAATTCAATGGAAGTTGTAGAGGAGTACGCATCATACAAATAAAGCCGACTTCTATGGCTTTTTTTGGATGCTGTTTGTGTGGTGACACAGTCGGTGGCGGGCAAAACATACCAAGAAGGGTTTAGGGTGCATAGCTTTCCCAGCCTGGTCAAACCCGGATCTTCGTCACCCTCCTTCACCCGTTCACTCCCAGCTGCGTGCGTCCCTTTGCTCGCGCACTCCCATTTCAACCTCCTTTCCCGTCTACTCATCCACTCCTTGCCCCCCTCCTCCTCTCAAAGTTCCTCTTCATCCACCCCCCTCCCCTAATCTAAACCACTCGATATCTCCATCAATCAATCTAGGAAGACGCGACTCACTCCAGCTTCACCAGCCTTCCCTGCTGAAGACTCGCATCATCGAGTTATTGTGGTCTTATTGTGGGCTACAAATTGTTTCTCTTCTGTTTTTGGACTGAGACGACATTCTATTTCTTTTTCTCTTGTTATCGCTGTGCCGAACTGACAAGTCTTGTATCCTCGCCTGTGAGGAAAAACAATCATTTTTGCTGGGGATATAAAGATCATTTCTTGGTGTAACAAGCAAGCGAGTGAGCAAAGAAAGACTATCCTGTGCTACGAGAGAGAGAGAGTGAGAGAGTGAGAAGAGAGCTAGTATTCACACTTTCGGCAGTGTACGTATCACCACCCTTTTTGTTCTGTATAGGCTTGGGTTGCGGTGAACCCAGTCCGGGCGTGGATTTTGACAGCGAGATTTTGCTTTTGTTTCTGGCGTTCGGCCTTCCTCTTGCTCCCCTGTTCTTTGCTCGCTCTGCTTTGCTAGACTTTGTCTTCATTCTTACGCGTTGTTTTCTTTTCTGTGTTTAAACTGCCTATTTCGCCTTGCAGTAACTTCTTGGAAGCTGATTTACGAGATGAATTGTACAGACCCTCCTGTAACTTGTTCCTTGACAGAGCAAGAAAAGAGAAATTTGGAAGCAGAGAAAATCACCTAAAGAAACAAAACAGTCCATATATTGTGAATTCACCTATATCAAGATGGCTGACGACTTCGACATCGATATTTACGGAGACCTGAACCCCGATGAACCCACTACAGCGTTCAAAAAAGAGGACGATGAGCTGTTGCTTGATGATCCTGGTAACCAGGGCGATTCCACCGAAGTTAAAACTGAGCCCGTTGGTGAGGATACGAACATGGGCTCTGCCGCTGGTGATGGTGACAACTCCGGTAATTCAAATAACGTGAAAGAAGAGGATAATACCCAGCAGAAGCAGAAGAGAAAGGTCCCAGATGATAGGCCATATGATCCAACTGCAACCAGTGCTTTGTATATCGCTGACTTGCACTGGTGGACTACTGATGATGACATTCGCGGCTGGGTTAACCAATGTGGTTGTGAGGAGGAGCTCAAGGACATCACTTTTAGTGAGCATAAAGTGAACGGGAAGTCTAAAGGGTACGTTATAATTTAGAAAGCCTCCGAATTTTCATACTAACATTGGTCTATTCTTTAGGGTTGCATTTGTCGAGTTTACTTCGCCACAGGCAGCGGCCGCTGTCAAGCTCAAAATCGAGGCTGGTGGCAATCAGCCCGCTTATATGGGCAAGCGTCATACTGTATCATACACAAATCCCGCTGTGAATCCATTCCGCACTTTACCTAAAGATGCTCCTCAACGTGATAGGCCCCGTGATGGGTTCCAAGGTGGTAGGGGAGGGAATGGCAGCAGCGGCGCTGGTAATGATCGCTCAGGACATTCCGCACCTCCCAATATGCCTCCAGTCAACATGAATACAGGTGGTGGTATGAACGCAGGGGGTGGTGGAAACTTTAGAGGTGCTAATCGTGGAGGATTCGGGGGTGCCCGTGGAAACATGGGAGGTGGTGGGTTTATGGGCAATCGCGGCGGTGGTGGTTTCGGTGGACCTGTTGGAGCTCCTCAAGGCTCACCGCAGCAAGGGTTCCAAGCCCCAATGACCGGCTTCGGTGCACAGGGAATGCCGATGCAGCAGTTCGGAAGCGGAAACTTTCAGGGGGGTAACTTTCCTCCTCGTGGCGGCATGAACCAAATGAGAGGTACAGGTGGTATGCGTGGTCGTGGTATGGGACCTAACGGTATGATGGCAGGAGGAATGCCTGGCATGGGTGGTAACATGGGCGGTGGTATGGGGATGGGAAACAACATGGGCGGGATGGGCGGAGCCATGGGTGGTCAGATGGGAGGCGGGGACATGGGCGCGATGTTCAATCCAATGGGAATGGGCGGCTTCAACCCCACCGGTATGGGTATGTATAACAGTCAAGGATTCCAAACCGGCGCGCGTTCACTTACCACCTATCCAACTACAGCAGGACCTGGTGGCTTTCCGGCGCCGCATTTTAACCCGGCGTTTTTTCCTGGGGGGCCTCAGGGGGGGAATCAAGGACAGTGGGACTCCCACAATCCTCACCCTAATAAAAGGCCTCGAAATGAGTAAATGTCTTACCATTTGATACCACTCATGAAAGTTACCAGACGACCAGCGGAATCAGAGACTAAGGCTAAGAATCCGACAATCATCTACACTGGGTGTTTCTCATTTGTACTTAGGGGATTTCTTTTCTCCTATTCCTTTTATACTCACATTTCCTTTGTCTTATGAAGGATTTACAGAACGATCTTGATTGGAAACGAAGGGTTTCTCTAGGGCCGGGAGGTTTTTTTTCCTTCTCTTTTTTTTCTTTTTTTTTTTCCGTATTGCTTTTCATTATTTTTGCACTTTAACCTTTGTCGCCCTTGTAGTTTTACTCTAAAAATCTTTTTTAGTATTTTATAGGTTTTTTTTTACTCCCTTTTCTTTTCCCAAAAATTGAATCTTGCCGCTGTTGGAGTTTTTGTGCTGTCAGGACTTTATCTCAAGTACCACTTTTATTGTCACAACATTTCTAGGAATTCTTTTGTTCTTTTAAGCCTGGTCTTACTTGGAATTGACCACGATTGTTGGCATTGAGAGTATCGCCGTAGGATTTTCATTTCTTTTCTTTTTAGAAGTAATCACGTACGACGCAGTGTCACCTAAGTTACGACATGAGAGGGGGATAGTGTAGTTTTGAAAGAATTCCAATAAAAGCTTAATGTTTATCCGGTCTGATTGGTAGCCTTCTGCTCTCATCATCAGCGATTGGTTATCTTTATTATATTAGTGTTTATTCTTTTTATCGGCCAGGAATGATCTATCATTCACAAAGTATCACTCGGTGTCACTTTTTCACACGTGTATCCACCGATCTGCCAAGGAGGACCCACAGCCAACAGCTACATCTATATGTATATATATCGACGATGGAATAAAACACACAACATTATAATTACTTGACCAGCACAGTGTGCTGTTTGAAAACCGAGCTAAGTACAAGCAAGTAGAGGCAGCCCGCGTTGTGCGATTAATTGCTAAATCGCTACAATGAACTGTCAAAGTTACTCGTGATCGATCTCACAAACAAAGGAAACGAACAAACAAAAGCCTAAATCTAGCCACCCCTTGCACCTCCCCTTCATCATAGAATGTGCCTACATACATATGCAGACAGGGATCTCCCCCCGTTTGAGGGCTAGAAAATCACAACACAGATCCAGAACCTGGAGGTCCTTATTCGTCATTTCTTTTTTCCGGGCCCAGGGACGCGGACACCCGTAACAACCAACAGAGCCTCTCGACTCGACACAGATACACACCTCCATACCTTAGTCCGAGTCATACCGAGTCATACATCCAACATCACGTACGCCGTTCTCCTGAATAAAATAGAAAGGAAAATAAAGAAGCTGTCACCTGTCTACTCGCTCGCCTGAATTCCCCCCACGTATCTATCCTCACCACACACACAACATAACCTAAACAAACCAATATTCGAACTCGATCGCAATGGAGACCGCGAAATCGCTCGTCAAATGTGTTGCGCGCGCGTTCTACGATACGAAGCACATCCTGGTTATAGATGCGCTCATGATACATAACGCGTATGTTCACTGAGCATAGCTACGGGGGCGCTCGGAAGAGTAAATTACTGATCTCTGTAGAGTCCGCGACGATGAGCTGGCGAGACTACTTGGCCTACAGACGAAGGATCTTCACAAGCTTTGCGGAAAGCTAAAGGAGGACCGAATGCTCAACGTGTATGTTTCCCTGAGACTCTGAGTGGCTCCAGGGTAGCTGAAGATTGTAGACATACCCGCCCCGAGACCAAAGAGGGACAGCAGCGCCCTGTGAACCGTACCTACTACTACGTTGAGTTCCGGGGGACAATAGATGCGTGCAAGTTCCGCATACATGCTGTTATGAAGGAAGTAGAGAAGAAGATGAATAAGGACGCTGACACCAAGGGATATGTGTGTCCACGCTGTCAGAAGCGGTTCTCTGTACTTGATGCAGTATCATTGGACAGGGACGACGGTGGAATGTTTGTGTGTGACCGTTGCTCTACAGGGTTGGTTGACGATGATGATAGTGTTGAAGTAAGGACAAGCCAGGAGCGCTTGGGGAGACTGATGGAACAGATGAAGAAGATCATCGAGTTGTTGAAGATGATTGATGATGTGGTGGTCCCGGCGTATGTATCTCTATATATACTCCCATTTTCTAATGCCTTTATAAAGGTTCTTAACAGTGAATTAGGAATGACTTCGATACCGCCATTGCAAACTCTGTACCCGTTCCCCGCGACAAGAACCAGCTCTCTTCGATCCCGACAAACAGCGGTAAATCAACATCAACGTCCCGTGCTAATGCAACTACATCCCTCAAGATCAACATCACCTCCACCTCTGACAAAACCGCCGCGGAGCTCGCTGCAGAGCAAGCCAAGAAGCAGATGCAGGCCGAGAAGAACGCGCTGCCGGTATGGCATACCCAGTCCACAGTTGACCCTACGGCTATCACTACGGCAGGTGCGAAAGAGGCCGCTGAGAAAGAGGCTAGGGCGCTAGATGGGATTGGTATTGCTGCAAAATCAAGGGAAGAGGAAGAGAAGAAGGCAGCCGCAGCGGAGGGGGCGAATGGGGTACAGGCAGATGGTACTGATTTTTTTATCTCCGTGACTTGTATTAGAACTATACTGATAACCTACAGCAATTGCGGAATACTATGCTGCTCTTGCCGCACAAAAAGCGAAAGAAGAAGCGGAAGAGCAGGAAGAAGAAGATGACGACGAGGAAGAGGAGGAAGAGGAAGAGGACGCATTCGAAGACGTCGTTAATAGTAATGCCGCAACCCCACCTGTGGTAGCTACCGCGGCTGCCCTCTCAAAGAATGGGAATGGAAGTGGGGGTACCAAGAGTGTAGACGATTCGGATGATGATTCCTCAACTGCGCCGGCGCAAAAGAAACAAAAGCTGGCAGAGCCAGAGGAGGAAGAGGATGACTCGGATGAAGAGGCAGATTTCGAAGATGTATAGTCGAATCTAACCTCTCGTTTTTGTCTGTGGGCGGTACGTTTTATTTTTTTATATTTCTTTACTATTTATTCGAACCTGTGGGAGTTATGGGTGGGTGAGTGACCCAAGAGTTGATAATGAGAGAATACAGGAGAGAGAAAGCAGCTATTGCTTTGAACTTTCCCCTGGAAAATGCTCACCAGAAGTTTATAGACGGGTGTGAATTGAAGGCATGCCGATGAGATACATCATTGGCTCCGGTGTTACTGTCGGAAGGGACAATAAAGACTAAATGAAAAGCTAGGGCCAGAAATATTTTTACTCGTTCTTAGTTTTCTTCGTCAAGGGGGAATTCCTCTTAATTGGTGGTTATCAACTGCCGCTACACCTTTCTCTGCTTGTTATCTCTTTCGCTGGGACGAGGGGAATTAGATATGTTTTGGTGGCCTTCGTTGAACAAACATAATGCAAATTGATGCCATGGTAGGGCGGGAACATTTTCAGTGGGATAATTTTAAAATAGACGAAAAAATTGATAGAACTATATCATACAAAGAAAAGCCTCACACAGCCAAGATTTGTTCAGAAGTCGTAAACGGTATCATGGGATTTAAGGATGTTGCTGGGGAGGGCTCCCAAGCACTTTCTTGATGGAAAGGAAGCTACACACTCATTTATAAACCTGAAATAAGGTCTGTGGGTATAGTATTCAAAATCCTTCTGTCGGATCCTGTCTATGGATTCCCACTTGCTCCAATCTTATCGATTCGACATATGTATTATTTAGATGCCTACTTGAAGACAAGTGAACCTTTCTCGATCAAGCACTTAATAGACCATATAGCCAACCTCAACGACACTCTTTCTGGGTGGAATCAGTTAAGTCCGGCGTATATTACAGGAGCCATCATTTCAGCGCGTTCGACCGGGGCCAAGTCAGCTTTTTCACCCCTGCTACCAACCCTAACCCTGAGCCCTCCACCCCAGCCTGATTTGATAATTCTCGGGCGGCGACAATTCCCGACATCGTTTCATCACCCGGAAAACAAAATCAACCATCGCCGTAGCGAAGAACCTCGCCATCTCCCCTCAACACAAGCAATTGTCTCACCCCCCCGTTACTGATCCACAATGTCTATGCGGTTGGCCAAATCTCTCTCGGGTATCTCTCCCGCACCCCCCCGCCGTTGGAAGCAGAATTAACCCCCCAACCCCCCACAGGTGCTGCCCGCCTCCGACCCACCACCTCCCTCCTCCCACGTCTGGCCATGGCCGCCCCATCCGTCCGCTTCCAGTCTACCACCCCACCAGTCCCCGTGGACCCAAAGTCAAAGGCCCAATCGCTCCTCAACTCGCTCCCTGGTAGCTCCCTCATCAGCAAGACCGCCATTCTCTCATCGGCCGCCGGTGTCAGCATCTGGGCTATCTCTAACGAACTTTACGTCGTCAACGAGGAGACTATTGTTGCCTTTTGTTTGTTGAGTGTCTTCACCGCAATTGCCAAATATGGAGGACCTCTTTACAAGGAATGGGCCGACACACAGGTCGCTAAGATTAGGGATATCTTGAACAGCGCTAGGGCGGACCACACCCAGGCTGTGAAGGACAGGATTGAGAGCGTTGGGCAGATGGGAACTGTTGTGGAGGTTACAAGGGACTTGTTCGCCGTTTCCAAGGTGCGTACCGGGAGGGATATATGAGGGCAGGAATTCAATCAATGGATGGGATGCAATGGATATATGGGTGGAGGGATAAACATTGGATGGGCGGATTTGCTGATGGGAGGGATAGGAAACTGCTCAACTCGAGGCCAAGGCCTTTGAGCTCGAACAGAAGACCACCTTCGTGTCTGAGGCCAAGTCGGTCCTTGACTCCTGGGTTCGCTATGAGGCCCAGGTGAAGCAGCGCGAGCAGAAGGAGCTCGCCGAGACCTTGATTGCCAAGGTCAAGAAGGAGCTCGAGAACCCCAAGACTCTCCAGCAGATCCTGCAGCAGAGCGTCGCTGATGTTGAGAGTACGTTATTATCGTCACATACCCGGGATTGTGTAGGATAGCAGTAACTAATTTTATGTTATAGGGATCATTGGAAAGGCTTAGAGGGTGTGTGTAGAGGTAGCTTTTTTCGGACACCCATCCCGGTGGGAATATAGAATCTTTTAAGTGTAAAGAATGAGCAAGCAAGCATGTGTATTGAAATGTGAAGTTGCACAGGAAAAAACTAAAATGGGCTCTTTTATCTGACTATGCTGTAGAACTTCCCATTGTGATATTTTTAACTTTTTTTCGATTGCTTTTTTTTCGCTAGGGTAAATACATGGATAGCTGTGAAACGAAACGAAACGGACGAGTGCAAAATGGTGAAGGAAACCAATATAGTAGTAAGAAGAAAAAAAAATAAATGGGTTCAAATATAAAACGCACTCGATTGCTCTAAAGAAGGAAAGAAACATAAAATTAACCGGATTATTGCGTCCGGCTATCCTACCCTATCCGTCCACCCATATACAGGAAAAAAAAAAAGGAAAAAAAAAAGTCCATGGAAAACGCAGCCCTCCTGCCCCCCTTTTTTTCAATAAAACCTGGGCCTTTTTGTCTTTTAAGCTCTTAACCCCCGAGCTATGCGTTTAGTAGCATTCGGAGAAGAAAAACAGCGTTACCACCCGTCGCTCCCAAGCGCTAAAACCAAATCTACCCATTGTCATGCTCATGAACCGAACGCCATCTCCATTTTGATCTGTTCACAACAATTAGCATCCAGCATGCTAGGGTGCGTGCGTGCGTGTGTGTATGTGGGGAGAGGGGGGGGGGGGGGGTATTTACGTTAGCAATGGCCAGGCCCGGGTTTAGACCCTTAGGACAAGTCTTGGCGCAGTTCATGATAGTGTGGCATCTGTACACGCTCATCTCGTTCTCCAAAGCCATCTTTCTCTCAGCCTTGAACTCGTCTCTTGAGTCAGCGATCCAGCGGTAAGACTGAAGGAGAATGGCGGGCCCGAGGTAGTCTGATGAATTCCACCTAGAAGTTCTGTTAACACCCAGAAGGAAAGTAAGGGGAGGAACAGAGAAGTTACCAGTATGATGGGCAAGAAGTAGAGCAGCATGCGCACAAAATACACTCGTACAATCCATCGAGCTTCTTACGTTCAGCAATAGACTGGCGGTTCTCCTTTCCGTCCTCAGCGGCGGTCTTGCGCTGCAAGTACGGCTTGATAGACTTGTATTGCTTGTAGAAATGTGTCAAATCAGGCACCAAGTCCTTGACGACGTAGGTGTGGGGGAGCGGGTAGATCTTGACGGGGGCGGTGGACGAGGTGTCAATACGGCCTAGATCCATCAGCCATCACTCGTTTTTTGACCGGGGGGTGGGGGTTGTAGTTAAACTTACATAGACAAGCCAGGGTGTTGCTACCCTGAATATTCATTGCACAACTCCCGCAAATACCCTCTCTGCAGCTTCGTCTGAAGGTTAATGTAGGATCAACCTCGTTCTTCAGCCTAATGAGCGCATCCAATATCATAGGTCCGGTCTGGTTGAGGTCGAGCTCGTATGTCTGCATATACGGCTTCTTGTCGGGTGTGTCAGGGTTCCATCGGTAGATTTCGAACTTCTTGATGTTGGCCGGCTTCTCAGCTGGGGCGCTCTGTGAGGTTGCTACGGAGGCAAGAGTGCGGGCGGCGGCGGGACGGACGATCGAAGAGGAGGCGCGCAGGGCTGTGCGCGAAAGGATTGAGGCGGACATGATGAAGTGGAGTTGGTGAACTAATAAAGTTGAAGTTGTCAATTGAACTCCGCAGGGATATGTGGGGATTCCTTATAAGTTCCCTTAGGAGGCGAATAAAAAGGGGAAGATGGGATGGAAAAAGAAGAGAAAGAAGAGGTGAAGTGCGGCGAGCGGCGTTTCCAAGAGATTTGGAGGGGCTCGTGATTGTTCGATGCCCACGGAAAATCAAATCCCTTTCAACCTCGGGAATCGGGTCGCGCTGCTTAGCTAATGAAGGAGACTCTCGGGGGGAGGAAGGCGCTTGGCGGGGTAGGTTGTTAACGGCGTTTCTCTGATTGGGTGTGTCGTCACTGGGGTGCAGACGCTAGGACCCACACCACAAGCTACAATACATGTGCCTGTTGCTTCATAGGCTCATCACTCGGCCCAGACGCACAAGAGCTGACTTCTAGGAGAGTCTGGGGGAGCCTTCAAGGAGTCAGCTTACAGATCTATTCTTATTTCTCGACTTCACGAAACAGCTTCGACCTGTTGCGTGGGGTAACTACATATCAGGGATTACACTTAAACTACATGCTTAGCACACACACGCAAAGGCACCTGGGTCACCACAGGCTTCTACGGGGTTTTGGCCACTCATTGTGGATAGTGTCCTTTGCGTCTACACCGATCAAGTATTATTCGAGTTAACTTTGGTTAATAGTTATACGTCAACCAGAAGTGGAACCGATCCGATGGCTGCCATTAGTAAGTCCAGGCGAATACAGAAGACTCGGGCACAAATGTATTGTTTAGTCCTCAGCACTCGAAGCTTGGGTTGTGATATGGACATTCCCCCAACCCTTTGGGAGTAGAAGTTAACGTTAAGTACATGTGCTTTCTGATTGATTTTGGTCGTGCGGGTGAGTCTCGACGGCGATTTCTCTTTAGGGAAACCCCGTTGAACTGAAGCGGGTCTCAAATGATAAAGTAATACCTATCAGAAAATCAGGGGCTGGTAAACGGGTTGATGCATATAGTCAAACCATGGTACACATTATGTGAGTTCCCGCCTTCATCAGCCTCGAAATATGGTGTATGTGCCCTAATGTTGGGTCTTTACCGCATACTTATTAAATGTCCTTCTTTCTTTAAGCAGTGACTGATCGGCCTGAAGCATAGGTGATAATGTTAGCATACGCATATGCGCACATAACATATTGGATGTTCTATCAAAATAGAACAGGGGTCTATTGTCTACTACTATCGATATTCTTACATTTCTCTATTTGGTATCATAGAGAAAATCCTTACTAGCTATAGCCCAGGAGGTGTTCAACTTGTACTAACAGTCGGTTAGATCTTTAGAGATTGAAAGACACTTATATACGGGAACCTGATCTGCCTAAAATCAACTCTCTATTCCGCTTACGGGAAGTCCTTCGATGGTTGAAAATATACACGCAACTATAGCACCACACTGCCTGTATACTGGATATGAAAGAAGAGGATCTTGTGCAAAGTTAGATAAATCTACATACCACCTTTCCAGCTGGCTTTCAAGGTTTTCGCTCTGAACTGTAGCAGAATGGTTTTATTTAGTGCTCACCTCATGATAGGAAACCTACTCGGCAATGGAAACATTACATACATGTACTTACGTACTTACGCTATTTATAGATCTCAAGCAGCTTTATAAGATTGATATCAAGATACATACACGTATCGGACATGCCAGTGTTTTTTGGACAATGTCTATCCCGTGGCCGTAGAACCAAATCAAGGGTTATGTATATCGCTACACGTACTTACGGAATTCGTATCTAACCCTCATAGCTTCATCTGAGACACTAGGCCCCTTAGCTTCATAAATATCCTTGAACTTTCTGGGGTTTATCGGCGACAGTTTTTTGTCTTTATATGAGCTGTGAAATAGTGACAGTGGCGAGTACCAAGGCAAGGTTTATCTTCGCCCAGTCAGTGGGTGATTCGTCTGACTTTCAGAAACATTTTCAGGGCTATCATTTAAGTTTTAGGCACGATGACACCAATACCATCCATAATCCAGGGGATATTGTATACATATATGTACATGTCTGCCCTGAGTATTAAATTAAGGTAGTACGTGTTAAAAGGGAATGTGGATATAATCTTGGTAAATTAATCCCAAACCTCACCGATTTCATTGTTGAAATAAGCTTCTCGTAATATGTATCAAGCACACTTGTACTTAGGATGCTATATGGCGCTGGGAAATTATGTGAATGAATTATTATAACACTTGGATTGTGATTTCTGCATAGCAACCAGGAGTAACTTTCTAAGGATCCTAGGACTTAAACCTCCTATGTTCTAATAGCCTTCAGCTCTCTAATCATACCAATATCCTTCTCGTATCTCTACTTAGTTAGTAGTCGCCAAGTTATAGTCGTTTCGTGACCTATCCTTGTATAAAATCACGAGAACTTTTGTCACCCTACAATACATGCATAAACCTAATCAAGCAGGGTGCGGCGCCTGAAAGTCACAGTAGCAAGCCTACCGAAAAAGGCAGTAAAAAAAACGAAGTAAGAACTTATGTTTTTGATTTGTTATTAGAACTCACCTGGCCAATTTCAAATAGATACAATTAAACGATATCATAATTTATACACCCCCAATTGCAAAGCACACCCTCCGGTCTCCAGTTACAAGAGTTTATTTGATCTACTCGATGATATATATATCGAATCATGATATTGAATAACTATAGTGCTAAAAAGAGGGGTGGGATCACTACGGTATTCTCGCTAATACGCTAGAAGTGAGGTAAGAATACGGTATCGCGCGGTACAGCACCATACTACTAGCACTCTCCCTCCAATGCCGGTTTAATCTAGTATTTGTCACTAAATTGAATTCCTTTATCCTAATATATGGTACCGATTTTACTCCGTTTATTCATACTGTACGTGTCCCCCCCAATAAGACTGATCGAGAATTATTTTGCTACTTAGAATAAGTCTCATTGGCCAATTGGGCTCCTGGGTAGCCAGAAGGACGCGCTGGTAGGCATATATATTGCGTGAGCTGATCAGTTAATTCATGATTCAATTATATATTGGGAAAGGTACATACTTGTATTTACCGTAGACAACTATAGTCCATATCTATTTTTGCTCCTAAGGTGTAACAATATCTATTACTTGAGCGAAGTCAGTGGCTCTCTGAAATACATCTAAACAAGCATAAGACACTCTGTTAATAGATTCTGGCACCTCGGGCAACTTGATTCATGCTATTGTTCATCAAGAAAAGGGAAGATCGTAAGAATAGGTGGCCTGTTGTCAAAGCTACATACTTGTAGGTACATGTATTGTACATGTACTAATGAAATTATTGGGTAATTCTAACCCATGTAGCGCATCTCCGATTACATACATACATGTATGTACATATAGTTAAGATTATCAAGGGACTCGCTATCATTCGGTTTAGAGGAACCTCCCACCCAGGGTCGCCATTATTGATACCCTGAGCCTGAACATGAATATCCTTTTTCAAGATCTCTTGGACGATAGTGTCTCATTAATAATCGCCTTAGGACTGGGGCGGATGACCTTGTCGCCTCTTATAACTATTAAACTAGATTAGATGTGAACAGGTTTTCAAAGGGATAGTTGTGTCGTCGCTCCGAGGAATTCCCTCCTAATGATTAGCTCTTTGTCAAATTTAGTGCATAAACATTGGCTCTGCACAATGCGCATGATTCACATTAGTTGTATCAGCCATAATCGATAGATGTTGATAGCTATCTGTGGAGGTGGAACTGTATTACTGGTGATACGATTTCTCGCATGGTTTGACGTTCTCTAAAACTGTAAACATTCTATATATTAGGTGTGGCTCGAGGCATGTGGAGAAGCTTCTATTAGGAACCTGGAGGTTTGATCTGACCGATCAAGGTTTGGACATGTGTGGAAAGGGTGAACCCTGCAATATTAATGAGTTTTTCGGGAGCAAGCCCTGTAGGGCAATTTCATTTGCAATACCCTCTCGAGCCTAATATGAATCTCTAGTACCACCTAGGGATCTGGAATACAGAGCAGGTCTAGCGTTGAAATAGTAAAATGCTAGTAAACACAAAGTACCTGAGTTTCAAATGTATATATTTCGAGCTAGCTGCAAATTGAACCCCTGCTCAAATACAAGTACCTATAGTACCCCAACATTTATTCCCATGTTTAGGTTCTATTTGAGTACATGTATACATGTAGTATATTATATTGGGTGTATATACATGTACTTACATGTACAATATGAGAGGGCGGGGTGAAACCGCCGACTACGGAATTCAGTGACAAATACCGGGCATATGCATTGGGGGAAGGATACTGTGCCAATAATGTATTCTTACCACATTACTAGAGAAGGCAGGAGACATTCCTTATAATGTATCTGAAGAAAGAACTCATCACGACAACCACGCTTTAGGTGCCGGTAGCAACGTCGAGATACATGTAATATGTAAATGTATGTAAATATACATGTAATTTTGCCTCCAGGGCTGGGTACATGTAGGGTAGCGTTGGTGGTTTACTACATGCAATGCGGTAAGGATGATAGGATCCGAGCTGAATGCATGTATTCTTGTCAGTAGAATACTTTCGATCATGATATTGAGGCTCTATCACATCTACATGTACATGTAGCTCCTCGAACACTACCAAATGGCATATTGCACCAGGCATGCCCAATATCACCATACTTTTGAAAGCGACGGTCTATAAGATCATCTGCCCGCTATTACATGCCATAAGAAAATGTTGTCTCGGCGGTTTTTTGTGTTTATGCAAAAACGCTATGAATTGTGAGTAATGTGTACCTACATGTATGTCCCGGAATAAGCCAGATGTAATCATGAGGTTTAGGGTTCCGCGCGGCCAAATTGAATGGGCACAACCGGTCTCCCTTTTGTCCAATGTTTCATTCATTATACGGTCTTACCCCGTTATGTGCGGCTAGCTCGGTTAAGTTAGCTCACTTTCACGGGGGACCTCTTCCCTTTGTTCTCAACAACTCTGTGTCCCGGACCGGGTCTTGAGGTTCTTAACCTACTATGTATATATACTTAACTTACATCCGCATCCCCAAAGGAACTCGGAGTTAGGAAACAGCGGCTTCCAAGAGGGCTGATTCTCAAAATATGTACGTTCCTTGCCCAGTTCACATATACCATCAGTCGGTAGCCATGACTGCAGTGGTAGTGCTCTTAATTTCACTCACATGAGGTCGAATCTAGCTGATTTCCTCTGGAAGACTTTCAATTTTTATGCCATCTAACGTTTGTTAATTATAGGACATATACAAATCGATCATATTCCAACTCATATCCAACCAAGCCTACATTTGCTTCGAGAGTAATTCCTCGTGGCTTCATTCCCATAACGGCTTCACTATCCTGATTATCTTTATTATTTTGGTCATTCTTATCTACACAATTTTTTCTTATTCTTATCACCCCGTCACTTCAAGGAGAGCTTATGTTTTCGGGATTCAAAGAGTCCGGACTACGATCGAATAATGGCTCCGCTCTCCGGCCAGAACAGATGCTCGAAGAAGCAATGGGTTATATCAGTCAAAGGTTTGACCATTTAAATGAGAAAAACGCTCTAGATAGATTAGCAGGACTCACAACGCGGCGTGAATGTCCTTCGTTCGATTTCCCTGGATCGGACGGCCATCTCCTGAGAGTTCAGACATTATCTCCGGGCCAACCAAAGCCGCTGGGGGAGAATGGTAATAGTGAGCCCCAAACATTTACTATTTTGGATCGAGCCAATCATATCAACGGGTATCCTTGTGTTAGAACCAACGAAGGTGATCTGGTATTCGTTTTCGACCCTACTGCTACTTCTGCAGAAAGACTCTACCAAGGCCATGGAAACTCTGAGAGCCCACAGTTGTTAACGCAAGGTTTAAATCGTACAATTAAGAAACATGTTCCAGAGCATGTTCCTCGCCCTATGAATGCGTATGTTTATTAATATAATAACCCCTAATTACTCAAAGTGCTAAATATAGCGCGGATAGTTTTATAATCTATCGTAACGCAGAGATGAAAGCAGTTCGTGAGAAATACCCCGGAATTGGGAATAACGATGTTTGTGGGTTCCTGTCATTTCCCTTACTCTCCAAACTTATCTTTGCGGGCCTATTAACAATTTGTGTTATAGCACGGATCGTTGGGCAACGGTGGCGAGAACTTGATCCCAAGATTAGGGAACATTATAAGGTGAGTTAAGGTTGATTCCCTTTAAGGATATTACTGATCTAAAAGGAACTGGCTGCAAATTCTGCGCGAGAGCACCAGGTAAAGCATCCTGGGTATAAGTATACACCTCGAAAACCTGAAGATGTTGTTCGCCGTCGCAAGCGGACAGTTACGGTTGGTGAGCATATCCGTAACCCGTCCATCCACCGCAGCAATACGGAGATTATACCTCACCACTCAATCGCACCTTACAGCATGCTCGCACCTCCTCACCCTGTTGTATCCCACACTCCAGTCGTGACACCCCACCCAGTCGCGACACCCCACCCAGTCGCACCTAACTACCCAACCGCCGGATTACTCAACCTCGATGATCTGACAAATATATGGGTACAAGAACCAACCGCCCAGAACTTCGATGCCCTAATGGAAGGGTTCGATCATGCTTTGGGAGTTGCCACTGAAAATACACTTGAGAATGCTAAGTATCGGATTACTATTGTTGACGACACTAAAGTCGACGAAGCTAAGACCGACGATACTACTACTATATACAAGGGCCGCTCCATTTGAGAGCGATCCCAATTCGCATTTACTTTGGTAAAATCTCTCTGTTCTAATTACTGCTCTTCATACACGTTCCTGTTCCTGTTCCTTCCCCTTCCACCCCCCTAATATTTCCCTTTATTTGCTTGATTGGAGGAGTCTGTAATCGTTGTCGGCGAGGTTTGTGTTTATTTAGTCTGCTCGTCAGCGCGGTTTGTTTTTGTTTTTCTGGACCTATACCCTTTGATTTTCCGACTCCAAATGTACTTATACTCTTTTATTTTTGGGACCTTTACTTGTACGATACCATGTGTTTGGTTGTGTTTGGACATTTTCCTTGAACTTTTCTTTGATAGAATCACGTAGTTTTAGAACTACGCGGAGTTACGTACCTACACGTATGTATGGAAGCTTAGGCTACTACACATATTTCAACCCTACATATACACATGCAATATACAACATCTAGCAACAGAATATACCTGTACCCTTTCACAGCTCCCGGGTATCCGAGTAGAATCCGAGATTTTATCATTGCCACTGTAGTATATTCTTAGAGCCCCTGTACTATAGTACGTACTGAGGTGGGGATGGAGCTCGGATTACATGTACATGTAATTAGACGGAGATCGAATCGTGCCAACTTATTCCATTATAATAGCGTTGTTGCCCACTAGCACACCAAAAAAAAAACAGCACTTTGAGCACCTCTTGGTGCAAATGGCGGTAGCGAATTTTTCCGGTACTTACATGTACTCAGGGTGTCGGAAAGTGATGCACATTTGATAATTTATCAACCACCGGAGGGTTACATACATACCACATGCGATTATTTCCGGGTTAATATGAGCGTTGAGATACATGTTGTGACCAGGAACTAAAAAAAAGGGTCTATTATCAATTCCTTTCTGTGGCCTTGACTACTCATTTTTTACTACCTTGAAGTGACTTCTTCCCTATAAAATAAACATTTAGTATCCAGACATCTCTAGATACATTCCAGGCAATAATAGAGGGAATATATACTCGAAACTCCACCTAGAAAGTATTTTGAGTTGGTCTATTTGGGTGTATTTAGCTGCTAAGTCAAAATGTGCATCACTTTCCAACACTCTGGGTACATAAATGCTTTTAGACTAAATGAAAAGAATCTGCATCTAGTCGTAAAGTCAAATAGGGACCAAGGACCTGTCCCTCCACAAATCGACTACATTCCATATGCATCGAAATTTTTTATGTAGTATTGAGCATTAGAAAAATTGTAGTCGTATTAGTTCATAGCATCCTCCAGACCCGAGCCTGCCACTCCATATTCTAGGTATACCATAAAGTTAATATATCTATTCCCATATCTCTCTTTTATCCCCCTCTCCCTCCCTCGTTTTTGCAGAACTGAATTGATTACTGTTAATTTCATTGATCACATTTTATTGGTTTAATCAATATAATTAAACCGCTACTAAAGCTTTGTGTCAAATGTGTATAAAAATTAAAAATAGCCTTCGTACGTAAATACAAACTCCTCTTATCACCAAAAAAATAACACAAATAGGCTCGACATTTATCAATTACAGTACGTAGGCATGGTTTTCAAAAGGTGATTTTAGCTTCATAAAGTATCACTCGCGGGGGATTACGATCTACTACCCCTGCATTTTCGCCAAAACAAGGTTTTAGTAATCCCAAATGTAGTTGAAAACTATCACATGCCTTATAGCTGTTGGGCAAATCTTAAGACTGTATGTAAGTTCTTCTTACATCAGAGGCGAAGCAGTATTCAAATGAAGCATCTATGGTGCAAAGTATAAAATCGGCTTCTCAACAGGAAACCACCCTACTCCAAGTTGAAATCATTTGACCGCAAACAACTTTAGATCAATAAAGGATACACATGGTGGAAACCCGTTAAAGAGGGGGGTATTTATAAGCCATGATTATGATCTCAACCATAGATGCCATATTGAGGACTAATCTTAGATCTAGAGGGAAAAGTATATGTGTTGTGTTGATGTATTAGATATGTACATGTATGCATATGGGGCTGTAATATACATGTCAATGATAGTGCCCCTTATCAGACATCAACCTTAATTTACTGATAGGCGTATTTAACCCTAGCCTCTTTTTTCTTATTTTCCTCGATGAAACGTTGCACTTGCCAAGAAGTTAATATATGTGAACACAGAATAGTGCAAAAAAAGGTACGTACTTGTAGTCTCCTCAGTTGTTCCCCAGACGTACCAAGGGCTTTCTTTCCCCATGTGGTAATTCTTCTCGATCACTAAGTACTCGACAACTTCTTTTGGTTCGCCCTCAACAAGCTTTCCTTGGGCATTTGATTTGGAGAGACTCTATTGTAGGCTCAGTACCCATTACATGTTATCACTGGTTGTGTGCGTGGGGAAGAAAAACCTGTAATGAATGGATTCTGACAACAGCCTGTCGTCTGTCCTGATTATAACCCATATAGTGGTGCGCTTTGTTAGAGACGACCTTTGGTCTGCTTAAAAACTTATGTAGCTTCCATTCCATCTTAGCATTTCTTCGTACTGCGATTCGCTTTTGAAATGAGTTTAGGAGGCCATCGCCGCACAAAAGCCGTAGACTGTCTAAATCTCCCCTTGTTTTTCGGGTCAGCTCAGGCAGGCACCAAGAAAAGAATCGATCTCTTACTCAGCAAAAGCAGTGTACATGTCTTTGTGAAGTGATGGTGCGACTTTTTTAGGCTCCCAAATTCGAAGCTTTTGCTTTGTAGCCCATTTAAACACCACCATACTGTGAAATTAAGGTCAATTTTTTTTTCCGTAAAGAGATTTCTGCTAGAATAGACTTACTCTCTGATATCAAAGATGCGTTGCTTTATACGGATCTTGATCAAGGAGAGGCGCTCCCCCGGCTTCTTGAATAAAGAAGGCAAGTTCGCTCCGGTTGGCATGATAAATGTATCTATAAAAGATTGATATCTTTACCCAATACCGGAATAATCGTAGGGGATTGAAGGGCTAGGTTACCAGTAAGAAGCCCAATGTCTGTTTTCGCATCCCCTATAAGCGCTTTTTGGGCTATAATCGCACTCTTCTGCACCCTCGACTGCGACGGCATTGTCATCGCCTGACCAGCATGCCTGTATCGCAGAAATTGCAAAGTTGGTGAGGCTTTGGGGAAGATGGTACTTCGCGCTCGGAGGAGATAATAAGCCATTGTGAGCGATTGTGGTGAAGATCCTGGATCCGCGCGGCCCGTTTCGGAGTTGTAAAATGATACTCGTGACACTGGGGGGAAACAATCATGTTTCTGTACAACAGGTGATATATACATAAAACTGGCCTGGCTCAAGCTCTTTCATATAAATGTATCTATAATTCTCATATATTAATCCCAATCTTCATATCACAAGTTTTCGATATATTTTGCAGCACCTCAGCGTGCCCCGCTTGAGCCTCATCCCTCCACCTGTCCCTTGCACCTTGCTTCATGCCTAGCTCCTTTCTTGTCTCGGTAGCGTCAGTTGTTGTCTTCACCTAACGTTCCAATCCTACAGCCCACCATAGCTTTCGTATCCTACAGAATTTCAACACAACCTTCTCCCTTAACGTCTTGTATAGTGCATCGCGGCAGCATATTGCCGCGTAGACAGCTCAGCTGGCTCCGGCGTCTGCGCGAGAGGACCCTCGCGATCCCACAAATCCCTCCAGGGCCAACCTTCAGCACCCCCGGGTGGCTTCCATCCTGGGAGTCGATAGATGCTATCATATTCCATTGATATTATGCCGGGGGCTTTCGGTATGCCCCAGTATTTTAGGACTTTCTAGGTGTGCTTTGGCGATTTTGAGCAACACAGGTCTCAGGTGTTCTGGAGTTGAGCTCTGGTTGGCATGTCTTTGGGTGCGTACCGATAGAGGTCTTTTAAAGCGTAACTTTACGCTCGTAGGTAATAGTGGCTCTAACGATCTGTTTACAGTGTGGCACTTCCGCATATCTTTCATATATTCTAATTAATAACCTTATGGCGAGATGGTACGTACCGATCACGAATCCTACCCACGAGTATTTAGTATTTGCTAATATGGCTAGGCTCATTTACTACACTCCCAAAGGTCTTTCCCTTCTTTATTCGGCCATGATGTTGGAGGGTCTTCCAAAAAAAAAAGAATAAAAATAAATAAAAATAAAGGGACACCTTAAGAGCCAGGCTGACGATATCGAGTAACTAGCTACCATAGTTCGACTCTTCTCAATCGGTGCAATAAACGCTTATTTAACTTCCTGGGCGCTCCAGCTAGTGGGTGGGAATAATAAACCACAAACATTTCTTCCAGCATGGATATTCATAGCCTTTGTGAGTATGGTTTTGTCAATACCACTGCCGACCACTCTTACCCGCTTAACGTATTTACTCTCCATTCCAGGTGCTCACCATCAGCTATCATATGACATTACGCAAAATCAACGTTTCGAGGGGGGAGTTCTCGCCAGCGATATCAGTTCTTTGCTTCGTGAGCTTCTGCAGCATGTGTACTTTGCTATATGAAATCCACCTTTGCCCTCCCGTCTGTAAGAGGCAGCCTGTTTAATCATAAGAACAGCTTTCTTTATTTCTTCCCATCTTTTATCAGTCTCCTTTGTGAATACACGGCCTGTATTGTCCTGGTTACTTGATATTGCGTATCATGGGATGATATCTCTTAGGTAAAGATTAGCCTTGGTTAGAAATCGTTTGTTTCTATCTACTCTTTTCATTTCTTTCTTTCTTCAAAACTTACGTAGAGTAATTACTCTCTATCAATCTTAAGCCCCCGCTTATCAGAAACTTACACAAAACCTCTATTTTCTTCCTCTATTTAATTGTTAACAGTGATTATCACTATTGAACACTTAGATTTACTCGCTTTGTTGGACTATGTCCTAAATTCTTGGGGATAGGATATCTATGTGCCTGGAGTGGGGGTTTCTCTTTCCCACTTCCTAGAAGGCTGAAAATTCAAGAATACATCTATTGGACCCAATTATTAGCTTTGCACATTTAGGCCCCTATTCAAGCTCAGTGAGATACATGTATGTATAGACAGAATAATTTGGTTTCTGTAGTCGTCAGACAGTTGCGCGGCCCCAGCGCCTCACCACCTTGAATTCCCGGCTTGGCAGAGTTTCACCTGCTTTACACTAGTGTACCAGGTACCTACATACATAAACCCCACGGAACACCCCCCGCCTTAACCTTAACAAACCCTTCCATCCGTACCTCATTATAGCTAGGTGCCTTTTCTGCCCTCGCATTACTTGTGTTTCTCACCAACACTCAGCTTCAGTGATCAACCACGAGTCCTTCAATAACTATCTCAGCATCGGGAATCGTACCCATCGTTCACCATGTCCTACAGCGGCGCGTCCCGAAATGTCGATATGACTAGGTTAGTGATACCCTAGTATACCTCCGTGCTGACTAGATCTAGCTGGTGAGGAATCGAGACTAATGGTGAGTTTATTCTAAACCTCACATAGAACTGAGACAGACCTCTCTATCAATATCAAGAAAGCTACCAACATTGGTATGTAGAGTCTAGTTCATGGATTTTATCAACAGGCAATCGGCTAACTTCCGTATTAACACATAGAGGAAAAGGCCCCTAAACGTGTGTCATTCCTTTGAAGCTACAGGGCCCGGGGACATGGAGCTTAAAGAATTTCAATTATAGGGAAGCACGTCCGGTCTTGCATCGTTTACACCTGGGACCATAAATCATCAACATCGTTTTGGTCCGGCTTGAAAGTGTAGGTCTCTAGCTTACTCCTATTATTTCGGGCGAGTCCGTGCGCTGACACCGGAGCTTATTTCACAGGCTACCCATCTTGCAAAGCGAGGTTCAGACCTTCAAAGCCCTGATTTGCATACACAAAGTTCTCCAAGAAGGCCATCCGGTCACAATTAGAGAGGCTCATGCCCATACTGGGTGGCTAGAATCACTTACTAACGGGACTTCCGATGAAGGCATCCGGGGTACGGCAGTATCATTCGGAAATAACAATCATCTTGCCGAACAGCTAACTCCAAGATCAGGTTATGGACCATTAATCAGGGAATATGTATATTTCCTTTTGGCCAAGCTTGCATTCCACCGGCACCACCCGGAGTTTGATGGTATATAGTTTCCAAGAGGCATTCTATTTTAGAAGCGAGAACTAATTCCTGCCCAGGTGTATTTGATTATGAAGAATACATCAGTCTAAAAACAATCAATGATCCAAACGAAGGGTATCTTTAGACGCTCGGGCATATTCCCAAACATAAACTAACTCTCTACAGATACGAGACAATTATGGATTTGATGACTCTGCAAGACCAAATTGAGACTTTCCAGAAACTCATTTTCTCTCATTTCCGGCATGGAGTTGACAACGAATGCAGAATTTCTGCACTTGTACCGCTGGTTCAGGAAAGTTATGGGATTTACAAATTCATCACCAGCATGCTTAGGGCTATGCACCAAAGTATATTCTCACTGTCCTTATCTTTCCCTTTTTAGTATGGATCCCTAATTTTCAATAGCAACTGGTGACGATGATGCTCTTGCACCTTTACGGGAGCGTTACAACGGCCAGCATTACCGCTTGGTCCGATTTTATTATGAGTGTTCAAATCTTCGATACTTGACCGAACTGATTTCTCCACCAAAACTACCGCAGGTAATACTAGTTATCTTGGACGCTTAATTTGTGCTCACATAAGGCAGGATCCACCGAATTTGCTGGGTAATGGGGAGACAGCCCCGGCCCTTCCACGCAGACCAGTTGAGGCACAAGAAGCCGCGCCTCCACCACCACCACCACCTCCAGCACAACCGGAGCCAGAGGCAATTGCGGATTTCTGGTCGAATGAAAAACTGCAAAAGCAACAACGGGAGTATGAAGAACAGCAAAGGAAATTAGAGGCGCAAAGGGCTGAAGAACTTCGGCAACAGCAGCTGCAAGCTATGCAACAGCAAGCTCAGTTCGAGGATATGCAGAGGCAACAAATGGAGCAGCAGCGATTAGCTCAAGAACAATTAATGAGAGACCAGATGGCAAGACAAGCTCAAGGGCATGTTGCGGAGCTCGAACGACAATTGCTAGAATATAAAGGGCACCATGACCAGCATCTGTTATTGCTTGAATCATATGATCAAAAAGTAAAGGCTTTAGAAAACGAGATTGCAAATCTTCAGTCCAATGTCGGACAACAGCTAGCGTCCAAGGACGATCTGATCCGATCCTTACAAGGTACGATACCAAGACAAGCTTAATCCTTAGTATGCTAACCATTTATAGAGCAAGTATCCATGTGGAAGAATAAGTACGAGGCTTTAGCAAAACTTTACTCTCAGCTTCGGCACGAACACCTGGAGTTACTCGGTAAATTCAAACAAATTCAGCTTAAAGCTGCATCTGCGCAAGAAGCAAATGATAGACGGGAGAAATTGGAGCGAGAAATGAAATCCAAGAATCTTGAGCTAGCAGACATGATTCGGGAGAGAGACCGTGCTTTATATGATTTGGACCGTGTCAAGGGAGTAAGTTTATTTTAACCCACCTTTAAATGAAACTAATACTAAACTATGGTCCAGACTCAGAAGGAAGAGGTTGAAAAGGTTCGAAGAGAGCTCCGATTCGCACAAGAAAAAGCCGAAAACAACGAAAAATCTAAAGGCACTGAACTCTCGGCCTTGTTATCTCGACATAACAGGGAAATGGCAGAAATGGAGGAGTTGTTGCGCAGCAAGCAGCGAGCCCTGGACGAATTGCAATCCAGAATCGGCGATAGAGATCATGACATGGAGCGGCGATTACGAGAGAAGGAGGAAGAGCTGGAGATCTTTAAGGCAGGAATGGATCAGACTCTTCTAGAACTCAACGAAATGAGACTGGTATATATCCTTCAATGTTTTTGGTAATATTGATGTCTAACATTTACGTTTAGCACAACAACGAGAGTGATGTTGTTTTAGAAGCGCAAATTGATGGGGTAATTTTAGATCAATTGAAGAGATTGACGGAAATCATAGGTATGAAACCAGGTCAACCGGAATATAGGAAGCTTATTGACGGCATCGGACAGACTCCGTATTACAGAGTGGTGTTCAGCGGGTGGACGACGCTTTGTACGAACTTGAGTCCCCCATGAATGCAGGAAACCAGAGTGCATCGCCGGGCTACCTTCTCTCTCAGGTAGAGAAAGCACAGCTTAGCGCTACAGAATTTGCCACCCAGTTTAACAATTTTGTTGTTGATGGCCCCAATAGCCCCCAGTCCTCAATCATCAAAGCACTTCACGTCTTTGCAGGCGCAGTCTCAGATGTATTAGCCAATGCTAAGGGTGTTACACGATTAGCCACCGATGAGAACAAAAGCGATGCCATCATGGCAGCAGCAAGACAATCTGCAAATACTAGTGTCAAATTTTTCCAGAATCTCATGTCCTTCCGTTTAGACGGACTGAGTCAAGATCAGAAGATGGATGTCGTTGTATCCAGTAACTTGGAAGTCCAAAAGAACCTTCAGAAGTTGACAAAACTTGCCGAACAATTCATGAGCAAAGGGGCCGATCTGTCGAAGGCTAGTGGAGATATTGGCGATCTTGTGGACAATGAACTCAGTAAAGTTGCGGACGCTATAGATGCTGCTGCTGCACGCTTGGCCCAACTCATGAAGAAGCCAAAAGATTCTTTCTCCACTTTTGAGATCAGAATTCATGAGTATGTCACATCTAACTCGTGTTTATCCTGGTTGTTGGGCTTGATGGTTAACTGCATTATAGCTCAATCTTGGACGCCGCGATTGCAGTCACGAATGCAATTGCTCAGCTTCTCAAGGCCGCTACTATCTCGCAGAAGGAGGTAACTATACCGCGATCCATCCAAGCATCTATATATAGACTCACAGTATTCTCTAGATCGTGGCCCAAGGCAAAGGAAGCAGCTCTCGGACTGCTTTCTACAAGCGAAACAACCGTTGGACAGAAGGATTGATTTCCGCTGCAAAGGCAGTGGCTACCTCCACCAATATGTTGATCGAGACAGCCGACGGTGTTCTTAGTGGACGCAATAAGCTGGAGCAATTGTAGGGTTTCCTCTTTTGATACACTTTTATACACACAGGCTAATGGCGATATAGGATTGTCGTGGCCAATGATGTTGCGGCTTCAACAGCACAGCTTGTAGCAGCCTCTCGTGTTAAGGCCTCATTCATGTCCAAATCACAAGAACGCTTAGAAAATGCCTCAAAGGCCGTGACAGGCGCGTGTAGATCACTGGTCAAGCAGGTTCAAGAAATCATTGCAGCAAAGAATAACGATGAGAATGAGGCCATGGATTACTCCAAGCTCAGTGGATATGAGCTTAAGGTCCAAGAGATGGAACAGCAGGTAGGTCATTTCCGCGTGAGCATTTTATACGCTATCATTAACCTCTTGGGTTTTTTTAGGTCGAAATCAAAGAACTCGAAAACAGGTTAACTCAATCACGGTTCAGGCTTGGGGAGATGAGGAAACATTCATATGTTCAAGATTCAGACTAAGAATTTGAAATAAGCGGTGTGCGCTTAGGGTTGGGCAAAACTTGTTGTTTCTGTGCTCTTTACTAATCGTTTAGTCTGGGATATCTTTATTACTTCTTTATTACAATTACATCTTTTTTTTCTTCAAGTAATCTGGCTTCTCTGGATATTTATTGTGAACGTGGATACTCCATCGTGCGCTTTCTTGTTTTTTTATTCGCTATTAGGCTTAAGTTCTATGCGAGTACTCATTTATATCGTCATTTAACTAGCAATATAAGTTCACCATGTTACTTCCCTCTGCAGTCACTGCGACGCCGGATTTAGTGGATCAGGTAAGTTAAATAAACCGTACTGAATAGGTGAGGGAAGCCACTCTGATAGTAGAGGAACACCCCACAGACGGAACCACGCCAAGGCCCAGACACCCCATGTTATAGCTAAGACCATTTATAGTGACCCTAAAGCCATCACAAAATTCAACAGTGTTGGGGGTTTTTTGTTGCGCCAGATAATAGGGTAATCTATCCAGCAAGCCCCGCCCTCTGAATCGCCCTGCCAGTTAGTACAACAAAATACCCTATCCTTGGCGAGTCTCGTGACACCTTTAGGGCCATACCGCGCAAAGGGGGGGGGGGGGGAGCTTACCCGCATGTAGTCAATCACTAACTACCCCTTATAACGAAAGGTTTTAGTCGTACTGGCGGGCTGCGTACAGTTAATGAATTAGACAACAAAAAAAAATCGTGTGTCATAACCAATCACTCGGTTATCAGAACCCAGGCAAGGAGCCATTGTAACAGCACCCCTAACCCTGGAGGGTTGGCGTGCTTGAGTTCACTACCGGAGCCGTGCCATTAGATCAATGGAGGGGGAGGGGAAGAGGGAGTGCGTCGCTCGTTTTATATGTTATCTAATTCAGCGGACCTTCCGAGAAGCTAAGCATAGGGGCTGATTTTTTTGGCCCGCCCACTAAGCCAAAAGACATTTTGTGAACACAACAAGTATACAAAATAGGACATGACGTATTTCGTAAATAATTGACTCCGAAAAGGGAAAGATACATGAAGTAGGTAAGTATGTCTCTAAAAACAAAACAAATTTCCTTTTTGACATCACGCCAATGAATATGTAACTACATAAACGTACTAGTGAACTTTTTGGCTTTGAGAAGACATATCTGCCATCATCACGAGGATCTCCAGTGTTATTGAATAATGTGCTATGTGTCGAATCCTGCTTGTATTTAAACCCCCTCCCTATCCTCCCACTCTCTTTAACACAAAAAAAAAACCAAAGACCACTTCGAACCCCAAAACCACCCTCCTCCAACATTTCACAAATTCTCGAAAGCCTTTCTCTTCCAAAGAAAAAAGAAATGGGCAACACAGCATTTATGCTCAAGCTCTTCTGTGACATGTGCTCTGAGCCCGTGTCATCTATCATCCAGCAGCGGTCTAACGCAAAATTGGCGAAAGGTGAGGTTGTCGATATACAATTTCATATCGATGAAGCATTGAAAATTGACAACATCAACCGTTTACGGGCCGACGCTGAGGCCAAAGGTACTAAGATTATTGTGCGCGTCTCGCGTGCGTACGCCTTGACTTGGAATAGTTTCGTCCAATGCCCACAGGACCACCTCCCGGTCCCGGATCCCGATGAAGACGATATACCCGATGGCGAGCTTTATTGGGAGACCACTGAAGATGATGAATACGGCTCAGACCTCTCGGACGGCGACCCCTCGGAGAGTGTGGGTTCGTCGGACGGCGAGGATTCTTTGGGGGGCGATGACCCCTCGGACAGTAATTCCTCGGATAATGAGGATTCCTCGGACAACGAGGACCCTGGACACAGCGAGGCCTCCTTAGACAGAAACTCCTCGGACAATGAAGACCCCTCGGACAACGAGGATTGCTGGATCACCACCGACTTCTCGGAGGGCGAGGATTCCTGGGTCACCACCGATATCTCGGAGGGCGAGAACGAGGGCGAGAACAGATGCTTGGAACCCGGGGGGGTTGGGAGGCCCGCAGACAATGAGGAACATCGAAAGCACACTAATAAGAAAACTACCGAGTACAGCAAGCTGGGCGACGAGCAGTCTAATGCATACGACGGGGACACCGAAGGGCCTTCGGATTCCAACTGCCACGACTCGGATGAGGGGGAGGATTCAACAGATGACGAATTCTCAGGTCTAATAGACGGAGATGATGATGATGACGACTATGATGATTTGGAAGAAGAGCTATGGGATCTTTACTGGATGATAGAGTATATGCGCCGGGGCTACTGGCCGGGGGACTCTTTGTAAATGTGGTTAGGGTCGAGAAATCATGTTTTGTTTTGCAGCTAGTGTATCATAGACACGTAATGGTGATTTTATGACTGAGTTCCATGCTCCGCAGATGATTCTTATTCTCGTGAGCTCGATATGTACCCAGGGCATCGGAAAGTGATGAGAACTAATCTCCACACGATTCCAAGTGTGTAGATACTCTTCATGATGAGAAGAGAGATAGGAGAGGTCTGCCACCAATGCCTTTCTGGGTCCTTTACTACTTGTTTTTTTTGCTGCCCAATTGTGACCCCTTGCCTGGAAAGTAGATATTTTATATTAAAATACCACTAGATATATGCTTGGGCATGGAAGACAAGTTCTGCATCCGGAAATCCGACTTGGTTGTGTTGTAAGGTATTTGGTTTGGCGTTGCCAAGATCACCTCCCAACGTTAACTACCGTCGAGTGATGTACTGTGACGCGACTCGATCCCCGCCCGAGAATAACATTATAGGAAATCGGGGCCTAGGGGCCTCCAGGTCCGCAGGGGATCAGGTACGTACATACGTACATGAGTCAGATCCAAACATCTAGCCCCCGGCCCACGACCCGCGACCCAAGATCCAGCACATTATGGTGGTGTCTTTTCTGTATATAACACTAGGGGTTACCACCTCGCGACCGCGAGTTGTGTAAGTTTAATCCTCTCTCTACGGTACGTACTACTACATGTAGTTGTAGTTATGCATTGCCCTGCATTGCCAAGGATTCTTCCACAAATGGAGGCTCATAAAGTGTAGCGACACAAATAAAAACATCGTGGCGTGGCCTAGTGGTAATACACTGGGCTTCGTCATATGACCACAACAGGTTCAAGCCCTGGTGGGAGCAGTGATGAGAATGCCCAATATGGTAGCGACGCTCTTGAGGGATGATTACTCATACACGTAAGTCTTTTGTTGCTAATTGCTTCGATCCAGTTGAATTATTGAATTATTTCCAGCTGTACCAGAATCTCATTCATGCTCAGTGTTCTTTTTGGTGGGATGCCCATTGCCACCTGACAGGAGGCAGGGTAACCCGCCAAGGAGTGCACAATCGATGTAATCTAGTACATAGTAGAAGCCCCATGATCTTTGTGGATATTCTCTGGGGGGGGATGGGGGGTTACGGATGGGTCTTTATCGTCGACATAACCTAACCGTAGCCCCCTAATCTCTTCCCACACACAACCACCGATCTGATACAGCGCTAAATTAAATATCTTAACTTCTGGCCGGAAATGGCTGGATTGCCCGTGGTCGTCGGTACGGACTGCAGGTCCGAGGGGGTATGGATGCAATGGGCTATGCAACGGTCGCATCATGGTTCATCACTCGCATGTTTACGTAATTGGTCTGCCCTCGCTACTAGCTACAACCTAGGATCGCGACTACACAGGATACGAGGGGGGAACTTGGTATATCGTCATTTACTCGGCTATATGTGCGGGTTGAGAGCGCGCCCTTGGGTCGTGCGCGTTTGGGTTGGTCGGTTATAGGTGCGTCATGTGTTATCACTCGGCTCTCAAATGGCGCTGGAACCGGCCGCTACATGTTTAAAAACTCTCCGAGAGTGTAACACTGAATTCCGAACTTGAAGTGGTAACCAAAATATCCGGCCCAATATACTCTGTATACATATAAACGGCACAAAGACAAAGTATTGATTAACTCTACTAATTAATATACAGACCCAACTTTTTACTATATAAAATACCCTGTGGACTACTAGAAAAACAAGATTTTCAGCGTCCCCTCCTCGAACCGCTGCTTCGTCTTCTCGTGCCCAAAGAAGTCCATGATGCCCCGGTGCACCTCACGGATCCCGAACACGCCAAAGCCCTTCTTATCTACGTAGCTGGCATCCACGACGATCCAGCGCAGCTCGTCAAGCTTTAGCACTCCCTCATTCAGCACCTCGAGTATCCTCGATGGCGTCCCGACCGCAATCCCGATCCTACTCCCCTCGTTAGCTCCCTTCCCCCGTATACCCCCAAAGAAGAACCACTTACCTGTTATCCTTACACATCTCCACGCTCTCTGCCACTTTGATGTGCTTCGCAAAGAGCTTTGCGACCATCGCCTCCTTGGCCTGATACTTCCTGAGGGCACTAGCAACCCTCGAGGCCCTCAGCGCCGCGCTCGTGATGACGAGTGTGTGCGGCGCACCATTCTCCTCAGCTGCCCGGTCCAGACGGAACTTCTTGGCCCCGGCCACGCGGCAGCATTTTTCGAGGTAGTTTGGCAGGTTTGCCAGCGTCCGCTGCGACGTCCACTGCGTGGTGTCGGTGAAGAGGCTGGCGGGCAGATACTGGTCCTGTAGCTCGACGCTGCTGAGCGTGGGCGACCAGTGCTTGAGGCGGGCGGCGACGTAGTCGGCCAGAAGGGGGGGGTCCATGTGGGCGATTGTTTCGTCGATGCTGCCGTCGTCGGGGGTGGTGGTCGTTTTACTGGTGGAGGGTTTGGACTTTTTGGTGGGGGGGTGGGAGGTGGAAGTAGTGGAGGTGAGGGCGGAGGCTTTGTTGGCTTTTTCTTTGGCGCGCTTGCGTTTGCGTTTTGAGAGGGCTTCGGTGAGGGCGGTGGTGGGGGTCTCGACGAGAACGTCGGCGCCGTCAAAGTCGTCTTCCATAGTGTGGTGCTGGTCTTGTTATTGTTGTTGTGATGTTTTTGATGCTCTTGTGGGCTGTGTAATTACAATTGTGTGCAATTACAATTGTGTGTAATTGTTGTGTGTAATTGTGTAATTGTGTGTTGAAAATGTCGATATGAGTGAGATAAAATATATCCAAAGTGAAGCTCTCAACCACTTTTTTTTCTGCTGCAGGGTTGGGCAGGGTAACGAATAAACCAAAAATGTGGGGAGTTGGAGGAGGTCACGTGAATGACTGACAGGGTGCCTTCGCGTGCCTTTGTTCGATACGCGATAAAGTAATTTCAACTTCACTTCACTCCACTTCACCTCACTTCACCTCATCATCCACACAATACAAACACAGATATCACAGCCATATACTATCCATCCACCAGAAATATACGACACAGCACGAGGATCTAGATAAGTTAAAGCAATGGGTCTTCGCAGGACTCCACCCCCAGGGATGGCTGCACCACCGCCGTCATCAAGGGACAACTACATGACAGAGTTCCCCGAGGAGCAATTGCAGGAGCAGTCTCAGCCACAGGTCCAGGTGGAGGCTACACCGTCAAGCACACCTATGGAGGCTACGACTGTAGTGGCAGAGACAGAAGTGCAGACGAGCCAGGTGCAGGGCAGCTCTCAGGTCACCAGTACACCAGTGGACGCAAACGCAGACAGTGTCACAACTGCTGCTACTTTCAGCACCCCGATTCACAGCAGCGCACCTGTTCACAATGACGGTAGCATCAGCACCCCCGTTCCTACTCCCATTCCCACTCCTACTCCCGCCCGGGTCTCACCCCCCATCAAGTCCGCGCCCCCGCCAAAAACCCCCACCCCCCCACCCCCAGCAGCAGCTGCAACAGCAGCACAACCGACCCCCCATGCTCCCTCTCCACCTCCACAAGCCACCCCGCAACACAACCTACTCACCCTTGCTGCGGGCCTCAACCGTCCACCGACCACCCCCCACCTCCGTCCACACCCGTCCACCCGTCGCACCCCCGGCGCCCGCCGCCTTGCTCCAAAACTCACGGCCCGTTCCCCACACATCATCCGTGCATTCTCGCACCGTGCCGCTACCCCCGGCCGCCGCAAGAGCATGCGCAACAACGCCCCCGCCCGCGAGTCACCACGAAGCCTGCTCTTGAAGCTCAGCGGCATCCTGGCGCCGACGACGGAGCCCTTCGTGCCCTCACCTATGCCGACGCCGCGCGTGCGTGAGAACCAGGTGATGTACCATTCTGACCCGGAGGAGGAGCGCCCGAGCACCGAGGTCAATTTCTACGAAGATGGAGACGAGGATGGGGCGCTCGTGAGGCCTGAAGATGCCTCGAAGAGCGTCGAGAGGGGGCGGCGTGCCACTAGTGAGCAGCCGTGGGGAGGGAGGGCGAGTTTTGGGATCACGTGGGATGACCGCTTTGCGGACCTGGATGCGCTTAGGGAGCAAGTAGGAGACGAGGAGGAGGCGGGAAATACGACGGTGGGGGATGTTAGTATGGGTATGGGCGTGGGCGATGTCACACTGGACGCTAGCAGTGTGGGCAATGTGTCGATCAGCCGTGAGGCTATGGCATTTGCTGGTGAGGAGGTGGAGGAGGAGGCGGATGTTACGATGGGCCTTGAGCAAGAGGAGCTGCCATTCGATGAGGGCGACTCCTACTTCATCCCACTACCAGCTGATGACACCGCCCCCGCCCCCGAGAACACCGACCAAGCCACCGTCGCCGACACCGAGGAAGACACTGACGACGACGAGGCCGCTGCCCCGCTTCCCGACTACGACGACAGCTTCCAGTTCGACCTCGGCGCCGCCGCTTCATCTTCCGCTCCCCGTCTCACCACCGCAACCACCACCAAGAAGAAGAAGAGCACCAAGACACTCCCGCTCTCGCGCCACGGCCACCCGCTACCACCCTTCCCCCGCACCACCATCAAGAAGCTTGCACAGAAGTTTGCCGGCGGCGCGGCAATCAGCAATGAGACGCTGGAGGCGATCGTCAAGGCGTCGGACGCCTTCTTTGAGCAGGTGTCGGGGGACCTGGCCGCGTATGCGGGGCATGCAGGGAGGAAGACGGTGGATGTGGGGGATGTGGTCGTGTTGATGGGGAGGTGGGTCTTTTTTACTCTTTTTCTGGTTTCTGCATTTTGGTTTTTTGTGGTTATATGAGGGCTAACTGATGGTGGTATAGGCAGAGACAGACGGGAGAGGGGGCGACCCTGTTCTCGTTGGCGCAGAGACATCTTCCGAGGGAGTTGCTGCAGGAGGTGCGTATGCCGCTGATAAAGCCGGCGAGGGCCAGCGGTGGGAGGAAGAGGAAGGGGAAGGCCGTCGAGGCAGATGCGGGCGCGGACGGGAGTGATGGGGCGTAGGTAGTCCGTAGTACTAATAATATACATAGGTTTTTTATTTTCACTCTTCTGTTTTTTACTTTTACCTTTATTGGGAGTTTCTTCATTCCTTGCGTCTCATGAGTCAATCAATGGTAGCTGTATTTTTTACACGGGCGGTTTTTTAAATGTACAATAGGAATTTTAAAGTAGGTACATGTAGCTACATGTACCTACGGGATAGCTACGGGATAGCTGTGGCCAGTATACTTACATGTATCTATGCCCACTCGCCCGACTGCCGCACGCGCTTGGTAATGTCTGGCGGGGGGCGCTTCACCAGGAGGTAGAACATGACCGAGGTGGCGAGCGACAGCCCGTACCTGAGCCCAGTCAGAGTCTCCGATGGGGGGGGAGGGAGGGGATATGAGAAAGGGAGTGGAGGGGGGAGAGCTCACCAGGTGACGATGTACTGCATGTGGTTATTCCTGATGTTGACCTCAGCAGCCCTGGCAATCGGAACGCCCTTGGCCGCATGATCCATGGCCGCGATATAGTCCGGATCTGCCAACACCTGTCAATGATCGTTTTTCTCCCCGCCGCCGCCGCCGCCGCCGCCGCCGCACAAGCCGTACCCCAACCACATATCACTCACCCGTCGTCTCCTCGACCCACACCTCCTGCGCCCCCACTAGCCGCGCCATCCCCACCACATCCGGAAAGTAGAACTCCCCCTTCTCCGGGCGGTTGTCGGGCGTAAACATATTCTTTTTCCAGGGCATGCGCATCAGCCCCAGGACCGTGACGGTGCCCCTCGGCAGGGCCTCAGGCGCCCTACTGGCATGCTCGCGCTTCTCCTTCGCCACCCACCCACGGTTGACGAGGATCGTTGAGCCGTGCGGGCCGCGCTCCAGCGGGGTGACAACGAGATAGCCGTTCTCGCCGTCGCGCACGCGCGGGCCGAGGAGCATCTCCTGGTCGTGGCGGAACACGCCCGTGGCCGTCACGCGCCGGTAGTCGAATTCGGGGATGAGCGCCGTGTTGATGTGCGGCGGGAGGGGCAGCGGCGGCCGGAGGAGACGCTCGCTGTATGTGGTGATCAGCCGGGTCTTCCAGTCGAGGCGCTGCACCTGCCAGGTTCCGAGGGCGAAGGCGGTGATGGGGATTGCGGCGAGGAGGAGAAGGCCCGGGCCGTGTTTCTTGCGGCCGCTGCGGATGAGTGTGGGGGGGCGGTCGAGGATTGAGGTGAAGTTGGGGTCGTCGGCGGGGGAGTGGGCGTTTCGGCGGGGGGTGGGGCGGAGGAGGGGACGGAGGGTGCGGAGGAGAGGACGGAGAGGACGGTTCATGGTGGGCAATTGGTGCGGGGGGGCGGAGGTGGAATTGCGGAGGTTTGATATATCGATTGGGCTCTGTTGTTCTGATAGCTGCTGTGCCCGCATGTAGTACTAGTAATTAGATAATTCGAGGTATATATCGGCACTAACAAACAAACCTGGACAAATGAAGTCACAGCCAAGAAACAAATTTGAGTGCGAGTGGCCCGGTCGTCAATCAATCCGTTCATATTACATTATTTTATTTTAATGCTTTCGTCCAATCATTCACACTCACTCACTCATAACCATCACAACATCACCATGATGTAGTATTTCAATCCATCCATCCATTCACATCCATCCACTCATCATCACCACTCGTCTCTCCATCCTCATCCTTCTCCATGCATGCAGACAGACACAGTCAGAGCCTCATCTGTGGCGGGGATCTGCAGTTAGTTAGTTACCTGGTCTGTGTCCACTAGAAAACCTCCCACTCACCCACACCAAAACTACAACCTTGCACGCCTCTCCCCCCACACACCACACACAACCCACAACCACTCACTTAGACATAGTACCCACTCACTATCCACTACCCACTACCAACAACTACCCACTACATACAATGACAGACACCATGCCTGCTGCATCACCCCCTTCACTCTTCTTCGAGGGGTCCATCGAGTCTGCAATCAAATCCTCACTCACACGCAGTCTCCCACTCGCTTGCTTCATAGCCGGTAAGTTTCCCACGCGTTCACCCCCCACCCCCCCTCTCTCTCCCCCACATACTTGTCCCCCATCCCATCTACTCCTCCCTCCAGAGACTAACAGGGACTAGACGATGGCTCAGAGAGCTCGACATGGCAGAACGAGTACATGGAGGACGAAGAGGTAACCTTCCCCGCAGCTTGATAAAAAAATAGGGGGGGAGGGGCGAGTAGGAAATAATGTTTTAACAACTGTAACCAATAGGTGCTTCCCCTGCTGAGGAGCCGGTGTGTGCTGCTGAAGCTGCAGGCGGGTTCGGTCGAGGCAGGCTTTTTACAGGCGTTCTGCCCTATACAGACTGTGCCGTATCTGGTAGTGATCAGGTATGAGCTCTGTGCGTGTGGGGGAGGGGAGGGGTGGGGGTGGGGGTGGCTGCCGTGGCTTGTGTGTAGCTAGCTAACAGGGCGTAGGAACGGGACGATGGTCGCTAATATTAAGGCGGGTGCGGTGAAGGATGGCTTCACGGCTGGGGTCAAGGCGGCGTTGTCGGAGAATGAAACCGTTGCTGCCCCGGCGAGCCCTCCACAGCCCGCAGATGTAGCTTCACCGCCGCCGCAGCCGCAGCCTTCTAGCTCAGTAACAACACCGCAACCACCGCAAGCACAATCACAACCATCACAAGCACAATCACAACCATCACAAGTACAATCACAACCATCACAACCACAACCACAGCCACAACCCTCCGCACGCCGCGACTCGACGGCGCCTGTTCCCAGCTCCTCGCGCCGCGAGTCGTCCGCCGGCCACTTAGCATACCTTGAGCAGCAGCGGAAGCGCCAGCTCGCAGCAGCCGAAGACCGCAAACGCGTTCTACAGCTCCTCGAGAACGACAAGATCGAGCGCCGCCAGCGAGCCTCCACCACCAGCACCAGCGCCGCCCCTGCCCAATCCACTCGGCACAGTACACCCCCGCCCCCGCGCGCAACACCCGAAGAAACAGCTCTTTCCTTCCGCCTGCTCGATGGCTCCTCACTAAAGTCACGCTTCGCCTCGACCGCCACGCTCGCAACGGAGGTCCGCCGCTGGCTCGACGAGCACCGCACTGACAATAGCGACCACCCGTACAGCTTCCTGCAGATCATGGCCCCCATGCCGAATAAGCAGCTCTCACTAAGCGACGAGGGCAGTACCCTGGTCGAGCTGGGCCTGGCACCAACGGCGACGCTCGTTCTGGTCCCCGCGCAGAGCTATGTCAGTGCCTATAACGGCGGCGGCACTAGCAACGAGGTTGGGTTCCTGAGTAGGGCATATAGCCTCATATATGGCGCGGTTACGACGGTCCTGGGCGTCGGGTATCCAGCGACCCCTGCGCCAGCTGTTGCTGCTCCTGCTGCTCCTGCTGCTCCGGCGGCGGCGGCACCGGCACCGGCGGAGGCACCGCCATCATTGGGCGCGACGCTAGGGCGCGCGGGGAGAAGTGAGGCGAGGGAGACGCAGAGCGTTAGTAGGGCAAGTAGTGCGAATGGGAGAATTAGGACGCTGTATAATGCGGCGGAGGAGGCGGGCGGAAAGGAGGACACGGGAAGAAAGTACTACAACGGGAATCAGGTATGACTTCCATCTTCGTATCTAGCCCGGAGTGGAGTACTGGGGTAGTGCGCGGGTTTGTATTGGGATGTGGGGACGTGTGCTGATGGGTGCGGCTTTATAGCTGGACTTTGAGCCGAAGAGGGATGAGAAGGGGAAGGAGAGGAAGGAGTGAATAGGAAGTGGAAGTAAAAGTGCACTCCTCCTTCCCTTTTTTCCTTTTTGTCAAGCTGTTTGTGATCTTTTCCGTTCCTGTTTCCTCTCTTTCTCTTTCT
The DNA here is from genome assembly GCA_024713755.1 of Morchella sp. 2018-W16. Lineage (NCBI taxonomy): Eukaryota > Fungi > Ascomycota > Pezizomycetes > Pezizales > Morchellaceae > Morchella > Morchella sp. 2018-W16. The sequence goes on along the minus strand of JAMGYY010000014.1, from coordinate 453,135 downwards.
CTTTTTCCTACTCCTTTTCCTTGAGTTTTCATTTCATTTTCATTTCTTTCATTTTCGTTTTTTTGGAACTAGCATTACATTCTGGGTATCTTTCTTTTCTTCCTTTCTCTCACTTTTGGGCTTGATCTTGAGCTCGAGTTTTTTTTATCGTATCATGTGTTGTGTATGGTAGATAAAATGATGATCTTCTACTTCCTGGCACTTGGTCGCGTGTTTGGTCTGTTTGTTTTTTCTCATATTTCTTTTGTGCGTAGCTGTAGCTTTGTCCTGCAAAATATATATGCGGAGATGCGAATCGGACCGAGTATATGTGCTTTTTTCATAGGTCATGCCAATACTGGTATTGGTACATACTGGGTTGGCGGGGCTGGGGGTTGGTCGAGTGATGGGTTGTGATGCGGGTTGCGGTCTGGGCGTTGACTCGGAAGCTACATAAATTCATTCACCCTCCCCCCTCGGCGCCCCATCTCATACCCTGCATTCTCTAGTAAGGAGAGGAACAAAATAACTACCTGTGGTCTAGCCCGTCTCTCCAATTCTTAATCATGGGATGGGTCTCTCTGGGGCGCCCCTACAAGGTATAATCCCCCTCACTAATAGCTTCGCCTTGTATATATGGGTTTGAGGCTCTCCCCGGGGCCATTATTAGGCCACCTGCATGGGAACGTGCATGGGAACGGGCGTGATAGTTCTAGAAATTGGTGGATGGGCGGTGTAGATACGTATGTAGATGGATGGCTGTGATGCCTCGGAGGTGTACCTAACTACCGTACCGGAAACCATGGTGTTGGTAACTCCGCGCTGCGGGTAAAATCATTGTTTTAACTGTACATGTACACATGCAGGTACTTTCGCATCATGGAGTCGAATGGGTAAAAACCGATTCGCGCCGCTGCGTCATAAAGGGTCACCTCGTTGCCATCGAGTGACCATCCATGATCCTAAGCTGCAAACCCCCCCCAACCGGGCCAAAAGTGAACTGCACCCAAGACTTTTTTTTTTTTTTTCTTTGCTAGGTTAGGGCTAAACTACTAGTCTCGGTTCCTCCCATGACAAGACAGACAAGACAGCAAAAAAAAACTAAAAACTAAAACTGACCTATCCAAAGCTTGAGTCCCTGACATCGTACAAATAAATACGGCGGGGCGGAAAAAAAAATAAAAAATTGGTTTTTCGTTACCTAACGCCTGGTGCGCCTAATCAGTTCGATGCAGGGATTACGCCATGCACGTTCTGCACCACGCGAGATGGGTCAAGCGAGGGCTTTTGACATCACCTGGATGGGGGATGGTGCAGCGCCCGGGGTTCAGAGCGGGTGCGAGGGAAAGTGGGTGGGTACAACATGTTCCTAGGGTATGGGTAGATACTTTAGTTAAGTGAGGGTGGGTTGCTGCTGATAGGACCTGCGTGAGTGTGAGTGAGATAGGTATAAAACCACCGCCGCGCCGCCCTCAATATTCTCGTCCCCTCTCGCCCCCGCCTGTTTGAAGAGTTTTTCCTGTCTATCAACCGCACGGTGACTGTGACTACAGAAACTGTTTTCGAACTCTGATCAACTGTATCTGACAAGATGGGGAGCCCTTCACAGCCTGTGTCGCAGGCACTAATTTATCTTACCTTTTCTGCATTTCTGTAAGTGTTGTAATGTTGTTTATTCGGGAAGGGGTTTGTGCGCTGACAGTTTGAAAGCTTCTTGGGTTTGTTCCTAGCATGGAAGTTTCGAAAGCAGTCAAAGATGGATTTCATCCATTCAGGCAGAACTCAAACGGGTGTGTAGTATATATCGATGAAGCTTTGTGAGAGAGCTTTTCAGCTGACAATAAAAACCCTTTCAGCAATTCCCGTCGCACTCAATTTTGTCGCCTCTGGTGAGTGCAGCTATCAATCGAGGATGATGGTAGCGGCAACATTAGAGTTCCTTGAAAACTCCACCCTAGTGCGCAAAGGCTATCATGAGCATATGTAGCGAGCAGGTTCGTATAAAGAGAGAAACAATGCTTGTGCCGCCCTCCCACCCGCTCCGTGAGGAGTGGGTGAGAGGGTGAAGTTGCGTGGCTTCACTACGGGTGCTTGGATATGTGGTCTCTACCCACGGGATCCAACTCTTCCCCTCCTCTTGGAGGCTCTGGAGGAGAGATCCTGTGGTGGGGGCTAGATTACTCAGGCTGAGAATGAACCGTTTGCACTCGAACAAGTTAATACTTGCGTGGGAAATGTGTTGCCGCTTCCAGGTTCCTTGATTGTCAGAGAACGTAGATATTTAGATAGAGATCTAAATTTTCCGATTCTCTGGCATCTGGGATCCGCCTCCTGCTTCCCCCGTTCCCCGCTTTTGATGTTGTACTGACTTTGTGCGACAGCACTTGGATCGTCAATTCTGGTCTCGTACCCGGAAATCGCTACAATTGCTGGTCTTCAGGGAGCTATCACTTATGCCGCATGCTCTGCGCTTCCTCTTATGGGTTTCGCTATCTTGGCTCCCATAATCCGTAGGAGGTCGCCCGATGGCTTTATTCTCACAATGTGGGTCAAGGACAGGTTCGGGACCATTGCCGGTCTGTACCTGAGTTTCTTGACTGTTGCTACAATGTTTTTATATATGGTTGCCGAGCTCTCCTCGATCCAACAAGTCCTGGGGTCTTTGACTGGCCTCGATCCATTGCCAGTCATGATTGTCGAAGTTATTATTACTTCGATATATACCTCCCTTGGCGGCTTCCGCATCTCCTTTATTACGGATAATGTTCAGGGTGCCATCATGGGCATGCTGATCGTCATCTGTGCTATTGCTATTGGAACCTCTGTCTCCATCGACAGGACAATGATTGGTCCCTCGGGACTTACTAAAGATTCTGAGCTTGGATATCAGCTCATTTACATCCTCTTGGTCGCTATTATCACAAACGACATGTTCCTGTCAGGTTTCTGGATGCGTGCCTTTGCGGCTAAGTCTGACAAGGACCTTTGGATCGGTGTCTCAATCGCCACACTTGTGGTCTTCGTCATCCTGCTGCTTGTCTCTTCAACCGGTCTTATCGCGGCTTGGTCAGGTGTCTGGACCCCAGGCGAATATGGTGGTCTTGCATTCTTCCTTCTCGTTGAAAAGCTCCCCGCCTGGGTTGTTGGGTTTGTCATTATCATGGTGTGCTGTCTTTCCTGTGCAGGTAAACCATCTCCTTTCCTTGTACGCCCTAGATCAATCATTGACCCCTGTTTTTGTGATTAGTATTCGACTCTCTTCAGTCAGCAATGGTTTCTACAATCTCCAACGACATGTTCCGCAACAAACTACCCTTGATCTATGTCCGTGTGGCCACAGTTCTCATCTGCATTCCTGCGATTATCGTCGCTCTAAAGTCGCCGAGTATCCTGCGTATCTTCCTCATCAGTGATATTTTCTCTGCAGCATGTATCCCGGCTTTCTTGCTCGGACTGTTCCCAAGCTTGTATTTCATCAACGGATTTGACGCTGTTATTGGCGGCTTCGGCGGTATCCTGAGTGTCTGGATCTTCGGTACAATCTACTACGGAAACGCCTACGATGGCGCGCAACTCCTCATCTTGGTAAATGGGCTGTATGCAGACGACTGGAGTGTTTTCGGTATGTCTCCCGCCCCAGTCATATATGAAATTCTTATATGTTAATTTCTAATAATAGGAACATTCGTTGCCGCTCCTTTCGGGTCGATGATATTCCTCGCCATCTCTGTGGTAGTGAGGACATCTGCGACATGGGTGTTCTGTAAAGTCACTGGAAGACACTTTGGGTGCTTCGACAAGCCTCTTCCGCCACCGGTGGTGTTCAACGAAAGGGCGAGGGACGACGATAGCGTCATTACGGATGCAGAAAGGAACGGGTTCAAACACGCGCCTGGGAGGGTTACTCCTATGTAATGGAGATGTTAATATGTAGGGGGGGGGGGGGTAGTGCGGGTAGATAAACTATGTGTGTGCTGGTATTGTGCTGGCCCGGGTATATAGGGCTTCTTGGTATTTCTTTTTTTTATCGGCGGAGACGCTATATGGCCATGAATTACATGTAGTACTGCGATGGTAATGTTTGGAATAGAAATGATTATAGCGTTACTAGTATTTGAATAGTCATGACATGCGTTTCCTTAATAGCCATCTTGGCCCTGGGCAGCAGCGCCTTAAACTTTAGCTGCGAACCCAATTCGTGGACTTGGGATATAAAACGGTTTGAATTAGTACTACCCTTAAATTTAGTATGGCTATCATCAGATAAGTGAAAACGAATGCATAGTTGAGTCTGTAATCACCACATCTCACTCGGATGTGGTTTGGGTTCTAGATATAGAAGAGGACTTTTTTTTTTTAAAAAAAACCATTTGAATTTTGGTTTACGGGTACAAAATTGCGTGCAGGATAACCTATGGCATAAAAAAACCCCTGTGCCTCCGTTAAAACTATCCCCTAAGGAAAAACAAAAGAAATAGGAAAGACAAAAAAGAAGACGTAACCGAGGAAATGTAGTACGTAGTCCTTAAAGTAGTTGGGTGTGTGTTCTTGATGAGGGGGGTGTTGGGTGCCGAATTTTCTGTTTTTCACAGTCTCGTCGGCTCACTATCGGCGACTTTCTGGTGGGACTTGCTGCCCCTGGCTATAGAAGAGGACTTAGTATAGATTAGATATAAGAAATTTATTGGGAGGATTATATATGTAAACTTGGAGGTTGGCAGGATTGAACGAAAGATGCCGGTGGTTTGGCGGCGATGGTGGTGATGGTTATGGTGAAGAGAGGACCGGCTCTCACCATTGTGGGGGGTCTTGGCAGACGCTTTTCTTTTGTGGGAAAACTAGGGCTAGCAAACTTCGTGCACGCTCCGGGGGGCTGGGCCCTAGCTTTGGCTGAGGGGGGCTCTCGTTTTGTAATATTTTTCTAGAAGCCACAGAATTGATATACATACATGTATCCCACCGTTGGAAGATTACGCTGCAATTGGAGGAGGTTTACGGTACGTGGAGCTGAAAAATAAAACAAAAACGGTATGTGGAGTTGCTGGTGCTGCGGCCGAGTGATTAACTGTGAATGACTATTTCGATAGGGTCGTGTTCAACAACGCTCGTGGTAATTAGATGTTATGGGTGTGTAACTGCTATTCTGAGAAGGGAAGTCTTTATCCTATTAGAATTGTGTAATTTTTTTGGCCAATCTCTTCTGCCGTCCCAGCCCAGAAATTTCTGATAGCAATGCTGATTGCTGATGTAAACCCAGCCTCAGCACTCCATCATCGGGCAACACCGATAGTTCCTCGGATACGAACATAGGAGCTAAAAGAGTTATTTCTCAATCTTTAATGTAAGATAAAGCGGGTACTGTAACGGCCCGAGGCGGCTTCGACGGCTGTAATACCTTTTTTCTTCTTGCCGTGGAACCTAAAGCTTCAGTGACCCCCCGGTCACGTTATTCTCTGGGGGTTCTCCTTGCGCCACTTATAATTGGGGTTTGAACTGCTAATTTGAGAAATTTATGCAGCCATGTGCGCGGTTCCAGGTTTGCCATCCCCTTCTTGCATTAAGATGCACCAGTAAACGAGTATGTACATCACATCCACTCAACCTGGTAGGATGCAGTCTCCATCTGTGGCTTGGAAAAATTGGTTGAATGCAGGAACTGTGGTACCAAGGTTTAAAAAAGCACACGGAGTTAAGACCTGTAATTTAAGGTTTGTGGAAACATGGACCTAATCAGCCAAATGATCGGGATTTCCGAAGGATGTACCCTACCTATTCTAGAAGACCTCGTCCCATCAGGCCCAAAGGAAAAAATGGTGCGTGTTGCTGCTGCACATACGATTCCTCAGAAGGTTCTAGAAATTTTAGAGTTTCCAGTTTGATCTGGTACGTGCAGCTACATGCAGTGCTGAATTGGGTCCTGTGCCGTTTGTTCCGTGCGTAATTGTAGTTTCCATAACACAAGATGTTCATTTGAGGGTAAATCTTTCTGGACGTTTGGGGTGGGCTTCTGTTTGCAGCGTTAGTGGGGTTGTCAACTACAACCCTGTGCCACATCAAAATTGCTGTCGTCGCCAGGGTCCTAAAAAGTATATCAACTATGTCCAACAACGTCGGGAGTGCGCTCGCAGAGCTTCTAACCTCGTATCATGACCTCAATTCCTCCTGGGTCGAAAGTATAGATGGCGCTCCGACATCACTACAGTTCGCCCGATATGCCGCAAAAAACCAACCGGTTGTGTTCCGGGGTGCAGTCGCGGACTGGGAAGCCCTAAAGAAGTGGAAGGTGGGGTATCTGAAACAGAAAATGGAGGGAAGGGAGGTTAATGTGGCTATGACGCCATTTGGGTGAGTCCGTCGGGAAATTAGTCTTTGACTGTAGCTGACTGGCCGTTAGGAATGCCGACTCGGTGGTTTCCGAGAACGGGGTGGACTACTTCGTTAAACCTCACTCGTTCCAGGAGCCGTTCGGCGAGTTCATAGAGTACCTACAGACACCGGCGGGGGGGGATGCGGCGGTAAAATATGCTCAATCCCGTGAGCTACATATCACCACCCCTTTATTTTACAAATCTAGACTCTAAAAAACTTACAGAAGATGATAATCTCCATAGAGAGTTCCTGCCACTCTTATCAGATATCCCGGCAGACATGGGCTTTGCGACTGAGTATTTCGAGTGTGAGCCTGATGCCGTGAATGTTTGGGTCGGTAATGATCGCTCGGTATCTGCACTGCATAAAGACAACTACGAGAACCTATATTGCCAAGTGTCTGGGAAGAAGAACTTTGTCATCCTTTCGCCGCTTGAGGTTGTATGTGTCGAAGAGCGGACCTTGCCTGCAGCGACATATGTGCCTGATACAGATGGTAAATGGAAAGTAGTGCCTGATGAACCGAAAGATAATGTTCACGGATGGGCAACCGTTGATCCTGATAGCCCCTTGGAGAAGACGGGAGTGTTCTGGAAGTACTCTAGGCCACTTAGGGTGACATTAGAACCTGGGGATATGCTTTATCTTCCGGCCATGTGGTATCATAAAGTCTCACAGGAATGCGGCGAGGAGGGAGTTTGTTGCGCCGTCAACTACTGGTAAGTAGAATGGTTTAAGGCCTATATGATTTGTAAAGATTGATGCTAATTGGATCTGTGAAGGTATGATATGGATTTTTCTGGGCCGTTCTATTCAACCGTTGCGTTCGTTCGAAATATGGTCCCTATCATGCAGAACGAGATCAAGGAGCTTGAAAACGATGATAGAGAGGGTGAGAGTGATAAAGGGGTCAAGTGATCGATTTCATGCTGGAAATAATCAAATGCATCTTTTTCTTCCCTCTCCTCTTCTCTCTTCTATAAAGTTCGATTTTGGGTGGTTGAGGAGGATACTCTGCTCTCTGGATGTTTCCTGAGACTTCTTTGACTATGAGATAGTAAATATTAATAATTGATATACCTCTACCAAAAGGTTTTCGTGATCCCGAGGCTGAAGTTTTCGTGATCTTGGTGCACAGGTTCTCACTCAGCCCTGCAGGGATGACAATGGTTTCCGGTGACCGTATCAGCAACTTTGAAGCTAATAACACCGGCATGCCATCAATTGATAAACAAAGAACCGGCAAGCCGACTCGCGTGATAAGTGTGTTTAGATGTGCCATGGCTCTCGCCCCTTTTAAAAATAGTTCAATTATCTCCAATACCGAATTAAACCTACCTATATAGATAGCTGTTCATCTTAAGCTTCACCGGCCTCTCTGGAGATACCATCCATCCATCCAATAGGTATGTCTATGGCCACTCAGTTTCTCAACCACAATCATAGCAACAACCCTCCTCCTCCTTCCCTTTGGCGTTTTCCTCAGTAATGAATCCATCTGCTTCTTGCCACGCGACGTGCGATTGATCCCCGGCCCTGCATCTAGCAGTCGACTGATCCCAGTACATACATCCCCTCCTCATTTTAGCCGAGCCTCTCTGGACCAACAGGTACTAAGCAAAGACCATCTCTATCGGGCCACTTCCCTACCTTACCCTTTCTCGGCGAGTCCATTCGCACAGGCTCACTCGCCCATTCCATAATCCTCCAGCCACACGGCTTCTGCCTCTCGCTCCCCCCAGCACTTTTTCGCTCCTCTGTGTGAACCCATCCCATCCATCCCATCCCGTCTCATCCCATCTAGGTTTATCCACCCTAGACACCCCCCCCCCCCCGTGTCCACAGAACCTGTTCTGTTTCTGTTGCCCTGTGTTGCCTGTTGCTGCTGATACCTTACATACACATACATTACATACTTACTGTTGTGTCCTGCTGTCTGTCTTCGCCTGTGTCTTGCTTGACCTGCTGTAAGTACAGTATTGACTCTGTTGTCCCTTTCTGATTTTCCGGCCCTCCCCTTCCTTCTTTACGTCTTCTCTGCTTCCTTCTATTCTGTCACTTGTATTCCCTTCACACATCCTGTGTTCAGCATCACATCAGAATAGAAGTCCTTCCTTACCCAAGCTCTTTCTGCTACACTACTCACCGTAACGCCACTCTGCCACCCCTCAGCGTTCCTGCCATAAACTAAAGGTCAGCGCTTAACTCTTCTAAAAGCTCCCCCTCGCTTCTTGCCATCCCGGACAGACTACTTCGGCCCAAACCCTCTTCTATTCCCCTCCCCCTCCGACAACCGAAATAAAACATCAAAAATTCAAGCAACACTCTCGTACATCATCAAAACTAACTTCTAAATTGTTAACACCCCAGTTTAAATACCCTTCTCATCAAGAAAAGGAAAGCAGTAACATCGAGCTTAAAGTTCTAAAATGGCTGCCGCTACTAAATCACTCAAGGTTGGTAGTAGTATATTTCCCTCTTTCTTTCATTGCTTGCTACGGGACTGCGTTGCTGCTGTTACTCTAGAGAACTATAAGTTACTGACCTAAGAACTATACGTAGTGTGTTGTAACTGGCGATGGAGCGGTTGGCAAGGTACATTCATACTTCACCCCTTGACATCCTTCATCACTCAACAATTGTCTCTGTATCTTTATCTAACTAGCACAACAGACTTGCTTGCTCATCAGTTATACAACTAATGCTTTCCCTGGCGAATATATCCCTACGGTGTAAGTCCTAATGTTTACATCTTTCTGCTCATCGGTACGAATCCCAATTAACTGTCGATATACAGGTTTGACAATTATTCTGCCAACGTCATGGTAGATGGAAAGCCTATCAGCTTGGGGCTCTGGGATACAGCTGGCCAGGAGGATTACGATCGTCTCCGCCCTCTCTCGTACCCCCAAACAGATGTTTTTCTCGTCTGCTTTTCGATTGTCAGCCCCCCGTCATTTGATAATGTTTTATCGAAGGTCAGTCACTCGTCGGAAGCTTGGAAGATATGCACTATGCTCTGCATGAATGAGGAATGGATTTATATCTAACATTAGTCGTATCTTAGTGGTTCCCCGAAATTTCTCACCACGCACCCAACATCCCGATAATCCTTGTCGGTACCAAACTCGATCTTCGTGATGATGCGAAGACCGCACAAGGCTTGAGAGAGAAGCGCATGGCGCCTATCTCTTATCCTCAGGGCATGCAGAGGGCTAAGGAAATCAATGCTGTTCGCTACCTGGAGTGCTCAGCGCTCACCCAGAAGGGTTTGAAAAACGTCTTTGACGAGGCAATCAGGTGAGCTTTAAATCTAATAATCTACTCGGAGCTGATCATAAGTTAACAATTTGTCTCATGAACAGAGCTGTTTTGATGCCTGCACCTAAGAAAACCGTGAAGAAGGGCTGCACCATACTATAGGCGCACACATAACACAGACAGATAGAATGAATGAATGGCAGTGGTCAGAATTAAGACCAAAGTTGATACAAGAGGGTTTTTCTCAATTCATGATATAGTCATGAATCAGTGGCGGGACAGAATTTGCTTGTGGTTAGCGATTTACAGTTGTTTTTTCATCGGTATATGTCCTGGTTGTGGCTATAATTTCCAATGGGCAAAGGTGTTTTGTTTTTATCTTATGCAGTTTTTTTCTTTTTCTTTTTAACCACGACATTCCCTAGCTCGCAGTCATGTGTCGTATTTCGTTGACCGTTGAATTTGCTTATGGTATGTGTTGTATTTCTCTTTCTCTTATACATTATATTTTTTTTTTTTTGCGCAATGTTTTTATGCGTCAACCACGACCCAATCCTAGCACAAATGCTCTGGGATCTTGCCTTGTTATAAATCAACCCCAGCGTGATTTTGATTGCTCTTGCAATATTGAATATGACATATATTGCTGCTACCTGATTTGACGCCTTCTACTTGGGTGTACTCTAGCTTGGCCTCCATTCTCTGATGCCTGTGGCTGCTTCACCTTCTTTTCTGCTTTAAGTTTTTCCTCCTCCTCGAACTTGCGCTTCCGCTGCTCGTCGAGTTTCTGGTTTTTAGCTTCAAGCTTTGTTTTCCGAGCTTTGCTCTTTCCACCACCACCGCCGGCACTATACCTCCATTAGTTTGTGTTCATGTAAATTTTCCAGGGTGTAATTTACGTCAATTCTACGTTGATTTTGCGATCTCCTGACCCGTCGTTGAAAATAGTGTGGTGGAACTTGAGAAGACAGCTCTGCATACGGTCGTAGCCCTCAAACTCGAGAAATGCGAAACCTTTGCATTTATTCGGGTCTTCGCGTGACGATATTATACGAACGGATTTTGGTTGGACGGCGGCGAAGTGCTTCTCTAGTGCAGCCTTTGTGGCCGTGTACGGGAGATTCCCTTATAAATGTTAATGGAAAATTCCTAGCGGATGTAGCCATTTGGCATACCTATGAATACGATAAACCGAGGCTCCTTCTTCGGAATGATCTCTGAAGATTCTCCTTCTGCTCCTTCGGCTACTGCTACTTCTCCCTCTGGGTTTTCCTCTGCTGCTTTCACCTTTGATCTCTTGTTTTTTGATAGTCTGGGCTTCTTCCCTCCTACTTCCACCTCTGTAGGGTAATCTGCTTTCCGTTTCTTTAGGGAAGGGTTCGATTGGGGTTTGGGCTGTAGCTCTTCTTGTGGCTCTGGCTTCTCTACTGACTTCTTGGGCTGCTGCTTCTGGTGTTCTTTTGCTGCCTTTGAATCCTCATCCTCCGACTCTGTGTCTGCGCCTGCGGCGGCCTCGGCGAGCTTGCGTTTCTTAAGACGCACCTGCTTACGTGGACGTTGCTTTTTGGCCGGTGCTGCCGGCGCTGTTGTTGATGTAGTGGAGGTTTTGAGTGTCATTGCAAGCCTTGTTTTTGAGTAACTTTGCTAAGGTTCAGGTTCAGCTAAGGTTTTTCGATATTCTAAAAAAAAAAAAAAAAAAAAAAAGGCCAGCCCGCCAAGCTTTCAACCGAGGGTTTCGCCAAGGACATGAGGCTCGTGTGAGCTCCATGCGGAAAATGCCGTTCGACATCTGGGGATTTGTTTCCAGGGTCATCGACGGTGATTACCGAGGACCGACCAACTAACTGGACGCTGCTTACTTTCCCCCTCACCGTGTGTGCTTCTACGATTAGGCACGGGGAAATCCCACTCCCGGGAATTAGAATCATGCATGACAATTCTTTTCTTTTCTTGAGTAACCGTTTAATAACGGTGCGGTATCAATGCTACATCTGTAGAACGGCTAACTACTTGTGTCGCAGGACATGGGAGATTCAGGATGCTACCGCTACACAGGGCTGACGTTGGATCGTCTCTTGGGCCCAAAGTCAACGACTTGACAGTTGAGCCGTTCCCGGATGGTGAGCGAGTATAGGAGGAGCCAGAGTGCGATATACAAAAAGAAGTCCAAAATCTTGTGGGCACAAATAGGTCCGAGGTCTTGCGCTGATCTCCATCACTGAAGTTTCATGGGAAACCATGAAGCAATTACGTCAAATAGGGTGTCCTTGTTTTTTATAGTCGAGATACCTCGTGCATGCAATTCTTGGATTCGAATACTACAACTCACTGGATCTATAAATATATATATCGGCTTCCCGAGTACCATTATACGGCAGTCGTTTACTACCACCACTTAGTATCATCGGATGTTCCCAGTGAAATACTTGTGCCTAAGCATCAAGCTCGCAATATAAAGATCTAACTACGAGTGGGCGGGCCTGAAGCTAGTCCATAACTTGAGGCTTCAGAATCCATCCATTGATCAGGCTATCGTCACATAAGGCCAACCTTGTCAGAGATTTGGCTTGGGCCAGAATAGGGCTAATCGCAAATCGCGAGTCGCAAATTGGTGGTAATGAACCCAATGAATATGAAACGATTCTGGGTGTCTCAGGCGTAGGCGCGCAGCTGGCGGTCATTGCTACCAACTATGCATAGCCCGGGCATCTGGCTAATTTCAAACCTCACGAGAATTCTCCCAGGCTCCCTATTCAAAATCTAGACAGAACATCCAACTTGACCTCATAAGTGCAGATATTGGTCATCAGCTCTTCTTGGTTCATGTACTCGTACCAAGTAGGTACTTTGCGTTGCTATAACTCAGCGTACATACTTACCTGGAGGCATACAAAGAACGTGATTCGGAACCGCATATGTGCCTACATCTAGAGTATACGGGGTGGAAGACGTTGAGATAAGCTCTGCTGCACGGAGGTGCACTAATGCAAAGTGAAATATTTCTATTTTCTGAACGATCATCCTTACCCTTATAATCTATGAATAGGTCTACAGTTCAGAATAGAGTTTAATCTCACACTAGCGCAGACATAACTAAGGGAGCAAGAGAAGAAATAAAACGAGTAAAGAGGAATGACGCGATTATAGACAAAGTAAAGATCCGACCGGAGGTAAGGACTCCCAGATATACGAGAAAACAAAGTGACAGTAAGGCATTAAAAAAACTCCGTTATTGCCACCGCTGATAAATATTAGTAAAGTGAATACAAAGGCAAGAGAAAATAGATACAAAGTAAATCCAAGACTTGGGGTGTACGGCTGAAGAAAACAACTGAAATAAACACTAAACACTTTTTCGAAAAGAAAAGAAAATCTCCTGGAAGGAATTCGCCCCATGCCTGTGATTCCTCAATCGTCATCCTAAAACAGTCAGAATTCAGAGCCCAGCACATGGATCTGATGAGAACACTTACAAAAATGCTAAAGCAGTTCTGAAGGATAGTATCAACAACTCTAACTTGCCATCCGGCATCTGCAATATTCGGGCTAAGGTTACTTCCCATTAGAGTTGGCCCAAAGCAAATTGCCAAATTGCCACTGTTCATCCGATTTACATTAGAATTCACCTGCACCCGGTTCAAGTGCAGGATTACGGCTCTCAGCGTCGCGTAGTTTGGATCTGGCAATCTGTTGATGAGCTCATGGAGACTATCTCTTCGATTTATGTCATCATCGATTCTGGATGCTGCGATGAAATCTTTATAAAGAAGGTTGGTGAGCAATGGGTCTGGAAGATCACGGAAGAATTGCTTGAGTATAGAAGCGACAGAATTGACATCATAGAAGAAATCTTCCTGTCGGCGGAAATCGACTGAGGAGGGATCGTTGTCGAATATCAACTTGAGTCTTTCTACATGCTTTTTCTCGCCGCTGAGGCGGTAAATTCCCTCGACGTCAAGACCATAGAGGTCAACTGCTTGGATGCACTGGTAGACAAGGACAGGAACAACAGTTTCATCTCTTTTGTACAGTGCATCTAGGGACTGTCCAAACACTGGTCGAGTTTTGGGGTAGTCAACACCAGAGAAGTGGGAACCAGCGTACTGCGGTGGAACTGAGATTTGTTGGGAGTTAGATGGTGGGAACATGGCCGGCGCCTGAACAACTGCGCCAAAGCCTTGCGACTGCGGAATTTGCGACTTTTGCTCACGATCAGGAGTATGGCCATGAGTCGGCTGGTGATTGGACTGGTGAGCGTGTTGTTGGGCTGGCTGCTGAACGTGCTGCTGGACTGGCTGGTGAACCTGTTGGGAGGTTTGTTGATGGTGATATGTTTGTTGGTTAGCTCCTTGATGCATAAGCTGATTTACAGGTGAAGGGTTAGAGTTGAGGCCTAAAGAGGTCAAGGACTAGTGAAGTTAGTTAAGAACGGGTAAAACTTTTGTAGAGATACGCACTGGGTGCCGTTCATATCTGACTTCCTGGCTTCGAGCGCTTAGTGGGACTGTGGCAGCGATATCAAGAATAAATTTCTCAAAGTCCTTTTCATTGTCGATGAGAGACACAACATCACACATGCTACGGGCATCTGGATTCTCTGATTTAATGGGACTAACACTCAAGCCATTGCTAAGTAAATATTTCTCATTCAATTGGGCTGAAAGATATTAGCAAAGATCTCCGAACTTGGAAAGGGATACCCACCAAATCTCTGTAGCTGCACCGTCAACCCACTGTCACATTCTGCGACCATTTCCCGCAAGCTTCTTACCGCCGACGGACGAAGAGAGTTTATTAACTCAGCCCGCGCTGCATTTGCTTGCTGAACCCTAGCAGCATAATCCCCATCAGCGATTTGTACCTTGCGGTACAAATCTTCCTCGTGCTGTGGTCCCTTTTTGGCCCCTCTTATACTAAAAGGCGACTTTCCAGCGCGTCGGTCTCCAGATTTAGCACGATCATATTCGTCTGCTGCAGTATCATATTTAAATTTTGCCTTTTCTACAAGCGTTTCCGCATCTTGGACCCTCCTTTCAAAAGCCAATCCTGTCTGTTTCCAGTGTTTTTTGCCACGATCCATGTTATTCCCCAGCTCTGTAAGATCCTCGTACATTTGGTGTAGGGCGAGACTGAACTGAAGGCCATTCTCTGCCATGCGGCCATGAATACGAGTTGTCTCATCGAATGAGCGAGCATAGGTGCCTTGACGACTCTCGGGTCTGCGAATATTGCTGTGCGTAAGGTTGCAAAGCTTGCGTAGACCTTGAGCATGCTCTTCTTCGAGGGAGGCGCGACGTTTGATAAAGGCGGAGAAATCCTGTTTGTTGAATTATGTCAAAAATAGGTTTAAATTGGAGGAACTTAGAAGACTTACTCTGCATGCCGTTATGCTTTGTTTGAGTCGATTAAGGAGCGTTTTTATGCCAACCTAAGCATATTCTATGGTCAGCCACGGCATTAGTTGTCTCAAATTTAATTACTGACATCCGAAAGTAAAATCTCTTCGATCAGTCTTGCTTTGTCCTGCTCTCCCAGTGAGGGACTAGGAGGCTGCTGCTGCGGGGGTGCAAGTGTATGACCGTTTTGCGCTGGAGGGGGAGTTTGTTGTGATGCCATAGCCGTTGGAAAGTCGCTAACTGACCCAACACCCTCTTGACGGTGGGGATCTGAGGTCATGGGAGCGAATTAGGGGGATAGCTCCTAGACTGCTCCAAGTGGATGGTTTGCCGATAACTGTTTAATAAGATAGTAATTGAATAGAATCAAAGCGATCGTCACGAAGAAACACACTGCATAGCAGTAGGAGAAGGTTAAACAGACCTGACTGAAGGGGATTGGTAGTTTAGAGCGGCTGGCCGAGAGGACGTGCGCCCCATTTAGGGCTGCAATACTCATAGCTTCAAGGATAACCCCTTGTTACCCGGATTCATATAAGCAACTCCACGTACTTTATGAGGAATAGAGTATGTACCTAGAAGTACCTACATATGCTAGGATCTGAAACTTCGTTGCGATGCAGCACGCAGGGCATGGGTATTCCATAGATCTGCACCGTATTCCAAAGACTGCGCCTGATCATGAGGCGCAACCTCAGTACCTACATGTACATATAATACTTTGTTCGCAACCGCAAGTATAGTGAGCTAGTTCATTATACTGCTTTGGACTGAGCGGGAGATCAAGTTTAATCTCTGTTACGACTTTTACTAAATGACCAATATTTTCTAACCAGCAGTGCACCGGCGCGAGGCACGGAACTACATGTAAGATATCATATGTATTCGTCTCTTATGAGTCTCCCAATGATAACAAAATAAAATTGGACAAGACAGACATAAGCAACACTGTTACGTACCAAATAGGGAGAGTGACAACTTCATAAAACATAAGAAAGTGGAACAGCGTACAGTTAGGAGCATACATACATGTATGTACCCAGGGTGTTGGAAAGTAATGCACATCTTGACTAGACAACGCCCAGGTGCTTTATCACAATATTTGTAAAGAACCTCTCTACCATAATAATCACGAAGCATACACTTGATGAAGAGCATTTGCACACTCACATTTGCCTAGAAATATATGCAGCCTTGTGTGGAAATTGGTCCCCGTGCGGCCCTGAAGGCATCGAATGTGCATCACTTTCCGACACCCTGGGTACATACTTAAGTATATGCAGGAAACACTAGCAACGATAAAAGGGAGAACAAGATGCCTCCTGAAGCCGGATCACCTCCCTCACTCAAAATCAGATCACCTCTTTCAATCAAGGTCGAATCGTCTCTTTCACCCCCAGCCAAATCGGCTCGTCTACTAAAAGCCAAATCACCCTCCTGCGCCTCTCCATATCCCCCCCGGCATTTCAAAGGAGACCCTACCATTGATTTGCAAATATTCCGCTTCAAAGATGGAAGGTATAACACTATAGCCGCCATCTCTAGAGATACGTTAGGCCCTGGACCCGATAGACCGACAACCGAAGACATAGAATCAAAGCTTAGGGTTGATAGTAAAGCCCTAGGTAGTGTGGACGTCATATTAAAGTTGGTATATTTGTTGGAGTTTCCAATCGCTGAGATTCCACATTTACTCCTGAGAGGGTCACAATCTCTCTATCGATGTTTCAATGCAGAGAATGGTGGAGGCATTGTCCGTGATGTTGTTTCAAAGGTTTTTCGGGAGGTAGCAGATGAGCTTAAAAGGCCAACTGAGTCCCCCACAATAGAGTTGGCTATCGTCATGGTATATGCCCTAAGTGAATTAGTTCCCTTGTCGAGCCCAAGCAACAAGGTTCATTGGATGACTATTCTTTTTCTAAAGATGATGCTCTTCAAATACCGACAACTCTACTCTATCGATCTTATTGTCAAGATTCGTGAGGCCCATCCAGGTTGGCCAATCTATTCCCTTATTTCTATACAATTGAATAGTACTGTTCAACTTAGCCAATACATATCTAATTCATCAAAAAAAATCTAGATTTGAAAAATATCAATAATCAGTTATTTATTAAGATAGGATGGGCATGGTATCATGGCCACTCAGCAGGCCTGGTAATGATGGAGGATCTTAAATTGATCCCCCAGATTTCCGCAATTAAAAAACTTGCGAAGTGCAAGGATTTAATTAGGAATAAAAATTCGTCTGATCTAATTCGACAAATTGGGCCTATAGAAGAGCTTTGGACCTAAAGATCCTATGTAGTTACGTAATTACCCCAAGGGAGAAAAGAAAGAAAAGAAAAAAGTGTCGCCACTATACGTGAAGCTAAACTAACGGGAAAAAAACAAAGGATAACAGACTCCAGGAAAATGATTGATGGGTTACATGGTGAGTTGGGTATGAACGGCCTGTCTCAGCTAGAGCCTGGTGATATACTTGTGGGTTGTCGTTATGAGTTGTGTGGGGTGCTCAGTACTTAAAAGATCATCGGTCTAAGGTTAGGTAGCAAATTGAACTACGAAATAATATAGTTGTCTCTGCTATTGCGAGATAGGGTTCGATCTCGTTTATAGTTCGAACCGGTCGAACTTAGATTGGATCATAATATATCACTCGGTTCCTTAAATCATTAAACTACATGTCCCACGAGAGACGCCAATGAGGCTAATTTTAAATTCCCTAAACTTAAGTGGGACCCTGTGGTTGCGATGCCTGCCAATGATCATCACACATCCTAGCTTCCGAATGGTGGCGCATCAACAGAGCCTCACATGGAGAGAAAAAAAAAATTCCCCACAATCATACAAAACCCCTCCAAGTTTTACCTCCACCAAAAAAAAAGTTGATCAGCCACAACTCCACGACACGAACAACTAAAAAAACAGCTTTAAACAGGTTCAATTGACTTTTTTTTGATATCCAGAAACAATAAAATAGTCTAATTGTTACAATTACGTCTCAGATGAGCGCCTTCGGTTCTAAGTCGGCGTCAAGTGATGCCACATCCTCCATTGAAAACATCCCCACATCCCGAGAACTCGGTGTCGCTGTTCCAGCACCAGATAGCAAGGAGTCAAAATCCACGACAGAGCGTAAACCATGGGTACACTTTGTCGCTGGAGCGTAAGAACCCCCCACCTGTGCCTTCTACAGCAAACCCGAAGGCAAAGAAAAATGCTGAGCATGCAAACAGAGCCGGAGGAATGACCTCGACATTCCTAACCTCGCCATTGGACGTTGTGAAAACTCGGCTTCAGTCCGATTTTTACAGGCAGCAGTTAGCGGCCAATAAAAGTAATCATACTGGAGGTTTGATCAGGCAGGGAGCTAGACATTTCCAGGAAACTTTCCAGATACTGGCAAATGTGCACAAAGTAGAAGGCTGGCGAGCTCTTTTCAAGGGCCTTGGTCCTAATCTTAGCGGTGTCGTTCCAGCTCGGTATGTCTTTTAAACCTCCGTATAGATAGGCAGGCACTAATGGTTATGGGCACCCAGTGCGATCAACTTCTTCACCTATGGCAATGGAAAACGCATAATAGCCAACACCTTCAATGACGGGGAAGAGAATTCAACCGTACATCTCTTTGCCGCTGCCATTGCCGGTGTTACAACTGGAACCGCCACAAATCCCATTTGGCTTATCAAAACCCGCCTCCAACTCGATAAGCAAAACGCCCCTGGCGGCCGCCAATACAAAAACAGTTATGATTGCGCACGACAAGTGATCAGACAAGAAGGGATCCGGGGACTCTACCGGGGCCTATCAGCTTCATACCTTGGTGTTACAGAGAGCACGCTACAGTGGGTTCTCTATGAGCGGATGAAGAGGTACCTTGCGCGGAGGAAGGAGCTTATCGTAGAGAGTGGGCGCCAGGAGACCGTATGGGATGGGTTTGTGGATTGGAGCGGAAAGTTGGGTGCAGCCGGAAGTGCGAAGCTGGTCGCAGCAATCATGACCTACCCGCATGAGGTAGTTAGGACTAGATTGAGACAAAGACCAACAGATGGCAAGGTCAAGTACACAGGGTTGGTTCAGTGCTTTAAGCTGATCTGGAAAGAGGAAGGCTTGGTGTCCATGTATGGTGGTCTTAGCCCGCATTTGGTAGGTCTCCCTTCATCGAATTCAACGATGTGCGAGGGGTTTTTGCTGACGTTGGAATAGCTACGAGTTGTGCCATCAGCTGTTATCATGTTTGGGATGTATGAGACAATCCTGCGGTTATTCGGCGAAAAGGCTTAAGGGACTGTCCCTGGTCAGGTTGAGGGAAGTAGTGGAAGAAAAAGGTCTAGAATTGCTGTGTATACATATTTATAATGTGGGTAGTAAGATACAACAATAGCAAAGCAGAGGAAATGGGACAAGGACGGGTAATGTGGTATCACTTAAGTAAGTATTGTACAAAGATTGCGAACATTTTCTATAGAGGGGAGCAGGGTTTGTGGGGCGGATATTTTTATCTGGGTATAGGGAATAAGAACACCACTCAAGCATTTCCTACTTTTCCACATCTGCTTAGGTGCTGTTCAATTTGACTTTTGCAACTGACGGTACATCTTCACCGCATCATCACGCAGTGCTTTATCTCCGATAAAGTCCTGTATACGGGCCTTCTGGCTCATCAATGTCATCTGCGCTTCCGTATCCTGGAGACGTGCATATTCTACAAGTTGTTAGTCTCCAAAGTTCGTAACCATGTAGCTAACCTAGCAAATACAGGGCACGTGACAACCATTCAAACACAAGAAATCACTCACCATGAAAAGACCTGTCGATGAATTCCAATGCCCTGTGCAAACACTCATTCCTCCCCGCCCCATTCTTCCCGCCCGCCAACCCCATTTGCGCATTAGCCAATACCGAAAAACACTGCGCATTCAATTGTGCATCTTCACACTCCAAAACTTGTGGCATGATATTATCCATCATCCCATATGCGGCCTCAAACTCACTCAAATGGATGAGAATGTTTGCGATAGTCCTAAATGCTTGGAATAATGCTGGTAGCAAGCGGGCCCTCCAGGCGATTGTAGCGGCATTTATGGCTACAGAGAGACCTTTGAGCGGACGACCGCACTTTGAGAGAAGATCGGCCTTGAAAACCATCAAGCGGATACGGTGGTAGAGGTCGGCACGGTCACGGATAAGCTCCTCAGTAAGTTGGGTGACGCCTGCCAGGGCAGCAGCATAGTTCCCGCGGCGGACTTGGAGGTCAAGGCGAGAGATTGATATCTCAAGTGCACAATCGGGCTCTACATATGGTGATGAGGAAAGCTGCTGGAGGAGTAATTCGGCAGCCGAAATGTCACCCTTGTAAATAGCTTGTTTGAGTTTTAAGAGGCCTACATATGTAGCCCAGTATTGATAGACCTTCAGGGTTCGGAGACAGTCTTGATCGACTTGGTCCAAGCGGTCTATCGCATCGTCGAATCTACCTTTCATCGACATCTGCTCAAAATGTCAACGGAAGCGAATCCACAATAACATCTTGGCAAGCACTTACAATATAAGCCTCCCTACACAACGCTTTCACCACATCCTCAACCGGGCTTTCCTTCCTATATTTTGCCAAAAACAGCTCGCAATTTCCTCCCGCCAAATAGCACATTCCCAACCTGGACCACAGGCTACTTTGTAATAATATTTGACTTCCCATCGCATTGTGGATATTCTTAGTAACGTTCAAATGACTACTCCTTAATATACTCTCAAACGCAGCAGGCACACTTTCACCTCCGACAAGTATCTGTTTAGCTTCCGAAAGATGTGCCATTGACTGTAAATGGTGCATGCCACCCTCCTTTGCCTTGGCCTTAAGGAATTGGAGGGATTCTCGCTCCATGCGAGAGGATATCACATCTGGACAGTCCTGGGGATGGGCTTTGTGGAAGTGGTAAAGCCACGAAAGAGAGAAGTTGAGGCAGGCCATATCTTTGTTTTCACGGGCGGTATTTATGGTTTCTTGCATTGCCTTAAAGGGTTAGTTATTGGTGCGCGGGAGTTTGGGGGGTAGATATATACTAGGATTGATTCGCGATAACAGCCAAAATCTGCCTGGAGGATAGCAAGGTTAAGAAGAGCATATTGATAAAATGTCCTATATTACGTTAGTATTCGAAGATGTATGGTTAAAGGGGCTGCTTATGAACAGTACCTATCGCGGTTATGCATAGTGTAATCAAAGTAACGATGTAGGTTATCGAAAGACCCTGGATAGTCTCCAGAGCGCCATGAATTGAGAAACCTAGTAATAGTTAGCTACCAGTGTCACTCTTACTTAGGTGGGAAATCCTCACTCAACATAATGTGACAATGCGGGAATGGTGACGTTTGTGTCAAGCATTTGGCGGAGTTGGACATGCATCTCATCCGGAATCCGAGTGCCCATTCCTACGGATTATTAGGGCTACCATTCTCCTATAGATCTATAAACTACTTACTCTGCATGGAGTCGACTTGGTACTCGAGTAGTCTTTCCACATCATCGGTTGACACTGTATCCCGCAATTAGCGGGATCTCGCAGTACATATATGCCACAGCCCACTCACAGTTCTTGGCTTCCCTCAATCTACTTTGTCCGTAAACTAGATTCACTAGAGCATCGTTTGATGACATTCCCCTCAAGTTCACATCAAAGCTCAACGGGCCAGCCCCAAGATTCCTCTTCTTCCACATCGACAATGTAGGCTCTCGATATTGTATGAACGACTGCCATAACATTACCGCCTCATTAAACTGTAGCCTCACATATTCCAACCCAGCTCTCCTTACGAAGCATCCCAGCACCGACGCACGACTGAGCTGTGATTTTTCGCCATGTTCCCGTATTGGAGGTTTTGAACCACTCTCGGGATCAACAAGGAAGCCCTGGATGTCAGTGAAGAAGGTGTGCAATGCATCAAAGGAGTTAATTTCCCACAGCTTCTTTAGCAATAGGTCGAATATTGAGCGGCCCACAACTGTACTGGGTCGGTTTACGGTGGCTGTGGTGATTTGGTCGAGATTGAGGATGAAGGTGGTGTTTTCCTTGGGACTGACTAGATGCTTGATAACAAATGACAGAACCGGCACAATGGAGTCATTGGGGAACATGGACTCGGCATAGAGCTCTACGAGAGCAAGGAGCGCTATCTTGCCGGGGGCTTATTCGGGGGTGGCATTAGCATTTCATTACTCATAATGGATGAAGAGTTCATACTAAGATAGCGAGACATATTGGTTGCGCAATTCCAAATAGATTGAAAGAAGCTGAAGGACGAGTGTTATATCTCTCACAAAAATCTATTTTGGAATTAATTGGCCTGGTTTGATGGACTACATATGTAGGTACAACTAGCGCTTGACATGTATTCTCGTGAAATTACAACGGATGTCCAGACAACGTGGGGCAATTTCAACGCCTTGGCAAATCATAAACAACGACGCGTCGAAATCCAGATTCAGCTTAAGGCGCTCTCCCAATCCATAGGTGCGTGTGAAAATGATATTGAAACCCTGTGGGCTCTCTCTCTCTCTCTATCTTAATTCTATGCAAGCCTGGTTATTTCCTTCTTTCTCTCCTGTAGAGTAGCGGAAGTAGATGTATGTTCCACTTAACCTAGCAGAAAGCCATGAAAGCGGGGAGCGGTCACACAGTAAGCGGTACCAAACAGTAGACGTCAGATCGCTACAGAATCCCACGAGACCTAAGGCGCTTTACCGGTCTGATTTTATATAAACGTGACCCCTGCCATCTCGTATCTAATTGTGGGGCAAGCTCCTAGATGACGATAACCTCTTCTACACCAACCGCCCTCCCCCGACCCAAACATCTCTTTGTCTCCCCACTTCTTAATATCACCCCATACCCCAGATAAACAAAAGTCATCTCTCACAAATAACAACACGCTACCGCCTAATATCGTATATCACCAAGCCTAGCACCCCTAACCACACACACATACATACACATAAACATACATCATGCAGGCACCGATCCAGTCGTCTCGGCCCCAGAGCTTCGATGAGATTTATGGCCCCCCAGAGAACTTCCTGGAGATAGAGGTATAGCCGCCCTCTCTATTCCACCGCCTCTGCTGCCCGGCAGCACGGTATAGTTCTCAAGGCTGATCAGGGGATGACTCTCTCCTACTTCTCAACACACAGGTCAAAGATCCACAGACTCATGGCTTCGGGCGTAGTATGTACACAGATTACGAGGTTGTCTGTCGTGTAAGTTTCTCTTGAAAAATATCTTATATACAAGGTCCAGTTCAAAAGCTGATAAGTTGACTATTACCCTGTAGACCAATATCCCGGCCTTTAAGGTGAGCGGGCCGTGATTCTGACCCCGAATGCAACCATGCGGGCGGGTACGCTAACGCAGAGTGACATCTCAGATCCGCTCCTCCAGCGTTCGCCGCCGCTACAGTGAATTCGAGAAGTTCCGTGAAATCCTCGAAAGGGAGTCCTCCCGTGTAACCATTCCGCCTCTCCCAGGGAAGGTGTTCACCAACCGCTTCTCGGATGACGTTATCGAGCACCGCCGGGAGGGTCTGCAGCGGTTCCTCCAGATCGTTGTTGGTCACCCGTTACTCCAGACAGGATCCAAGGTTCTTGCCTCATTTGTCCAGGGTAAGTGAATAATAATACCGTCTTCCCCTTTCCAACACATCCCCCTCTCCATAAGCTGGTGAACACACGGCTTATTCAGTTTTCTCCGTTTTTCTGCCTTGTTTCGTGCGGAGTACAGATCCTATATGGAACCGCGATTCCTGGTCCAACTGATCCGTGCTGCTGGTGCGTTTGGGGGGCCCGGGGGAGAGGGGGTGGTGGAAGAGCGAGAATATGAATGATTTGATTTGATTGAACGGGAAAGAAAAGAGGCTTACATTTTCATTTTTTCTTTGTTGCAATAGCTCCGACAAGGCTAAATGGGGGAGGGTATTTGATGAATGGGTTCTTGGGGGATACTGATCCTCCTAGGCGTAAAAAGAAGTCTGACGACGATGATACTGAGGAAGCAGCAGCAACGACAACTGACGATGAGGAGCCAAGTAAGAAGGTTTAGCCCTGGTTGTCTATTTGTTTGTTGAATACCTGTGTCGTTTTGGCTTGCCCTTCTTCTCTTTCTTATCTCCTATATGAGGAGATTGCCTTTATATGTCTAGTTTTCCCCCCTCTTTCTTTCTCTTCTTTCCTTTAGTGCTCTAAACCATGTGCTTTTAGCGACAATAATGAGTCCATGCTTTCTTTTATACCCCGGCTAGATGCACTTGGAAAGTGGGCAGTAATAATTACACATCATATCATAGCATACCATACCATGAAACCGTGACGACAATGACAATTGTGAAGCCTGACCAACAATCCACAGCACCACGAGGTACCCTCCAGTGCCCCAACAGACTATCCACGTCCCCAAGCCAAAAAGGGGAGAAACCAGAGCCTACAACCGTACCCCCAGTCCATCAAGAAGACCCCCACAGCCGAACACGCAAAAAGCTAACCCCGGTGTGAACCTACAGCATATGACCCCAGCCACGACCTCTCGGTGCTGCGCCCGCTCGACCACGGGGGCTAGTTACATGTAGTATACACACCACCAGAATCATGAGCAATCACTCGCACCAACCCGGCGTCCTACACTACATTACATGTATATAGGCACGCCCCACCCAGTCCCCCTGTAGGCGAGGGGATCTGGTAGTACAGACAGACTAGTCTACGGTGTCGTTGGCCGCCCTTTACGTCGGCAGGTGTCTACATGTATTCTGGCCCCGCTGGGCACACTCGGACTAACCGTAGCCTTGGCCGTGACATCTGTAGTTGGGCCGCGCTTAATTGTGCTGTGCGGTGGGTAGAGCGGGTTGGTCGTACTAGAGTGGGGGGGGTTGGTCGCTGTGCTGTGCTGTAGGGGTGTGTGTATGTTTGTAGACGGGTTCTGTCCCCCCTCTCTCTTAGTCGGGATGTGTTCTGTTCTGTTCTGTTTCTGTTTGGGTTGTGCTGATGGATGGATGGATGGATCTCAATGGGGGTCTATAGCTAGCTACAGGTGTGTTCAGAGGGTGGGTTATAGATATATATACCAGAAGTATCAACCTTACAGTACAGCCCTGGGAGGGCCGAGTGCGAGCCCATGACGGATACGCTGCAACAGTCTGTGATCTGCACTACTATATTCTATGATAATAATGCATCTATGGTAATGCATCTATGGTAATGCATCTATGGTAATGCATCTATGGTATCCTCCCCCCTCCCTCCCTCCGCCCCATCAACCAGCAGGGAAAGGTAAAAACTAGACTAAACTACACTACACTACTACACTAGAAAGGAAGAAAGAAAGGGAAGAAAGGGACTGCGGTAATGTACGTACGGACGGACGGTCCTACATGTAACCAAAAAAACGAAAACGAAAACAAAATACCCCAACATCGTCACAAAAAGAAAAGAAAGGTAGAAAAAGAAAACAAAAAAGTAAAGAACCCAACCCTACACACGGTACAAAAAAGAAAAACAACAACAACAAAAAAAAATCTCTATGCCTCCGTCTTCTCAGCAGCAGCAGTAGGGGGAGAAAACACCCTCTTCGCGCCCAATCCCACGCCCCCCTCCTCCCCCGCGCTGTACCTCCTCCCCCAATTCCGCGGCTGGCGGCGCAGGAACGCGCCCACGGCGCCAAGGTACCCCTCGTGGCGGAGGAAGTAGGCCTTTTGCTCGCCCTGGGACCAGAACTTGATTGCGTACGAGAGCGTGTTCATCGTCTGGCGGTGTCCTGTTTTTCCCACCCACCCCCCATCGTCAGATTTTACGTCTTGTGTTGTGCATGTTGGGAGGGGAAACTTACCGCGGATGAAGCTGCCACCAAAGTATATGTGCTCCAGGCCATGGTTCTGCGCCACCAGGTACGCAATCTGGCCGATGTTGTTACTGACGGCGTAGAGCAAGCTTCGGCTGATATCCTCCGGCTTGAACCTCGCTTTTCCCTGCTGCTGCTGCTGCTGCTGCTGGTTCTCCTCTTGCTCGCCGTCCACGGCCACGCCCTCGCCCTCCTGCCGCTTCTTAAACACCTTTCCGAAGCTGCTGGCGATGGTGGAGCTCTTGAGCCCGACCTTGCCGTACCCGCCGCCGTAGATGTCGCCCACGAGCATGTCGACCTTTGTGTTGTCGCCGTTCTCGGCCATGCCCAGCATCTCGTCGAACGACCCTGCGCCCGTGAGGAGCGAGAGGAGGCCCCACAGGGTGCCGCCGCCGAGGGAGCTGCCGCCAATGCGCGTGTATTGCTGCGGGCCCGATACCTTGATCATGGAGACGCCGGAGCCGATGTTGACGAGGAGGTAGGGGTAGATGTCGGCGCGGGGCTCGGCGAATGCCATGGGGTTGGCTTCGCTGTAGGTGAACACCTCTTCGGGGATCTCGGTGATGAAGAAGTCGAGGCCTAGGGGGGGTGTCAGTGCGTGGGAGGGGAAGAGAAGAGGGGGGGGGGGGGGTAGATACCGACGATGAGACACTCCATCTCGTCTTCTCTGTAGATCTCGACACCCAGCGCCTCCTTGATCTCGTCGTAGAACTTGAAGGCACCGCCGCCCGTGGCCATCACGTACAGGACATCCTCGCCCTGATCCTTATCCTTACCCTTCTTCTCGCCAGCCTGCGCTGTCGGGCGCTTCCCGTTGACCAGTTCGCCCATGTACTCGATCAGCTCCTCGATGCGCTCCGTCTCAAAGTTCTTGAAGCTCAGCTTCCCGCCCTCGCCGTTGGGCTCGCGCGTAAAGTACACCAGCTTTGCCAGCGACCCGCCAATGTCCACGGCGATGTGCGAGACGTCGGCCTTGTGGTGGGGCAGGCGGATGTCCTTTGTGACGGGGCCGCGCGGGGGCGAGCCCGTGCGGGGAGGGGTGAGGGGCTCTTCGGAGTCGATGAAGGCGCCGCGCACGTTGATCTGTGGGTGTTAGTGGGAGGGAGGGTGGGTGGGTGGGTTTATGTGTATGAGGGACAGAGGGGTACCTACACGCACGGAGCCGGGACGGTCGAGTTGCTCGAAGGTTGTGTTTTTGCGGGGGCGGCTGGGGCGCGGCGGGGCGGGGGTGGGGGCGCTCATGGTGTTGGTGGTGGTGGGGAGGATGAAAGTTGGGATGAAAGCGTTGTAGTGTGGTGTAGTGTAGATATCCACAGCACTAGTGTAAAGCAGAGGGAGAGAGGGCACCAAGAAGGAGAGAGAGGGAGAGAGAGAGAGCAGGACCAAGTAGATATCTACCCCATATATCAGCTATGCCGGCCACTACCTGAAGTTACTCCACTTGATGACCACAAACCACAAACCACAAACCACAAACCACAATCAATCGCTGGCCTAGACTGCGTGGGCCGTAGAGAAGTCGAGATGGAGGCAGAGCACCTGATAGGCAAGGTGCAGAATAGTAATTGCAATGTGCTTATGTACCGAGGCGGCGGACAGACGGAAGGAGAGGGAAAAGAAAGACACTATCAGCACAAAAAGAAAAAGGTTGGTGGTGCCTGGGAAGGGATCGATGGATGGGATGGATGGATGAATGAATGAATGAATGAATGAATGATGGGATGGATGTGCGTGGTTACGTCTTGGATGTAATTGTTATCATATGCGCGCCCACCGTTGAGATTGGCTTCAGGTGCAGCTGCCGAAGCATTGCCGGTGGGATACATGTAACTCTCTAGTGGGGGGATCCATGATATATTGATTACTACATGCTCCACTGACTGTACTGTACTTTTTCTTCTGCTCCAATCTACTCTTCTCTTCTCTTCTACTCTACTCTCTCTATTCTAGGTAACACTGACCCGAGTGATTTTTGATTGTCCATTCATGTCTGTCTATACGGGGATTATACGAGAGGTCTTGATTATTGCATGTGGATGGAAATTTCAGTGCCCTCGTCATCCTCGGCCCGCCATAGTATTGTATTACATACCTCATTCTACCCCACACCTCGTATATACAAGCCTTCCCCCCCCACCCCCCTTTCTCTTTCTCGAGTCTCTTCTCCCGGACCGTGCACGGGCCATCCACATACTCCATGCATGTCGCACGACGAAACGGCGGTATGGGGGGTACCGTGTGCTGGGTAGATTGTGATACATACGCGCGCGTGTGTGTATAAGGGAAGGGAAGTATATAAAGCATAATACATACTGTACTTGTATGTCAGCTCCTTCCCCTCTATTCCTCCAATTTTTGAAAATCAACACCAAAAGTGCTAAGCAACCACGTTACACAACACCCAAAAGTCTTTAACTCTTAAGCTTCATTCATCACCACCCACCCTAAGTTCCCCTCGCCCCCCCCCTATGACAGCAGAGAGAGCCCTCTACTGGTATCTTAGAGTACACTTATTCATAAGGGAAAGCATCTGGACACTCTGCCCAACTATCCTCCTGTTATAGAAAGCCAGCACACACCCGTCCTTCTTCCCCGCTAAGTCCTCAGTTTTTGAAATCAACCACCATATTTTACGTTGCAACCACGTTACACACAGCCAAAAGTCTTTAACACTCAAGCTTCACTATGCCTGAACCCGACTCCACCCAAGAGATCCTCGGACATCTCACCTCCCACCTCGACACCATCATCACCAATCAAGAGGGGAACCCCTTCATCTCCCAATCCACCTCCAACATCCTCAACAACCCCAACACCTCCGAAGAAATGAAAACCATCATCGCTCTCCTCTGCGGCATCGCCCGCAACACCTCTACGATCGCCGGAGACCTTGCCAGCCTCCATCAAGACGTCGAAGAGCTAGGCAAGAAGGTCACGGATATGGCCATCCAACTCCCATCCCCTCACGAACAAGCGGAAATCCATAGAATTTCCACCTCCCTCAACACCCTCACGGCCAGAATCTCAACCTCGCCCCCCCACCTCCAAAGAACCCCCAACCCCCCGCTCCTCCCGCCGAAAAATCTCAATGAACACGGTTCTGCCCAAGAAGAGAAACCATCAGCCAAAGTGGTATGACGCCTGCTGGCATCCTCCCCCCCATCCTCCCCCTCAACACCTCCGCCCCTGAGACCTACGCCGCGAAAGCCGCCAAAGCCAAAGGGAAGGGCAAAGCCCCGCAAGAAAACCTTGGACAAACTCCTGCCGAAAACCCTCCCCACCGCCTAACGCCGCTTTCGCCTCCAGAAACTCCAGGAACCACTCACCCCGAACGCCTAAGAGAGAAATCCCATCCATCCTCGCCAGTGGTCCTAAAGAAGCGCCGCCTCACACCTCACTTCTGCTCAACCCCAGCGCCCGTTCCATCGCCGCCACCCTCTCGTCCCATCCTCCTTCTACAACCCTTCTTCAAACCTTCACCGCCTCATAAACGAAAAGAATCGCCACCCTCCAACCTCGAACTCTTCCGCTTCGCCACCGACGCCGACGCTACATCCACGGCATCCCCTTTTCAACCAGAAACAAGAAGTTTCGACAAGCGACTTCGAAGAAGTGAGATTCGCTGTCAGATCACCCTCAGCCACCCGGTTCCTAATAAAGGACGACTCTTCCCAAGAACGCCAAGAAAACCTCCACGGACATTACGGTCACCGGCGAAGCCGCCATCATCGGCACCACCATCGACTTTTTCTCCGCCCACGCCGCCAAGTCATGTGGTCACCCTCACCCAACGCCAAGAATCGCCAGAAATTCGCCACGACAACAAGGCCGCAAAAGCAAAGAACCCACTGCCCCATCTGCGCCAGTTTCATAACAAGCGCCCACAACGCCTCCACTAACTGCCCTTATCCAAACCAACCCCCAACTGCTGCCCAGTTCGCCAACGCAGTAACTGCAACGGCCCCCACCCCGCCAGACCTTCTGCCCCGCCGCCTAAAAGAAATCACGACAAGCGAGCCCCACTGAACGCCTCTACGACATCTCCACGACCTCTCCACCCACTTCGTCTGCTTAAATGCAGAACAACAACCGCATTAAAACCCGCCATTTACGATCATCCAACACAACCGCGCGGAAAGAACCCTGTTCATCACCCTCTTTTCACTCTACATGGTACAGACCGCTCACATCATCGCGATCCAGGAACCACCCCTCTTCAACAACAAGCCCCTTCAAGCCCCCTCCTTCACCCTCTACTCCCCTTCCCCCTCTGCACCCAATGACAAAATCTCCGCCTGTCTCTACATCTCCAACACACTCCTTGAGAAAAACTCAGCCTCCCCCATCCCCTCCATAAGAGGCGATACAATCTCGGCCAACATTTTCTTCAGAACCTCCCCCTCATCCTTCACCACGCTCCACATAACGAACGTATACAACCGCCAACTCTCAAACACCTCCTACGACAGATGACATCTTCACCCTCCCACGACCCTCCATCGTCCCGAGATTTCAACATCCACGCCCACAAGACCCTCCGCTTTTCTCAGCTCGAACTTTCCTCTCCCAACCCTATTCTCCGCCGCCACCACTAACGCCTTTCCTCCTCATCAACAACCCAGGTACACCAGGATCTCACCTCCCACCACATCGCCACATCGACCTCGCCAACCCCAGAGCCAGCGCCTCATCCAGAAATGGCCTCTGCCGACACGGGCTCCGATCACAGAGCCCTGGCTATCTCCCTAGCCGTCCCCTCCTCCGACCTCACCCCCCTCACAACCCCCAACTGGTCCGCCACAGACTGGGGAGCTTTAGCCCCCTCTCTCAGAGAACTTCACATCCCCCCGCCCCCCACCACCAACATCGACCAATGGTTCGAAGCAGAACTCTCGAACCTCTCCAACCTCCTCTCATCCCACACCCCCTCCAAAACGATCTGCAAATGGTCAAAGCCTTGGTGGAACCCAAACCTCTCTCAACTTAACCATCTTCCACTCCGTCCCAACGCGCAGAAAGAAAGCTCTTCAGCCAAGGCAGCGAAAAACAATGCATTTCAACGCAATCAAACGAAATAAACAAAACCACTGAACAACTTCGTCCAACGCACAACCAAGGACGATGAAACTCAAAAAGTCCCACCACTGCGACAAGACCGATCCCCACCTCCCCAACTCCCCCACCCCCACGCCTCAACAAGAACTTATAACGCCTTTCTTCCCCGCCAAGACCCTCCTCCCCATCCGCCATAACGACGTCCCCATCATCACAACCGAGGAAATCCACACCGCCCTCCTCCACCAGCAACCTTTCCGCCCCAGCCCCGATGGCATCCCCACTCAGATGGAAAGCCGGGTCCATAAGCGCCAACCCCTCATCCTCTTCTCCTGAACCCTCCTCAAACACGGCTACCACCCTCACTTTAAATGCAAGAACGGCGCTATCCAAAAGCTCAACAAGCCTGACTACACCCTCCCTCCTCATATCAAGATCATCGTTCTTCTCCGCACCATCTCAAAGATCCTAGAGAAGATTGTAACCTCCGCCGCCTCAATCGCCAGGAACACTGGCCTAATACACCCCCATCAACGCGCTCAAGAGTCGGACTCTCCACCTCCGACGCTGCCACCACCCTCCTCCACGAGACACGCCAAATTAGCTGGCCTTAAAGTCTCCACCTCCTCCTCGATGTCAAGTGATTCACCACGCCCTAAACAAGCTCTCTGCCCTACCTCACGCCAGTGACATCGCCCCGCCTACATGGTGAACCTGATACTGTCCTTCCTCTCAGACCACATCACCCTCCTCTTCAAAGCGCTCCCCCAAGATCCCCACACCAGACAAGTCGGGTCCCCAGGGTCCCCCATCTCCTCCTCTTTCTTATCTACGCCAACTTCCTCCACCTCCACGACCTCTCCCAAGCATCACCCTCTCCCACGCGGACGACTTCGATCACAATCGTGATCCCAGTCCCACGAGGAGAACATAACCTCCTCACCTCCCACTACAACCGCCTCACCCACTTAGCCTCCCCAAAACATCAGCTTCAACGAAAGACTGAACTCATCCACTGGAGGACTCAGAGACAGGAGCCCCCTGCCACCTCACCATCACCCCAAGACCACACCTTCACGCCTCCCACAAGGTCAAATGGATTGGCTTCTACCACCCAAGCCTTCGACCCTAACACCCACTTCTGGCCACGCCCAAGCCTCTTTCGCCTCATCCAACGCTTCTCCTCACCGGCAAGGGCCTCTCCTCCGCGAACTGCCCACGCCCACCAAGAATCCGCCCACGCCATGCACGGGCCACCGCCTCCTCCTCCGCCTCAAAGCCCTCACAAAATTCTGAACTCGGTTTTACGCCACGTGACGCTTCAGGCCACCAACCTAAGAGTTTTCTACATCGGCGCTGCCTCGACCTATACCTCACCTTCCTAAAGTCCAAGTACGCCATCCGCATACTCTCAGCCTCTCCCCTCAACAACCCAGTCACAGGAAGATCCCCTCGGAACTTCCCAACCTCATCCACTACCCGATCCCACTCTCACGCCGCCCTCTTAAAAGGACGCCCCAACCACCCCCGCAGATGACTAACGCCAGAAAAGGCGCCGCCTCCCCATCGAAAAACTCGCCGCCCTCATACGCCCCCTCATCGAGGAGGGCCACCCAAAGGACAGACTAGCCATTAGAGCCAAGAAACTCCTAATCTCACACTGGGAGGCAGCCTACCCCCCACCCCCCTACTATAACTTCACTCCCACCCTGAAATTGCCTATCTTCACCTCCCTCCATAAATTCACCGCCTCCAGGATTCACCAAATCAGGACAGCCAAGAGCTACTGGCCAAGACAAATCCCTGATCAACATCGACTTCGACCATGCCCACGATGCGACAGGAGCCGAAACCACTTAACCACGCCTCTGCCCAGGAGAGATTCCTCTTCTTCCACCACATCACCTCACTACACGGGGACAGCCTCCCACTCACCCTAGCCCTCGCAAAGATATATTACCGCTACTGCGACCAACTACCCTACTCCACACCCGCCTCCCCACTGCTCTCAGGGTCGGACCTCTCCACCTCACCTCCCTCTCCCACCAACTAAACCTGCCCTAAGCACCCACACCACCAAAGCCCTAAAGATTAAAGAATGAGCCAAGCTCACAGGAACTCATGGAGAAGGTTAGCCACCGGCGGTCTCCTTTGTAACCATTCGCGTTTTCACTTCGTCTCTGCTCAACCGTCTCTCTCATTTGTCTTCCTTTTGTTTTTCCTTCCTTCTGTGCTTTTCTTCCGTGTTTTTAGGGGACGCCAGTTTGTACTACGATAGGGGTTAGGTCTTTTATGCCATAGTCTTCGACTGCACGCAACATTTGTACCTAGAAATGAAATGAAATGAGTTAAAAAAAAAAAAAAAAAAATACTGTACTTGTATGTACTTGCTGTATGTGGATACATCATCTTGCCTGCAGTCGACGTCAGGCAGCAATTAATCATGGGCGGGCCCTTCACTGCAGATATCAGGGGGTACTTCTGCTCTATTCTATTCTACTCCAGATCTGCTCTGTACCTGCCTGCGGGTAAAGAGGAAGTGAGGTAATATTGGGGATCATAATAATACTGTTACCATGTAGGGACGGACGGATTACTAGCTGTAGAGAAAGAAGTATCTGTAAGTATAATACCATGGGGTGGAAGAAGAAAAAATAAGAGTGCTAAGAGATGATAAAACATCTCGTGCATATTGCTGCAGCCAATAATTACTCAATCACTCACTCACTCGATCTCTCTCTCTCTCTCTCTCTATCCTCTACCTGCATATCTTCATTAGCTCTTTCTCCTCTCTCTCTCTCTCTCTCTCTCTCTCTCGTACTACATTCAATATTACATTATCTAGTATATACTGGTTACTAATCGTCCCAATAGTTGATTATTTTACATACATACAGCTTCTCTCACACTCACGCTCTCACTTCTCACCCATCCCATCCATCCATCCATCCATACACCTCCGTCCCGTCGCACAGCAACAACAACCCCCCATAATGACAACCCACCACCACCGTCCCTGCACCAAACCTCCCCGGCCCTCGTCACCCCCTCCTCCTCCTCTTCCTCCTCCTCCTCCTCCTCCGTCCCCATCTTCGTAGACCTGACCCTCCCCGACCTCCAAAACACCAACAGTACCACCACCACCTCCTCCACAATCAACAACGCCCCCGTCCTTCTCCCCCCCGATCTCGCCGAGGCCACAACAAGAACCTACACAGGCGCCAACCTCCTCTCAAAGACGACCCCCCAGAACTCGCGCACCCGCCGCCGACTGCGATTCGCGGCCGCCGCGCCCCCGCCACAGCTCTTTATCCAGCCGTCAAAGGTCTACTCGGCACAGGCGCAATGGCAGCAGGGCCAGCAGCAGGGCCAGCAGGGCCAGCAGGGCCAGCAGAGGCAGAAGCAGAAGCAGATCATGCCGGCGCCGACAAAGGCTGACCTGGCGAAGCCGTCGTCTGGTACTGCTACTGCTGGTGGTGGTGCTGCTGCTGCTACTGGGGGCGGAGGAGGTGGTGGTGGTGGTGGTGCGAGGAGGGATAATAAGCCAAAGCCGTATGTGTTGGAGCCGGCGCCGGCGGCGTTGCTGTATCCTGATAATCGTGAGTTGGCCCTGTGTGTGTGTGTTGAGAGGCGCGTTGTGGTTGGTTGGTTTATTTGGTTGGTTTGTGTGGTGTTGATGCTACTCGCTCACTTACTGGCACTATTATCATTGATACTACGCTACTATTTCAAACTACCTTTTTTACTACTCCGACTGCTACAGAAAAGAACTAACATCACCCCCCCCATTTCAATGCAGGATTCACCGACTTCTTCCCCTGGCGCGGAAACCATACGGAGGATATCGTCACCGACGCCCAAGCCCGCAATGGTCACTTTGACAAGCTCTTTCTCGGCAAAGGCAATGTGCGTCCCTTCCCCATACCCCCACTAACTAACCCACTGTAGAACGAACAAGCCTCCGCCCGCACAGCCCTCACCCCAATCTTCAAGCAAAAGTCCGGCCTCGCCACAATGTCCACCCTCTTCCTCACAGTCCTCGACAAACGGCAAAAATACGGCCGCATCACCACCGCCTGCACGTTCAAGCCCCCCCCGCGCGTGACGCTCCCCGACGCGCGCCGCGAGACGTGGCTCCGCGACCTCGCAAACCCGGCCGTGTCGCTGCGCAAGCTCTCGCGCACAATCCCGCACGGGCTCAAGGGCCCCGTCCTGCTCGACCAGTGCACGGCAAAGAGCATCCCCACTGCGCGCGCCGTCTGGTTCGCCAGGTGCGTCGGCGCAAACGAGCTCCGCGGCCTCAAGAGGAAGGGCGTGGGCTCGTTTGCCGTCGGAAGCGAGACAAAGTGGATCAAGGAGTGGACGACACAGGTGTTCAAGTTCTTGGAGAAGACGGTGGTGGGCTGTACGGCGGTATCGAATGGGTGGAAGGTAAAGATGTTGTACGCGTGGGTGCCCCCCCTCATAAATTGCTGTTTATTGCGGGTAATGGTGCTGACACTTCTGTTGGTAGGGTGCGGTTATCGGCGCATCTGTATTGGGAGAACTTACTGGACAAGACGCTGTTCTTGGAGTACTTCTTGACGTTTTTGGAGACGAGCTCGCTGGATATGCTGCCAATGGCGTTCATGTTGTTGAGTATCTACTGGGACGAGCTACTGCGCACTCGGCGACCCGGCCGCCGTCTTGCAGAAGCGTTATTGGGAAAGGCGGAGATGGTGAGTTTCGTCCAAACATCTTCCGGAACGCTATATTGACTTTTTCTAGATAATAGCGGCGGAGGAGAACGAAGTATATGCACCACTGATGCATAGGCTGAGCGTCATGTTAGCTGTAACCCACTCCCTCTCCTCCTCTCCCCTCCTCCCCCTCTCACCCCCCCTTGTAACAGCATACTGAGCACATTCTAGGACATCCTCGTGTCTCACCGCGAATCACTCGTCATCGCCAACTCATGGGACGGCTACAAGGACGTCCTCGCCCGCTCCGTCAATCGCAGAAACCCCACAATCCGCAGCTGTCTTGCAAATCTGACAGCACGGAACAACAACCTCCTCGCGCCCCTCGACCACAAGCACGACACCGTGCAGTCGCCCCAGCGGAAGCTCATCAACATCCTCGACGTCATCTCCATGCCCTACAACCTCGAGGAGCTCTGGTCAAACTGCCAAGAACTCGGAATGGACCCAAACGACCTGGTGCAGTGTCTCTGCGAGTGGGGGACCACCAGCCTCCGCGTCGGCGTGCACAGGGTCTACATCGTCGCCGCGCTCCTCCGCACCGCGCAGCGCGCCGGCACAATCGCCGTCCAGGAGCAGATCCACCTCTTCCTCGAGGGCTTTGGCGCCAAGGTGGCCGGCAGCAAGGAGGACGTCTATCTCCTCGTCAGCGAGCTCGTCCGCAGCAAGACGTTCGCCGTGGCCAGCTACATGAAGTGGCTAATTGCGCGCGGGTCCCTGTACGGCTTCGACACCATGCACCGGTCCAACCCGTGCCACGTGCGGCTGCTCGCCGAGATCCCCGTCTACATGTGTCCGAGCTCGCACAAGAACCTGCGCAAGATCCTCCTGTCGAACGCGGGCTACGACATTGCGTGGGAGGAGACCCGCGCCCTCGAGTACGCCAAGGCCGTTCTCGCGGCGAAGCTCGCGGGCGAGGCCTCGTCCGACACGCTGACGCCCGACGAGACCGACTTCTTCCGCGGGCTCTCGCGCACAGTTATGTGCGAGCTGGGCGTCTGGATCCGCGACAACGTTCGCACACACGTCGTCAAGGGGGCACCGGTGGGGCGGGACAACTGGCGCGACCTGAGCGTCGAGGTCGGCATCACGGCCGTCACGACGAACCAGTTTGTGCTGCTGAGGGGCCTGCTGGAGATGTTTCAGGACATGGCGGTGCTGGTGGAGGTGGTCAAGATGGTCAGCTCGTCCGACAGTAGCAACACGCTGAGCGAGGCCGCCGACACCGTCAGCTACAACATTGAGGCCTTCTCGGCCCTCGGCGCCGTCAACGAGTGTCTGCGGCTGCTGCATAACCGCTACAAGAAGCTGCTACTGCGGCGGAGGCTGGAGAAGTTCCTGGTGGTGTCGCTCGCGGACCTGGCGTCGTTCCCGGGGGCGAGCGAGGAGATTCGAAGGCAGCTCGAGGAGGATCTGGTCTCCCATGCGCAGCACTACCCGCGCGCGGGCATGGCGAATTCGCCCGTCTCCGACACGATGGCGGATATCTTTGACGGCGGGAACGAGGAGATTGATCGACTGCTGGCCTCGGGCGCTACCATCGATAACCACAACCTGTCGCGGCTGTTTGAGACGATTGTCTCCAAGGTTGAAACCACATTCGATGACGCCGGCGGTGCACCCGGGCAGGGCCAGCTCTCGTCCTCCGTGGCCTATCTGACCAAGCTCCGGCAGTTCGACACCAAGATCTTCGACGACCTCATGCGCAGCTGGGTCACCCGTCTCCTGCAGTCGTCCAGCCGCCCGCCGCTCCTGCAGACCATGTCCGTGCTCGTCTCCTCCTCCTGCCTCGAGCTCGAGGTCGTCGTCAGCGGAACTCTGGCCGTCACAAAGTCGACCGGCGAGCTGGCGGCGCAGACGCTCGATCTCCTCGTCACCGACCTCCCCGCGCTCACGCCGCAGGAGATGTACAGCCTCAACCGCAAGCGCAAGATCTTTGAGCTAAAGTCCACCGACCTGTTTGTGCGCCTCGTGCGCCGCTCAATCTCCCTGTGCGCCGAGCACCCGACGACGCCGCCGCGCCTGCGCGGCCTGATCCTCTCGCGCAGCGTGCTCCGCCTGCTCCGCCGCCTGGCCACGGCGCGCCCCGCGTCTCTCATTGACGAGATTGTCGAGCCGCTCACGCGCACGGGGAGCGCCGCGGTCCTGCAGTGGCTCCGTGTCCTCATCGATCACCTCCTCGACGACCACGAGTCCAGCGATACCACAGACCTCGACCCGGAGGTCCAGGTCGCGCAGCTAATCCAATACGCAAACGACTTCTCCATCGGACTATGCCAGCTCAAGATGCGCATCATCTTTGACGCCTCGCCCAAGGCCAGCCCCCTCCAGCAGCAGCAACAGCAGCCGGAGGAAAACCCGCTCACGAAGCCCTTCTTCCAGGGCATCGCAGCAACGTTCAAGGACCGCGTCAACATCTGGACCGACCTCGTCTCGGTGCTCAACCAGGAGTGCGCCGCGCAGATCCGCCACTACGCCGAGGAGCTGGTGCTGCGCGCGTCGTCGTTCCCGCCCGTGCGCCTGTGTCTGGGCCCGCTGGAGCCGTCGCTGCCGGAGGGCGGGGAGGCGCTGGCCCGCGCCCTCCTGGCCGTCATCGAGGCGACGGCCTACAGCATTCCGAGCCAGGGCGTCCCGGGCGTGGCGGCGGCCCTGGTGGAAAAGTTGAATATGATTGTGGGTAGCCTGGAGGAGGAGGAGGAGGGTGATGCGGGTGGCGGCGGTGGTGGCGGCGCGGGAGGAGGGCCCGGGGGGGGCGCGGCGGGGACGGCTAGGGCTGAGAGTCGGTGCTGGCTGCTGCTGTTTTTGAGGGTTGTGGTGCTGCATCGAGCGGCGTTTCTGAACTCGAGGAGCGGCGTGTCGGAGCATGGGAGGATGGTGGTTGGGTTGTGTACGTTGCTGCAGGTGCGTATCTTTCTGTCTTTCTGTTCTTGTGTGGGCGGGTGTGCGGGTAGGCTAACGGTGCTCCGACGATAGCACGAGTTTGTACAGAAGGATGAGGACCTGTTTGATTTTGTCTTTGACATCACCAGCAGCTTCATTGACGGTTCGTTCCCTTCCCTCCTCTCTCCCTCTACATACTAACACAGCAGCCCACAGAACTCCCCGACGAAACACGCCAC
Organism: Morchella sp. 2018-W16; assembly: GCA_024713755.1. Lineage (NCBI taxonomy): Eukaryota > Fungi > Ascomycota > Pezizomycetes > Pezizales > Morchellaceae > Morchella > Morchella sp. 2018-W16. The sequence continues at coordinate 414,331 of JAMGYY010000014.1, read as the reverse complement.
CACATCCGGCGCTTCGTGCGCGGCAAGAAGCCAACCCCGCGGATGTCGTACCTCATTGGCAGCGGCGACGGCGGCGGCGGCGAGTGGCTGAAGGCGTACCAGCGCGGCAAGATGATCGATTACCCCGTCAAGCCGTGGGAGAAGCTGGCGGAGCCGTCGCCCGTCATGGCTGAGAACGATACGAGTGTTAGTCTCACGCTGTTTGTCACTAGGAGGGCGAGGTGCTGCGTGTAGGTTTGGGTGTTGGGTTTTTGGAGGGGGGGGGGTTGTATCATATTGGTTGGTTGGACATTGTTTTGTTTTATGTAGAGATTAGGTTTAATGTTTCGTTTCTTTCTTTCGTTTCTTCTTTTCTTTTCTGTTTTGGTTTGGTTCCAATGGACACTCACTGACTACTGACTTTTCCTTCCCTTTCCTTTCCTTTCCTTTCTCTTTCTGGTTCTGTTTCTGTTAGGGGAGCGTGCGCGCGGGAATGCAAAAGCAAAAGCCAAATATCGAACTCAAGAGCGGGTTTTCCTTTTTCTTTCCTTTTCTTTCTTTCTTTTCCTGTGGAGTGGAGTGGAGTGGAGTGGAGTGGAGTGGTGGCGGTCATGGGGCGTCACTCGGCCTCGTCATGTAACTACACAACTACAGGTACATAAGTATGTAGCTAGCTAGCTAACTAAGTGGTTGGGCATGTATGTATGTATATATGTAGAGCCAGAATCGCGGGGGGTGTGCAGTATAGTTATAGTATCGAGGAGCCTCTCTTACTCTGTAGTGTCGATATGGTGAGTAGTCGTGGGCTCACGGTCGTGTGTATATACATACATGCATAGTAGAAATCCGGAATAGCGGGGATGGCCAAGTAGGCACATGTCAGTAGTTGTCCAGCTGCATTGAGTTAATTGGCTAGTCCACAGCCCAAAAGCCCGCGCATCCCGCTTGTGGTCGTCCCGATCATTACCACGCACGCACCTGCCACAGCAACGGCAACGGCAACCTCCGTCGCGCGACGTCCGACACCGCAATATCTGTATCAGAGCGCACTCCAACCTCAATGGCGGCAGAAACAGACTACGCAGCCCTCCTGGAGACTCTGCAGAGGATCCAGAAACACGACTTTACGATCCTCAGGCTCCGTGCCAGTGTGTCCCCGACCGCCGCGCCGCCCGACGCCAGCGACATCACGCAGAACAGCGATGCCTCGGCGGCGTGGGATATCAGTACGCCTAGTGCCCTGCAGGCGGACCTGAGCCACTATAAGGTGTGCTCTCCTTCCTCCTCCTCCCCTCCCCATTCCCCCATCCCCCCATCCCCCCATCCCCCATCCCCCATCCCCTCCCCCTCCCCTCCCCTCCCACCCAGGAACCCCAAAACTAACCCACGGCCGCAGGAACTCTTCTCAAAGCTACGTTTCAGCTACCTCGAGCAAGTGACGAAAGAAAAGTTCCTGCGCACCATCACCGAGGACCCACCGCAGATCATCGAGCCAGGCGAGAACGACGCGCTCGAGGCACACCTCGCAGCCGAGAAAGCAACGCTCAAGGCCTCGAAAGCGTCCGTCGACGCCACGCTCGCCGAGCTCGAGGCGCTCTCGCAGCGGCTGACAGCAACGTACAGCCAGCTGTCCGCGTGGGTGGCCGCGGCGGGCGCGCTGCCAGCCGAGACGGCGGCGCTGGAGGCGCGCGTCGAGGCGCTCGAGGGCGCGCGCCAGATGCCGCTTGAGGAGGCTGTGGCGCTGCTGGGCGAGCGGGAGGCGGAGGTGGCTAGGCTTGAGGGGGAGCTTGAGGTTGTTGAGAGGGAGTTGCCGAGGAGGAGGAGGGTCTTGGAGGGGCTGCAGGGAGAGATTGGGCCGCTGGAGATGGATAAGGAGGGGTTGGAGAGGTTTGCGAGTGAGGCGGTGAGGATGAGGGATAGTGCTAGGGCTGAGGGGAGGGTCGAGAGGGAGACGATGGGCAGGTGGTATCGTAGTGTTGTGGAGGGGTTGGAGGCGCTGGTGCCGAAGTAGGGGGTGCTGGGTGGTGGCACTGTTCTGTGGTTTCTTTTTTTCCCTTTTTTTTGTGTGTAGGTCTAATTTGTGGTAATAGATATCATTGACAAGCCAGAGGCTTCTCTCCTTTTCTCTGTTCTTTTTTAGGGTCTTTTTTGAGTAGATGTAGTGGATTTTCGGTTAGCACTATCTAAAAAGATCAAGTGCTGCACCGCTAGTTTAATCCATAACGTGGGGATCTGGGTCTCTTCCCCCCATGATCCCGCTCCTGGCACACTCTCTACACTTCAGCTGCTCAAGGGGATGTTTAGGGACGGCAAGGTCGTGTGGAGTCTATAAAGATAACAGCGCATTCATGATGCAGTAAGAGAGGGTTTTGTAGACTTGGGCTTGTCTTGGGTAAGCCCTCTTCTCGAGAGACACACTAGCTCACAAAATAATATGGCAATTCTTGTTGGGGGGTGGAATGGGGGAGGCAGTCAAGACACTACTACTAGCTAGCCGCCCACGCCACAACCTGTAGCGTAGATCTTTAATTCTGCCCCGTGGGGCAGTGTGATAGACGCCTCCGGGAGATACGGCCGGCCTATCCTACTAAATAACACCACCATGGAGACACGTGAGCCCGCCCAACGTCCCCCCCGACTCTTTTGCTTGTGGACACTGCGCAGAGCGGCAAGGGGGGTGTTATGGACTGCGTGCCTGGTTTCTTTTGGGGATGGGCGGGTCCTTCATGGGCCTATGCTCTACCCGCTGTTCTCTTTCCTTAGCGATTTGCTAGGTGGTTTAGTGGCGGGGTAGTTCGGTATTTATGCTACAGTTCTCAGAGGATATGGTTGTTGGTCGAAGGGCGTTGGTGTTGGTGTGGTTCGCAAACTTTAGGTCATGGCCTGTCACTCGGTGCCGAGGGGTTGGGTTAGGGGTGGTTTTATGCTACACAGGGTAGCCACTGAACCAGCCATTTCTGGGGAGCTCCGTGGTTGGAATAGGTTTCTACAGCCAGCCCTGATTGGTGGTCCCAAGGGGTGGTTAGCCCAAAGTCTACAGGATACTTAGTACCAGCTTAACAACCAGCTACGATATTAATATCTGTATGTATTTACGCGTATTAGGTGCTACATTGGCTTGCGGTGTGTATATCTATACAAGTAGAAAAAACATTTTTCCCAAGTATCCACATTAATCCTTCGACCAGACAGCTTTCACCTTTACCTCCCCTTCCTCAATCACCTTGCCTCGATCCCATTCCCTTACGCCATCTTTTGACCATTTTATATTCGCCGTATTCTTTGTATCGTTGCTCTCCCACGCCTTGATGAACTCTTCCCCGAAGCCTTCGGTCCTCAATCTTTCCGCCCCCAAGGCTTTCCACTTCTGCCGATCCCTATATGCCTCGAGGGCATCGTCCCAATCATCGCCATCAGCAATATCTGGCTCCATGTCCATAGATGGATCATAGTTTTCGCTGAACCGCGCATCCATAGCAGAGGCGCCCGACAGGGTGCCCCGTCCCCGGACGCGCGTAGCCGGAGGAGGCGCAGGACCAATGATTTCATCTAAGGGGTCTGTGGAGGCGCGAGAGGATTGTTCGGGCTCCTCGACCATCTCCATTTCCTTCCTTCGTTTACGACGGCGCTCGTGGTCGGCATCAGACTCGTCAGGACGACGGCGTGGCGAACGGAGGCGAGACGAGTGCGATTTTGAGGTTGTTTCCAAAGAGCGGTCCCTCTTATCGGGTCTGTGGGAGCTGGACGCGGACTTGGGCTTGGGCTTGTTGGCGTCCCTCTCGCGGGAACGGGAACAGGAGCGGGAATGGCGGGAATGGCGGGAACTGTCCTTGTCCTTTGAGCTGTGGTGGCGAGAATGATGCCTGTGGCTTTCCCTTCGGTCGTCGGATCGGTGTTCTCGAGATCTGTCCCGGTTATGTTCTTTGGATCTCTTACGTTCCCGTGACCTGCTCTCTCTTCTGTATCGTCCCTTGCCCTTCTCTAAGCTCGGACTGCGACTCCTTCTATCCACAGATCTACTTCTATGTCTCTTGCTGCGCCCATCCTCTTTGCCTTCCCTACTTCTGGAACGCCGCATTCGCCTATCACTATCCTTGCCTCGATCTAGGCCGTTCCGCGCGCCGTTTCTTACAGATAGCAAACTGCGCTTTGCTCCGACTGTATAAATCTGCCTGTCTGGCCTCTGTGCTGCTCTGGATTTCTCGGGAACTCCATCCGCTTCACCTCGACGCTTGGCTCTTTCCTTCAAGTGCAACTGACGCAATCGCTCTTTTGATTCCTCTGCCTCCTTTGCAAGTAGGGCTGCATTGTGATTGTCGGCCTCGCGAACAATGTTCCGGAGAAAACGCGTATTTGGTTTCGGGGCGTTTGTCGCGGACCTACATCGTTAGACTTATGCGGTGGGCTGCTGTGAGGTGAGGCCTTGGAGCTAACCTTTTCGGTAGGAATGCTTGTAGTCCAAGTGCTGAATATTTGATGTTGTTCTTCTCACTTGCTTCCTTGGAGAGAAGAGAAGCGACAAAATCGTCGGAGAGCTCGTCGGTATTTTTAGCCATTGTCGCGTGAATGACCAAAAAGTGAGGTAGGTTGTGTTGGACGAGGAATGTATGTACCTAACTTACTTACTTTACACTTACAGAGTTGAGTGGGGCTCAGGCTGGTAACCTGGGGCTTACACGGTTACTTGCATATCACGTGATATGTCAACTTGGGGGGGGGGGGGGTGAGAACTTAGGGGAAAGATATATCTATCTATTGGAATTTACTGATTGCCGGGGTATAGTAACTACATTGAGCTAAAATATAACAGTCACGCCTCAGACCTAAAAATCTTTATGCCCTCTTCTTTGGCTTGTTGACGGAAGACTGAGGGGTAAATCCCCATCCAATCAAGTACAAAGTTCGTGTCAGAAGAAGGAGTAACTAGTTGGGATCAGCACACACGGGGCATCGATGAAACTATGGGGGGAATTTTTTTTTTTTGACGTGACATACTGTAAATCCAACATTTCCACCTGTCAGTGCGTTCCACCGAGTAGGATTAAAGAAGAGCTCTGTTCCCAAGGCGGACCAGGTGAAATAGCTATCACACTTTGAGTAAGCCGAAATTCTTGCACAGATAATGCTTCCTCACAGATGACCAATATCTCCAAGTAATAATGCAATGATGAAGTTCCTGACCACAGTTTTCTCACTTGTTGTCCTGAGAACAGCTAAGGAGCACATGCAAAGCAAGAGGTAGCAGTTTGCTAGCTGCAGGACACTTCCTCGGACATTATCTGATATGTCTCTGTGCTGGATAAGAGGTACCGTTGGGACTTGCTCATCCAGGAACCTCTCCTGAGAGAGGTATGGATACAAGAAGCCAGATAACCTAATTCAATGAAAACGTCAGAATTGTAATAATATATCTATAGTGATATCTCATGACTGAGGAATATATGCATTATATATTACGTAGATAACGGTTCCACCGTCGCGAAAACGAAATGGAAGAATGGTGGTAAGGTATACGGCGGATGCATATTTTGGTGGACGTCCTCGACAATTTTACTAGGTATCACTATATGTAGGTGGTTGTAGAAGGCGCGCCTGTGCCTAACGACTGCGCGCTTGTTGTTGCTGCTGCTGCTGCTGCTGCTGCTGCTGCTGATACCAGTATATCGTATTCGCGTATTCTGCACAGCACAGGACAGGACAGGAGCCCAAGTGTTGGTCTATGGCCAGGCTACAGTTGGTGTGTGCTTTTATATGCTGCAAAGTACTCTACTCAATACCCACAAGTGATGTTCCAGATAAGAATTGAGACAGTACACGTCTGCTGTGGGTTTTTCTCTGCGTAACGTATTCTGTAGGAACAAGGAAATAATGCATTTGTCTTCTCGGATTCTCTCACCGCCATAGGCTACTTTTTTCTTTTTCCTTTTGTTTGCTTGCTGGTGTTGACCGATTATGTAACAGGCTGGGGTACACACAACCGCTCCCTTCCTCTCTGCGGCTTATTGTCTGTCGCTACCAGTGGACTCTCTGGCCCAGGTAACAGGACAAGCACCTCCACCCTTCCCTCTGTCTTCTTGCCTTGTCACGCTTTCCCTCACCCACCACCACCACCCCCCCCACTACCAACCACACCATTACTACCACTTTTTTTGACTTCATTCTCCCACTTGCGTCTACGGTTTGCCAATATTCAATTACTGTAACCCCAGCTTTGTAGCTGCGTTTTCAACACCACAATGGACATGTCCAGCCATCTTTTGGCTGCTCTCAACTTGCCCCCAATCCGCGACGTTCCTCCCTACCCTCCCGGGTCCGACTCGCAGCCGAGAGATCGTCCGGCGCCGCTCGAACCATCCACGAGTCAAGATGCGTACAGCTCTCCGCAATACCAGCAGGGTCGGCGAGAACCGAATCAGCAACAGCAACAACAGTCACAGACATCTCAGCAGCAGCAGCAGCAACAGCAGCAGCAGCATCAACATCAACAGCAGCAACAGCAGCATAATAATACACAACAACAGCAACAGCCTTCCCCGACAGACGTGCCGAAAGAACCTTCACAACGTCAAGATGCGCAGGATGGGCTCGAGGAATCTACAACTTTAACAGCGCGAATGAAACCTCAGCCTGCACCCATGGCACCATCAATGGACATCGACACAGTAAAGAGCGAGAAAGAGAATGCTGCGGCGGCGGAGAACCGCCAAGACCAGAATGCAACTCCATCAGGAAGCCGGTCGTATCCTGCGCTTCTACCATCCGGAATGGCGACAACCGAGGGTCAGTCGTCCAAAGGAGCAACAACACCTAATAGACCCACGTCTTCATCGGTCGGAGGGAAAAGTTCGAATCGAAGGGCAAGAAGGAAATGGACGGAGGAGGAAACTAATGATTTGATTAAAGGATGTCATCTTGTAAGCCTTTTCTTTTCTTTTCTTCCCTTTTCTTTCGCGCGTAATTTTGGTGTGGTAACATGGACACTGATGTCTTGGTTTCTTCCTAGCATGGTGTTGGTAATTGGAAAAAAGTTCTTGATGATGCTCAGTTTCACTTTAACGGCCGTTCTTCTGTAGACTTGAAAGACAGGTTCGGTCCCTTGGATATCATTCTACGTTACCCTGCCTGAAATACTAATCTGGTGGGTTAGGTTTCGCACGTGTTTCCCAAAAGAATATAAAAAAGCGAATGCACGAGGGTCAGGAGAAGAGTCTGATACAGGTTCACAGTCACGGCCTGCTGCTGCTCAGGTTGAACCAGTAGTAGTTTCTCCGGTGGCGCCCAGAACGCCAAAGGCACCTGACAGTGACAAAGGGAAAAGGAAAGCTACAAGGACAGAGCTTCATCATGCCCAGGTCCTAGAGAAACTTGGAATCCCAAAGAGCTTTCCAAAGGTACAGCGTCGTGAAAGGAGAGAATTTACGCAGGAGGAAGATGACCGTCTTCTCCAAGGGTTCCAAATTGTAAGCCTTTTCGTGATGCTTTGAAGGGTTAGGGGTACTAACAACGAATAGCACGGAGCTTCTTGGTCAAAGATACAGAATGACCCCCAATTAAACCTAAATCACCGTCGGGGCACAGATCTTCGTGACCGGTACGGGTCCCATATCTCTATTTATCAACTTCATCAGCTAATATACCTAGATTCCGCAATGCGTTTCCGGAAAGATACGAATCTGCGGGCTTCAAAGCTCGCCCTCGCCAGAGACCCAAGCCGCCTCGTTCTTCCGGAGAAACCAAGGAAGGTGATGAGGAGGAATCAAGTCAGGATGGCTCCTCCAAGGGAAACATCAACGTTAATAACCCCAATGCTCATACCAATGCCAATACTAGCAATCATAACAACTCCACGGACCTGCTCATGCAGAGTCTTCTAGCCAGTTGGGGCAACGGTCAGGATACTGTTATGCCTACATCGGATCAGTCACCTGCGCCTGGTTCGTTGGCGTTGGATCCAGCACTTAATGAAGGATTCGCAGGTGCCTCCCTCGAACAGATTACGGACGACTTTTTGGCGGTTGCCCAAGGTGGGCCAAAGGAAGGTAGTCAGAACCCTGAACCTGAGGGGCCACATGATAATATGGTGAGGTGGGAGGATATGGCTACGCATCAAATTTTCGAGCTTGATCCCTCTATCGCATCTACACAAGGGCCCGCGCCAGTGGCACCAGTGGCACCGGTTGCTCCAGTTGCTCCAGTTGCCCCGGTCGCTCCAGTCCCCCAAGTTGCCTTGGTCGCCCCTGTCGCCCCTGTCGCTCCCGTCGCTCCCGTCGCCCCGGTTGCCCCTGTGGCTCCGGTTGCTCCCGTTGCTCCCGTTGCTCCCGTTGCCCCAGTGGCTCCAGTGGAAACCATCACCTCAACAGTCCATGAAGAGAAGAATCATTCTCCCGTTCATGATACTACTCCAAACTCTGAGGGCATGGGAAGAAAAAGATCACCGGAAGAGGGGCCTTCATCAATGGACACCGGTGCTAATGCAAAGAAACGTCGCACTGGAGATGACCCCGTGTCTGGCGCTGAGTAGCAGGGCGTCTCAGTATTGGCTAGACTGTGTGGTGCAGGGTTTGCATATGGATGTAATATTATTTTTACCATATTTTCTTCCCCCCCCCTTTACTTTGAGCTATGACTGTTTCTAGCTTTCTCCCTCTTGGTTTCATCTTTGGATTGGTTCAGGCCTGTGGTCAGTGGTTTTCTGTCTCTGGTATTCATCAACTTTCGCTTTTTGTTATTGAGATACTTTCTTTATATTTTTGTGGTGGGTTGGAGAGGCGAACTGGAATTGTTGTTTTGTTTTCTTTCATTTTTTCTTGCTTCCTCTATACTCTCATGTTCTGCTCTTTACCCCTATCAAGTATTAGGTACATAGGTACCCCAAAGGGTGGTTCGACGGTGTGTCATATTGAGTGATATCTACCATTATAAATTGGAGGTTAGGGTTCTAATTATTGACCTGCTGAAAAGGTTAGGGTTCCGAGATGAGTAGATCAAGGGGTTAGGGGAGTTCAATTCAGTATGCTTGTTTGCGACAAATGTCCGTGCGTTCCGTCCGTTTATTTGATTGAGGCTCTGCTACCAACAAATCATTCCGGGTTAGAGTAGCGGGGTAGATTAGCATGCATGACAAAAAATGATATAACAACCAACCTTCGCGTCTCCCCGTGCATAAACTCGACCATTTACGAATTTACTTCAAAGTGTGTATTGTACGATGACACGAGCATCTGATAAACCTCATTATGCCTCGATACCTGGTGAAGATGAATTAGTTCTTGTTACATCCGTACTCGGTGCTAGTGCGAGCTGGCTCGCACACGCATTCCTAAAGGAAGCTCTTACAGCGGATGAGAGGGCAGTTGTGTTCGTGAGCTTTACAAGAGACCTAGGTTTTCATGGTGAATGTCTCAGGAAGCTAGTGCGTGGTTCCTCTATGTCTCTAATAGCGTGCTTACACTTAAGGCACAGGGGGTTGACCTCACTGCATACGGCGCAAAAAGCCGTTTCGTATTCGTCGACGGGCTCTCCAAGTTATTTTCCCCGCCTACACCTGGCCCTGATAATTCTGCCACTGGGGCTTTATCCGCTACAGGCGGGATAAAAGGGATCGTGGGTGGTATCTTACGGGCAGTTAAGCGTCTTACGACAGGCGGCGGGAAGCCGCTACTGATACTGGAGAATCCGGATTTTTTACTGGCTGCACTAGAGAGCGTGGGTGTGGTTGAAATGGGAGATATGGTTATGGAACTACGAGAGGTTTGTGATCTACTTGATGTTGCTGTTGTTCTAGAAGTATTGGTGAGTTCTGGGGAGGAAGCTTTGCCTGAGTGAGCAAACCAGTTCGTTTTGGCTAGGCCTTCCTTGAGATCCGGGCTTTGAGTGAACAAAGGAATTATCACTCACAAGAACTATCAGAAGAATACTCCTCAGAGCTTACATATATTTTAAGGCGGCAATACTTTCGTTGATCGAATGATGATTACTGACATTCATAGGTATCATACGGAGTGATAATCATGGTTAATGCTGATTCCGCGTTCCTTCAAGAGCCAAGAACAAGGCTGGAAATCGATCATGCAGCATTTGTGATTAGTCTGTCACATACTGCAGCGTGGACAGTAGGATTACGTTTACTGGACACAGGAATCGCAAGGGATGTTAGTGGTGTCATTCGGGTCACTCGAGGGGCAGGGGGTGCTGGCGCAGAAGAGAAGGAGGTGCTGTATTATGTGGGGGATGGAACAGTAGAAGTTTTCGATCGAGGTCAGGTTAGAGGATGATTCGGATGCCAACTAATAAAATGACAGCATTTCATTTACACGGTGCATCAAACTATGATGATCTATTATCGCTATAATCACTGAGTCTACCAGGGTTATGGCACAGAGAGATCGGGGTTTATCTTTCAGTAAACGAGAATAGTAAATTTGATGATATTTGATAAAAAGAGGCCCAAGTTCCTACTTTACCTCAATAAGGTATTTGAATACATGCGAATAATCACAGACTTTTCTCGTGGTGATTGCTATACACATGTACAGAGACAGTGTTAGGCCTTAGATCTGCACACCCTTCCCAGCCAATCCCATCGCTATCTCCTGCATGGTGGGTTGTTTCAACTCCACCGGTGGCTTGGCAAATCAGATAGTTCACTTCTAATACAGTCAGATACTTTCTTTTAGAGACTAAAGACTAAAATATTACACTGCTATATAGCGCGAGAAGATAGAGCGGGGAGATCACTCTTATAGTTAATAGTGAGTCGTAATTAAATGTATAAGGCTACTTTAGTCGATTAATTGATCAAGTACATGAGATGCATAAAGCTAGTCCCATGTGGTAAATACATGTAAGAAGTACATGTACATACAAAAAGCTAATGCCCCTGTAGTCGCATTTCTACCAAAGGTTTGACTTCTAATGTGAATCCTATATCCATTCTCAGGCTTCTTTAAGAAAATTTATCTAAACGGGTTCCAGCCATATCCATCACTCGGAAGCCCAGTACAACCTCTTGAGCACTTACTAATCTAATGTCGACAGGGACTATCAGCTTTATATATAAGTGTGATGGCAACCTCGCCCGGGGTATTTGTCTCAAGAGCGGACTTTCTCGAAAGGTGTCCTGAATTAAAATATAGGATTAGCTTCTTATAAATTATTACTACCCTAGCTATTTTAAAGCCGGTCATAGAGTATCACTCGATACAGGCCGCTTTTCTTTGGGGTTGTTGTTATGTCAGCTTTTCTCTTTTATATCATTTCAAGGTTAGAGATAATCAATGGGATGTGAGGGCTCGATCTTAGTCGAATGACCGAAAGAGATCTCGATTCTTTGAGACATTATGATCACAAGAGCTTCGACTTCAGCTTCCATTCATCCTTAATTGCGTAGCCAATACGGGCGGAGTAATTGATATATAGGGATACTATAGCTACATGTAGTGAACCTCAGAATGCGAGTGGCGTTTTGGTACGTTTGAACATACTACTAGAGAGCCGAACACTCTACCCTTCCTTCCCATGGTAATCTGCCAAACGATAAATACTTACTTAGTTTACGAAGCTATTATTGTACGCACAGACACTGACTTCGACCGATTCCACCTTCGCATGGTGGGAATGGGAAGAACGGGTGTTTGGGCTTGGTTTATATTGTTATCTGGGCAATCGTTTCGTTGTTGTTGTCATGCAGTCTGGCAGATGTCGCTGAACTACTTGTACTTTTGTTTCTGAGGGCACTTGTTCTTATTAAAAACTGTACTATATAGAGAGAGCTTCCCTCCCTTTCCTTTGTCTAAAACCATCAGTTCGATAACGCACTGCAATTCACATTGTCGGCTCACTCACGAAGACTTGCTTCCGCTAAAATATATTAATGTCCTTAGTTTCTAATAATCGTAGACAACTATTCTAAACCCCAGTAGTATATTTTCCTAGGTTGGGTGTGAGTGGGCCGGCTCTCCAGTCGGCGAGAATCTCCCTCAAAGAGATGTTTGGGTATATAACGCGTGGAGCCATACTAAAACGGACTGTGGCATCTTCTAGTATAGTATAGCAATACTTATGCATATCCCTCTCTACATGCGCTATTAGCCCCTGTGCTTCGCGGCGACTGTCTTTTGTGTACGCGGGACCTAATCATTTATCTTTACCCTGGCTCTGCGAGCATACAAACATGATAATTTAAAGGATGAATATGAGCCTTGAGGCTAGCTGGCCTAGATTTACGCAGTCCTCAACATCCATGACTTCAATAGCTACAAAGGTCGTTGTAATGTTCCTGGTTCACATTGATTTATCATTAAGGAGAAAGAATTTTTCTTTAAATATTCTTAGACTATGGAGTAAATGGGGCATGCGGATCGGTGATGGAGTGTGGCTAAGTGAAGGTGGCGGGATTCAGTTCTCGGTTGGGGTATTCCATTAGGTCCTTAGGGATCAAACCCTCCAGGTGAAGCTTAGATTGTGTGCCGCCATAGCCTTCGGGCTCGATGCGAGTATGAAGTAAACAAACAAAAAAAAGACTATGGAGTAATTACTGATGACTAAAGCATTTTTGACTCCTAAATCATGATATATCACTCGGTTATCGGGTGGCGGGTGGCGGTGGCTTAGAGGGACATTTTCTGCGCGCCTCTGATACATATCATGAACAAAGAAACCTTTGAAGTAACCCGCCCGCATGAAATAATAACCGAGGTGGAGGAAGAAAGCGTGGCTGAACATTACTTGACACTAAATAATGTTGCCAATATATTAGATTTTAGTTGTACGGTAGATTGCTTGACATTGAGTTAGTGTTCATGCTCATGATCTGAGCAGAGTGAAACCTTTATATGTTAATCAGCCCGCACAATACGTCTGATCACCGGGATGGATGAAATTACTTGCTTCACAACTGGGTGGTCATGGGGGGGGGGGGGTTGATTGCTGAAAGAGTATTCATTACAGGCCTATTTTGTATTCCCTAATCACGAATATAACTGTTGATTTGAGACGGACTAAGATTTCACGAGATCGTCAATAAGAGCCCCATAGGCTAGGAAAGAGCCCGTAGATTTAAGGAGAAAGAGAAATATCACAAAAACACCGGATATCCCAAAGAAACGGCCAAACACCAGGTTTGTCAACTTTTATTTTATTTGACACCCGAGAGAGCAAAAAGAAACCCACCCCAACAGCCCCAGCCACTTAGATGGTGGTCTCGTAGGCAACCGGGACAACGGTCTCGGGGATGTTGCCCTTGGCGGAGACGGTGCGCTCCTCACGGGGCTGGACGGGCTGCCTCTTCAAGTGGATGTGGGTACCCTGTTCCCTGGCCTGGCGCTTCTTCTCGGCGTTGGCCTTGACACGGCTGACGAACTCGGTTCTGCACTTGGAGTGGTTGACGTGCTCGATGCGAACGTTGACACGCTTCTCGATGTAGCGGTTTCCGACCTTCTTGTAGATAATGACACCGAGGGCGGACTTGGTGACGTTGTAGACAACACCAGTCTTTCCGTGGTAAACCTTGTGGGGCATACTGTGGTCGAGGAGATCAAGTCAGCGGTACTGTTCATCCAATGGGGATGAACATCCTGAGCGCAAGATCTCCGGATGTTTTTGCGAACGTTACAGTTCGCGGAATGTTTAGACTGACCCCTTCTGGACGGCACCGTTTGCCTTGATGTCGACGATATCACCAACTCTATAATTTTAATTAGGAGCTGATGTTTCACTAGTGCGGGGAAATCCTGACGAACCTGTAGACCTTAAGGTAGGTAGACAGAGCGATCATACCCTTCTGGCGGAAGGGGCGAGAGAAGGCATATCTAGTACCAGAACGAATACCACCGGAGTGACCCCTAGAAAACGAAGTCAAAATTATTGAAATTTGCAGCTTTATACGGCACCATCTGATCGGGCAGCAGGACACTTACATTTTTGCTTATATTGGTGTTGTTGGAGGGTTTGTTGTTGGGCGTTTATCGTGTAAGTTTTTTTGACAGGTTCAATTGTCGATGATATTGCCCTTACAGCTTGGAAATGTTCTGCTGTGTGGGATTGGATTAGGTTGTGACTGCTTTTGTTATCGCCCGGGTAACTGGCCAATGGAGGAAGCTACCAGAAGGTAATGATAGAAAACCCGGTTTTTGAAATATTGAATAGAGGAATACATACACCCTTAGAGCCCCTACCCAAATCATGGCCGACTTTAGAGAATAGGCTTTTGAGTAATTGCGCGCGGATGAGGTCACGCTTCAGTGCGGCTTCACACCTTAACTCTCATTGAATGACTAAGCAATATATTATTTTGGTTACCCGGCACGGTACTAGAGGGTCCCAAGCCCTTTGGAAAAAAACAGTCACACACTGATCTCAGCGCACCATCAACGAACATTTCGAAGTTAAAGTCCTGAATAGTGACTTTCATCAAACAAGTGACAGTTATTCGTACCAATTCAGCAACCCTAACGATACAGAATGGCCCCTCGCTCGTACTCTAAAACCTACAATAAGTCCCCCCTAGCTAATAACGAAATGCTGTAAAAAAATAATCTAACATAAAACTATACAGGTCCCGCGTCGTCCTTTCGAGTCTGCGCGTCTGTGAGTACCACTGAGATTTGAGCGTGCTCATTCTCATGTCTCAAATATCCAATTTTTCGGCAGATCGAACTAACAAAGTTTGTCCCAACTAGCGATGCTGAATTGAAGACTGTCGGTGAATATGGTCTCCGCAACAAGAGGGAGGTCTGGAGGGTCCAGCTTACCCTCTCCAAGATCCGGTATGGCTTTCTGGAAGGATAATACGGGGGAGAGATTTTGGTTGCTGATGGATATTGAACAGTCGTGCTGCCCGTCAGCTTTTGACACTTGACGAGAAGGACCCTAAGCGTCTCTTCGAGGGTAACGCCTTGATTCGCCGTCTTGTCCGTGTTGGTGTCTTGGACGACTCCCGCATGAAGCTCGATTACGTCTTGGCTCTCCGCGTCGAGGATTTCTTGGAACGTCGTCTTCAGGTACTCTCCCAACAATTTCTACCGGAGGCCCTGGCTACTTGCTAACCTTTCCCTTGAATAATAGACCCAGGTCTACAAGCTCGGGCTTGCCAAATCCATCCACCACGCCCGTGTCCTCATCCGCCAGCGCCACATCCGTGTTGGAAAGCAGATCGTCAATGTCCCTTCCTTCATCGTTCGTCTCGACTCCCAGAAGCACATCGACTTCGCTCTCCTTTCACCTTTGGGTGGCGGACGTCCCGGACGCACCAGGAGAAAGAAGGCTAAGGCTGCTGAGTCCAAGGGTGACGGTGAGGAGGAGGAGGAGGAAGAGTAAATTTCGCGCCTTTCTTCGTCTCCACCAAAATAAAATAAAAATGTCCAATACCACCAATTTTCTATACGAGAGGAAATTTCAATGCACCAGGGTCGGAATGGAATGATTTGGGTTTCAAAAGTTCACTGATTTTCTTTGTTGGCGTGAGGTGTAGTTTTATGTCATAATCCGCAGAATTGACTGTAAATGGCTGGTCCAAATCAAATCCCATTGTTCAACATTGAAGAGCTAGTACTCAGAAAAACCACCCTTCCAGAAACTCCAAAATTCCATATATTCCATGCAATTATAGCATGTTCCCAATGATATAATATTTACAAGATTAGTGTGCCACTACAAAAAAACCAAATTCCATAATTGTGCAGTTTCTTGATTCCTGTCGCGCTAGTTAACAAAGTCCTCAAATTATCTCCTCCCTCTCCCACCGCCTCCGCCCATCAAGTTCCCTAGCCCTCCACCGCCCATCATTCCCCCAAATTGCTGCATCATGGCCTGCATGTCCATTCCTGCAAACGGATTTGCTCCCCCAGCACCACCCGGCAACCCACCCGCACCTCCGGCACCACCAAGCATCTTCATCATATCTGCCATATTTGGCATTCCACCGGCACCACCGGCACCGCCCATGCTCTGCATCCGTCGCTGCATGGCTGCCATTTGCTGCTTTTGATTTTGGCCGGACATGCCGCCGCCTGCCTTCTGCATATTTGCCATGCTCTTGCCCATTTTCTTGGCCATGCCCGCCATCATTCTGTGTTGAGTGAGGACGTCTTCAACTTCGCGGACTGAGGTACCGGACCCGTGGGCTATGCGAACCATACGGGTTGGCTGAGCAGTGAAGCACTTGCCATCTGAGTCGAGTTCTTTCTCGGTCATTGAGTCCATGATATAACTATATGCGTTAGAAACCGAGAGATAGGTGCTTAGGGAAGGGGAGGTACATCATGCGTTTGAGCTTCATTGAGCCCTCCTCATCACCAACGTCACCCATCATTTGGGATAAACCGGGAATCATACCCGCCATTTTGCTAAGAGGGCCCATTTTCATAATATTTCCTAACTGGTCACGTAGATCTCTGACTGTAAAGATACCCTCCTGGATGTGCTTCATGGTATCTTTTTGATCTAATTTTAGACTTTGGACATGTTCAACCAACCCTTGCATATCACCCATCCCAAGAAGCTTGGAAACGAATGGTTGAGGCGCAAATCGTTCGAGATCTAACATGTGCTCACCCGTACCGATGAAAACAATGGGTGTTCGTGTTGCAGCAACCGCAGAAATAGCTCCTCCACCAGCGGCGTGACCGTCAGTCTTTGTGATGATGATAGCACCAAAATCTGCACTCTCTTTGAAAGCTTTGCTTTGGGCCTCTGCAGCTTGTCCGATAGATGCATCAAGAACCATGATTGTCTGGTCTGGCTTAACCGCCTGTTGGATCTGAACCATCTCCGCAAATAACTCCTTCTCTTGTTGATGACGCCCAGAGGTATCCACAATAATAATATCGAATTTCTCTTTCTTGAATTTGTCCACACCCTCTCTGGCTACCTTCACCGGATCTGTTTCAGTGTAGGAACCATAATATGGGATTTTGGCCTTCGTTGCATTCTGTTTCAGCTGATCGAAGGCGCCGGCACGGAACGTATCCGCACAGACTAAACAGGCTTTGAATCCTCGGGCTTGATAATGTCGAGCTAGCTTCGTACAAGTTGTAGTCTTTCCAGAGCCTTGTAGACCAACGAACATAATGACATTTGAGCGGCCCTTCTTGGGCTTAAAAGGCTCATTGTGAGGGTCTACAAGCTTAACAAGTTCGTCGAAAACAGCTTTTTGAATGAGTCTTTTCTTGTTTGCAGCTGGAGGTAGCTCTTTGAAGTTTACGGCGTGCTTTATAGATTTCCGGAGACCGCTGACAAGCTTGACGTTGACCTGCGTGTTGCCGTCAGCTGTCTAGAAAGATAGAATCAATTCGGGGATATATCGTACATCAGCTTCTATCAGTGCTGAACAGATCTCTTTCAGCATTCCATCGAAAACCTGTTGTTTAATTAATATTGCCATCCTAAAAAAAAAAGTCCTCGTAACTGTGTTCTTGAAGTACGCGAACTTACCTTTTCATCGACGACATTCGAGTGTGCCAATTCAGACACAGCACTGGTAATACGTTTTCCTAAATCTGCTAGAACCATGGTGGGTTATAACTGGTATGCAAGTCGTGGGGCAGGGTCCTATATAGACTCTCTAAAGAGGCTCTCTCTCACATTGGGACTTGCGGCGACGTTGGCAGCCGATAAGATTCAATTCAATCAGATAACAATTACCCGGCTTTTAGTGTAAATCTTGGCAACTTAGACTTTTTTTGCTGGTAGGTTTACTCTAAAGCTTTTGTTTGCGCGAGAAGTAGCAGCGACTATACTGCAATTATGTCAACTCAACCACCCTCAAAAACCGGTGCGCTTGCGCAGAAAAATAAGGCTTCAGCGGCACCTATCCCAAGACCGAAACAAGCAAACCCCAGAAAAGACAATGGCCGTACACCGGAGGAACTCCAGATGGCACTCGCCGAATATGGCCGTGGTGACCAGATCTCCGTCAAGAGCATCAAGGATAAGAAACTTCGAGGAAACCTGAAAAAACTTGAATACCGATACAAGGCTGCTGCGACAAGCGCCAAAGATGCGGAGATGCTGATGGAAGAGCAGCAGGGATATGTGGAGGCCGAAGGGATGGAAAGGACCTACAAGTTTTCTCAGAAGGATTTGGTACAAGCGGTAGACGTATCTACAGCTCAAAAGGTATAGCCGTCTTATAAGTTGTCTGCTTATTAGGGGCTTCTATATTAATGAGCCCTGTTCAATAGGGTTTTGACTTGAAACTTCCATTATTCGGGCCATATGCCATGGACTACACTCGAAATGGACGGTACTTGCTTCTTGGAGGACTGAAGGGACATGTTGCTGCCTTTGACTGGCGGGACGGCAAGATAGGCACAGAGCTACAGCTTAAAGAGACAGTACGAGACGTTAAGTGGCTCCACAACGAAAACTTCTTTGCCGTCGCTCAAAAGAAATATACCTACATCTATGATCATGCTGGCGTTGAAATACATTGCCTCAAATCCCATGTTGAAGTCACAAACATGGAGTTCCTTCCGTATCACTTTATCCTAGCAACTGTCGGGATGAGTGGGTGGTTGAAGTACCAAGACACCTCAACTGGTGGTCTTGTAGCGGAATTGAGGACTAGGCTTGGTGCAGCCTCGAGTATGGCTATGAATCAACGAAATGCTATTATTCATATTGGTCACGCAAATGGATCTGTTACTCTCTGGTCACCGAATATGAGCACCCCACTGGTCAAGATGCTCACAAATCGAGGACCAGTCCGCGCTCTTGCGATAGATAGAGGTGGCCACTACATGGCCACCGCTGGCGCTGATTCCCGGATGAACATCTTCGATATCCGGACATATAAAGAGGTACACTCCTACTTTACGCCCACCCCTGCATCTTCGCTACACATTTCCGAGACTGGGCTGCTCGGCGTAGGCTGGGGCCCGCATGTAACAGTGTGGAAAGATGCTCTCAAAGTTAAACAGAATAGCCCATATCTCACACACCTCCAAGAAGGTTCTGCAATCAATCGGGTCCGCTTCTGTCCCTTCGACGATGTGCTGGGTGTTGGTCATGCAGACGGGTTTTCATCGCTCATTGTGCCTGGTTCTGGTGAACCTAATTTCGATTCCTTGGAGATTAATCCCTATGAGACGAAGAAGCAAAGACAGGAAGGAGAAATCAAGGCCTTATTGAACAAACTAAAACCAGACATGATCTCGCTTGACCCAGACTTTATAGGAAGGATTGACAATGCGAGCCATGATGTAAGGATGAAGGAAAATGAGGAGAACGTTAAAGGGGGCAGTGCCGTAAGTCTCGTTCCATGGTAATCGATTCTACACTTTAGTAGTTGCTAACGAGTTATTCATCAACACAGGCAGATAAAAAAGTGGGCTCAGAAGGGAAACGAAAACAGCGTGGCAAGAACTCTGCTCTCCGTAGATATCTCCGAAAGAAGGGGGAAAAGAACATAATCGATGAGAAGAGGCTGAGATTCGAGGAGATAAAAAAGGAACGTTTGAAGAGGCAACAAGGGCTACCCTCAACGACGAGAGCACAAGAGCTTGGGCCGGCCCTGTCAAGATTTTTACAACCAGGTGCAAGGTGAGAAAGTGGACGGGTATCAAAGTCATGTTTTTAACGCTTTCCCGGGAAAGTTAAGTACGCTGTATATATGTAATTACTAGTCTTTGTGACTTAAATATTCGTGTTTTTCGGGATATTTCCCACATTGTATAATGCAGTGAATAATGAGATACGTGTGTTCCAACACACGATATGGTTTCGGACTTCTATAAGAGAAATATAACTAAGATATACTTTCACTTTTTTAAGTATACCATGGCCATTTTCTCCATTTCTAAATTCTAGGGACGAAAAAAAAAAAAGGCTTACATGCACTACATGAAGGTCAAGCAATCATATTCCTAGGCCTATAAACTCCTACTAGTAGAAAAAGCATGTTGCTAGAGTATTATCCACGTAGCCTAATCCACTACAAAACGGGACAAGTGGCACATGCAGTTTCAAAGATGGACTACATGTAGGTATGTCGTAGGTACATGCATTAACCTACGTCTTAGCTCTTCCACAGAACAGCTGTAAGTAGAAGTACCCTGAATTAAGTTAAAGCAATTCGATAGTACACTCACAAGTTATCACTCGGCCTATGCGCTCCGTTTTTTGTAAAATATGTGTTGAATAAACGATTTAAATGGGCCCGGTAGGGGTTCTGCACAGGCTCTGACATGTCACTCGTACTAGATGCCAACAAAGGAGAAGTATGCGGGATATTTAACTCACGTGATACCACTTTAGATCCCTGTACAGAACGCGTTTCCTACTCAATGACCCGTATCAATCACGCTCGACGCGCCGCTCGTCATCGGACACGGTAAGAGACCATATTTACTGTTTCCAACCCGCGGTTCCAGCACACCAAGTGGATTTGAAACGATGCAAGATTCCAGCGATGTCGCCTTTCGTATTCGTCTAAACAATATCGACCACTACCAGATCGAACCAACATCCTTTGATCCTCCTTTCCCACCACCAAAGGGTTCAAAGTACCCGCCCAAAATACCTATAATCAGAATATTTGGGTGTACGGAAACAGGGCAGAAAGTCTGCGCCCATGTTCACGGGGCATTCCCATACATTTATATAGAATACCCAGCAGAAGAGATCGGGCTAGATCCCATAGATCGTGAGAAAAATCATCCTCTTTGTATATATTTAAGCTAAGAAATTTATTTAATAGGGAAAAAATGGCTGCGGGCTCTCCGCAAAAGTCTTGATAAGGCTCTTGGTGCCCGCAGTGGGGGCGAATTCCAGAATAAACCGATCCCAAAACCCTATGTTGCTAATATATCGCTCGTCAAAGGAACCCCTTTTTATGGTTTCCACGTAGGATGGAAATATTACGCAAAAATCTATTTACTTAATCCCCGGGATATGACAAGACTTTCCCAGATTCTCCTCAGCGGGGCTATTCTCCAGAGGGTATTCCAGCCGTATGAAGCTCACATACAATATCTACTGCAATTTATGATCGACTTCAACCTCTATGGATGTGGTTTTGTGGATTGTAGAAATGTTAGGTTTAGACAAGGTGTTCCGGATATTGACATTGAGGGAAATCACCAGTGGTATACTGAATCGATCCCAGCGCACTGGATGTTACCAGAGCGTGGGTTTCCCAGACATTCTTACTGCTCTTTAGAAGTGGATATACATGTCCAAGACATAATGAACCGGAAGCTTGTCCCCCCCCGCATGCTCCATCACGATTTCATCGAGCGCACGAATCCTATCCCGCCAGATCTTAAGCTTCTCCACAGTCTTGCAGACTTGTGGAGAGATGAGAATAGCCGAAGAAGCTCCAGGGACCAACTCAATATAGAAGGATTTGTTGCATCGACAGGTACAAGGGAGATGTTTGAGCCATGGAGGAACGAGGATGAGGGGTGGGAGAAGGTAAATGCAATAATAGATGCCGAAAGGCAAAGGGGGGATGGCAAGACACCGAGCTTTGAAGATTTTATACCGCGTGAAGGGCCTGACATTTTTGTACAAACTGCCTTGCAAAGTGTGGAAGATTTTTTCGACTTGCAGGGTAGGGGAAATGATTTACATCCGGAGGCGGATGAAGAACCAAGAGCAGGTTTTGATATTGACCTTATTGGAAATATAAATGACGATAGCGACGATGATATGGGGTCGGTTGGCGCTGATAAAGAGAAGTCTGACAAGGGCGGGGAAGGAGGTGAGGTTGAGTATGAGGGAGATAAAGAAGGAGATAAAGAAGAAGGGGAGGGGGAGGGTTCAGGAGGAGAAAAGGAACGGTTGGAGAGAGATTTGCCATCACAGCCAGGCGAATACGCAAAAGGACGAAATTTGTGGCCAAATGGTAGCGACTCCCACATCCCACCACAAGGAGATAACGAAGAAATTTCCTCTCAAGAACTATCAGATTATTTGGGGGACCCAGTGATTCTTCAACTACAGAATGGAGATTCATTTCGGCAGCTAAGAGACGGTTCATTGTATCTAACTCCTAAACCCCATTCGGTATCATCAAAGCGAAAAAATCACCCAGATACCCCAGCCTCAGAGAAAAGGGCATCCAAATTAAGCAAAGTTGAGGAAATAGGGAAACCCATAAGCATATCGCTCGGGAATCAGTCATTATCCCAGGTATCAGTAAACCCAACACTGAGCAAGATTGAGGCCGCAAAAAGTATAGAAACTACATCATGTATTCATACGGAATCAACCCCACACCCTAGAAGTTTATGTAGGAATGATGTACTACATCGCTCTCCATTACAATTGTCTCCGGAATCTTCGATGAACAGGGTTATTACTCTTCCACTTTCACAAGAAAAGCCTTCCCAGAGAAACACCACAAGTTCGCACCGCAGGCTTTCCACAAATGTCACAGAGCTTCGGGAGCCAAGTATAATCTCAAGCACGGCAGTTTCTACTACGAACACTTTCGGAAAGAGTAAGCGCCTTTACTGGTGTTTTTGAGAACCAAACATGTTTTAACTCCCGGTGCTCTAGAAGTGCTTAAAAACATCACCCTTCCAAGCCCAGAGGGTAATTGGCATATCCACAATCTCCGTCCGCCTCGCACATCTGAACTAGCTCTTATTGAGGATTTTGGTTTACCCCAGATCGAGTACCGAGAGCCATATTTTTCAGACGAAAAAGATATACCAGAAACTGTTCTTGATTACGGCGGGGTCGTGCATAATTTTGAGAATAAAAAGACTTCAGATGTACCTTGGTATAGTTCAACTCAAACTGGTGATTTAGTGCTACCCAGTGGACCGTCCGACAAAACACCTCCTAGATTCCGATTATGGGAGATCTCCGCCCGCCCCCCAACAAGATTGGAGGTTACAAAGTGGCTTGAAGAGGAGGAGAAGAAGAAGCTTGGAGATCTATCCTCCGTTCAAAAAGAGCGTTCTGGAGAACTGGGGCATTACTCTCAGGTTAACAACCTCATACCAATCTCGATGGATAGTTCTAACTTAGTAGCGTAGATTGAAGGTCCAACCCAAAAGAACAAGCATGGATTCAAGTTTTCGCAGAACACGAAATCGAATAACACAAATAAGGAATCACAGTCTCTGAGTGTTATGAGCCTAGAAATACATGGTATATATAAAAAAAATGACTGCACGCACAACCCCCATTTACTGATACTTAATAGTCAACACACGAGGAAAGCTTGTGCCAGATCCTGAGCACGATCCAATAGTTAGTATCTTCTGGAGTTTCCAGCCCCATGGTTGTTCGGAGAGTGATAGTATCAAAGATGGGTAAGGATCAAGGTTTAGAGGACCTTTTTGTTGGCATCGACTTACAGATGAAGTTATCGTGTGGGAATTCTAGCAGTGGATGAGAACGAAAAAGAGAAGACAGAAAAGGCTTTTCGGCGTCACTCTCGTGTAGATATCAAAGTTGAGTATACAGAACTCGATATTGTAAATGAGATTACAAGCCTCGTACGAAAACTGGATCCAGATATCCTTACCGGCTATGAGATTCGCTCTAGCTCGTGGGGATATATGGTTGAACGTGCCCATAAGGCTTGGGGTGAGCGAGCCTCTTAACACATCATCCCCCTGAATAAATAGACTAATGCAAATATAAAGGCATGGATCTTTGTGATGAGCTGTCAAGAGTGCGTCAACTGAGCCAGGGCAAGATTGGTGAAGAGTTAAAGATTCCTGGAAGGCATTTAATCAACATATGGCAAGCAATGCGTGGGGAACTAAACCTTCTAGGGTATGCGATTGAAAATGTCGTTTTCCATTTACTACATAAAAGGTAATTACCTACGCACTTATTACCAACGATCTGTTTATTATGTCTAACCTCGTATCCAGGATTCCTTATTATGGATACGATACCTTGACGAAGTGGTATCGGAGTGGGGACCCTGGATCTTTAGCCACGGTTCTGGATTATTATTTACAAAGGGTACAACTAAACCTGGAGATTATAGACCAGCAGGAACTGCTTTCACGTACTAGGTAAGGTCAGGGACTAGTTAATCCTTTTGAATAGTAACTCTAATAGTCTGTAGCGAGCAAGCAAGAATATTGGGTGTTGATTTTAACTCAGTTTTTTCCCGCGGCTCTCAGTTCAAGGTCGAATCCTTGATGTTTAGGATTGCAAAGCCCGAAAACTTTATGTTGGTCTCACCGAGCAGGCGGCAAGTTGGGGGTCAGAACGCCCTTGAGTGCCTACCACTTGTGATGGAGCCAAAGTCGGACTTTTATACAAGTCCAGTCGTTGTTCTAGACTTTCAGTCTTTGTATCCGTCAATTATGATCGCATACAATCACTGTTATTCCACATTTGTTGGGAGGATCGATTCATGGAACGGGCAAGACAAAATGGGTTTTCAAGTTTATAAGCGGACCCCAAGACTATTAGAATTGTGCAAAGACCACATAAATAGTACGTATACCTTTTTCTTCCTATTTACACACACTAATACCAAGGGCAATAGTTTCGCCTAATGGCATGATGTTTATCAAGCCAAACATCCGGAAGTCTTTACTTGCAAAGATGTTGACCGAGATCCTAGACACAAGGGTTATGGTCAAAAACGGGATGAAGAAGTATAAGGACGATAAGCAATTATATAAACTCTTGAACAACCGACAACTTGCCTTGAAGCTCATTGCTAATGTAACCTACGGTTATACGTCCGCTTCATTCTCAGGCCGCATGCCATGTGCCGAGATTGCAGATAGCATCGTCCAGAGCGGGAGAGAAACTTTGGAAAAGGCTATTGACATGATTAATAACAACAAGACATGGGGTGCCGAGGTAGTCTATGGCGACACTGATAGCTTGTTCATACACCTCAAGGGGAAAACAAAGGCACAGGCTTTCGACATCGGAGAGGAAATTGCAGCCAAGGTTACCGCCATGAACCCAGAACCGATTAAGCTCAAGTTTGAAAAGGTCTACCACCCTTGTGTGCTTCTGGCCAAGAAGCGTTATGTCGGGTTCAAGTACGAGCACCGGGACCAACAAGAACCAGAGTTCGATGCAAAAGGCATAGAGACTGTAAGACGGGATGGAAACCCCGCAGTGCAAAAGATGGTAGAGAAGTCTTTAAAGTAGGTATATCTTCTCACCACATACTTTTCATTCTTGCTAATTCTAGGAGGATCCTATTCCGCTCTTCTGATTTGTCACAGGTCAAGTCCTATGTGACCCGCCAATGGACGAAGATCATGAAAGGGGACATATCAATCCAAGACTTTACCATCGCAAAGGAAGTAAAGCTAGGCAACTATGCGTGAGTATTCCATCAAGCACGCATGATTCAGTTTCTAACTTATTATAGTGAGGGCATTGCTCCCCCGCCTGCCGTAAAACTAGCATTGGAAAGAATGGCTAAAGATCCTCGAAACGAACCTCAATATGGGGGACGATATCCGTTAGTTCAACTTATATCATCCTCGCCCTAGCATCTAACATGACTGACGTCTCGATAGGTTTGTTGTCGTTGCAGGCGGCCCGAATACTAGACTTTTGGATAAGTCTGTTGAAGTCGATTTACTGCTATACAACAGCGATATGTGTTTGGACGCAGAATATTACATCACAAAGACAATCATCCCGCCCTTGGCGCGCATTTTCAATCTTGTAGGAGCAGATGTAGCGTCGTGGTACAGGAAAATGCCAAAAGTGCAACGCCTACTAAGAACCCACAAGCCTAAACACGGAGCCCAGCAAAAGACAGCAAGAACAATGGAGTCCTTCATGGCAAAAGCTATGGGCGTGTGTGCAGTGTGCGAAGAAAAGGCGGAAACTAGACACCGTAATGTCTCCTCCCAATGAAACCTTTTTCATCAACTAACAATTTCGTTTCATAGATATATGCCAGTATTGCCACAACGAACCCGATGTCGCTGTGTTCAAGCTACAGACGAAACTCACCCGCGCAGAGAAATGGAAGAATGATCTCGAGAAGATATGCTGGTCCTGCACTGGGCAGCGATGGGGCTCGGAGATTGCTTGCAAGTCTCTGGATTGTCCGATATACTACTCCAGAGTCCGACAGACATCTCTTCTCGCATATGAACAAGAAGAGATCGAGCCCCTTTTAACAACCCTCGCAAATGTGAATATGAAAGATTTGGAATGGTAGTCCTTGAGTTTTTGGGGGTCCTTTTTGGAGGGGGGAGGGAGGGGGGGGGCCTTTTTTTGTGGGATTTCTGTATTTGTCCTTCTTCAGTATGTACTTGTAATGTATACAATACCTTCAGCGCAAAGCAAAGTCCATGGTGACCACCAGTGATTCAAATCCCCAAAAACTGCCAAACCAATGCTTTCCCCAACCCAGGAGGCTCGGCACCCCACATCACGTGGTGGGCTTGGCATCAGTTTGACGTCGGCATCTGATTTTCTCCCCGCAGAAATAATTTCGGAAAGAAGGTTGTTTCCGCTAAACAAACCAAACCCGCGCTTGCAGACTTCTTTACTGAATCCTGTTTTTTCATCAATTCAAATTCTTTTTTCTCTTCCCCCTCGCGTTTTCCCAAACCGATAATTTTTTTTAAAAAAAAGAAGAAAGAAAGAAAGATCATCACCTCAACTCAAAAGAAAGAAAGGATGCCGGTCCCAATCAACGCAGCCCCCGGAGGTCACGGCGGCCGCGGGCCGTCAACGTTCGATAAGAGTACGTCCTGCCTCGGGTGCCCTTTATGCTCTATCCTGCGCCAACGCTACTACTTCCCTGCCGCCGAGATGGAAAGAATGAAAGAGAGAGCTGACAAACAAACCGGGAAACAGTGAAGATGGGGGCCATGATGGGCACCAGTACGTCTCCCCCCCGCCACCCACCCACCCTACCGGCTCTAGACTATAGCTAACAGCCGCACCACCACCACCACAGGCGTCGGCCTATGCATCGGCTTCCTCTTCGGTAACCCCCCCCCCCCCCCCATCCCTAGTGCTGGCTAACGCAACACCAGGTGGCTACGCACTCATCAAGAACGGCGCAGGCCCAAACGGGTTCATCAGGAGCCTCGGGCAGTACATGCTCGGGTCCGCGGCCACATTCGGGTACGGACGGGGGCTCCCTCCCCACACACACACACACTTACGGGCTAACGCGGCGGGTGCTGTAGCTTCTTCATGTCCATCGGGACGGCCATCCGGACGGAGGCGCCGTCGGAGATTGCGATGGAGGCGTTTGCGAGGGCTAGGGGGGCGCCGGTGGTCCTCATGGCGGCGAGGAGGAGGGCCGGAGGGGCTAGGATGTAATTAGTGTGCGGGAATAAAGATGTTGTTCCTGGTACGCTGGGTGTGGAGTAGTAGGACTGGGTTCTGGTGGGGGTAGTCCGAGTGGACAAGAATGGCGGTGGACATCCGGATTCTTCTTGGTAGTGGCATCCACAGGTCAGTTCGTTGTCTCTGGTGGGTGCTATATAGGTATTGTCTACATGTAGATAGTACATGGCAATTACCAGATACCCGGAAACACCACTGTGCAGCCATCTATGTAAATACATGTACCCAGCCAGTGCGCCCCCGCCCCCCAACTTCCTATATTGTATCCTATATTCTACCGCCAGCTAGTGACGTGACTCTCTCCTCCCTCCCTTCACATGCCAAAACACCGAGTGATATTACATGATCCCAGCTATATCTGCAATCCTGGCTATATCTAGGACTCTATATATAGGACTTGGGTACTACACAGCGTGCGTCTTTCGCAATTGGCGGGCGGGGGTTGGGTTATTACTTTTGGAATGGGGCCTTGGTGCTTTTCTTGTCAACTGTCAATTTAATATTGGTATTTGATTGTTATATTGGCTGCGGTCGAGGTCATCAATTAATTAAACTAAATAACTGATGGGCGAGCATGTTACATAGCCCCGGTGTACATAAGTAACGATATCCGTTACAGCACAACCAACACCTACCAACACCTACCACTAAGCAGCCGCCGCCGCCGCCTTCCTCCTCGCCTCCTCCTCCTTCCTCCTCCTCCTCTCCTCCTTCCGGACAGCCCTCAAGTCCGGCGGCTTCTCGAGGCCGATCCGCCCCCTGAGGACGTCGACGTTAGTGCGCAGCTCCTCCTCCCAGTATATGTTGATGACCTCCTTTGCCAGGAGGCCGTTGCGCACGGCCCAGGGGAAGTAGGTGGTGAGGACGCGGTACTGCTCGTTGCGCTTGAGGCGCACGAGCGCAAACATGCTCAGCCCCGTCATGGGGATCAGCGTGTTGAAAAACTCGAATGCCTTCAGCGCGATCTCGCCCTCCACGATGATGGGCAGGCCGGTGAGCGCGTGGTAGAAGTCGTGGGATTCGCGGTAGCGCTGCATGATGTAGGCGCATTCGGGGTCGTCGATGTAGCGGACCTGGGGGAGGGGCGGGGCGGTTAGTGCGGGTGTGGGGGATAGGAAGATAGAAGAGTAGTGGAATAGTAGAATAGTGCTACTAAAGCGGTAGTAGAAATAGTAGCAAGAGTACAGTGCTACTAGTAGAATAGCAGTACTACTCATACCGTACCAGAAATATCACCACAAAACAGTAGCTATCATGTAACAGTACCTACAATAAACAAACCCAAAAAAGAAAATAAAGAAAATAAAACCAACGAACCTGCGACCTCGTATCCGGCGATACACCCTCCTTATCCAACCACGCCGCATACTCCCTCCCGACGGTACCGTCGGGCAGGGCCCTGAGCATCTCCATACTCATCGTCTTTGACGTGATCCTGGGCCGATCGCGGAGTATCCTTCTTCCGGTGGGGTCCGAGAGCATTGCGTCGCGCAGCCGGTAGATGAAATAAGGTGTCGCAGTGGCCTCGCCCAGCGCCGCGATCAGGTCTAGCTCGAGAAGACACGCCAAATGGGGGGAGGGGGGTTCAAATTAGCCTTCCCCTGTTTTTGAAATGATATTGCAGGACTGCCTGCGTATGTATGTATGTCTAAGGATGGGGGAAAGCTTGGGTTGGGGGGGGGAGCAGGTACCTCCCCGTCGCGGGTTCAGTAGCGATCCGACGGCACTGCCGACGGCGAGAAGCCCACGCTCGGGCGTCGTCAGGGGGATGTGGCCGGGGTAGTTTGGGGGTGGGCGGTCAGCGGGGGAGAATGAGGAGGAGGAGGCGGCGGAGGAGGAGATGATTGTGCGGGCACCGATGAGCTGGGCAGCCCGTTTGAGGGGATTGAGGGCGGCCAGCATTTGATATTTGCAAAAGTGATGGATGGATGAGGATGAGTGTGGAGAAGTGAGACTGTGTGTGGAGATTTTATCTATTTACAGTGAGTGAGTGGAGTGAGTGGAGTGAGTGAGTGAGGGGAAATGATCTGATTGACTGTGTTTGAGATGCTGCGGGCGGGACACTCGAAACAAATCCTCCGTGAACTCGGCTGCGGTCGGATATTTACCTGTGCGAGCTGTAGCTGCGGTACCTTTATCGTACTCTATGATGAATCTCGCCCTCTCCGGAGTAAAGTAGAGAACGACTTGTAGAGCCTTAGACTTGACTTTAACCTCCAACTTGACTCTAAGGACCAATGGAAGATTGAACCGGTGTGAAGATCGACTACAGCTATAGCATCTATCACTATTAGAGTATTCCTACTACTACTGATACTGATACTGCTACTGCTACTACTCTACGGCTACTACTACTATTGCTGCTACTACTGCTGCTGCCTGGATTGACGGGATTGGCTGGCGTTGTAGAACCTATCACAGCGGGTCTCTACCGGCAGGTACACTTTATCACAGCTTAATTCGATCATCACTCGAAAAGCTGAACCACAACCACAAACAACGTCATGCAATCATGGCTACAATACTCTACCCCCCCATAACGCCCAATGAGCTCCTCCAGCAAGAAGATATCTCCGCCGTAAGCCCTCCTTCCTATATATACATACATATACATACATCTACGTACACTCTCTGACCCCAGCCAGTCCAACGAACTCAACTGGCTCCTCACCTCCCTCGCCGAAACCCTCACCTCCCTACGTCAAGGCCTCCACTCCTGCACAACCCTACTCTCGCCCACCACAACCTCCACCCTCGCGCTCACCTCCCCGCGCAGCGAGGCCCTCAAAGGCTACGTCACCCGCGCCGGAAACACAATCACAAAGGGCGACATCAGCGTGAAGCTCCTCGGCCTCCCGCCCAAGCACAAGCTCACGCTCTCGCGCGACCTCCTCCTCGAGCAGCTCACCGACGTCAAGAACCACGTCCGGGAGTGCCTGGCGCTCCTCGGCCCCGAGGGGACCGAGGCCGCGTGGTTGGGCGCCGGCAGAGACGATGCCGCCAGGGCCCTGACGCGCATGCGGGTGTTGAGGGGGAGCATTGCGGCTGCCAGGGCGGCGCTGAAGGGCGCGGGGCCTGCAGCGCTGTTTCCGTGTCGGGCTGTGGATCCAAGGGTTCGTTTCGTCCCCCCCAAATCCCTTTCACAACCTCCTACTTACAGACAACAGATATTCGACCCCCCGCTCTCCCCGCACCTCGCCTTCGACCTCTACATCACCGAAGCAGCGCTGACCGCCGAGCTACGCACCCTAGATCCCGTCGCCACCGGCAGCGACGGCGCGGCAGTCCCCGGCGGGTTCGGGCAGCGCTTTGCCGCGGCGGTGGGACTGCGCGGCGGGTCGGGGGAGGGCGCGGGAACGGGTGCTGGCGGCGCCGGCGCAGCAGAGGTATTCGTGTATAGGGGCACGAGCGTCAGGGTGAGGGAGCGGGTCAAGGTCGAGAGCCAGGACCCGAACTTGATGGCCGTGTGGGCGAAGCTGGGCGGGCTGGAGCATGCCCTGGTGGGCGCGATAAAGAGCTTGGGTATGGTGGCGGCGGCGGCGGGAGTGGTGGCAGCATAGTGTAGTGTAGCGTAGCGCAGGTAGCTAATGGGA
The DNA here is from genome assembly GCA_024713755.1 of Morchella sp. 2018-W16. Lineage (NCBI taxonomy): Eukaryota > Fungi > Ascomycota > Pezizomycetes > Pezizales > Morchellaceae > Morchella > Morchella sp. 2018-W16. The sequence goes on along the minus strand of JAMGYY010000014.1, from coordinate 383,495 downwards.
TCATTACTACTTTCCCGCCCACCGCCGAAGAGAAACATTACAATGTGATCACCTGTAACTAGTTTAGAGTAGTCGTGGTTGCAATTGCAGAAGTCCCAGACACTAAAATGCCAAATATAGAGTCAATGATAGACATGCAGGTATGCAGGACCCGGCTGGCGCGGGGGAAACGACGAGACCGGCCGCGCGCAGCATAACGAGCTGTAATCATGCCGTATCACTCGGGCGCTTGAGACAATGTGACTGGGGGTAGGTGATGTATGTATTCATTGGTACTAGATAATGGACAGGGCACATTTGGCAATAATACAAAGACACTGGCACTGTACTCCTGGGCCTAGTTATTAAAGATCCTGGAATCACTTGGTGGATCTGGTTATTAACGACTGTGCACTGGCACTCGTACTGCTAGCTAGGGGCGGGTGTAGGCAAGTACTACATAGTTAATATTACATCAATGCCCAACCCCCACAGCCACCGCACCCAATCTCGATCCCAGCCAGTCCCCTCCTCCCCCCAGCAAACACCCTAGAAGTCGTCGTCCTCATCATCGAAGCCGCCCTTCCTCCTGGAGAAGACGACCTTGCCCTCCTCGGCCTTCTGCCTATCCATCATGTTGATGAGGGCGATGAGGTCGTCCTCCGTGACGCGCTGGCGCAGCTCGTTGGTGCGCGCCATCATGATGAAGCGGTTCTCGAGGTCGCGCGCGCGCTCCTCCTTCACCATCGCGATGCGGTTGAGGCGGTCGACGGCCTCGGGCGTCAGGATCTGGTTGATGATTGATTTGCGGGCTTCGGCTTCTTGTTGGCTGTGGGTGGGTTAGCTACATATTTACATAGTATAGTACGTATTGTAGTTATTGGGGGGGGGGGGGGGGGTACTGCTTGTCGCTGCTGCTGCCGCCGCCACCTTGCGAGCCTTGCTGCTGCTGCTGGAGCTCTTGGAGCCGTGCCTGGCGGATCTTCTGGAGGTCTGCAGGGCGCCCAGTCAGTCAGTCAGTATTGTAGGTTTCACATGATGCGATCACGACGAGCAAGCATGGAGATCTGGCATGGCATGGCATGGGATGGGGTTCTGGGGGTGGCAGTGCCAGCAGCCGCCTGTCCCCCCCCTCCGGCCATCTCTCTACCTTGTCTCGTGGGGTGGGAGGGGGGGGGGGGTTGATTGGATCACTAACCGTCGTCGTCCATGTGGGTTTTCGTTTCCGTTTTGTTTCGTATTTTTTTTTATTTACTTACTTGATGGGTATCTTCTGGCTGTGGAGGCTCGTGGGTAGGAGGTAAGGTAAGGTAAGGTAAGGGTATCTCGATTCCGTCGATGGGTCGGTCGATCCACTCCGCGGCTCCCCAGACTTGCACCTGTTTCGTGCCCCTCCATGCCATGCCCCCCTCTCCCTCTCCGCCGCGCGCGCGCAGGTGCAGTGCAGTGCAAATGGGATTAGCGCCCACCCACAGGAGCCGCCCCCGATCATCCGTCGGGCGCTAGGTAGTTACATTCTTTAGGTAGTGCACTTCTCCTCTAAAGTAGGCACATGTCGAATTGCTGCTCCCCCCGGGAGACTTTTACTTTTGGGTCTGTCTGGAAGGCACGGACGGGTTGGCTTCCGCGGTTCTCACGATTTCCTGTTTGCAGCCTAAACCGGGTGATGGGGGGGGGGGGGGGGTTCGATCTTGGTTTGGTCCTTGTGTGGGTTCGCTTATGGAAAACAAAAGTACCTATGTATGTATCTATGTATATAAATAAACCTAAATCTAAATCTACATCATGTCTTTGGGGGGTAGAGTAGACAACGGACGGACACGGAGAGACACAAAGAGACGTCAGGGCTTTTTTTTTTTTTTTTTTTGGCTTTGCTGTTCCTTGATTTGGTGGTTCCCCTTCGAATTTGATTGCTTTTTCGGGGGCGGTTTCTTTTCTTTTCTTTTTTTTTTTTCTTGATGGGCAGGGTAGGGTAGGTAGGTAGGTACTGGATAAGGAGAGGGATGGATGCCAAAGCACATGCGCTACTGTTTCCAAGTGCTACATTTACCACTGGTAGTGTCTTTAGTAGTGATCGAGTATGTACGTACCTAATCTCTACGATATGTACCTCATGTATGTACTCTAGAGCAGTAGTAGAGTAGGTAGGTAGCCTGGTTTAGTAGATCCACATAGCATGGCATTACATGAGTATGTATGTCGGAGTAGCGAATGCTCATACTAGAGACGCAAAAGGCAGAATAGAGTAACGATAGAGTACAGCACCGCAATTTGGGCTGTCGTCGGTAGTCCGTCAGCTCCGCTCCCGCTGCTAGTAGTAGTACACATGTACTAGAGTAGTCGTTCGTTCGGCTCGTCCATTCGTTCGGCTCGTTTCCTTTCGCTTGCTCCAGGGATTCTTTCGAGGCTACTCTACTTTACTTTTGCTTTGCTTTGCTTTGCTTTGCTCTGCTTTGCTCTGCTTTGCTCTGCTTTACCTTGCCTTACTAACTAAAATACCTCTGATCTGATCTCTGATCTTTCTCTTCTCTCTTTCTTCTTTCTCACTCCGCCATACCCACAATTACCCGCGCACACGCTTGCTCGTTTGCTTCCTCTTGCAACTTGCAAATCATCCACCCACGCTCTCTCTCTCTCTTCTCTCTTTCTCTCTTTCTTCTTTCTTCTTTCTTCTTTCTTCTCTCTGCTCTCTTCTCTCTTCTCTCTTCCCTTCCCCCACCCAGTCTTTCTCTTCTTCTTCTACCCTTCCTTCTTAGTCTTTATTCTTCCTACCCCTCCACTACTTACTACTACTGTTTCTCTTCTTGCTTTCCCTCTGTACTCAGTCATATTTATTTATTCGACAAACCTCTTTATTTGTTTCTGCACTTGTTTTCGCCTCGTCGACCGAAGACAACAAGTTTCCCAACCCACTTTCAACTCTCCACACCAGCCGTCGTCGTCATCCTCCGCCAATCACTCGCCCTCGTTCCGAAGCGACACTTTTTTTTTTCTTTCTCCAACCAGTACTATTACTGCTACTACTAGTCCTCGGCCACTCGCACCGAGCACTTTTCTCCGCCCGCCGATCCCTTCGCAACCAGCAAGCTGGCTGAGTACGTATTTCTCTCCCCCCCTTCTACATAAATATCCACGCCTTATTTCATCTACGGAACAAATAAAAACTAGAGAGCTTGTCGCTCGCTTTGTCGTCGCTAGCTTAGCCGCTAACCCTAAATCCTTCGCACATTCACAGATACTTATATCTCGTCCATGCCAACGGTGGGCATGGCCCATTCTCGTCGGCAACTTCGTCGAAGCCAAAGCTGCGCTCCATAAACACTGTCCAGAAGACGCCAATCTCACCTTCAAGCATCAACTCACCCCCCGGATTCTCAACCATGACTACCGACCGGCCAGGCCTGTTCAAGACGACCAGCGAGAGCGCGTTGAGGAATTCGTCAACGGCCGAGGAGGAGCAACAGCAACAGCAGCAACAGAATAGCGACTGCAATAGTGGGGATCAGAATCTGAATAAAGAGGTGGCGGCTCTGAGCAACAAATTGATTAGTGCGATCAATCACCAGACACAACTGGACGACTCGCTGGCGTCAACGAAACATGAACTGGAGTTGTCAAAAGCAAGGATAAGGCAGCTGGAGGCGGTGGCCAAGCAACATGCGGACATGATGTCAAAGGGATTGTTGGTGGAGAAGAAGGATGTGGAGGCCGAAGCCGCACAACTCATGAACCGGCTAAAGGAGGAGCGGACGCAGCGCGGGAAGGCAGAAAAGGATAAGCGCAACATTGAACAGGAATTGGAAGCTCTAACGACTGCTTTGTTTGATGAGGCTAATAAGGTACATATGCCTATGCCTCGGCATTGACTCCAATTGAGGGTTGATGTGTATATATATTGACATTATGGGGTGAAATAGATGGTCTCGGCAGCACGAAAGGAACGGGATGCAATGGATAAGAAGAATGAGCAGCTCCGCGCTCAATTGGCCGATACAGAGATGTTGCTGGCCTCGCACCAACAGCAGCTTGCGGAGCTGAAGTTGGTAATGCAACAGATGACTGCGGACCGGGAAGAGTCGGAAATGGACATATCGACGGGAACGCCTTCCACACCTGCATTGAACAACCGTTCAAGCAAAGAATCGTTCGCTCGTATGTTCGAATCTCTGCATTTGTCGCCCAATAATATGACACCCGAGGAGATGACCCCTTGTCCTCCCACATCGCTCTCTGGTTTGCTTCATCCGGTTTTGCGTTACGATACCGGAGCGTATCAGGACTTCTGTGAAGTTATGCATGCTCCGAAGGTGGTCGCCAAGACATCACCAATGCCTCGACTTTCCAGCGGTTCGTTCTCCTCAATCCAGGTCATGGGCATGGGGATCCCCGGCTACAGCTCATCTCCAAGTGGTTCTCCAACAGGGTTGACCGGTGGTTTATTCGGTTCAAAGAACAAAGACAAAGACGCCGAAAGCCGCCCATCGAGCCCCTCGGGCACCCCCACGAATAGCAACGGCGCCCAGGGGCAGCAACAGACTGGACTCGGTTTGAAGGAAACAAAGTTCTATAAGCGGGTACTTGTGGAAGATATTGAACCGACACTTAGACTCGACAATGCCCCCGGTCTATCGTGGCTCGCAAGACGCAATGTGTTGAGCGCAATCACGGACGGAAATCTTGTGATTGACCCAATTCCGTCATCAAGTATTCTAAGTACATTTTCATGCACCCTTTGTGGGGAGGTACGACAAGGTGAGGAGCATGCCCGAACCCATAGAATGCGAACTTCGGAGGCCCCGAACGCACAGCGATACCCTCTTTGTGGGTATTGCGTTGTGCGGACCCGCGCCGTATGCGATTTCCTTGCTTTCCTGAGAACCCTTAAAGAGGGATTGTGGAAATGCGAAAGTGATGTAGATGAGAAGCACGCCTGGGATGAATCTGTCAAGCTCCGAGAACGTATGTTCTGGAGCCGTATTGGCGGAGGTGTAATTCCCGCATTCATCCATAACCGGGATTCGGCCAGAAACTCAGAGGAGCAGGAACGCTCCCGAAGAGGTGATTCGCCAATGTCGGATGCTCAAGATAGCCAAGTAAAGCTTGACGTTCCTAAGAAACGCATGAGCAAAGATGCTTCGCAATTTGCCAAACATGATAGAATGCCGAGCGTGACCGAGGATAAGGTCATGCTATCAGTTCCAGACGATGGTGCTCCTTCGAGGACTAGTCAGGACTCTGACAGGACAGAGGCCTCCTGTGCTTCTGTTATTGTCACGCCTCAAGTGCGGCGCTATGAGAGCTCCGAGGTTGACGATGCTAGTAGCATCCAGTCCTCAGATACAAGATCTAGTGAGCCGACAGAGGACAGTGGAGATGACCGGGACACGAGAAGAGATACGATCACAGCCGCGATCAATAGTCCTCTCCCGCAAGATGACGAGACATTTGAGACTCCGTTGCCAACACCACGAGCCTACCAGGACAAACATGCAGTTCCTGGTGCTTGGTAAGCAGCGTTGAGAACATTGATTGACATATCATATTATACATGAAATATGGGAAGATGTCTTTATTGTTTTTATTTTGACCTTTTTTCTTTGTCTTATGGGATGGATGGGTTCATGAATGGGGTTTCTTACTTTTCTCTCTCTTCTTTTCGCCCTTTTCTAAAATGGATAGATTTTTAGTCTTCTTTCTCACTTCTTTACTTTTGCATCTTGGACGAGGTGGATTGATTTTACCGACGTTTCTTCTATTTTCTCTTCTCATGCCCCCTGCATAAATAACTGTTCATACATATAGTACGACCTCCATTTCTTTATGTTTATGTTCTGCCGGTCCCTTCTTTCTCTAGAGGAGCCCTCTCTCCCTCCCACTACCCTGCTTACTCTGTTTTATTTATTGGTGTTTTTGCGTTTGTTTGTTTAAGCTTCTTTGAAAATCCGTGGGCTGTTATTGGTGCCTGTTTTTAGGCCTTCCTTTTTTCCTCTCTCTCCAAACCTTTTTTTTTGTGTCTGGCTTCTTTCTTTTCCGACTCACAATTGCTATAAATATTATAATTCATCGGGCACTCGAGACCTATCTGGCGGCTGGGGTTAAAAGTTTCCTTGTTCTTTTTTTTTTTTTTCTTCTCTCTTGCTTCTTTTTCCTTCGTGTGAGCGGATGGTTTGGGATTGGGTTGTGCGGGGAGGGATGGGATGGGATAGGATGGGATGGGATGGGATGGGATGGGATGGGGTGGATGGGTGGATGGATGGATGGGGGGCTATCTCATATACTTAGGGCGAATATGAAATCTTTCTATCTGTCCATGTGGGTCTGTCCGGCCGGGTTCTTGCGAGCGTGAGCGGCGTGAGCGTGGGCGTGACTGGATAGTACCGCACTCAGGGTGTCGGGGAGTGATGCGCATTCAATGATTTACCAACCACCAGATGGTTACATGCCGCATCAGGTTACCTCCGGGCTAACATGATCGTCTATACCCTTATTGCGACTAGGAGCTATAAAAAAAAAAAACAAGAGTCCGTTATTAGTTCTTTTCTGTGACCTTTACCACTTATTTTTACTACATGTGCCTTACAATGGCTTCTTCCCTAGAAAGCAAGAAAACCTTTAGCACGCAGACATTCTAGAAGGAATATATACTCGGAACTCCCACCTAGAAAGGATTTTGAGGTGTTGTTAAGTCAGGATGGGCATCACTTTCCAGCACCCTGGGTACATACATATACATGTAGCTGAGAAGGGGTGGGGGTGGATAGGGACAGGAGGGGTGGAAGGGGTGGAAGGGGTGGAAGGGGTGGAAGGGGTGGAAGGGGTGGAAGGGGTGGAAGGGGTGGAAGGGTGGAAGGTGGAGGGGATGGGGGATGGAAGGGTTGAAGTGGAAGGGGGGTGAAAGGGTTGAAGTGGAAGGGGGGTGAAAGGGTTGAAGTGGAAGGGGGGTGAAAGGGTTGAAGGGTGGAGGGGAAGGGGGATGGAAGGGTTGAAGAGGAAGGGGGATGGAAGGGTTGAAGGTGAAAGGGTTGGAGTTGAAGGGAGATGGAAGGGAATGGGACGTGCAAGGGCGACTAGGGCAATGGAGCAGATTTCGGAACACCGTTACGGGTAACGCTTATGGTACATAGTAAAAAAAATCGATTCTGTCCAATGGGTTAGGGTGAGCGCGAGTGATAGTACATGATGGAAGTTAATTCGTCCCACACAAGCACCTTCAGACAACGATAACCTCCACAACTACATGCAATGCCATAATTAAACTGTAGATTAAAACGGGGACTGGAGGATACCAGCATATGGGAGAAGGAGATTGTGTATTCTGCGGGGGAGTTGCGCAACCTAGCACATGGCAGTGCTTTCAAGGTTTTTGTGTTGGTCTCGTGGGTCGGCATATGATGTTTCGTGGCACACGCTTCTGTTTCGGAGTTCGATGTAGGACCTTGGCCACAAACACACGTTTCATTACCATGAGCCTTTATTTTGTTCTATTCATTTCACCATTTCGTCCTGCTTATTAGGGAGATATAACCGCTAACCCCGACGCCGTTGAACACCCGTTTGTTCTGCATGTATTAGTATTATTGTTGATGCCAGCATCACCCGCGCCCATAATTCATTGTCATCCTCATCTGCCTCTCCTGTGCACCACACATCCTTATTAGCCCATCTTTCATTTCATTTTCAGCACGCTTTACACAAGGAGCTCTCCGTACCTTGTGTCCGGCCTGTAACTCCAGCCTCTCGATCGTATGTGCCAACCGCTCCTTCCTGTTCTTCAGCATCTTCAGCCTCTCCGCGTTGGCGTTGTTCCCAGCCCTGCTCCCCGGCCTCCCGATTGCGCCTCTGTTCACATGCGGCTTCTGCTGGAGCCGGCCCTCCTGGAGCTCGGACTTTGATATCAGCGACTTCTCGCGGCGCTCCATCTTGGCCAGGTGCTGCTCGACACGGCGGAGGAGGTGCTCCACTTCGGGGCCGATTTCGGAGGCAAGCGCGGTTTGCGCGGCGTAGAGGGTGGGCTCCGATATTAGTTCAAAGTGCTGGTGCGGTCAATATATATGCGTATAAGCTTCCTGTGGGGAGGGGGGGGGGGAGCTAACTCTTGTACATTGGAGGACTTTCTTCATCCGCGGGAAGTCGCGGACACCGGAGTCGAGGATGGAAATTGAGGAGTCGAGGAGGCGCTGGGAGTTTTGGAGAGAGGCGACGCAGCCTTGTAGGGAGGCTATAGTGCCGTTAAGTTGTGGGTTAGACATTATTTTTTGGATAGATACTTGGCGCGAAGGAGGTTGATATCGCTTGAGGTTGAACAAGAGCCTCACACCCCATCACCCGGACAGCTCGCTTGGCAGCAGCATAGCGCAGAATATGTAAAGAGTGAGGAAATGATGCCCCTGAAAGCCCATATTTAGACTAGATTGAATCGATTTGATTGCTAATTTCCATTTGTGAGACATTTTGTTCATTTCGTAATTTTAACCCACCCGGAAATCCCAACCCCAACCCGAGTTTCAACGTCCGTTTCGCAAAAGTCGGAACAACTTCACCACATCCCATCATCCGCGATACGTCGAAAACCCACCCCTCAACTCAATTACCCCACCAAACACCTCACGAACAATGTCTCTCATGACCAAGCTCTTTGGCCGGAAATGGCCCACTCCCGTCGGTTAGTACTCGGCTCTGTCCGTGAGATGTTGAGAGGGCTTGCATTAACCCCACGTTGTACGGAGTTATAGCTCAGCCGATGTGGCCCTTCTTCGTTGCCGGTACGTTCACCCCCCCGGAGTCCGGGGAGCACATGATATGATGGAATTGTTCCATTTCGAATTGATGAGACCAGAACTGTTCGATTGATGGAGTCCGGGAACTGACTGAGAGGTTGTGAATAGGCGGTGTTATCTTCTACGGAATCAACGGCTTTGCCAACCTTGTCGCAGGCAGTATGTTCCCTTTTTTACAATTCTTAATATCGATTCTCTTTTTTTCTGTTTGTGGCTCTCTTTGCCTTGTGCGGGGCAGATATTCCTGGCCTATCGTTGCCTCTCTGGCTACCATCGCATACACCCGGATCACCTGCTTTGTTGTCGAGTTTTCTGTCGGTTTCTGTTGGTTTTTGTTGCTAACTAGGGGGGAATTTTTATAGCTGAGGAGTTCAAGAACGACCCTCGCAACAGGAACGCAAAGCCTGTAGCTCACTAGATTTTGCTTGGTGGATAGAAAAAGGTCGAGGACTGGTTTTTATGCGTACATACTCGAAGATAGACGGGAAGCTTTTTTCTTTTTTTTTGCGCGAGATAAGTGCAAGCGCAGGCTGATGTTTCTTTCTTAAAAAAAAAAAAGGGAATGTGATATCTTGTGTTGTGAAATAAATCATATATCGTGATACCACTGTGAGGATGTCTGGCTTCTTCCTTTTTTTTTCTCGCTCTGTTCGGGCCGGTTTTGTGGGGCGTTTCGAGCTCTTTTTGATATCACATCGATTACTCGCTGTGGGTGCAATAATTTGGCGTGAAACTATTGACGTAGGTACAATCTTATTGCCCAACCCTTTACACAACCGGTCGGGTCAGCCCTACCGAGTAGTCCTGAGGGAGGTGAGGGATATGGAGGGACTTGTGAGTGTCGCCACAATGTCGTTCTACTGGTACCAGCGAAAGCTCTAAGGTGCAGCGATGAGCTGCTCTGCTGCGGCAATTTTAAGAGCCAGTATCTTTTTTCGCTTCTTATTATGTGGCAAATATAATAATATTTTGCTCAAGTGAGACTGCCACACAGATTTTCATTGTGTAGCATAAGAGTACCAACACGGTCAAAGATTCTTGAGGAAGTGTAAAGAGTCCGGGACACAAATTAGTCACAGCCTACCACCCAACCAGATCAGAATGCCAAGTCGTTCCACGGTTCATGGTCGCTTACCCTGCTAGCTGCTTGCAGCGGCCTTTCTCTCAGTCACACTGGCAGTCTGGCACAGCCAACCCATCCATCCATCCTTTTACCTTACCTTGGTCTTAGTCTTTCCGTTGCCCTCACTAGTATTTAAATCTCCTAACCCCTCGTCCACCTCAAACCTCTTCTTCTTCTTCTCTCACCAAGATCAACAACCCAGCTTCACACACTCTAGAAACCTCGTACCCGACTATCGCCATCTATCTCCTCCGCCTAAGGAACATTCCTAACACTCCCGCATACAACACCCCCCTCGCAGTCTGTTTATGTCCATCGAAAATCTCAAGGTTAATGGTAGGTCTTCATTGTTGTCTCTGCCTCCATCAACCTTCGCTGCAGATCTCCTTCCCCCCCTAATCAGCACTTAAAGCGGGAAATTAGCTCCCTGTTGTGCTTCTAGACTGGGGGAAGGTCTTGCAGCTGAAGGGGGTAGATGAATGCTGTCGCTTTTATGACTGTTTACTGACGGCATTCTTTTAGATCCTTTCGCCGACGACGTTGGTGATACCCAGCCAAAGAATTACGTCCATATTCGTATCCAACGTAAGTTCCTCAATGACTTTCATCTCCTGAGATATCGCATCATTCATCTCGAGTATCTGCTGACTTGGCCTCTTCTGTATAGAGCGCAACGGTCGTAAGACGTTGACGACTGTCCAAGGGTTATCTAAGGATTACAGCCCGAAAGCTCTTCTCAAAGCTTTCAAGAAGGAATATGGTTGGTCTCACATCTCTCTCTCTCTTTCTCTCTGCGTTGCACCCTGGTCCAGATAGGGGAAATCCCTCAACACATTCTGTGTCACCCTTGCCCCTTACCTTACTTTACCTTACCCTACCTTATCGGCCACGATCGCGATCGCGATCGCGATAACGAATAAGAGCGCTGACGTTGTACAATCCCAGCCTGCAATGGCACCATCATTCAGGATAAAGACATGGGGGAGGTGATCCAGCTCCAGGGAGATCACCGTACCAAGGTGATGGATTTTCTCACCGACAAAGATAAAGACAAGATGGGCAAATACGCTTTGGCCAAGGAGAATATTAAAGTAAGATTCCACTCTTATGCTGTTACATCGCAAGCATTTATCTAACCTTCTATCTAGATCCACGGATTTTAAGCCTTGCGTCTCCGGCCTGTTCCTCTCCACCAACCTTTTGGTTTATATAGGAGAAGGAGACTGTCCGGTAAAGATGCTCATCGGCAGATGAGTTTTGTCCGAAGGTTAAATAGTTGCGTAAGAAAAAGCAAAAATACTTGACTATAACTCAAACGAGCTTTTCTCTCTCTTTCAGGCCTAGCTGTTTAGCTCTCCTTTCATGCTTACAGCGAGGTTTGAATGTATCTTGCTTTGTTTTTGTGTACTAGTATTTAGTTGCTATGCCATTAAAAAGGGCCAGTCATGGCCCTAATCTTCCAAATACAAACGATGTTTGAAAGAAACAATTTTGTTCTAGATCAAGAGCTTATTGATATCCGGAGGCGGAGCCGGGATAAAGCAAGGCGGGGTACATGAGAGCTGTAAAGGTTGCTAAAGTAGTGGGGTAAAACTGACGAGGAATGGCAATAATAGGGGTTAGTAGTAGGGGGGGGTATGACGTAGAGATGGACCAGTGACAATTTGCTTATTTCTCGCTTCCGTCCAGATGACCTGCTGGAACCGTCGATGACGGTTGAACCAGAGCAAATCGCGATAGACACAGTACTCTACACTTTGCTCTGCACACTAATACCTTTGTAGAGCATACATGATTTGCTGCGCCGCCACTGCCACGATATCTCCCTTGAGAGCATTTCGCGCTTGAAATGGCGCATGGCGCAGGGAGGTATGTATTTATGTAACAGCAACTGTATATTAATAGGAACCACACAGCCTAGCAGCAGCACCACCTCTCCGGGTATCTTATCTCAATCAATAGACGGATCGAAGTAATACTTTACTTTGTACAACGTTTCGAAACACCCAGGAAGGGTGGTTGGGGTTGGGGTTGGGGTTGGGGTTGGGGTTGGAGGGCAAACTTGAACTTCGGTTTTAGGGCACCGGGTAATGCATAACACAGTTGAGGACAGATCACAAGTCGGCCAAAGAGGGATCTCAGCCAGGGATACCGATACGGATCCAGAGTTTTTTTTTTTTGGGGGGGGGGGGTTCCGTTGGGGTTGGGGTTGGGGATCTTGGTATGTATGTATTTTATTTACCATGGTGTTGGTTTTCTTTTTCTTCCTTTTGTAAGCGCTGGGGGTCAGGCATTGACAGACTGACTGACAATGCACTGTGTAATTTTTAGAGGCGCGTAGGTCAGAACAATTAGCAGTGTAAATTACACACGCAAGTAGATGTCAAAAAATCTGCGAGATGTTCTGGTCGAGATCGACCGAACATACATGTGCCTGTATTGTTTCACGAGCGCTCCTCCCCGCAGAACCTGCGAATTAAACTTCTATGCGCAAAACTGTATATTCGAAACAAGAAACACCGCCCTCCTGTTTGTTCGAGTCGTGATACAGGTGTTGTTTTAGGTTAGAGCTCGCTCACACACCACACCATGCAATGATCATGTAGGTAAACCTAACCTAAACATGGGGTGTGTACTGTCTCTGGCGCTCCTATCTGCAGGAAGGTTACTTACCTCTGGATAGTACGCTGTGTGGGGGTTTTGTGGGTGTGGGAAACGTTATTGACTAGGGAGAGAGTCACACAACATCACTCGGACACTGATGCCTGGAATAAATCCTGCTTATTCACAATCAACTGATATTTCACACCTCCCTGATACAATTAATTGTTCTGGAAATACTTGCGGAATATGTTGCAAAGGGGAAAGAAGAAAGCAATCAACAAAAAAGAAGACCTAAACCCCACAAATATGAGAACAAAAACTCCAAAATACTGCAAGTTGACGCCATAAAAGATCTGTCTCGCCCATTTAAATATAGGAGCGAACCAAATAAGAGAAAACAAAAAAAAAGACATTGAGAACTATCTATCTTGCCCGGCCTTTCGTTCCCAATTTCAAATATCAAGCACGCCTACTGAGCTGATGGAGATCAACACCAATCCATAGATAACAATGATCCCAAAAAACAAATCAAGAGAAAGGCAAAACCAGCTATTCTCAACGAAAAAGAAATCTACGGCCGCTCCTATGATCGGTGAAATATCCCAAACATAAAAGATGATAAATCAGGTTAAAGATTCATCTGGCTCCCAAGGGACCTTCGTTCTTAACTCTGCCTCTTCTGCAGCATGCCATTCTTCCCGTTCGGCCTCTTTTTCACGCCTTACTGCCCTCTCATGCTCTCGCTCCCTATCTATCGCCCCACTAGCAGTCCTCAGCGATCTGCTACGTCTAGGGAGACCTGGAGAATTTATAGATACCGATGCAGATTCAGAATCTTTGGATGAAGGAAACATGAGGTGGGACTCAACGCTGCCATTATGTGTCGCGTTTTTGCGTATGTAATCACTGTCTTCACCATCCACAGTTTGGGAAGGCGAAGGGGGTTCTGAGTCCGGTGCTGCCACAACCAGTAAGTGATCAGCTCCACCGTTAAATGGAGATAGGTCTCGCGGCGGAATAGGTGGAGCTGGTGTCACGCGAGTTTTATTCCTAGAGGGAAGTAATGGTGGTGGTAGTGACTTCCGCTTAGGAACGTTGATTGGTGGTGTTTTCTTCGCCACTGGTGGAGGAATTGTCACTGGTGGAAGAGATCGTGAACCAGGTTGAAGAGACCGTGAACCTAGTTGCTTATTAGGGGGTTCAGTCGGTTGCGATGGTGGTTCACCCTGTGAGTTTCGCGTTTTATACCAATTCCTCACAGCTGCGGTCGCAGAAGCTACTGCCACAAAGGATGGCTTTTCTTGGAGCGCTTTAGGGAAGATAACGTTCGCCAAATTTGAGGTTGAATCAGAGGCGTTTGGAATAGAAGGCGAATTTGTTACGGCCAAACTCCTTGCAGAGCTTCCGGAAACGCTACGAGCTGGGCTAGGTGTTCCTTTAGCGCCTCGTGCCCTAGAGACAACCTCGTCCGTTCGGTCCTCATATGAGGACGAATAACTACTTTTGTCTGAGGGTTGGTCAATTGAAACATCAGGTGTTAAAGTATCCACATTGAATTTTGGCCCAGTGGGTGATGCCGGGTTTGTTTGAGGCGGGGAGTGGGGACTGGACGATGACCTCGACCTGCTCATGGACATTACCGCTGAAGTAACACCTTTATCTGAGACATCTGTTTTGCCTCGAACGGCTGTGACATTAACCGCATCCGTAATCACACTGGGTGACGGAGGTGATATTGTTGTTAACGTTTGCGCTCTTTGTGATTTTGTTTTCCGCTCGCTCTGGGTTGACTTTAAAGAGGGTGACCTTGTAATGGCTCGAGGGCTATCCGGTGGCTCGCTCAGACCAATTATTGACGCGGCCTTTTGTTTATCCAGAACTGTTTCTGTTTGTGAAATGATTGGCATGCTCATGGTTCTTTCATTTACCTGTCTCAAAGAATTTTCTACAACATCTTCTGAGATCTCTTCCTCAAGAGCTTCATCCTTGTCGACATCGTCCACAACCCCCTTCTCGGCTCCTGATTCGCTTTCGGTAAAATTTCCGTTGCTGAGTGCCTCCTCCCAGATCCCACCCCTGAACAGTTGGTGTAAGGTATCTGTGAATGGGGTGTCGTCATAATGCGGAAGTACAAGAGTTTCCGCTATTACTTCCCGTACCCGACTCTCGATTATACGGAGGATAGGATTCCAAATTATTTGTCGCGAGCCCACAATTGGCTCGATATCGAGCTCCATCTTAGGCATTGTTTCAAAGGCCATCCATATCCTGTTACTCGGAGGAGGCTTAATTCTGATGATCGCATGTCCTTCAAGCCTTTTCAAGACGACGCTTAGCACTAAATTCACCTCTCTAGGTCTAAAACGACCCGGCAGCTGTAATGTAGCTTTAGCGGCAACCTCCTAAAGTACACCAGAGATATTCCAATTAGCTTCTGGTGTTGACTTTGACACTAAAGATTTGTAACATACCAATCGGAAGTTGCCAGTATAATTGACGTCGGCCTCCGCAGAAAAATCACCATCTGCGTTAAACTCTTTTAATCGAGGATTTGTTATATATGGAACACCCTCGCCGACATGGACCTTCTGTAAGACGATATCGGAGAGAAAGTTGGGTTTATTAACCCTAGCAATCTTTTTTGTTATTCTCGTTCGAATCATTTTTTCGACCTCGGGAGTCTTGTATATAGCCAAGAAGAGACGTCCGAATAGCCCATTGACCCAGTTCATCTGTAAATGTTCCTCCGAAGAATGTAAACGCTGCAGTAGAGATATAATATGTTTCTGTTCGAAACGTTGCGGCGTCGGTGATATTGTGGCAGGATCATTGTAAGATTTTTCCTGATTTTTGAGAAGCGCAAAATAAAAGTCCTCTTTCAGGGAACAATTCTCAGAGAACAAGAAGAATGGCATAGCAACAGTATTAGTATCCAGAGCCGGGTCAATAGCACTATTTTTTCTGGACAAGCAGATGGCATTTCGGCGGATATAGAGCTCCCCTTCTGGGATAGATTCGCCTCCACCATAGATGCTAACCTTATATAAGCTCAAGGAGATGACAAGACGAACTTCAGTCTGATCGGAGTCGTCATATAGCATGAGGTGCCCGTGTCTGTATAGCACCGGGAACTGTGAGTATCATGTTTTTGATGTAAGGGGCTAATGTCCAGACGCACCTCAAAACCACGTAAAATTCATTCCTAGCCCTTCGAACCTTCTTATCTCCCCCGTTTAGGTCTGTGGCTGCGGTGCTTGCTCGCCTGTCGAAGAACCTGCTGTACATGGATTGAACTACACCGGGAGAATCATTTACGGGAATGCTTTTTCCGGCCGGAGATGTCCGTTCTGGTGGTTTGCCATTCACACCCCCAGGGACGAATTCTCTGGTAACGGCAAAGTAACCTGCAGCGACATCGGCGGAAGCAGTAGACCTTCTGGACAGCTTTTCGTCATCTATCTTTAGTATTTTATCTTCATCTCCTTCCCGGATCAAGTCGGAGATAGGCTCCTCGAGGAGGACATGTGGAAAGGTGAAATGAGCATAGAGTATGACGAGACCGAGTAATAAAGGCAAGAAAGAAATCCCTCCGACCAGGTAAACAACGAGAAACGATAGAAAGCTCATGTCCAGAGCTGGCTGGGGGCAAGGAGCATAGAGATCTCAACCACAGAATGGGTAGAGAAAGATGTGTAAGGTAGACACGATACGAAAGAAGGACACTTTGGTAAGAATTCTTGGGAGGGGGGCTGATAATATTGTTGTTGTGATGACTATATGTATAGATGTATTGTTACTGCAGGTGCCGTAAGTAGCCTCAGAGTCGGGTGCGGCAGTACAGAGCAAGTTGAGTCTGGGGTTGGGAGTTGGAGTCACGTCACGCGTTGAGCCACTGTGCTGTTTACGATCACATTCCTTGCAAGTTAGGTCCGGTGGGTGCTTGACTCTGGGGAAAAGCCATACTAGCCCTAGAAAGTTGGTCCCGTGCGCCACACTCTCTCGGCAACTCCACAACCATCCCAAATTTGCTCTCTATCTCAAGCACCCCCCCGTCATCCATGTGTGTTCCTAATTGGGGGTATCCATGAATCTCTCTGCGTCTGTAAAGTGCATGTAAGTTAGCATCAGCTACAGCCTACATCTTGAAGTGAGAGATCCCCCATCTAAATCGTGGAAGGTGATGCATTCGTAGGTTGAGGCTCTTTGGACCTGTATGTACTTTTTTTTTTTTTTTTACGCATACCCCATCACGCTCTCGGTTGCCACATTGGAGAAAGACATACTTGCGTGACTGACTGAAAAGTAATTCACTGAACCCCTACTATAGTTACCACGCAGAACATCTACCAGTTGATCAGCCAGTTAATATCCTCCCTGTCACTACATGTACTACTGCTAGGTGACAGTCTGCAGACCTTGCGGGTCCATCTCTCTCTCGTTGGCCCATCCGTCCCAACGATTTTCAATTTGGCCCTTTCCCCATACCTTTGTCCTACCGCAAAAAGCCTTAGGCCGTACTAGAAGTTAGATACCTACATACATACCACGGTCTCCTTTCTCTGGCCTATGTGAGTGTTTTTTTTGTCTCTTCAGCACTTGGGGCACGTTCCAGGATTTACTCTACCTGCTTTTTTTTTCCACTAAAAAACCCAAGTTCTGGTGAGTGACCCAGCTGCAGTACCGGTTAGCTCCCGCACACGCTCTTTGCCATCACGTTGGCCCATCCATCAATCTGTCCACACACACATAGCCATACACGCACACACGCACACATCAAAATCCATCAAGTTATCTAGCCCATACAAACATCTCATCCATTCAGACGCTGCAGGCGCTCATCCCCCAATCCGCAGCCACCCCAGAATCTGTTGATTAGCTTATTTTTTTTTTTCCCACTACAACCAACCTAAGTCCATCGTATCGTATCGTATCGTGTGTGCACAACCCCCCCTACCCTACTTACATTACTCCCTGAAGTCTTAGGAGAGAGAGACCCTTTCCCTTTCCCCTTTGCTCGGGCTATCTCTCTAGCCACTATCTGCCCCCCACTGCTGTTGTACCTCTTATTAGCGTTTCTCTTAACGCGGGTCTTCGCCCCCCCGGAGTGTTCCTTCTGTTTTGTTTGCTGCTACTTCTGCAAGTCTCGAGTCTTACTTGCTATTGCCCCTTTTGCCGTGCCTCTGTCACCCCGTTCACGGCCCCCTTTCATCTATCTCTTCTTACCTGGCCCATATATTTCTTCTCAACCTTCAACGCTGGAGCCTCCTGGTCTGACGTAACAACAATATTGCAATACCCACAAGCGCCAGATACCCTTAGAATAATAACCCGTGTTTACTACGTTTCTTCAGGTTCCAACACCTACATCGCCACAGTTAATCAGCCGCTTGTCATCAGTCAGTGGAAGAACAAAAAAATAATCCTCTTTTATACTACTCCCCCCCCCCCCCTCTCCACCCATCTCTCATTCTTTTCACACTCCTCCTGCCAACACTCTAAACACCCCCTTGCCCGCCTTCCGTCTCCTGTGCGGGCCCCCGTAGCAGCATATGACAGCCGTGGCGCAACCACCGAATTTCCATTCCGGCCCTAGGTCATGGAATGGTGGGCAGAATAATATCAACTCTATGACTGCCGACGAAGTAGCGCGAATCTTTATCAAGGGCTCACAACGCACATCTGGCGCATCATCTGTATCATCATCCGCATCGACATCCTCGGTTACCTCAGACGGGTCCAACGGGGTGTGGGGAAATTCACTCGGAAAGAAGAAGGGAACTGGACGTGGAGGAGTGAGGGTTGCTTCTAACGGAGGCTGGCCGGCGAAACCTGACATCATGAGGGCACCTGGGGGCGCTAACGGCCATTCCGGCTCATCCGTGTCTAGCTTGCCGATAAATTCGATGCACCAGGCAATGCCTATACTTCCATCGCAACATCTGATGAGTAACGGCACCCAGGTGAATGGAGGCCAACAGCCACAAAACAATTCTTACTTGATGCTACAGCCTCTTAACGGAACTTTTGATCGAAAATATATTCCATTACCTTATTTTCCAGAGACTCTACGAATCGGCAGGCAAACCAACGCCAAGACAGTCCCTACACAAAGCAACGGCTTTTTTGACTCAAAGGTTCTGTCGAGGCAACATGCTGAGGTATGGGCGGAAAAAGCTAATGGCCGGGTGTGGATACGTGACATCAAATCATCAAATGGAACTTTCGTCAACGGGCAAAGACTCTCACAGGAAAACCGCGACAGCGAACCCCACGAACTCCGGGAAAATGACGTTTTGGAGCTAGGAATTGATATTGTAGGAGAGGACAACAAAACCATTATCCACCATAAAGTAGCTGCGAAGGTGGAACATGCAGGGATGCAGTCGTCGAGTGCTGGAAGCTTTGAGGTAAACTTTGGGGACCTTGATTCCATGGGTGGTGGCTCTTTAATGAACTCTCAAATGAATCACGTGTCTCTACAGAACAACAATCTACGAGGCCGATCGGGTTCCCAAGGCTCCCGGAGTTCAGCAATGAGCGTCAGCGGAGGCATGAACCACCGACAGGTTCCAATGATGATCGCACCAGTTACCATGGAAATGGTCGTCAAAAAATTGAATGTGAGTCATATTGAAAAAGTTTGCGCCTGTTAGACAAAATACTGATTTATATATTACAGTACGAAATTCAAGTTGCAAAACAACAATCGCAAAACCTTCAGCGAACTACCGAGATTTATGACGCTCTCTTGACAGCGCCAAAGTCTACTGAAGAGTTTCAAAACAATGTGGATCCTAAGGTTGGAACTGAGGAGTTGCCGATAACATATAATTCGGCATCTGCCCTACCTCCCCCTCCACAACTAACTGCTTGGGAGCTACCACGGACATCTTCAGCTCCGAGTATTGGGTTACCTATCAAACTAAAGTCTGAAAAAACATTAAAAACAGACACAACAAGCTCCCCTCCACATCATATCCTTATGGATGCTTTGACTAAAGCCCGTAAAGAGCTTGAAGTGAAGACAGCGCTCGTTAGAGATCTGGAGGATGCATTGAAAAGAGAAAAAAGTGCGCGTGAGGACGCGGAGGATCGTGCCTCGCAGCTCGAGACAAGAGCCCTATCTGGAATCCCCCGCGACAGGATTCTTGGAGAGTTTGAAGCAGAAAAGGTTTTGGCGGATGAAAAGGGCGATATAGATGATGCAGAAACCATATGTGGCGATGATGATAAATCCCCCAATGGACAACTGGATATGCCAACGAACGTCCCTCAATCAAATGGCGATACTGTGGAAGTTAAGGTCGACCCATCTGCTCTGGCAGCAGCTGAAGCGGCAAACAGACTCCAGAGGCGTGTCGAGGAGATGGTGATAGAACTTCAGTCTGCAAAGGCAGAGATTGAGGCATATAAACTTCGGACCGAATTTGCAGAGGAGGAGAGCCGCACAACGCGAAAGACCCTTGCCGAAATGGTGGAGAGCATTAAAAAGGAGGAAGAAGCCCGAAAGTCACGTAAACGACAGTCTGGAAGCCAAACAGACCCGACAGCTATGCGTAATTCTGGCATACAAGCAAATACTGACGGTGTCAGTGAAGACATTATGGATTCCGTATCAAACGGGACAGTAAAACAAAAAGACATTGGGAAGCTTCCAAATGGCGCCAGAATGTCTTCTGAAGATTTGACAAGGACATCTTTAGTTCTTTCGAAACGAAATGCGGCGCCCTACGCCAGTATCGTTGGAGTCATGTTACTTGGCGTAGGGTTAATGGCTGTCATGAACTCGTGGCAAAAGGGGGAGCGTTAGATGCCGGAGACATTTTTTGGTCGTTCTATTTTTTTTCTTTTCTTTTTTTCTTTTTTGCTATCAATCAGGGTGTTTCTGTTTGTGTTCTCGTATTCACTATAAATATATAAATATAAAAGTTCGGGAGGGGTCGGGGGCGCTGGATCGTGGGTGGGGGGATTATTAGGAAAGGCATATGGGTTTTTTGTTCTTGCTTGGCCTCCGGGCCACTTCATTTTACTTCCTATCGTTCGTACCATTTCTTATGTTTCTGTACCACCTTTCAACGGGCCACTTCCACCTTCATTTCCTTTCATTTGTATCTTTTCCCCTACCCCGGTTTTATATTTTCCTGTTTGTCTAGGTGTCTTTATCTATTGCGATGATTAGCTAGGGCGTTCTCACTCATCTTTTTATCCTATCCTGCGTATGTGTGTTGTCTTGTCAATGTAATTGCTACCATCTTTTCTCTCTCTGGCATAGGTCTGCACGGGGTTTTTTTTTCTTCTATCTTTCTTTTGGGGCGAGCAGGGTTTTTCGGGTCGGAATGTGATACATGTTGAGTTGATTGATTGATTTGACGTTGGGCTACTTACTTAACTACTGGTAGATTGGTTTGTGGGGTTGTGTTGCGTTTGGTTGTGCTGTTTATTCTTGCACATTTGATTCGTTTTTTTTTTTTTTGAACCCTTCCTCCCTCCCCACTTCTTTTCCCTATTCCCTCTTTTCTTATATATGAGGTTGTTTTTGATGTTTTTATTCCTTTTTTGTGCGTGGTATCGATATATACTTAGTAACTACATTTCTTCATCCTCTCTTCTAGTCTATCTGTGCCCCTTTACTCCCCACATACTATTACTTACATCTAAAGTCCCCATTTCAGCGCATACAAGTAACTACATATCCACACCGAGTCAATCAAAAGCCAATGCATACCGTCCCATTAATAGTTTATGTACATACACAAGCTTTAAAAAAAAGATATTATCCCGTGATCCTCACGAAATCCGTAATATCCCTCCCCTTCAACGTCTGCACCTTCCGCTCATCTACCCACCGCAACAACTCACTGTGCTCCCACCTATCGACCACTCCACACCCCAACCTCCGCCTCACCGCCTCCGCAAACACCTCCGCCACCGACACCACTGCCCCCCTCCCCCTCACGCCCCAAGCCCCCTGCTCCACCAGCGACGTCGTCCTCTTCCCCTCAAGCCCACACGCAACAATGCTATCAAACCAGCTCAAGTCGGTGCTGACATTCAGCGCGACGCCATAGCTCGTCACATTGCGGCGCATGTGCACGCCCACCGCGCCAATCTTGACATCCTCATTGACCCACACCCCCGTGTTCCTCGTCTTGATCGCGCGCACGCGAAACTCGGCACAGGTGTCGATCATGGCCTCCTCGAGCAGGCCCATGTAGCGGCGCGGCGTCAGCTTGTGCTGCACAAGGTCCGTCACGATGTACGCCGTCATCTGCCCGGGCCCGTGGAACGTTGTCTGGCCGCCGCGCAGCGTCTCGAACACCTTTGCGCCGGTGGCGAGCAGGCGGGCGCGCTCGAGGGGGCTGAGGCCCCTGCGGTCGCGGCGGCCAAGGGTGTACACGGGCTCGAACTCCATGGTGAGGAGTGTGGGGGGGGGGAAGGGGCGTTGGGCCGCCAGGGGCCGTGGAGCATAGCTGGGGAGGGCCAGGTAGGATTTCGAGGCGAGGAGGTCGACGGTGAGTTTGGATTGGAGGTTGGAGGTGGCGATGAAGGGGGCCCCGCGGGGGATGTGGACGTGGCGGAGGGTGGGGATGACCTGTGCGGATGGGAAGAATCTTGATGTCATGATCGCCGGTGGTGGTTTTGGGTTGCGGTTTTTGGTTGAGGGGTTAGAGATTTGAGTATTTGGGTGAATGATTGAATGGACAGGTGAACGTTGCAGGGTCGGATTAGATTAGATTAGATAGTTGCCATGGAGACAGACCTCCATTCCTTAGAGCAGCGTAGCAGCATACATGTGGCTACAGCATTGACAATATTTATCTTCATCTTTCATTTATCTTTATGTTTCGACTTTTGAGTATTTCTGAGTATTTCCTATTTTAAACACAGTATTAGCAATTAGTAGACAAGAGCTAGTCCCAGTACGAATAAAATAGTAGGTGCCAAGCCTATGTCATGTGCCGGGTTAGGGTTGGGGGGCCAAAGTATAATTTATAATATATTCTTGCGATGATGTGATTTCCTTCCCTTATTGTGCCAACCTGGGAGCGTATACAAGATCGAGGTCGGTGATGGTAAGTACATGTAAGTATGGTTACAAGTTTCATTTATATGTACATGTATGTATTTAAACGGAAGATATACATATAACACCATCAACGCTAGCGTTGATCACTCGCCCTGGAGCGTTCTAGGTAAAGGTTAAGGAAATAAATATTAGAGCCCTAATTAAATAGAACACTTGATCACAAGCATTTCTGTAAACCAACCAAAGCCAGAGTCACAAGGCGGTCATTTCCATTTCTCTCAATCTTATTTCACAACATTCATGTAGTTACTGATGGGAGTAGTTTGATTAAATACATGTACTAAACATACACTAAAACAATTACATCGCCGGCACAAGGATTCTACAAGGGAACAAGAAAGGGGGATAGAGAAAGAAAAAAAAGAAGAAGAGAAAACAAACTCATGTAACCATGATTCTCTACATGATATACTCGCCCAGGTTCCTCCCTCCCTCGCCCTCTGCCCCCAAATCGGCGCCCACACTCTCCACCATCGCCAAGATCTGCTCCCACCTCTCCTGCACCAACCTCCTGACACTCGGTACTTTCAAGTCGTCCGCCTCCGCCCACGCTTTCCTCCCTCTGTCCCCCAACTTCTTCAGCACCCCTGCCAACCACTCCTCGACCGCCAACCGCTCCCTCTCTCCGTCGTCCTCGCCCACCAAGAACCGCCGCCATCTATCCACCTTCGGCTTATTCCGCGGGTTCTCGGGGTCGCGGATCAGCATCATGCGCACTGCCGCCAGCGTGCGGAAGCAGAACGTGGAGCGGTCGAAGATGTAGTTTCCGAGGAAACCTTCGGCCTTGAGGAGGGCGCGCTGCGAGGATGTGAGCGCGGGGAGGACGTAGGAGTCGATGGTGACCTCATCCCATTTGTTGGTGGGCGTGGGTAGGGTGAAGCCGTATTCGCAGAGGAGAAAGTCGTTAGAGTGGCAGCCGTAGGTGACGAAGAGCTGAGTATCGGCTGGGAGGGAGCCGGTAGAGGGGATTACGGTGTAGCCACGTGGAGTGAGATCTACTTTGCACTGTTGGGAATTAGTATCCGGGGGCTTGAGCAGGAAGGGGGAGGGGTCTTACGCCTTCGTCGGAGTGGTTAAAGTAGTCGATGAAGGGGCAGAGAGCCATGCAGTTCTCACGGGTGAGCTCTTTGTATTCGGGAGTTTCAAGCTTGTAGAATAGGCTTCTGGTGTTTACTACACTCATGTTTGGGATTGTTAGGAACGAGTGATATTTGGTGAGTGGAGTATGACGCATACCAATGAGCCAAGCATAGATGTACTCATCCCGAGTAAAAGTGAATCCCAACTTCCTGACGTTTTCAA
Source organism: Morchella sp. 2018-W16 (assembly GCA_024713755.1). Taxonomy (NCBI): domain Eukaryota; kingdom Fungi; phylum Ascomycota; class Pezizomycetes; order Pezizales; family Morchellaceae; genus Morchella; species Morchella sp. 2018-W16. The sequence goes on along the minus strand of JAMGYY010000014.1, from coordinate 359,623 downwards.
AATCCTTCTCGAACTTCTTCTTCTGAGAATCCAATATTGCTATAAACCACGCATTAGAGGCTTCAAAATGTATAATCGCCAGATCAAAAGAACCACTGGCCAAAGGTACTCACAGATTGCACTCGGTGGTAGCAATTCCTGCTCCTCCTCACTCCAAAGAAGTGGAATCACCTCTCTAAACTCCTCCACTCCCGGCCAAACCTTAATCCATGGCCTCCACTTATTCCCCTCATTCCCGAGCTCCGTCGCAATCGCCACAGCAAAGCACGCATGGGTATTGAGCTCCTTCAGCAGCACCCCCACGCGCCCCGCAAGCCCCGGAGCAAATTGTCCCAGATTCTCCCTCGTCAGCAGCGCAGCCTTTGGGGTGAAGGCGATCGTCTCGCCCTCGCTGAAGCCGAGGCGGTTCTTGCTCTCGCCCACCTTGGCGCGGCGCGGGCCCTCGATCGGCGCCGTGGAGACAATGCCGAGTCCGGCGTGGTCGAAGCGTGCAGGTGTAATCTTGTTGAAGATGATTCCCTGAGCTCGCGACCAGGCAAGAAAGTTGAGTTCGTTTTCGCCAGTGGCGAGTTGGTAATTTTTGTTTGGGGTCGTCATTTGGAAATGGTTAGTGGGGGAGGGGAAGAGCTGGGGTTCATGATAGGTGAGGGCGGGCCGTTGGTTCTAGTACACAGATCTCCCCCCCCCCTGAGGCTCTGCGGATGCAGGGATGGATTTAGCTGATGTCGTAACAACTAAATGGGGACTGAACTGCATGTGCTGCATCTTGCCCTTATGGATCAGGTTGGGTCAGCTCAGGTGCATGAAACAGAAACAGGAGTGGTGAGAGTGTATACCTTTTGTCGTTCTGTGATTTGAGGGCTATATATACATATATCGAAAGCTTTGATTGGTCAAGATCATATCAGTTATGGTAATGATACACAGAGCATTAATTTATAACCGGAACATTTTCTGGGGTATAGGCGCCGGAGGCCATTAAGTTCATATATATTGTACATGTAAGTAAGAACAAGTAGCAGAGCGCAAAGGAGAGCATAGAGAACACTACTAAGACGTAACAGAAATATAAGTATGTATATAGAGCCCTTTAGATGAGCTCGCAGTAACACGATATATCCTTGTGGTGCATGTGCACGATATCGATAAATTATAAAAGTGTGGTTCACCCTTGTGCGCCCCCCCCCCCCCCCTCCCCCTGCTAATAACATTATAAATAGTGGTTACATGTATATATGTGGTATGCAGGTCGGTCTCTTTTTAATCACTACTACATGAAGTATCTTATAGATAATAGAGTACCAGTAGAAGGCTACACTACATAATACGCATTCATGTAGTATCACAGTGGTGACCCCGGTCGACGGCCGTAGATCACCCGTATGTACGTCTTAACCAGGAAATCTGAGTCCTCATAATATAAGGAACTAGCTAGAAGTTGAGCACACCATTTAATTTAATTATAACTTTATGAGGTAATTATTAGAGGACATCACCCCATACCATGGGCCCGGCCATACTTTCACTAGCCAATTATTTAAATATATATAACCGCTATCATAGTATATCACTCGGCCAGCCCAAAGCGATAGCCACCACCATTTATTTATTTATTTATGCTTCATACATGATAGCCACACCATAATATATATGCCCTCTCAGGAATTTCCCCCGTGTATCCCCCCCCCCCCGATTTGAGAAAGTCGAGGTAAGCTCTGTTTACCGATAGTAACTTCTAGTTTTGTTTTTATAGGCTATTAACTTTGGTTTCTATTATATCAGCTGACGTCGCGAATAACAATGACGATATGCCTTCTCCTGTATCATCGCGGTTAGCCCGGTTTCCCCTCCGTTCTGACTATCTTTTTCACAACGTTTCTTTGTCCAAAAACCAGTACAATGTGTATGGGAATTGAAACATTTCCATATGCCCTGTAACCTTTGATGCCCCACCAGCTTGGTACCTTTCTAGAAGTTTATAATGCACCTTTGGATACCTCTAAACCCATCCGCTACAATCGCCTCCATCAGGCTCCCGCCGTAAAGCCTCTCAACCCCAATTATAATTACATCTAAATCACCAAACAAACCATGCACATCTCCAGTCCCATCCACAACAACAACAATATACTCCCGCCCGGTCCTCTCCGTCAGCCTACCCGTCGCCCCCTCTTTGCTTCGCTCAAGACCTTCGTTCGGCGCTGCCTGACCGCTAAGACTGCTCCGGCTGGCGTCTACAGCACACAAGAGGCTCCCCTTCACACACAGACTGCACCTATTCTGGGCCAACAGCCGGTAAATACACATATCCCTGACCCTCGCTCAACCCGGGCACGTAAGCATGGATATGACTCGGGACTGCCGGTCTGGTTGTCCTGGGCTGCGAAGGGGAAATAGAATATAACTACCGCCAACGTGACGGCAAGGGAAATCGTAGACGTATAGGAATATGATTGGGATGGCACCAAGACATTGATCAGCCGAGTAGGGAGGGTAGGATAAAAGGTATCTAAAGCGATTGTAAAGGTTCTGGAAGATCATGTTAAGGATTTCATACCATAATGCTCAAGGCCGAAATACCTGTATATATCTGGATCTAGTTACATACAGGCCAAGAAAATGACGCTCTGTAACCGTGGTACATATCCTTCCAACTGTACTGGCTCGCGAGACGATTGAGTAAGAACAACGGGTGATTTTTCATGATCCGGACCATTCATACAGATCCATAATCGGTTGACCGTTCGTGATTTAAACTTGAGTGACGGTTCGTTCTTGTGCTTCGTGATACACTCGCTCGATTGATACCTCGTGACCCTGAACGCTGACAATGAGTGTGCCTCTATGATCCTGTCCTTTTGTGCTGTTGGTTTGATATAATCTTTGGAAAGGAAACGATCCAAAGTTGTGGTAAGAGGAGGGTCGGATCGGTTAAGGCATCGACTGGACTCAATGAACGAGACATGCCCTCTTCTACTAGTGCTAGGCGAGAACAAGTGTTCATACCAACTTGCATAGATCCTCCAGGCGATGTACTACAAGAAATTCCTTGGCAATAATTCCAGCTATTTCTCGAAATCCATTTTCTGCTCCAAGTAACAGTAACCAATAACAATAATTGGTAAATAGGGACACTGATTAGGTGGGCTAACCCATTTTGTCTTATCATATCATCCTTCATGACCCAGAGCACTAAGTGATCTGAGTCTATGACACCGACTCTTAAGTTTCGGTCCCCTCTAACTAATGCTTATATATATATATTATACCCATGTAACTAACCCCTATCCACAGGAACCCACGAAACAATATTCAAAACTCACGAGAGTACCGGCGGAATGGTGCTACGGCTAGATAACTGGCCATTTACGGCTTAGTGAATCGCACGGTCGATTGATCCTCCATGATCCGGCGGACCGGGTGACGCTCTGTGATCCTTCTCTCGCATAAACTAGGATATATACATGTATATACATATACATACATGTATATATATAGCTGACTCTTTTCTTACTAAAAACTGGGATTTACCTATTACACGGATTAGAAGGTTCCTACACCCGCAGAGCTGTGGCTTGATGACACGATGCTGACTCGACCAGTGCATCATCATTCGTCATTCGGAACCAGGTGGCCCATCCTCCCGTTGTTTGTGGCTATTACCCAAATCAATAGATTTGTTTGAGCAGCTTCTTGATTTAGAGAGCAACGCGACCATTTAGCTCTCTATAATCTTTGTGTGTTTAAATTAAAGCCTTCAGTCGTCTCTCCAGCTACTGTGGCTACAATCATAGTATAACTACCGGTCCAAATCTAGGCACACTACTAACCTCTAGTAGAGTAGGGTCTTCCCTCAACCACGAACGTCGGCCCTCGATCTAATCGAGTGGGGCTTTTTTCTCCTTTGGTAGCAATATTACTTTGGTTTAGAACTGAAGTTTTTAATGCTTTTGGTTCATTACTTGTTTGTAGAAACACACGTGTATTAAGAAGTAAAAGAATGAGAATAACGCCGGTTCTAACCTAGTAGTGGTGGTGGTGGTGGTACATAGCATAAAGGAAAGGAAAAAGGAACCTCATCATGCCCTAGCTACAGACGTAAAAAAGATAGAGAGAGAGAGAGAGAAGAAGACAGAGACAGAGCTAAAAACAAAAATAAGAACTGCAATACAAACCATTGCTCAGGGTCTGCTTTTCCTGCATGTTACTTATCTGTATATTTACTACAACGACTTATTAACACCGTCTCAAACCCACAAACCACTACAAAATAGAAAAAGAAAAGCAACATACCCTATTTTCCCTTCCTTCCCCTTCTCCCTCTCTTCCTCTTCTCCACGGCACTCCCACCCGCGCTTTCATCATCACTCTTCCTCTTCACCCCATGGCTCCTAAAGTTCTCCAGGATCCTATTGACCTGCTCCTCATTCTCGGCCTTCTTCCTCTCCTTCTCCATCTCCTCCCTCTCCTCCCTCTCGGCCTCCTCCACCTCCTTCCTCTCCACCCTCCTCGACAACTCCTCAAACCTCCTCGTCGCCCCGACCCTCTCCCTCGTCTTGCCCTCAGCCCTCTCCTTATCCAGCTTCTCATTCCCGCTCAAGCCGGCCTTGACAAACCTAGCCGCAGCGTCCTTATCGACTGCGGCGGCGCGCTTCTGGGGTCCTGCCTGCGCGGCGTTGATCTTGGCGACGTACTGGCGCACGCGCGCCAGCTCCGTCATGACCGGGTGGGCCTTTGCGTCGACGCCGTTGAGGCGCAGGTATGTGAAGAGGAGGGACTCGAGCGTGTAGGCGGTGAGGACCGAGAGGCGTGCCTGGTCGACGATGGGGAGGGTGCTGGTTAGGGATTGGAGGCCGGGGGTAGTGAGGAGGGGAGCGAGGGCTTCGGTGAGGTCGTCGAGCTGTTCGTCGAGGAGGGAGAGGTGGGAGAGGGGGTCAGAGTCGGCCATTGTTACTGGTACGGGGGGAGGGGGTTTGTAAATATGTTTTGAAGGTGGTTGTGGTGGGATAGTGTGTTTTGACTTGCAGATAATTTTGTGCATGTAGGACTCGGTAAGAGACTTGGCAGTGGGTGAGGCTCTGTAATTGTGTTTGAAATGGATTAGGGTTGAATTCCAGGTACTTTAAATAATAACTACAGCTTTAAATAATAACTACATGTATAAGTGTAGCTAAAATCCCAGAGATTCGATAGGTCACAGCAATTCGAAACATGATGATTTTATTAACCTAACACTCAAATGCCTCCTAATATCCCAGAGGTACATACAACATGTACCTACATGTACTTACGTCTTAGGTACAGACAAATCATTGATACTCCCCCCAGGGTTAGGGCTTCTGCATGAAAATCTCACTCACCTCACTCACGCTCACGCCTTGTCACTCACATGCAAGACATTGAAGCTTAGACGTCAATCACCGATTCGACATGTTCATGTTGTGTTAGGTTGTTCGCGGTGCTCCCCCCCTCCAAGTATATCAAAACCGCAACCGCCAACCCTCTATTCACTTTATTCTCTATTCTCTATTCCCTATTATCTATTCTCCTCTCCGACATACACACACATTCTCTCTCTCCCTTTGTTTCATGGAGGTCTGATTGATTGATTCTACCTGTGCCTCTACCAATTGATACTATATACCGCCGCTGCAGAATTAATATGGTACTGCGATTACCCCATCTTATCTGGGGTAAAGGTGCGATTCCATTAACACCAGCAATGTCGCGATACCTCACCGCCGGCCGTGTCTCGCCACAGCTTACACAGCCTCCTGGAGGTGAAGGTGGTGAATCCGAAGATGAACTCACCCGCTACTCGCCGCCCTCCAATCCCTCTCCCCCGCCGCAGCCCACAGACTCCACCGCAGTAGACCCCCGATCCCGAATCCATATTCTCGGTACCGGTAACATCGGCTCCATAGTCGCACACTCCCTCCGTAGCCTTGCCTCTCCCCCGCCGGTAACGCTCCTCCTCCAGAACTACACGACCCTCAGCACCTTCACACGGCAAGGCTCTCACATCAGGCTATATCGCCCGCTTACAGAGCCCACCACCGCCAGCGGTTTCACCACGGAGGTTGTCACGCCGTCCACCGGTCAGCAGGAAGACCTCCCCATCCACAACCTCATCATCACCACGAAGGCGCACCAGACCGCCGCTGCCCTACGCCCGCTCTGTACCCGCCTCACTCCTGAGTCCACCGTCCTCGTTCTGCAGAACGGCATGGGTGTCATCGATGAGCTGAAGGATACTATCTTCCCGGACCCTGCCACACGCCCGTACTTCGTAGCGGGGATTACAACCCATGGCGCATATTCAAAGGGTCCGTTCTCGGTCATACAGAAGGGTCTGGGAGGCATCCAGCTCGGGTACGTCCCCGACGATGCAGAGGTCGAGGCTGCAAAGGGAGGGGGGATCTCGAAAATCTCGTGGTTTGCGCCGGCGGCGCCAACGCCGCCGCCGCTGCAAGGACTGGCGAGTACGACGGAGTATCTGATTTCGACATTGTTGGAGTGCCCGCTGTTGTCTGCGGAGCATCTACCGCTACCGGAGCTGCTGTCAATGCAGTTGGAGAAGCTGGCTGTGAACGCCGTTGTAAACCCGTTGACAGTGCTGTACGACTGCCGGAACGGGGAGCTGCTAGAGAACTTCCATATCACGCTTACAATGCGGTTGATTCTGCAGGAGGTGAGCGCGGTGCTGTGTGCGCTGCCGGAGCTGGCGGGGGTTCAGGGGAGAGAGGTGAGATTTAGTGCGGAGAGGTTGTATGACATTGTTGTGAGTGTGTCGAGGGCGACAGGCGAGAATTGGAGCAGTATGGTGCAGGATGTGAGGAATGGGAAGCAGACCGAGGTGGATTATATTAGTGGGTGGGTGGTGAAGAAGGCGAGGGAGGTTGGGGTGCCCTATACGGTGAATGCTCTGATGTGTGCAGTGGTCAAGGGGAAGGGGAAGATAGTCCAGGGGCGAGAGAGAAGGGCAGTGCCATTTGTGGAAATGTAGGCGGCGGTAGGGGTGCTTAGTCTCTTTTTCTTTTTGTTTTTCTCTCTGTTCTAGACATATAGTGGGGGGCGTTCTTCTCTTTTTTCTTTGCATATATAGAGCTTCGCCCCTCTCAAGGATGGGAGGGGCGGTAATTGTGTGTGCATCTCTGGTGCTAAAGGATTGTAATCTTGATATATCCTTAGGCCCCAACCCAATACTCAAGTAAATGGGAGATTTTGTTGGTGATGATAGCCAGAGGCGGTGCTTGGGTTTGAGAAGGGGGCGTGACTGATAATATACTCCTGAAGCTCAAAGACCCCTAGCCAGAGCAAATGAGAGTGGGTTAGGGTTGAACCAAATGGTTAACACTAACTCAGAAGCCCAATTGTCTAGTGATTGTAGTTTTATCGACCAGTTTATTCTCCCTTAGCCGTTAGTATAGTTTCCTTTGGGGCCATTGGCGTCGTCCTTCCACATCCTATACGATCCAGGTAGGAGGCCTGCGACATCCCGTAGGTTGTGTGATACCAATATATCGCGTTTCTAGTATGTCCTGATCTATCATTTGAGGTGTTAGGTGGGTGGCAGTACTGAAGGGATGATCATGAAGGAAGGCATACTTTAGTGTGTTGAAACATGAGATATCACTCATTGCATCCCCAACAGAGATACAGAGAGCAGTTAGGAGCCTTTCAGAGATAAAATTTAGATATGGCCACACCAACCAACTTGCTTGTGGATATGCATATGTGGCCGGAGGTCTAGTTGGCTGGTTAGCTACATACTTAAGTACATGTACATATGTAGGTTATATAGCCACAAACGGGACATGAAGTTTAGGGAAATTAAGAATTGAAACGTACAACTCCTGTTTATACTTCCATACCACATTATAAGCTCTACAGTCGAATCCCCCTATAATAAGAATAATCGCCCTGTAAAGGTATGTGTTTGAGGCCCTTCTAAACTTTGTCAATACAAATTCACTCTTAGTATAAGGGTAAGCGTCCTATAAGGGTACCCTTTAGTCCCGACGTACGTACCCTATAGGAGATTCGACTATGAGTAGAGTATTGGCTCTGTATATGTATAAGATGGGACCTATGAGACCCACACAATTATGTGTAATTACATGTAATTAGCAACAGCAACAGCAGTAACCTCAAAAAAAAAACTATAGGGACTCACCCAGTGTTCCGAATCATGAATTATGATCCAGTAAACTACAACGAATGATCAGCTAGCTACAGGCCAATTTAGTTAGTGTCCTGCTTGGTTATTATTATTATTATTATTATTATTATTATTATTATTATTATTATTATTATCTTGTTGATATGTACCTACCTTATTGAGAAATACATGTAGTCAAGATGATTAAACTATATCTCGGTATTACTATCATCACGCCGTATTGCTACATGTACATGTAGTTGAATTGTGTGCGTATGTGTACATGTAGTTGAATTGTGTGCGTATGTGTACATGTACTTTAGACATACGTGGTACCAGGCGGTTAACACGGAACACTTGTTCTTTACATGAAAGTACTTAATATTATATACGTATACATGTATATAGAACTATGAAAATATCTCCTCGATTTTTTTTCATTTTCATCCAATGGCAATCAACACACATTCGTTGATTAGATTTTATGATAGAATTCGCCGTTCAAACTCTTTCTTTATCCAACTTCCGCGGAGGAATTACCATTACAAATTAGCGCCGAAAGAGACAGGATCATAGATCAAGCACGATCAGTATCCCAAATCATGGAGGATAAATTGAATGGGTGATTCGTCAGGCTGCATGAAATGGAACAGCAACATAGGTGCTCACTCGTCAGATTCGGTATCCCGATCATAAATGATGATACGTCAAGCTATACAGAATGATTATATATAAGCACCGCGACATACATATATGCTCACCTCGATGAGGCGCGGCTGTACAGGCTGTAATGTTCTCGAGTCTAGATGGCGCGTCCTGTCTCGACTCTCTACTGAAAGGCTTGGCCGCGCATTCAATAGGAATAGTAATTGGCACCTACATCTCTCCTGATTCACGTTATCATACTCTATGGACATGTAATTCAATGCACCTCGCCCGGAATGGTAGTGTCAATGATACATGATCCACATTCATGGTGCACTCATGGCTTGGTACTTTAGCAAGTTTTAACAGCTTCTAGCATGGTAGCAAGCCCAGTTACTATTGACAGACTAACATCTTTGGACCCTGCAGATATGTATTTACTCATTTGACAGATGAACTGCGGGGGGTTTTAAATTTTGAATATTACTTGTTATTCCTATCATTTCCATCTCAAAACGTTGGGGGCATTGCAGGTTCGGACGTTCACCAATTCCCTATTTCTGGTAATCATTTTGCCTGAATCTTAAAAGCTCCCTTAATATGTTTCTTTTTTCCTGTTTAACAACCTTTCAAACGGCACGCGGCGAATGAGCCAATGGTCGCCACTCATGAAAATAATATTAGAAAAGGAATCAGGAAAAATATTTCTCCCGGAGGAGGTATTCATCTCATCTAGGGGGGCAACCCTCCCCGAATCTTCTAAAGATTTCGGCCCAATCACGTGGAAATGCTTGGCAAAACGTGGGCTCAGACTATCGATCTTCCCCGGGTCCTGTAAAAACTTCCGTTCCCCCTCCACAACCAGAAACCTTCATTCTTACCTGCACACCACAGATCCTCATCTTCTGTCGTTTCAACTCCTGCATCTTTATTCGCCCTCAAGACCTATAAAACCCTATAATATCAAAAATGGCTCGTTCTCGTGGTGCTGCTCGTCCTGCTGCCGCCCCTGTGAGGCGCCCTGCCGCGGCCCCCCAACAAACCCGCCAGGCATCAACTGCCTCGGTCCCCGCAAAGGTTCCCCAGGCCGCGCCGCCTGCTGTCCCGCAGGCTCAGGCTCCGGCCACTTCTCAGGGCCCCGGGTTGTTCGGTCAGGTCAGTATCGGAGCCTGGGGATTATGGCGAAATGCTTCAATGTGCAGCACCTGGCTAACATGAAGTTTTAGATGGCTTCCACTGCTGCCGGTGTTGCTGTTGGATCCACTGTCGGCCACATGCTTGGTGCTGGAATCAGCGGAATGGTATGTCTTTGTCTTGGCCTATATTCCTCTTGTGGATCGGACTTGAATATGATGAAGGGGTTGTATTGACCAATGGCGCTATTCAGTTCGGTGGCTCATCCCCCGCAGAGGCCCCCGCGGCCGCGGCCGAGCCCGTGCAGTCCCAGTCCGCATCAAACAGCTCATGGGGTGCGCCGTCTTGCGAGGCTGATGCGAGGAGCTTCACAAAGTGTCTCGATGAGAACCAGGGAAACATGCAGATCTGCAGCTGGTATCTGGATCAATTGGTATTAGTTTTCACATTCCGGCGAGGTGATTGGGTCGCTAATGTGTGACGGAGTGTGAACAGAAAGCTTGCCAGAGCATGGCTAAGAACTACAATCAGTAGATTGCCGGGGGTGAGGTTAGTTAGGTGCCCGGCCGGGGGGTAGCAAAGTTATGAGGGATAGATATAATAGGATAGAGAGGTTAGAAAGCTAGTCGGCGTTCTTCTTCCTGTACCTAAACTAAACTCTCTCTTTGTGTGCTGTGTGTCGTCCGGGATGTGTGGTTCGAATGTTAACTAGTAGGCTTCTATTTGTACTCTGGCGCAATAATCTCCTCTCTCTTCTAATTGGGGGTTCTGTTGTAATTTTTTTTTTTTTGATATGATTTGTTGCTTGAGACGATTTGATTTGAGTGTTTGTGTGGGGTTTGATCTGAGACCATCACCGTCCCCGCGGCCGGCAAATTGTAATTATGGGAGAGTGAAGGGATGAGGAATGATCACCAGTGTGACTTTTCCCACCACTCCCCGCCTATACCCCCCCCCCCCCCCCTTTTTCTTTCTGCTCAGAGGATGAAATCAACAAAGGTTCAAAATCTCCCGCGGGAAGAGAAACTCAAAGCTGGAAATAACTTGTTCCGGGGAGAAATGAAAATCCTTAGCCTACTGCCTTTTTTCCCCATCATACTCTACATAATAGGTTCAATTACCAATCAAAAAGGACTACTTACTCTCTCTACCTACGCTTTTTTTTTTATTTTATTTTACCCAGTGAGTGGTGGATGGGAATGCACTGACACGTCAGTGCAGCGGCTGGAACCCGAAAAATTGTGCACTGTGTTCCATGCAAAATATAATAGTTACAACCAAGACCAAGAGCGCGGGGTGCAGCGAATCAGGGCCCGGCATAGATATGGCTGCAATTGGGAACACCTTTTTTTGCTTTCCTCCATGATTCACCTCAGTGGTGGTTGGCGAGTGCAGTAGGTTTGGGGAAGAGATAGCGATTGTATTATGTAGATAGAGTACCCAATTTCGAAGGGGTGTTCTACAGATTGTGGGACATGGTAAACACAGCAGATACATGTAGTTGTTTGTACGTTCATGGATATCAATATTTACATACAGCAGTTAGTTACGGGTTTCCCCCCCCTTTTTTTTTCTTTTCTCCCTCTCTCTCTTCCTGCTGGCTATCCTTTCTCGTGGCCGCATTGGAGAAGACGAAGGCTTTCCATTCATTGCGTACTCCTTCAGTCCGACCTTCTCCGGAGTCTCTCCGATTAAGCACGGCTTATGCGATTCCTGCAAGATATAGTATATTGTCCATGGCGACTTAAATTCTGCCTTGTACTTACTTACTTGCGTCCTTTACGATAATGATGATGTTGCTGTTGTCGTCGAGAACAGCCAACTAGCAAGCTAAATAGCTGTTGTCAAAAGAAACCTATTGATTGCAAGGACAGGGCAGGTAAAGCGCTAGGTAGGGGGTTGATATGCACCGCAGACGGAAGGAAAAACTTAAGTTAGAACTAAACCCCCCTCTAACCGTCCAATAGATAGAGCCCCGATGTAGTTTATATTCTGCAGATATATGCCGGAGTGTGAGATTTGTTTTTTTTGGCCCTCTTTTCTTTTCTTTACCCATGGATATTGTATGTAATGCTAGGGATAGGTATGTTCCATGTACGTCGGTACGTACATACAGTCAGCAAGCAAGCAGAGTTGTATGTAGAAGCAAGAGCAATCAATCCTCCCCCCCCCCCCCCCCCCTCACGAAACAATTTGCATCATTTTGGGGGTTGCTGTTACTTCCGATGTCCTGGGGAACAAAGTACCGGGTCGGCGAATTGGAAGTCCAGACGTCGTTGTCGAGACGGGTTGATCGGTTGTCGTCCATGACATGATGTGAACAGCAGCGCATATGGACATGAGGCAGAACAGTACGCAGCACACACCGAGTGATGGGCGGAGAAGTTGACGAGCTATGAACGAACGAACATGATGCAGTTGCACCAGTTACGAATGCGCAACAGTCTAGGTCCCATCCGTCCGCCTGTCAGCTCTATCTAGCTGTTCTTCCCTTTCCTTCACGCCTTCGCCCTGGCCTGCGTACTCGCGATATAGTGAGAAGCGGGTAGGGTAGGGTTGGGTTGGGTTGGTTGTGGTTTTAAGTGGTTGTCTGAGTTGCTATTGGCTGGAGCTGGTAAAGTGGTTTTATGTCATGACGCTTGACTTCCATAACCAGCTGGGGAGGTTGGGTTGCAAACATGAGGTTTCGCGTGTACTTGAATTACATGTATGTATGCACGTCGAACCACGAACAAGGCTGGCGACGGGCGACCAAAGGGGCCCGGACGGGCTTGGGCTAAAGTACAATTATTTAATTATCTACTGCAGGCACTTTTAATTCAACCCTAGCTAGCGGAAGGTTAGTTTGCTGGAGGTTGGTGATGATTGTAGAAGATCCGGATCATCATAGATCAAGGTGGGGTCTTTTTTTTTCTTTGGAAGGGGGGGAGATATTCTTTCTGGGTGTAGCCTTTGACGTATGTATGTGTATGTGGTGGGAATTCTTTTTTTTTATCCCTTCTACGTACGGAAAGTAAGAAAGACTAGAAGCAGAGGAAACGCAACGGAGAAACAAAAAAAAAAAAAAAGAAGAAGAAGACTTGAGCAAGCAGCATGCTCTCCTGCACAGTTTCCCCGGGCCCGTTGTTTCAATCGAAAGCCGGAGAGCTGGGACCGAGAATTTTTTAACAACAGGAGGGTGGGGACAGGGACAAGACAGGGTGAGGAATAGGGCACTGATCTGACCCATAGAGTGCCAGCGTGGACTACTTATGCGCTGGCAGGAGTCTCTCCTGTGTTCCTGCTTCAAGCTTCAATTCCACATCGTCTCTTTTCGACCTCGTTCGACGGACGCAAAGAAATATTACCTACCCTCTGTTGTTGTTTCAATAAGCTTGTTCTGTTTGGGTTTCATGACAATGAGTACAGCAAGGGAGAAAATCGAAGTAGAGTCATCCGTAAGTTTGTCAATGCTGCTTAGCCCACCCCGGTCCATCTCTGCTTTTTTGTCCAATCTGTTTTCTGTTTTGCGAGGATGTCCGAAACAACATACCCTACAATGGCAACATGTGATTTCGGGTTTCGAATTTCTGGAATGTCGATTCTGAAGGAAGTGGTTATTCGAGAATAGTCCCTGTTGGATACGGATATCGAAACAGACATTTGGGCACTTGGCATCACAGAGTAAGCCTCTTTTTTTATATTATTATTGTTGTTGTTGTCATTGTCGATTCTAGTTTTATTAAGCCTTGTCGTCGTTGAGTACTGGCTTTCTATGGAGTTTCTAGGAGAAGCCCTATGCTGACCGACTACGGGAAGGAAGTCGATCTCAGCTGAAGTCGTTGGGAATCCATACAACCCTGGAGAATTTGAAAGGTACCGTTGTGGACCCGATCGAATGGATATCAAACGCGGGGTGGAATTGTAGAGGGGTGGAGGGGGGCAGGGCGGGGGCCATCCCTCCTTCACTTCCTCAACTGTTTTGCACGTCCGCTAATCAAAGATATATTTCCGAACGGGATAGGGTTTATCCCAGTATTGGCGCAGGGCAACATGCATTGAACGTAGATGTCACTGGCACCCCGCGAAAGCAATTCGACTTCATCCATATCCGCTATCAGAGTTCCGCCGGGATGTGTGATGGGGCCCGAATGTTTCGTCTGGCTTTCGAGTACGCACCCCTTCCCAAAGCCCCCCCTTCCCAAAGTCTCCCCTTTTTTCATTTTCTCCGTCTTTTTGTCTCTCTCTTCACCCCATACTCTAAGGCCCTCTCCTCCCCCGCTGTGCGTTTAAGCTTTGGCTCGACTAGACTTACCAAAATGCACATTATTGCAGGCAGACCAAACCGGGCGGCTGGATCGAGGTTGTGGAGAACGGGCCAACATCGTCGTCCCGCATATGTTCTGCATTCACCACAAACGAGAACGAAAAACCGATAAGCGGGACCCCCGGTAACATGGTCACTGGTTCTGCATTCGGGAATTCGAACATAGCATGTTGGATTAAGCAGCAGCTTATCGATGCCGGATTTGTCGAGGTGGAGGAAAAGATCTGGAAGGTGGCCTCGAAACCATGGCAGAGGTCAATTACTGGCATTGGGAGGTTCATTGTTGCCCTTTTGAGCATGCGTTGGGTGTGGGATGACACTGGTACGATATATCAGGAAAAGGGCCCGGGAAAGCATTACGAGCCAAGGTATGTTTTTTTTTTTTGGTGCCCTGGTTTGACCCGTTCGTGAGAGCACTAGTAGGAGTAGCAGCTGTAGCAGTGGTACTGACTCTTCATCCTGAAGTGTATTTGTTATTGCAAGAAGACCATGATGATTGAGGTGATAATCCCGGGTTGAAAAACCTCACTTTTTTTTTTTATAAAAAAAAGGGGGCATTCCTTTATGATTTCCAATTTGGAAGGGGGAAATGGCTATCAGGAATGTATCAATGGTCCCTTTATTCTCGTAGTAGTAGTGCTGGCTAGAGAAAAATACGGCTCTGGAGTACATTGGGATTCACTTTTCTTTTTCCCTTTCCTTCTTATATACCTCACTTTTATGAAGGATTATCTCTCCTCTAGCTTATCTCTCTCCTATACATTGTCCTCCTACCAGGCATTAACGAACTTTTACGAATGATTATCACGGACGGATCAATGTTTTTTTCCTTTCTCTTTCTTCTCCTAGTTACACTTTTTTTCTTATTTTTCTGGGGATTTCAAGGGTACTCATAATACATCACTATTTTATCCACAAACTCAAAGTGTGGAGAACACCCGACGTCTTAAGTTAGGATGCTGCCGAGGCGGTCAACCGGAGAGTACCGACGCCGGCCAAGCTCCTGGACGCCCCCCGCTGCGGGGAACATGCACGTAAATAAGAGGCGGCTCTGTACGCTCCTTTTTTTTTTTTTTTATACTCATTTATTCGGATCCCCCCCCCCCAAAGCTGAAGAAGCCAAATCACCTGTCCACAAAAAAATATATTCAGACGAAGAATGTCTCGGACAACCGAAGAGTGGGAAGCCGCAGTTCAGGCCAAGATTGACGAGGTGCTGGCCGACACTAGCACAACAAACTACGCACCGGAAATATCTACAGCGGATAAGAACTTTGCTCTTACGATTGATCACACGCTCCTGAAGCCTGATGCTACACCAGACCAGGTCGATAAACTTTGTGGTGAGGCTGTGAAGTATGGTTTTAAAGTATTTGGCCGCCTTTCTTAGATATCCGATCCCTCCCCATGCAAGAATATTATGAGCACTCGTTCGTTGTCAGTTACTAGCGCTATGTGTGCAGTGTTCTGCGTGCACTACATACACATACCTTATTCTTGTTTCTCATGTTTTCTTTTGATCTATAACATTACTTATTTTGCTTTTCCTGATGCTATCGATGCTTTATTTTATTTTATTTTTCCTCTACCCCCTCCCCCCCTCTCTCTCCTCATCATACATACCCATGCTTATTTTTATTTTTTTTCGAAACCTTCCCTAATGGTTGCGCAAAACTGACGTGTGGACCATCCGATCACACGGGGGTGGGTGTTGTTGGATTGATAGTCATGCTGCATAAACGGAGCCAACGTCAAGCAAGTCGCAGACCGACTTAAGGATTCCGAATGCGTGCCTTGTGTTGTAGTAGGATTCCCGCTAGGCGCCATGAGTTCTCAGGCAAAGGCGTGGTCAGTAGTACTAGTTTTTGTTTGATACTAGCTAACAAAGTATCGAGCATACGGTAATCAAATGGCTGACCTCCACAGGGAAACAGAGGATGCCTGCAAGAATGGTGCAAAGGAAATCGACATGGTCATCAATATCGGTCTTCTCAAGTCCAGGCAGTACGCTGCCTACTATGACGACATCTACGCAGTGGTAAAAGCCGCTTCTGACCACGCTATTGTCAAAGTGATCATTGAAACTGTGTTCTTATCAGCTGAAGAGAAGATCGCGGGATCGTTCATCGCGGCAGAGGCTGGTGCAAAGTTTGTGAAGACGTGTACGGGCTTCAGTGGAGGGGCGGCTTCGGCGGGCGATGTCAGACTCATGAAGAAGACTATTGCATATAAGCAAGATGTTAAGGTTAAGGCATCGGCCGGTGTCAGGACGTTTGAAAAATGCTTGGAGATGCTGCAGGCTGGTGCGGAGAGGATCGGAACGTAAGTTATTCTAGATCTTTTGCGGGGGATGTATGCCGTTGTGGGG
The DNA here is from genome assembly GCA_024713755.1 of Morchella sp. 2018-W16. Taxonomy (NCBI): domain Eukaryota; kingdom Fungi; phylum Ascomycota; class Pezizomycetes; order Pezizales; family Morchellaceae; genus Morchella; species Morchella sp. 2018-W16. The sequence continues at coordinate 343,009 of JAMGYY010000014.1, read as the reverse complement.
TATATTGGGGGGGTTAGCTGACGTGTAGGTGCGCAGTTCGTCTGGTACGGCGATCATGGAGAAATCGGAGGTGCAGGCGGGCACCTATTAGATGGATTTCTAGACCACTTTGTTTCTATGATATTCCCGTTTTCTGAAAATATGATATTAGAAAAGCAAGGTTTATATCAACAACACGACAGGAATAACATATGAAGCTGATCAGTGTCAAATGAAACCAAATTATTAATTCTTAGTGACAAGAAACGACACGTCAAATCGCGTGACTACGTGCCATACCTCCACTTTTTCTGACTGGGATTATAACCAGGGTTGATTAGTTTAGCTCAGCTCGCAAAATATATTGACTTTTATTATTGGTATGTATAATCCTAACTTAAGCTAGCCCGTGACACCGCGTCATGCTGTATCACTCGGTTACCTGAACCCAGCCAATGATTATTTTGAGCTTAACCTGCCCTGGGTGGTAACCCCTCCAAGATTCTCACTAGCAACCAAACCGGGTAAGAGCCTCTTCTAGCACTTTCATGACAAATAAAAATGCACCCAGAAGTCATTCCGAGTGATGTCGTATGACCCTCATCCCCTTGGCCGACAATGTTTCGTTTTAGAACTTTCCATGAGTCCCTGGTGGAAAATTCAAAATCAGGCCAAAGAATTAGAGTTAAATTCTCTTCCCGACCGGGGATCGGGCCGCTCCTGCATCACATAAAGCCGTAATTGAGGCTGAAAGCTTAATTAGCCTTGCACGCATGCAGGCACAGCTCGTTCTGTCAAAATACAGATGTTTCTTGAATACATACTAACTCAAAGATACTTCTGGCCGGTTCGTCTTGAGGTCAAGGTCTGAATCAGAATCTTATTGTGGCTTTCTTATCCCTTCGTGTGTTAAAGCTGTCAGCTCTCGCCAAGAAATCAATCCAGATGTGGCTTACGCACAAACTAGGTCTTCATTTGGCAAGATCAACTGTCTCAAACCTGGCAGAAATTAACTGACAGACGAAGAGATAAAAAAACCTACTTCCCGCCTCGCCATACATAATGCCCCAAGCTGAGGTCCTTCCAGCCAATGGTGATAGCTGCCAAGTCCCGAGGCTCCAAGGAACGGTCCCGATTGCGCGTATCTTTTAAGACGCCATACTGGCCACATGAAAGAGTAAACAGCACCATCCATCGCAACGCCCCCTCTTCAAATGTGAGCTTTTTTCACTTAATACTTGGGTCTGTTAAGCACACGTCGGTTATGTGCAGTCATCTTTAGCCCAATGAGACTGCTTTTGGACCGCTCACCTGAGAGCACACCTGTCTGTATTTTAGGAACTCCTCACATCCAGCCTCAGAAATGTTCGTCACTAGGGACGTTGGGAAGGGTTATCGACAGCGAGTAGAATCAATCAAGGTTTTTATTCCTCCAGTCTTCTATTCCCCGCGGGTCTCGTATCTGCAGCCCTTTCTTATGCTCACCGGCAAGATGTGATTATATTGTGATACGTAGGCTCTAATGTAAGGTAAATCGATTCTAAATCGTACTCTCCCTTCTTTTTTTTGACTGCGAAATATGACAAATCTACTGCAAGATGTTATCCTCGATTCACAACTGTCGATCTTGTTGCAGAAACCTATCACCTCGCCTCGCTGGTTCCTGGTGAGTGGGTTAAGGGCCGAAGGAGATGCACTATAAACAGTATACACTAGCGGAATCCTTTTAGTGGAGGACTTAAGTTACATACATGGCACATACAAGCTTCTGAAGGTTATCAGAGCAATAGTCGGGTTCTGGGAGTGAACCTCGTGACGAGATCGTAATTAGTGGGAAACATTCCTGATTCCTGCCCTTGATATATTTGAAATTAACAAACTGGGTATACCCCCCGTGAGACCCTCCGCGGGTGTATATTTACTAGTTTACCGTAGGACCGAGTGATATCACATGATGAGCTTTTGCAGCTTTGACCACTGGCCTGGCCTGGATTCCCCATCCCCTCTCTTGAGACCTTCTTATCTTTGTGTTCTGGCAAACTCCTAGAATCATCGCGCTGGCTGAGTCAAGAAAACCGGGGCAACGGTTTATAACAACGTGTCGCCTAAAATTCCCCCTCGTCTTTAAAGGTTTACCGCCCCCTTACTTCTCTTTCACGTGCGTATTGGTTCGATGATGGCATGGTACTGCTTGTGCAACTAACAGATTTGTCGCTGGTAGCTGGGTCAACTTTCTGTAGCTGCCCTGCATATGGCATTAATTTGTGATCATTAAGACGGAACTTTTCCCTCGCTATGCGAAGCATTATTACTATCTCATTATTATTATCATTATTATCATTATCATTATCATTATCATTATCATTATTTTATTTGCCTTTGGCGACAATCTGCTTTTCTTTCTCGCGCAGCAGAGGAGCAAGCAGCCAGCCAGAAGACGGAACCTTGACTTGGAAAGGCGCCATGGTTGGTCCTTGGTTCATACCCCCTTGAATCGCTTCAAACCCTGAGTGCGATTTCATTTTAACCCGAGGTGGTAAAATCTTGGGCTATATTATTTGAATGCGCTGATTCTCTTCCCTGGTTCCACATATTTCGTTTATGTCCGTCGAGTGATAATTCTGAAGGGATGTCGGGCTCACCAGATCAGCAGACATCCCTCCCCTCTGTCCTCTCCTTCTTTAGTAGGAATTCCATTATTTTTATCAGTTAATAGTCGAACAGGCGCATTTGGAGCAGAAAAACCGTTGTTCGCTGGGTGTAATCCTTTAGTTTAGTAACTTATGTACTCCTTTCTGCTGCTGCTGCTGCTGCTGCTGCACTTATGGTGAATGGATTGATTGATTAGCAGCGTCAGCAGCTAGCTAGCTACAATACAGACAATCAGGAAAATCAATGGACCCACGGCCACGGGCTTTCGGAGGGGTTTTTATCTCTCGATCTCAAAGACGAAAGAAATGTGTGTGTGACTTAGAACCATGTAAAATCGCTATTCTGGCCGATTTTGCACCGCCGCCGTCGTTCCATTGTTAGAAGCGGCAGGTAGGAGGAGGAGGAGGAGGAGGATAATTTGATTCAAGCATCTCTCACTCGGCCCTCACGGCATATGACCGACTACCTGTATATTTGCTAGGGGCAAACAGGTATACATATGTAGCTTGGCAGCACCTTAAACTAGCAAATTGATGACCGTTGGTCCGAGACTTGGCCTAGATACTACTAGCGCCGGTAGTTATCGGGTGTCTTCTGCTTGAGCAACTCTCTTACCTATCTTGGTGACTGGATCGAAGCTCTGGAACCCAACTAACTGGCGAAGAAGTTATTTGGCGAGTTGGTGAAGCTACTATTCGGCAGATAACCATTTGACTATATTTTTGAAAAAAAATTATTTAAACTACTAGTTAGCTCCTCCTAATATAATTGGCTTCTGGGGCCCAGTCCTCATAAATACGCAGGCCCCAGTCAAGTGTCTGTATATACCAGCATGGGATACATAAGAGCGCGCATCGAAGGCTGGAAAGTTACATGTATTGATTGTGTTGCAACTACATGTAGTTAGTTGTCTCTGGATAGAGGTCCAGAGGGGTCTCTTGTAATTAAACGCTATAGTTGCATAAGACTGTTATGCAATGATAAATCTATTCTCTTGATATCTGGGTAAATATAGAAAATCGCGATCGGTTGAAAAACTCTAGAACAGTGGATCGTGCTAAGGGGGTGATATGTCGAGGAACATCTGCTTCTCATCCATCCCACGCGCGGTTGTTCACAGGCATGCCCCCCCCACAACCACCAAAGAATCGTGTTCATCATATCAGCGCAGCCACAATCATCGGCTTTGGCTGGTGCTTAAAACTCGGGCTTTCGATCCCCGATCCGCCAATGGAGGGGAGGGTTGCACCTGTAATGGTGCCCTTGTAGCTGGTACACTATCGCGGACGATATGAACACTGCTCTTTAGTGGGGTTTTCGGGATCTTCTTCAACACAAAATTCCTCTTTTTTTTTTTTTCCTTTTTTTTTTATACATTACAGCTGCTACTGGAAAGGCGTCTTCGTCCGCTGCTTCCTGCTGTGTTGTTCACGTACGGAGTATGGATACATGCATCCTGCGGTGCTGAAAAGGAGCTACTGTTGATTAAAGGCAGATGCTAAGTGAGTAGACGCCGGAGGTGACCGCAAGGTATTTTTTTTTGCCTCTCATCACAAAAGAAACCGCGCAGGCAATAATCAGTAATACAACCGTGATCCTACCCTGCTAATTACTCTATCTCGTTTTTTGGGGAAAGAAGTGCCATATAGACTTTTTAAAAAGCTGCACAAGCGGGAAACAATCTGGAAACTTTTCCCAAAGAACAACTTTTGCACCCCGCAATTCAGCTATCAACTGGACGTGTTTGTTCTCGCTTAAGTTTTCGTACATACATGGTATATATGTATGTGATATCACATTTTTATAACGGATACCGATGCCCGCTCCGTCTTTCTTACCCAACTATCCAGGCAGCAAAATCCAAGCAAGCATACAATTCTGCCTGTGAAAATGGAATTTAGTTGGTGCTCAGCCACGGCCCAAGAATACCAAGCATCATGGCTATTATGCACTGGCGGGACGTCGGGACTGAGGGGGGGGATCGATGGGGGATGGGGGATGGGATGAAAAGCGAAGGGATTGTACACAGTATAGGTGATCATATGTACATAACAACCTCACGGCGAACCCCCCCCCCCCCCCAGGGTCACGCGATGGACCTGAGATGTATGAAGCATGCATAGAGTATGTAGTATCATGTACCTATCACTGTGCTGAACTCCACAGGCATCCTTGCCGCTTTAAACCCTCCACCCATCTAGAAGAGCGTTCTTCTTCCCGGCCCGTGTGGTTGTTTATTTCCTTTTCCCATTATTCTTTTGCTCATTCTCGATCAGCAAACGCCATTCCATCTAAACATACTTCCTCGTCACTCCCCTCACCTCGTCTGATCCTCTGTTTTATTCACTTACTTCCTGTCCCTACGCACTCGCATCCATTCAGAGATTTATTCCTGGGAGGGCGGAGGAAATGATTCAGAGAATTGGGCTGCACCTTTGATATACGACTTTTTTTGAGGCTCAAGTTCCACCTCCCCCCGCGCAAGCCTTGAAGCCGACCCCCCTCCTCCAACCAGTTAAGACCCAGGTACTACTCAATAAGCAGCCGAGCTTTTTTTCTCATCGTCCCCATCGTTCGTCCTTATCTTCAACAGGCCCATCACTCTCCTCCGGCGGCCGTCCTCACTCTTCTACCTTTACCCACCACCACCACTCACCCCCGTCGCCCATCTCTCTGCTCCCACTCATCAACTCAATTAGCCATGGACGGTGCTTCTGGACTGAACGGGAGCAACGGCTTCCCTGCTGGCCTCGATACCTGGAGTCAACAAGTAGAATATCGAGATATCAAAGCTCAACAGCAATTGACGAAACAGCACTATGGCTCACCGATGGGTTCACCCACACATTCACAACCAGAAGTAATGGTTGGCGATGAAGTCAAGGATGGTCTGGCAGTCCTGGGCCGCGATCAAGAGTTTGAGAAGCTCTCAAGAGACTACCAGCCCAATATCCAGGTCCGTCTCTTCTAAGATATTATTAGCTTCATTTTCTAATTCATAAGCAACCTGTCTTTAAACATTTTTTACTAATTTATAGAAACATGTTTAGGGTGCACCTATTGGTGATGTTAAATCAAGTAAAGCTCTAGAGGCCGAATATGCAGCTGCAGACCCAATTTTTGTCAGGAAAACCATTGTAAGTGGGCAAGAGCTTCAGTTTGTTCTAGTTGTGCTAATAACCTAGGCGCTTTCACCAAAATATCCTTTTTACCGATCAGTACTTGGAGATGGGAATTGTGGGTGGAGAGGTTTGTAGCATCTTCCCACACTCAATTTTCGTCTTTGTTTAAGGCTTCAGCGCTGATATAATCATAGCTATGGCTTTTGGATATTTCGAGATTCTGCTCAAAACTGGTGATCCCAACCGTATTGGCATGGAGTTCGCTAGAATAGTCTCACTCAACAATCTTATGAACATGGCCGGGTTGGAACCATATATATACGAAGACTTTGTGGATGCTACCATTACATTATTTAACCAAATCTCTTCTCCACCAATAATCGATCGTTCTTATGACGTTTCGCCAGTGGTGGATGCATTTAACAACCCTGATTTATCTAATTCAATTATCACACACTTTAAGGTTAGACTTATACACCTCTTATAATATACATTTGTGCTGAAGTGATTTCCGTGTCTAGTTCCTTACCAGCTCCTGGATGAAAAGCCGTCCTGATTATTACGCACCTTTCCTCGATGTTCCCGTAAAAGATTATTGCGGTTCACATATTGAGCCATATGGAGTCGAGATTGATCATGTAGGACTTATGGCTTTGATCGATTGTTTGATACTACCAGCTGGTCTTGCAGTGGAGGTCTTCTACTTGGATCGAAGTCCTGGGGACGAAGTCAATGTCCATCGCTTTCAAGATGTCGAAACCGAAGGAATGATGACACCGGCCGATGCGCCAGTTTTGAGGTTGCTTTATAGACCGTGAGTTTTGCCTAGCGATCCTCTTAACCTCTTGTAACCTCTGATGTTGAATAATTAGTGGCCACTACGATATATTATACAAGAATGGGGAAACAGCGCCACCACCACCACCGCCCCTTCAAGTATCATTTCTTTCCAGCCTTCCGGAACAGGCATTTGCGCCAACACCAATAGCATTCTTCCCACAAATGCCTCCATCAGATATGAACTTCTTAACAGAGCCCGGTCCATCGAACTTCCGCCCTTCAATGTTCAATTTGCCAGCTTTCCAACCGTCCCCTCTTCAGTCCCTCCCATTCCAGACAACAACGTTCAGGAATTCACCATTCAATCCTAGTCACTTCCAAAGCGAAAATTTCCAACCTGAGATATATCAACCTCCCACCTCAACCTCTAATTCAAGTTCCAAAAGGAGTTCTTCGGTAGAGAAGAAAACATCAAATTCATCACCTGGGGGAGAGTCTTGGGATAACAACCACCAACAATATTTATGTGATGAATATCCCACAGGACCAGGGCTTGGCCAGTCATATTCATGAGCAACCAAAGGGGGGGGGGGGGTATTTCTATCGGCGTCTTTGCGAAGTAAATAGACGACTCGGCGGCATTTTTCTTTCTTCCCTTTTTTTCTTTTTTTCTTCGGTCATTGTCCTATGCGGACCGGCGTATTTTCTTTACCGTGTAAGGACCCCGGACGCATTTTACGTAGGGGCCCTGGAGGTTTTAGGGGTTTCGGTTGGGATTGCGATTTGGGTTTTAATGGGGAATTAATTGAATTCTTTGTGTTTAGCTCATGAATAAACGGTATTCGTAACGAACCTTTTGCATGATGCCTTTTCCTTTTAGATTGATTTCTGTGATATTTGTGGTGCCAAGAATGACGTAGGATCGCTGGCAAGGATTTCAATCTCGCGTTTCGTCACATCTGCTCAGACGGGGACTGGTGAGCTTCTGCTAGCTCTGCCTTAGCTGGTGGATAATGCGGAAAGTGCGTGTGACTACCGTCATCTCAACATCAGCATTTCTCCAAGGGACGCCTCCCGTTTCTCAATTTATATCACTTGCTCACCCCAAATACCCTGCCTTAATACCTGTAGAGTTTTCATAATCTCCTTTCGAACCTATCATTTTTTCTTCTTCCAATATTGGACTTTTTTAGGACTCTAAGAGGAATGTCTCTCCGTAATCGTATGTAGCCACCGCGAAAATTTGCCTTTCTTTTCTAAGAACAATCGGTCCGCTAAGGATCATCCAAATTCAGGCCTTGGGACCGGAATCCCTTCACTTATCCTACTCGCTGGGGCAATAGTCCTACTATTCTTGTTGATTATTGCCGGAGCATACGATAGACGTCCTTTGAACCAAATATTCTGGCTACAGGCCGATACTCGAGGTATACCAAACGCTCCAGATGGAATATGCCATTGGACTCTGTATAACGTTAGTTTGTTTCCTTATAAAACAACAGTGAACAGTAAAGACACGAAGGCAAAAAAATATGTACCACCTATCACTGACACTTCATTCACTAGTTCTGCGACGAACGTAACGGCAAGAACTTCAATTGCCGACCCAACAATGCCGCATATCCCTTCCTCCCCCAACGGAACTTCAACACAAAGACCAACATCCCAGGCGATTTTCTGAATAACCCGGGCCGCTACTTCTACTTGAGTCGATTCCTATACTCATTCTATATTATCGATTTAGGGTTCGTGTTGATGGCGTTGCTGGCGGGGTTGCTTGCACTTTGTTCGAGGATAGGAGCGTTGGCGGCGGCAGCATTGTCCTGTTTGTCGTTATTCTTCATGACCTTCTCAGCTACAATAATGACGTGGGTTCTGGTTTTTGTGTGATGTTGTCAGTCGACGGGGTAAAGGTGCTGACGTCGAGTGATTTTTAGTGCTTGTTTTGTTTTGGGACAGCGTGCTTTTAGGCGTGCAGGAAGAAAGGCGCGTGTGGGTGTTAAAGTACGTTCTGGTCCATCCTATCATTTCCCCCGGGACCTGACTCCTATCTCTAACTAACCAATCAACCATTATCAGGCCTTTGCATTCACATGGACCTGTGTAGCCCTCCTTGGTCTCGCAACACTAGGCTTTCTTCTGGCCTACCTAGCCGGCCGCAATAAGAACAAGTACCGAGACAATACCCCTCGAACCTCTAGATTTGCTGGTATGCGTCGACGTAGGACCGACGATAGATATAACGAGAAGGCTGGAATGGACGGATACTATCCGGAGAGATCAGACAGTCAGAGAAGACTAAATCCAAATCTTGCAAATCAGGATGTGCAGCTTAATGCTCCTGCTATGTCGGCCCCTGGTGGTACTGGGTACAATGATGTAAGGAGATGACCAATGTTTTACATCCGCCCAATGAATTGGAAAACTGAGAGCGAGAGTTAGGGCGTGTACCGTAATCGGATTTAAGAGTGGTTCAAGGGCGTGGGGCTATGCAGTAATTGGGGCACGTTTTATGTTTCACTCTGGGATAGAGGAAAGGAAAGTCACGAGGATAGTGATAAAGATAAGATTTTGGTGTGGGGTGGCTAATTATCTACCATTCACATTACGACTGAGAATAGCTGGCTGCGGAGATTTTAGGGGGATAATATTAGATTAGGTCTTGGGGAGATCGGCAGGGCATGTGATGTGCATAACTCTATAACATTGTTGTATTTGTACTAGTATAATGGCTTTAGTTTAGTTTAATTCTATTGGTGTAGATCTTAGCCAAATAGTAGGTTTTCTCATAAATAAAAATTAGTGAAAATTTAGCCTATATAGAAACAGCCTACATGGTTCGAATAAACTCGTGGCCAACTTCCCATAATCCTGACTGGAATTAAGCTTGGGGAGTTGGGTGATCAGCGCTGAAATTTAGTCCACAGCCGGAGCCCCTTGATTCTTAGATTTGATATTTAGAAACGGAGATGTACGTAATTAGCCTTGGAGAAAAAGGCCCCTCAACCCTAGAGCCTGACACAGAAGTAGTTAGAAGCTCGGGGTATGATGTGGGGGAGAGTTTAAGAGGTGTTTCTCCTTAGGACGAACTGACTCGACAGTACATCTAAGTCGATAGTAACAACAGTTGCTTGTGAATCACTACAGCTAAACTCAAGTGATCATCATCCTCGTGTCTTCCTCAAACTTTAAGCCCTCAACCTCCGGACATGTTGATATCCCCCCCTTTTGTCCTACATCGGACAAAAGAGGAGGAGACAAAAATGAAGGACGGTGAGGATATTCAAGTTGAGTTGGAACAGAGGTAGGCAGAAGAGATTGGTAGTGTTCTGAGTCTGAGGGGAGTGTATAGGGGAGTTCCTTTCCCTCTTATAGTTTTAAACCCCAAAATTTTGTCGAGAGAACTCCCCTCCGCCTATACAAGAGAGATTGCGTCACTAGAGCCCACAAGAATCTCTTAGAAGACTCCACTAATAGCCTCCAGCCAACTCTAAATCCCGCAGGCTCATCATCAATTGCGGCACAAATGAGGAGAATCCTTGGTTTTTCGAAAATTTGCCATGATGAATTGAACAGGCCTAGGCATGGGCCATGGGCCTTCTCGCGATCCAGACTGCCAACTACCAACAGCGTCAACATACGACAACTACAGAAACAGGCGGGGCTTATCAATTGATAACTATTGGTAATTTCCTAAAGGATTTAGATGGGGTTGGAATATATTACATTTACATAATTCGCTCACTAGACTAATGTAATGTTTCTCAAAACACCCTAAAAGTGAGTTATGAGAAGTCAGGAAGCTATGTTGAAATTCTATGGTCTATATCCAGCAGGAATTTGGCTAATAGCTCCTGGTTATTCAGAGCCGGGATTAAAAGAATATCTCCAGCCCCAAGACAAATCATACCAGGCGCAGATTCAAAACAAAACAAATGTTTGGTGTATTAACAGGGCACAGATTCAATTCTGATAGTTTATATGACAAAAAGTCCTCACGGGGTACCCGTATCTACATGTAGTTAGACATGGGCCACATACAATATTGTTAGTGTAAGAAATTTATGCACGGTAGGCGTATTTTTGAGAGAAGACGGGATTTCTAGTCACCATCATTAGCAAGCTAGTAAGGGCAAGATGTGCAATAACACAGAATTTGTGATAGGTAACGTGTCCTCGAGTGTAAGTTGCAAAGACCGAAGTTAGCTTTTAGATTGGCCGAGATGCAGCATGCAGCAGAAAAGCACACCCACACACTCCCACGTTCCATAGTGAAAGACATTCGCCGCGCCGGTACCGTGTTTTCAAAATCCGATTGCTTCAAATACTTGATAGCCTTTTTCTGCCTCAGGGTGGGCACCACAGTCTATTACTCTCCTTCCTACTTTCTGGCGGGGAATAGGCCAGCAGCAACCTCCTGCATAGGAATACTGGCCATAAAAAATGGATGTAAGAATAAACCAAGAAAGTCTCTAGGAATGTGCGCCTATTGAGCACATTAGACTATTTCTTATGTGAGATACAAAATATCATCGGCTTATTTAGGCTTGTCATAACGTGCTATGCCATATTAAGTGAAGTCGATAGTTAAACTAAATACCAGCTAAACGCCATGTTACAACTGCAGTACGGCAATAACCGATGGGGCGTTTATCCTGCATCTTTCCCTCGATAATTACGGTGCTGTGGATCGAAGGTACCACCCTTAGGCAGGTGCGTACTACATGTATGTCTCAAATAAGACTATGTCTCGAATAACGAACAGTTCATCTCTAGAATGCTCCCAGACATAGTCGAAAGATATATTTTGGCAATCGTAGAGGATTTGACACCTAAAACATGTGTTTACACATGTGAAGATAGATGTCGTGATTCGAATGGGGGGGTCTAGGGTCTAGAATTCCGGTATCGTGGCTGGTCCGGCTCTGCCGGAAGGTTTTAAACAGGGGTGCCAAGCGACCCGTGCTAGACACGGTGCTAACTGGTGCTGAAATGTTGGATGTATCTCATGAACCAGCAGGGTTTAAGGTCCTCCCAACCAAACCGTTCTATTTGAATTTGACTCCAGATAAATGTGATAGATCAAGATAGATCAAGACAGATCAAAGGTGGTATAAAATCGTCAAGCGACCAAGAATTTGGGTAAACATTTCGTGCAAGGCACCTAAGGTTTAAGTTTATTCCCCGAGTGATCTTACATGATTGGGTACAACAAGCGCGAACCAAAATGAAATTAGACCTTAAACGAAATAAGCGACATGTTTGTTGTCATCTCCAGGACCCCATATAGCCTTAAAGGATCAGTTTTTTTTTTTTTTTTTTTTCCCTCCCAAGTCCAACCACGTTCTGGATCATGCGCGGTCCGCTTTGGGGAAAGGCAATAAAGGTGGAGAGAAATATAACCGAATAGAAATGCAAGATCGTGATCGCAAGCGGATTGCCGTTCTAGTTCTTCCGTGAGTTGAGTACTCCCTTCCCCTGGCCGAGAATTAACAGAGCATGATGCCTATGAATGCCGTTCGCTTGGTCTGGAGAACAAACGCTCACGGAGTGACGGCGGGTCTTACCCGATGGTGGTATTTGTAGTAATTGAGGTTGGTGTTGCTGAAGTGAGTTCTACTATTGGTCTCAAACCCCTGATCATCGTCAGGCAGGGCCCACCGTCACCCCATGAGCGAGTATATCGTGTCGCATTAGTCCATGGCTAATAGGAAGTCAATTATGTGGAGTAAAGCAAGCACATGAACTTACTAAAAGTATTACCTTGCAAACCATGAAATAGCGCAGGTTTTTGCCTATATGTTTTCTCTGGTGGTTGCCCAGATTTTCCTATCGATACCATTCCCCAGGAAACGTTTGGGTTGGTCATATGCCTTGTTCACACAATACAGGTGAAAGGATAGCATACCGCATGAGCAAGTAGATCTAGATATCTGTTCATTTTAACGTCACATAAAATCACTCGAATTACCGCGCCCAAATGAGGGATGCTTCGTTCGAGCAGGGGTATCCTATGACACTAGAGTTTGCAGAGTTAAAATCAGAAGACTGTCTCTGGTTAACCTAACCCATGGGGCCGAAGCACCATGCGTTTCTCAGAAAATGCAATATGTCATTACAGTGAAGCTTACACTGCGTTTCAGGGCAGGTGCAGTTTGGCAGGAAACATGAACCATCAACGTAGGCGAGGCGAACTAGAGTTTCTACCCCAATATCGTCCTACATATACTGCAATAAAGTCTTTGATCTACTTTTACTACCACATTACTGGCTGTATTTGTTCCAGAAATTGAACTATAGATTAGGACCTCTTACGCTTGTAAACATTGTCTGAAAAATGTAATGTCGACCTACGTGTTACTCCGTGTTGAGCCTAAATTTGAAACACCATTGTCTCATATCTTCATTGTTGAGAGTGAGCCAGGGCCAGGGGCGTAAGGTATTGTATAAAGGTTGGTCTAGGTAAAATATCAAATGAGTGGTTGATTTTTTCTTGGTATGCATCTTGACTGATAAAGTCTATCGAACAACGCATAAGTATAATTCCAAAAAGCAAGTTATAACTTGGAAAGGATTTACCATCACTTCCCTTGATCATAATCTACCTGACCACATTATCGTTGAAGTTTCGGCCGATTTGAAACGACCTGCAATTAAATAGTCTGTCAATAATTGCTTGTGTAGTGGCATAATTGCTCGCTCCAATGCTTTTAATCAGTGTTATAGTAGGGGGGACTTAGAGCTTTCCCTCAACTATGTGAGAAGCTATATAACTATCCTGCCATCAACCATCATATTTCAGCTGTTGATATTCTTTTGGTAAACGATCATGATCATAATTTTTTGGGTGGTGGGGGAGGAGGGGGGTGCCTTAGCAGGGGCTGGGGTTGTCAATATGCGTCTTAAAGTGACCAGTGTCCTGTTCACCCACATAGCAGGCCACAACATACTTCAACTAACCCTTATTATGCGGCCGGCCATACCGATCCGATCGTCTAATTTACCAGAGTGGACCACAAGTCTGCCCACAAAGCCTTGCATCCAGACGTTCCTTAGTGGACCATTCAAACGTTTATTAATTGTAGGATCTCCAACCAGTCTTTTGTGTGCGCAGGTCGCAAGCTTCTACAGCTATGGGCAAGACTATTGTAGAAACAGGGGTCTAAAAACAGGGGTTATATCGCGGGCAGACCAATAGGACTCTCCCCATGCTTCTACAATAATTTTACCACAAGCTGTACCTTAATTCATTGACCCGGCATGTGGATCTCAGCATGACTTCTTTCGTGCAAGGAAATAACTTCCAGCCTTTCATGCGTGTGGGTTTAATCTCCTGTTTTGGAAATTAGATTTCGCATACATAGGCGAGAAACCAGTGAGCTAGTCTCGCAGACAGTTAAATAGACCTTAAACGTGACTCCAATTCTCCGAGAACCGGTTTAAATACATCCTTTGGTCATTAACTAGCTGCTTGCCGACTCAATCAATAATGAAGGCATAAAGGAACTTACCAAAATCACCTGTATTCTAACTCCAATCCGCCTCGCTCCTTCTTATCTTTGACCCTGTTTCCCGCGGTATTCTTATCAAGAGACAAGTTGAAAAATGTTGCCTACATAACTTGGCTATGCAGGAAGAATGCCCCCAAAACCGTCATGTGCAGCTAAATTTGATGTAAATAGATAACGGACACAAGAATACATCTATAACCTGCATATAATAACAAAATTGATATATTAGTCACAAACTAGGGGGGACTTGATTCATGGATGAAATTTTATTTTCAGCTTTGATACTAAGACGGTCCTCCTAAGGGTAACGGGAGTAAAAGGCTGATACATCTTTTACTAAAAGTCTGTTTATATATACTTAAAGAATCCGTGGATTCGAGCGGTTAAGAAAGAACAGTTGACGACCATAGAGACAGATCGTAACTGGGTGATTCCTCAAAGCCTTCACAGAGGAGATTCTCTCGGTTTAGCACAATCGTAAGGGGCGCCGCCCCAAAGGGCTTACCGCATATACTCCGTTTCCCTGCTCAGCGAGATTCCTAGAGAATTGTGACCCTCCACCACATAAAATTTGGCCGCCGAGCCTGCAGCCAAGAAATATTTGTATGTGGTTCTCGCTGAGTAGGGATCTCGCTGGGCAGGGAAACGGAGTAGTGTATTTCTGGTTCATGCTCGCCATCAAATCTTATCGAATGACAAGATCTAGTCATGTGCGTGTTTTGTTGGCTGAACGAGTGTGGCTTCATACGTGCGCTCAAAGAAACAGGGACGTGTTACCGGTACCATGGAGACGGGACCAGAGGATCTGCAGATACAATGTTACCCGGCTCCAGATTCTCTGATTGACTAATCGGTCCAGAGAGGTCGTCGGTTAAGAGCTAGAGAGATAATTCTTTGCCACACATCACAACTTGAAAGTTCAGGCTTATCCCCCCACCTTACGCGTTCATCAATTTTGTGTGGTATGGCCTCAATGACATCAAAGTATTTTACAGTCCTGAGGACTGCCTCCCGTATTCGTTGCGTTGAAACCCCTCTATTCCTTACTCCGGCATTATCTCGGTCCTTTGCCACAGCGTCTGGCCCAGAGGGTGTTACTAGGCGGAAGGCTACAACTTTCACCGATAAGCTCAACGCCGGACCCTCTTTTGCGGATTTTGTTGTTGGAAAAGAGACTTTGTCTGTTGAAGAAGCTTTGGCCATAGATCCTAAGACTGAGTCACCGAAAGGAGTCCGAACAGCATTCGATAAGAATGGCAAGGAGATTGTCAGACTACCCGATTGGCTTAAAACCTCCGTACCCGTGGGAACGAACTACAACAAGATCAAAGAGGATCTGCGAGGGTTAAACCTACACACTGGTATTACATAACTAATGTAATCTCGGGACTTAGAACTTATGCGCTAACAGCCGTTCCCTAAAACAGTGTGTGAAGAAGCAAGGTGCCCTAACATCTCTGACTGTTGGGGCGGCTCTGATAAAGCAGCTGCTACTGCGACGATAATGTTGATGGGCGATACATGTACCCGCGGCTGCCGCTTCTGCTCAGTTAAAACCTCTCGCCGCCCTCCCCCGCTTGATCCACACGAACCTGAACATACGGCAGAGGCACTCTCACGCTGGGGCCTAGGATACGTTGTCTTGACTTCGGTTGACCGCGATGATCTTGCTGATGGTGGAAGTCGCCACTTTGCAGAAACAATTTCAAAGATAAAGAGCAAGGCTCCGCATATCCTTGTCGAGGCGTTGACTGGTGATTTCATGGGTGATCTAGAGGCTGTGGCGCATGTTGCCAGATCTGGACTTGATGTTTATGCGCATAACATTGAGACAACGGAGGAGCTTACACCCTTCGTAAGGGATCGGAGAGCAAAGTTTAGGCAGAGCTTGAAAGTGCTCGAGACAGCGAAGGCTAGCAAGGAGGGATTGATTACCAAGACGAGCATCATGCTCGGGTTAGGCGAAACCGAAGAGCAGCTCATGAATGCTCTTAAAGGTTTGTTTCCCCGGAACACAGTCTTCTTTTTGGGGGTGTATATTAATATTACGTCAGAGCTCCGTAAAATTGACGTAGATGTCGTTACTTTTGGTCAATACATGCGCCCTACAAAACGCCACATGAAAGTGACTGAATACATTACACCCGAAGCATTTGAGAAATGGCGGGTCAAGGCTCTGGATATGGGCTTCCTTTACGTTGCCAGTGGGCCGTTGGTCAGAAGTAGCTACAAGGCAGGAGAGGCTTTCATCGAAAATGTCCTCAAGAAAAGGGCCAGCAAGAACGCAACCGCGATAGAAGCCGCCAGGAGTGGAAAATTAGGTAGCGTTGATGTGTAGTTGCCTAGACTTAAGCATTGATTTATATTATATTAATTTCTGGGGTTTCTCTTTTTATTTCTTTCGTTTTCGCTTTTTTTGTTTGGGGGGGTTTAGATATCATGATTGTTTAACACATTCGTTCCTAGTGTCGTTTTACAAGGTCTGCAGCAATCCTTGTGGGCCGCAATTAAATTTTGTGGGCTTAGGTTAGGGTGGCTTCTCTATCGATTTGATTCAACATTTGACTTATAGACGTCTATTCTAGTTTTGGAATTATGGATTTTCTTGGATTAAAATAAATAGGGTTTAGTGTAGGTATAGCTCCTATACCAAGAATGTTAGATCTATATATATCCTAGATTCGGAAAATCATCTGCGATGTAGAGATCTACAGTTGCGTACATTTTTCATGGGTTTACTCGTATTTCACTGACGTTTGTGGACGCGACTGATATTGCATGCCATACAAAAATACGCCAAGCTCATGATTTTGGGTGTATGCAATAATGGCCCAGTTCAAAAACGTCAGTAAAGTGCCATAGATGTGCATTTGTTGGGGCGATCGAGTTTGAAGTGCAGATTTTGGGCCAATAGGATCGCTGAGAACAGTTAAGATTGTAGCCTATCGGATTCTTTCAGGGCCAGTAATTCCGAGTGATATTACATGACGTGGTAAGTACCGGAAACGTACATACATGTACCGCAAAAGTCCGTTGGGTAAGACCAGTCCCTTTTTACAGGTTCGCTACGTAAGCCACACCATTTTCTGTGGCTTATGCCGTGAACCCGTAGGAACAGGCCGGTCTTATCCAACGGACTTTTGCACCCACTAGGCTTGATTTTTTTTTTCTTTGAAATTTTGCATTTTGGCCGGATAGTGGTAGCAATATGGATGCGGCGCTCTGTAATAAATACCACTGGGAAGGGATATGTGTACCAAAAATCAGGGGCCGTTTGGGATCTAAAATCGCTGCAACGACCCATTTACAAGTAGACTGTTAAAAAAAAAAAGGAGTCAGTCACATGCCGTTTGGTATACACCTCGCCTCAAAATTGGACAGTTCCTTTCTATTACAGTCGGTTTTGGTCCCAAACTTAATCAACTTAATAACTAGCCAAACACCCAATAAGCCATTCTTTCAAAGTTAAGCTGTTACGGAGACAGGACCTAAGTTTTAGAAGCCACTGTTGCCTGGATCTGGTACGTGATAGATACGTAAACCTTTGAATCCCAATAGTGTCATCTTCAACCTTAGATTTCTTCGTCTGATACCCAATTTCACTTGGAATTATGTAGTGCCGCTTTCTTCGTTACGGGTTCCTCATTAATTGCAGATTTGTGCACAGGTGCTGAGAGCTCCAGCGTGGTCCAGTGCTAGTAGGATTCTCGGGGCGGGGTTTCGGGGTCTCCTCGGGGGGCCTTGGCCTTGCTGGCCTGTGGCCTTGTCTGCCTACGAGGTTTAGCATTGCGTCCTGGGGGTCCCTTGGGGTCAGTAGGGGGTGAAATATATAAAATCCATTGTCATAGGCCAGTTTCTTTCAAGGCAGGTTATTCTTACTTATAAGGAGATCCCCATATACGTAGTAACTAAGAGCGTATTGTAGCCAAGAAATGGCCTTGGATATTCTCGGGGTAGGAACGGATCGATAGCTCTCGTGGTTCCTTGTGCTTTTGGGCCATCGTCCTTTGGATGTCATCGTCGAGTTTGGAGAAGCCAAGGCTATGACCGCATAAGCCCAGGCCGACTCAGGCCGGCTCGTGCCCATCACGAGGCAAGCGTGCTCGTCATCGTAGACGACACCGAAACCTCCCAACCACTATTTCTAATTTTTACGTAAGATCTCCTACCTTGGTCCTAAAGATCGAGATTTGGGTGTCCTAATGAGGGTCGTGCGCTCCTTAGATTCCTTACGGCGTCCCTTACAGTGTGCTACAGTATTAAACCCAGGAACAAATTCTTGAGCTCGTCTTGTTTAAGCCCCCAAAAGATAAAAAAAAGCTGGACCAGTTCTGATCATAGATAAAAACCAGCCAGGGCTTGATCTAGCTAGCTAGCTACGCCGCCAGCATTGCCTATATACACAAACCCTTGGAAAAATCAATCGGCGGTGTTCTGGATATTTGTGGGGTGTTCTGGACGAAATTGTCCGTAACAATCATGGTCAAAGTTATCGTTTCAAGTATCACAGCGGGGCGGTTGAGTTCGTGTCCTCTGAAAGGAGCGCGCCGCCCTTTCCCGTTACGCAAACTTGCCAAGAGGTTGATCCCGTCAAGCAAAATCTAGTCAATTCAATCATTTCCATTGGCGGCCCAGTGACTAATTGACTGAAAACAGCCACCACCAGCTGGAACATACAACACCCCCCCAACAGGGAGGCCTCCACGGAAGAGCACATCAACATACTATAGCACTCCACGTTCCTTCATAACCCCCAAAATGTGGCCCTCGGGGGACCTCGTGGACCAATACAGCGGCCGCGACGATGAAGACAAGTTCCAGCTGCGCTCCCTCGTGGGGCCGATTGCAGCTGTACCATATAAAACTCACCACGGCCTTACTGCTAGCCGCTTTATCCGGGTCCTCGTCGATGCTGGCGCGTGGGAGGTTGCCCAGGAGGTTTTGATCTACGAGAGGTACCGCGATACGGATGGTATAATCACCGACATTGCAGGCCTTTACAAGGGCCTAGATACGTCCTTCAAGATGCAATGGAGTGAGGCTAAGAAGCTCTGTGAGTATGAGGAGTTTTTCAAGGACTGCGTGAGGATGTTTGTGAGTAACCTCTTGTCAAATTCCCCGCAAACCGGCCTCTAGTTTTGAGATATATGTACTGACCCACTAAGAAGAAGAAGGAAGGAAAAGCCAAAGAGATCCCCCCGGCCCTCAAGGCTGTTCTACCACCACTGCATGACGCTACACCAAGCGTGAGAGTATTCTTCGAGTCGTGGCTCCTAGCCTGCCGTTTTGGCTACGACTCCGTCCGCACCTTCTCCCAGCGCCCCACTCTCACAGCACAGATGCTAGCCGTCTTCCACTTCCACGCGCGGCTGATAGTTTCCAGCCGGCACTTCAGGAACTACGTGTGCTGGCCTCGGTGGTCAACAACGTTCCGGACACTCTACCCGGACCTGCTGCTGCTGTGGGGCCACGACTTGCCTAATTTCGAGTGGCTGATGCAGGGGAAGATCATGTTTGGGGGGAACCCATTCCTTAGACACAAGGTCTTCTTCCACTTGGCTGCGGTCGGGGCGGGGCATGAGGACTGGAGCGGCGGGCAGGTGAGGGGGTGGATGGAGTTGAGGAGGAGCTGGGTTAGGGATAGGGCTGACGCGAGTGTGACAAGATTGGTGAGTAACTACGAGAACTCTTGTGATTTGGGGTATACGTAGAGAATTATATTAGTAACCTTTGTACTGTTAATTAAATAGTCCTTACGGAACTTGGAATCAAGGTCTGAACGAGTTGTCATAAAATCTTTTGTGATAGATAATGATTGTTTGAAGCTTGAGTAGTAGGTGATTATTGGGAACTAGCTATTAAGATTACCTACCTAATCTCGGTCCTGCCATTGAAATTAACTACAAAAAGGCTATCCTCACAAGCACCTGGATAAAAACACATCCCCAGTGCATCACCACAACTCACTCGTCATTTTTTTCTAACTACCTAATCCCCTTCTCCCGCACCACCCTCCTCAGCCCTGCCAGCACCCCCCACAGTGCTTCATCCGCCCTCACAAGCCCACCCCCACCCCCCGGCACCGCATCCACCCAGAAGTCAAACAGCTCCCTCGCCCCGACGCTGGCCAGACTAGGATCCTGCGCCGCCGCCTCTCTTAACCCCCCCACCGCAACAAGCAAATGCCGAAACGCCGGAAACTCCCCAAAGGCATCATCCACCGAGACCCTATCCCCGTCCCCATCCCCGTCGTCCCCCGCCCCCACAGTAACATCATACCCACCCTCCCACGGGCTCTCTGTAAACACCGCCGACAGGCCGCCGGCCCGCCGCACGCTGTAGCCCACGTATGTGCCAGCCTCCTCGCGTGGCGTGGCAGGGGGCACGATCACTGCGGTGCCAGAAGGGCCCATACGCAGTGTTAGACGGGTGCCGGGCTTGATGTTGCTGTCCACGCCACCGGTGGTGGCAAGTACAGGCTCGGACAACCCTGCGTCGCAGGAGACATCCCCAGAGGGTGTGACGGCCAGTGCGACGGCTGCGCGGAACGGCGGGGTTGCGGTTGCGGTGGGGTGTGTAGGGAGGACGAGTGGGGGGAGAATGCCGACGTGACGGAGGTGCGGGGTGAGCGGGAAGAGATGCTTACGCAGGTAGGGGGGAGTCTCGAGGTAGGAGAGGATTTGTGTGAGTTGGTCTGCGTCCGTGGAGGGGGGAGGGGAGGAGTCGTAGAGGACGATTTCGTCGATGTTGTGGTGGGCACTGGTGCGTGCTATGGTGTTTGCGAGGTTGGTTTTGAGAAGGGGGGTGGGCGCGGTGGTGAGGAGGGTGGAGGGGAGGGCGATTGTGAGGGTGTAGGTGCGGCCTTGCCTGGATATGGGGTCGACTGGGGAGGTTGAGGAAGGAGAGGAGGTGGAGGAGGAGGTGGAGGTTTTGCGTTTCTGGAGAAGGTGAGTTTCTGATTTTATATGTATATATACGTACTTATCTAAAGATGTAGGAATTGAATACGGTATAATACGTACCTTGGGGACTGGATCAGCCATTGCAATGGGTTGGGATTCAATATTGTTGTATATATTTGCAGATGTATTTGGATTTACAAGCACTGGGTAATAGAGTAAGTAGTAGTGAACCGTAATGTATATACTTTGTAGATAGATGTAGCTGTAGATAGATGTAGCTGTAGATAGATGTAGCTGCAGATAGATGTAGTTGTAGGTTTTGTCGACAGTGCGTGGACGTGGTGGAGGGTGGAGGTGTGTATGTTTATACTGCGTAGACTGTAGAATGTGGAGTATGCGATGCGGTCAGAGAAAGAAAGAAAGAAGAGAAATGATCGGCTAGCAAGGTTTTTCTTCTTTTCGGTCTTGCAGGGATTATTTATTATGTTACAACAAACCCTAACCCACAACAGCTCCTGACAAATGGCCACGGGGTTACTTTTTAACTTACTTTACTCCCTTTTCTTCTCCTTCTTATTCTTCTTCTCATATAACAACCTAGTAGCTTCTACAACTACTACTCCTACCAGTGCTCTGAATCTCTCACCTAAGAAGATTATATAGCTGCTACTCAGTCAGCCAGGGCTTCTCTAAAACTGCCCACGATGGCAAAGATTGAGACTCTCAACTCCCTCTCCCAGCTCTCTACAACACTGTCGAAGAATGTGATCGTAGTTATTGACTGTATGCTCCCTCCCTCTCCGCTACTATCAGAACTAACCCAATAAACAGTTCACGCAACCTGGTGTGGTCCCTGCAAAGCCATCGCCCCCACCTTCGAGTCCCTTGCCGCCAAACACGCCGCCCCCTCCAAGGTCGCGTTCACCAAGTGTGACGTCGACGCTGCGCAGGAGATCGCCGCCCAGTATGGCGTCCGAGCGTCCGTCCCCCATTCCTCCCACCACCACTACTAACAACTATGCAGAATGCCAACGTTCCTAATCTTCAAGAACCGGGCCGAAGTTGCGCGCGTTCAAGGCGCCGACGTCCGTGGCCTCACCACCGCCGTCGAGAAATACGCTGCCGAGGCCCGCTCCGCTGCCGCCACCTTCGCAACCTCGGGTAAGGGATACACACTGGGCTCCGCGCCCTCCCCCTCCCCCTCCCCCCCCTCCTCCTCGTCGTCGTCGTCGACAGGACCGAAGCCCGCATATGTGCGTGATGGCAATGTCGTCGCGGCACCGCCGGTGGGTGCACAGGTGCGCGGGTGGATGAATACCCTCGTAGTGTTTTTCGGGTTGTACTTTATCAGCCTGTTTAGTGTAAGTTACCTCTTCCGGTGGTGGCGGGGCGAAGCCTAGCTAGTGGGGGATGAGGGGAAAGTGGGAAAAGTGGGCTGATGAGGATACGTGGGTGGGATGTAGTTGGACCCCGTGAGTGCGGCTGAGGACTCGCCGTTCAATATCAACCGGAAGGACAAGGGCCCGGTTGCGCCGGGATTTTCAGGGCTGAGCGGGGGGCCGGGGAGGATGGCACCCGGCGCGACGGGGAGGAGGTTGGGCACTTTGGATAGTATTCGGGGGGGTGGGGGCTAAGACCGCCAACCCGCCGCCCGCTTGAGTGAGTGGGTGGTGGGTATTGTTACATTGACCTGATATCTAGCCCATTTTCCACCTTTTCACTTGTCTATTTTTTTGCCGTCTGGATTTGTTGTGCTTGTGAAGTGAGGATGATATATGATTGCCTGAAAACCCATATACAGCTAGCTATGTGAGATTATCGTTAGCTAAGAGGCATCATTCAAACAGACAAAAGTAATCAGAGCATTTCGGGCTACCCCCATTCTTCCCACTCCTAAAATAAGTACCTATGCAATCCGAAACAAAAGTGTTATAAACTGCTGTTATATACCTAATAAGTAAATAAACAGCGGCCAGCCAAGTACAGATGATCGGCACATATTCCTCTTGGCACCAGGTGCCCTTGCCGCACCCTGGTGCTTAGATATAAAAACTGTAGTAGGAGTCTAGGAGTCTACGGGGGGCGGACGGTGGAATGTAGAGTACATACATGTAGATTATCTACACAAGTACTCTAGGCAAAGGTACATGTATTTACATGTCGCTAGCTGGCCAAAACGCCAATTCTTACCGCGCCACCAACAAGTACATGCAGCAGTAGTAGCACATGTACCTCCATATGCCTTGGTGGGAGCTGTAGTAGAGTAGCAACCTGGTTGTGGCGGTGGGTGGGCGGATGGGTGATTGACAGGTTAAGGAGGGTCAATGATCACTCTTCCGCAGCGGTTGCCAAGAGGTTTTACCATTGATAAATTCACTACCTAATTGTATAATGACATAAAAAGACAAAAAGCAATCGCGCGTGAATATTTCTAAGCTACATGTAGTTTAGTAGAAGCCAAATTCCAATAACAAGTACTGAGCACAGCTAGTAGTACAGACAGCCAGTAAAAAAAAAAAAAAAAAAAAAAAATGAAAAGGAGGAGGGGATACGGAAGAGATGCGAGAAGAATAGGTATACAAAACTAAAGACCGCCTCCGAGAGTTCTACAACTCCATATTAGACCTCGCCGTAGTATCTCTAGCATACACAAAAAAGAATGGGAAAAAGAAGGGAAAACAGGGGGGGTATACATTATCCCAGGAGAGAGGGATAGGGAAAGAGAGACCAGCCATCTCCCTACTTCGCGCCCAAATCCGCAGCCCCTACCGGCTTCGGTGGCAATCCCGCAGGTCTCGGTGGCAACGGATGCTCCTTCCTTCCCTCCTCCTCCTTCCTTTCCTCCTCCTTCACCTCCTCCTTCTCCTTTGCCTCCTTTTTCTCCTCCTCGACCACTGCCACCGGCGCCGCATCCTCCATCACCGTATCCAGCGGATTCGGCCCGCCCGGCGCATTAGGGTCACTGTTATGCGGGACCATGATCGGGAACGTCCTCAAGCGCTCCTCGGCGAAGCTGACCGACTTCTTCTGCCCAGGCTTCCTCCCTCTTGGCTTAGCCTTCCGCTTCGGTGGTGGGACACGCCTTCGGACCACGTTTGTCGCCGGCGCCGCCGTCTGCTGCAACTGCTGCACCTCGACGACCTCTTCCCCGCGTCTGCGCGGGCGGTCTGGCACCTTTGCAAGGTAGACCGGTTCCGGCCCTTCCATATTACGTGCGATACGGACCCAGCGCTTCGTCATAAACCGCCTGCCACCTGGTGGGCTGGGGGCTGCTGGAGCGGGCTTGGGGGTTGTTGAAGAGGAAGAGCGCGCCGCTTGAAGGAGGGCTTGCGACATGGGCTGGAGGAGATGTGTTTCTTTGGGTAGTGGGAGCTCGGGCTGTGGTGGAGGTGGAGGCGCGGATTTGCCAACGGAGACCCAGTCGCGGGACCAGCGTCGAACGGGAAGGCCTTCGAAAACATCATGGTCGTGAGCAGAACGGGCTTGGCGACGAGATTGGCCAGTGGGTCGGTACTAGGGAATGTTAGTTGGGGGACAGGAGGGGTTAAAAGAGTGAGAGCGTACGAATGAGATACGGGCAGGCATTTTAAAGTTTTATTGATATGCGTTGGGAGTTAGGGGGATGGTATCTGTAGTATGGGCGTAATTTTAGTTGTTACTCTTGGCGTTGTTCAGCTTAAGAGCCTGGCGTGATAGCTGTTCGTAGCTCTCTTTTTTTGGTAATTCTAACGCGAGATGTCCGTTGTTGCGAGCGTAAAAGGGAGAGAGGGACGTCGCGACTGAGAAACTCGGGTGCTGACACGTGATGAGACCTCCCCTACGTTACCCGGCCCCTGGCCTAGAACAGGTCCAAATGAAGATATTGAGTTCTAATTTAGTAATGTTCCCAGCTCAATTGATTCGATTCTGCTAGGACTGTGTTTCTGTGATATGTTCAGCAAGAGTACACACAATAGAAGCTTGTAAGTTGGATCCACATTACAATGGCTCTAGAGGGGTGGTACGCTCAACTGCTGCTGCATAGTGATCTCAAGAACTACCATATATGCGTGGCAACCAGATTTCCAAACCAACAATGCAAGCCTTTATATGTGTGTATCCAGGATGGCTTGATGCCAGGAGGGAAATAGCTTGCAGGTAGATGGCATTAAAAAGGATGGAAGAAGAAGATGTAAGAGTTGAAGGAGGATGAAGAGGTGGATGGAGAGATCACAAAGTGGTGGCTACAAGCATGTGAAAAAGCACAGCCTAAGCCACATACCGAAGACAAGTATACAGTATATCGTGTATAGTGTGTGGTAGTATAAAATACGCCAAGAGGTCACCCAAACCTACGAAGGACTCCCCTCTTACGCAACCATAGTGCTCGTGCTCTCTTATAGAAGTATGTGGTATAGAGTTAAACGTTGACCGGCCCACGGCCGCCTGAATGACCCGCCAGGCCAAAGCGCCAAAACTCTTTAAAGATCAGCCTCATACTCCAGTCCATGTGGCAAAACAAAGCTTAAATAGTCCTCCCTGGGGACCGCTGTGCAGCGGGCAGTCCGAATAAAGTTGATAATAGCCCGGAGAAAAAAAGCACTTATTCAAATAGCAACATTTTATTCTACAGCCAAGCTTATCATACAGCGCCTGTATCATGTTGTAGGCCCTGGCAGCTACCTACAATGTACATTCATGGAGTTGGGTTGTTTTGGTTGGGTAGGGGGTAGGGTGAATAGAGGAGAGTAGGATATAATGATAATAATGAAAGTTTTCCCCTCCTGAAGGAAGAGAGGAACGGTTTTAAATTGCGGCATAAATAATTTAGTTCCAACTACAGATAAGATGTAATCAGTACCAACAACTCATGAATCGGCGAGCGTCAATAGCCCACGAAAGAGGAGGACCTACCCAGTATCCTTCTGTCTGGATATGTTGCCCTTTCCATCAGTTTGCCTCCCCTACAACAGCGCGCGCACACCATCAGCCAATGACTCTCCGCCTCCTACAAACCCTAGGGAGCACCGCAACATACCGAAGCTTGACCTTCCACGACCAACCTGTCCATCTGGAAGAATTGACTAACAACTGTCTGTCTCTATTATTTGTCGCCACCCAGTTAGCCACGCCGTCCGGATATCCCAGCCACCTAGCACCAACCATACAAGAAGTTCCCACTCATACCTTAACAACCTGTAGGTCCTTCAATCCCTTCTCCAGCATTTCGTTTATCTTACCAGGGTCCGTCTCGCCGCGATTAGCCAAAAACGAGTCTCTCGTGCGGCGCTTTGCATATTCGCGAAAATTGTATGTCGCGAAGCGATTACTAAATCGTAAGAGGTTGCGGTACTACATGTAGGTAGGGTGGACAGGATCCCTAAGCGTTAGCGGGCCGATGGCAATTACACCGTAGTGGGGGTGGGGGCGGGGTGCAAGCGGGCGGGGGGAGATTACCAAAGACCGCGCACGGAATGCGGTGTCAGCCATTGATCTATATGGCTTGATTGGGGTATTCTGAATTGTGTTTCTATTGAAGAGAGGCGGCCTGGTGAAATGACGTCCGCAGGCGGCGAGTGACGGTGGGTGGGTTGGGTTGAGATTCACGGGCTATCACGCAATCAGATTAATCAGATTACTGATACCTTTATTCTCTTGGCATCCGCGCAAACGGCTCCTACTCACTAACTTCCTATTTAGTAAGAAGAAGGGTCCTCCTCTCCGCGGAAAATCGTATTTTCAACTGTGGAACTCAGGGACTAGATCAGATGTATGTATGTATGTATGTATGTATGTATGTATGTATGTAGGGTCTCGAGAGATAACGGTGCTCAGGATTTCTGGGTGGTCTTGTGCGAGTGAAATTAATTTCTCCAAATCAACGTCCTCCAATCCCGATGATGCCATCGCATACATGTACTTTCTGCAGGCCACAACCACCCCGCCAATGCAATACTACAATATCCCCCACCAAAAAATTTTCCTACTCCAAGAAATAAGATAGTATCTGTAACTAAAATAAAGAACAATGGAGAAATAGAGAGTAAACGAGGCTTAGGCCAAGAGACTTGGGTAAAAAAACTAATCAGCCCCAAAAAGCACGTCATTTAGACTACCATATCCTTGGGGTTGTTAGATGACCCAAAATGTCGTTCCCGCGCATGAGGCCCGGAACTAATCGACTATCCTTGGGTCTCTTTTTATTCCCCTCTTTTTTCTCTTCCCTTTCCTTTCCTTCTTTCCATTCTCCACACCTGCCGACTTCAACTTTTTCCAATAAATCACATATTTTTAAAACCAAAAATGGCTGGACTTCCTGAACCTCATGGTGGTGTGTTGAAGGACCTGATCGCTAGGGACCTTCCCAAGCACCAAGAGCTCCTTGAGGAGAGTGAGACTCTGCCTTCAATCGTCTTGACTGAGAGACAGCTATGTGACCTGGAACTGATCATGAGCGGGGGATTTTCTCCTTTGGAGGGTATGCGCCTGCTTATGTCAATGATAATTTTTTCTTTTGTGGATTGGGACTTATTGGCTAGGTTTCATGAACGAGGCCGACTACAACGGTGTGGTTGAGAACGAGCGTATCGCAGACGGTACCTTGTTCTCCATGCCGATCACCCTTGATGTCTCAAAGGAGCAGATCGACGAGGCTGCGATCAAGCCGGGTTCTCGAGTTACACTTAGAGATTTCCGTGATGACCGCCATCTAGCTATCATAACTGTCGAGGATGTTTACAGGCCTGACAAGTAAGCTTTCCCTTTCCCGAATTTTCGGTTTGCGCTAATAATGTGCGCACGGCTTAGAGCTAAGGAGGCCAAGATGGTTTTTGGTGGTGACGACGAGCACCCTGCAATTGTCTACCTCTACAAGACCGCAAAAGAGTTCTACGTCGGTGGTAAGATTCAAGCTATTCAGAGACTTAGCCACTACGACTATGTCGGTTTGAGATGTAAGTTTATAGACATAACAACCTACCAATGTGGAATTGGAGATTGACATCACAAAAAATAGACACCCCCGCTGAGCTCCGTCTTCACTTTGAGAAACTCGGATGGTCCAAGATTGTTGCTTTCCAGACCAGAAACCCCATGCACCGCGCTCACCGTGAATTGACCGTCCGTGCTGCCCGCGCTCGCCAGGCTAACGTCCTCATTCACCCTGTCGTTGGTCTTACCAAGCCCGGTGATATCGACCACTTCACCCGTGTCCGTGTCTACCAGGCCCTCCTCCCAAGATACCCCAACGGTATGGCCGTTCTCGGTCTTCTCCCTCTCGCTATGCGTATGGGTGGTCCCCGTGAGGCCATCTGGCACGCTATCATCCGTAGGAACCACGGTGCGACCCACTTCATTGTCGGTCGTGACCACGCTGGACCTGGGTCAAACAGCAAGGGCGTCGAGTTTTATGGACCTTACGATGCTCAGCATGCCGTTGAGAAGTACAAGGATGAGATTGGGATTGAGGTCGTTCCCTTCCAGATGATGACGTACCTCCCCGACACCGACGAGTACGCGCCTGTCGACGAGATCAAGCCTGGAACCAAAACCCTCAATATCTCTGGAACCGAGCTCCGCCGTCGTCTCCGTACCGGCACTCAGATCCCTGAGTGGTTCTCATACCCAGAGGTTGTCAAGGTCCTGCGTGAGAGCCACCCGCCCCGCAACAAGCAGGGTTTCACTGTCTTCCTTACTGGATTCACAAACAGTGGCAAGGACGCCATTGCTCGTGCCCTCCAGGTTACCCTTAACCAACAGGGGGGAAGGTCCACCACCCTTCTTCTCGGAGAGACCGTGCGTTCCGAGCTTTCTTCCGAGCTTGGGTTCTCACGCGAGGACCGCCACACTAACATCCAGCGTATTGCCTTCGTTGCTGCTGAGCTCACCCGTGCAGGTGCTGCTGTTATCGCTGCCCCTATTGCGCCATTCGAGATCTCGAGGGTTCAGGCCAAGGAGACCATCAGCCAGTACGGATCCTTCTACCTCATCCACGTCGCTACCCCTCTCGAGCACTGCGAGAAGACCGACAAAAGGGGCGTGTACAAGCGTGCCCGTAACGGTGAGATTAAGGGATTTACTGGTGTCGATGACCCATACGAAAATCCCGCTAAGCCCCACTTGGTTGTTGATGCCAGCAAGCAGACTGTGAGAAATATCGTCCACCAGATTGTGTTGTTGTTGGAAAGCGAGGGATTGTTGGATGCTCTATAAATGCCTTATTTCTTGGTGTTTCGTTTCTTAGGACTTTGGAATGGTTAGGAATGAGCGTTAAGGACAAGGAAAAACGCGTAGGTATAGGATTTTTTCTACTTTGTAATATAGAACTCGGTATTTTGGTTAGTATTGCTGGTTCATACATTATCACTCGTGAAGTTTAAGCACAATTGGCGATAACCGTTAGTGTATAACGTCACCCTACTCCATCGTAGTAGGCCGATAAAGCTAAGGATGAAGTGGAATGTGTTCGGGAGAAGAGATGGAACGAATAAATAAGGGGGGAGTAGACTCCTAGCTGTAGCTACATGGAATTTATGATCATCAGTCACAGTAATTTCTTAAAGACCAGCTCTTGAATTTTCATCAACGCCTATTAAGGCTATGGCGTATACATTCATAATTTCTGGCAGATCAATGATCCAATTTTCCTCCCTCAATCACATTCCCCCAGTTAATGATAGCAGACCAACGAGGGCCATTACCCCCCCCCCCCCCTAGTTAGTAAGCCCTTTCGCCCCCGCGGCCGCCCAATTCCTTTCCCCCTACCCCAGGACTATGCAGGGCCAAAGACTTTAGCTCCTCGTAGATCTCTTCAGGTATGTTGACTAAACTACTCTATTCGACCAATCGGGATTTAAGAATATATTAGGTCCTTAGATTCCTGGAGACATATAGTTGTCCTGAACGGGGCAAGCCCTTCGGCTCGAACCTCGGCTGTGCTACAATCTCGGGTTTATAGTTGGTTGATACCCCCATGGTATCGGCCCCCTGGTGGTTATGTATACTCTAACCTTACTGTAGCCGGCAGATCAGACCACCGATGCGAGAGTCCCTCACTTTTATGCCCGACCCCCACAAAATTCTTAATCATCAGGTATCACTCGGTCCAAGATCACGCCCCCCTCAGATGACACTGATGTAGTAATATGTATGAGGAGCGGCAGGGTTATATGGGAGAGATTAATTGAAACGGCCTCTTACTATTTCTATCAAAATTGCTGTCGACCGATTACAGCAAATCCTACCTGGTGGTGAGCCAAGGGCTCGGGCGCTGAGGAGGCTTGCACATGGCTTGCGCCTTCCCACGATAGGAAGATAACGGGTGCGGTCAAAAATTGATTAGTTTGATACACGCCCCCCCCTCTCACGGCCTAGAGAAGTCAAGTGGCCGCCCCTTTAGTGTAATAAAGCTTTAATAAAGCTGCGGCTCCTTCTAGAATTCTGCCAATTCGCTTGTCGCTTGTCGCTCTCGACTTCTCGGCACAGGGCTTCCACCCACAACCGTACGAAGACTTACTATCGAGCAATTGAGTCACAGACCAGACGGTTTACAACAATGGCCCGGCCCACAAGCGCGAACATAGTAGTTTTAGGGTATACCAAATTCGCCTGCTTTATTAGTATAAATAGGACTAAAAAAATATTTCTCTAGGGCCGGTGTCGCAGGATTAACGACTGCTCTTCTCCTCAGTCGCCGTGGAAATCATAGTATCACTATCATTGCAAAACATATGCCTGGTGACTATGACATTGAGTACACTTCTCCATGGGCAGGCGCCAATTTTATGCCGTAAGCGACAATGTTTGGAATGTCATGGTTTCACGGCTGATATTCTCAGGTTCTCTGTTGGGGGCTCGCGAGCGGCGGGCTGGGACGCAGTGACATTCAGAGAACTTTGGCGACTGGCTAAACTAGTGCCTGAAGCTGGAATTCATGTCCAAGGTAGATAGATATCTATTCCCCAAACTGGGTACCATACCAATGGCTCATGTATGATCAGACACGATTATCTACACCAGAGAGAAAGATAGCGCTTCGAATGAGTTCTTTAATGATCTTCTCTTGCGCTCGCCATGGTTCAAGGACCTGGTTCCTGAGGTATGCATTGAAGCTCTTTTTCTAAGTTAGTTCATTATTAATATCAAGGTACTGCTTAGTTCCGCGAAATTCCCCAATCCGAGCTTCCTCCCGGTGTCGCTCACGGGACAAAATGGAAATCCGTGTGCATTAATGCCCCTGTCTACCTGTCCTACCTAGCATCGCAATGCCTCAAGGCTGGCATCACAATAAAGCGTGGAAACGTGAAGCATATCTGCGAAGTAGCAGCGCTGCATTCCTCTGGGAAGCCCGCAGACCTTGTCGTAAACTGCACAGGGCTTGGTGCCCGCGAGCTCGGTGGCGTGGCCGACAAGGCCGTCTATCCCGTACGCGGGCAGGTCGTGCTAGTCCGCAACATCGCTCCAGCGATGTACACGGCGTCGGGCACGGACGACGGCGAGGAGGATGTAATGTACATTATGACACGGGCTGCGGGCGGCGGGACAATTCTCGGGGGGAGCTACCAGAAGGGGAATTGGGAATCACAGCCTGATATCAATCTGGCACAACGCGTTATGAGGAGGGCGATAGAGTGGTGCCCAGAGCTAGTGAAAGAGGGACAAGGTGTAGAAGGGCTGGATGTGGTGAGGCACGGAGTGGGGTTGAGGCCAGTTAGAACTGGAGGGCCAAGAGTGGAGAGAGAGGTCATTGGAGGGCTGAAGGTGGTGCATAACTACGGGGCTGGAGGATTTGGATGTAGGTTTTTTTTTTTCCCCTTTGTTTTGTGCGCTCGCTGTTTACTGATATCTAGAATGTGCTAACGGTATGTGCCTTTTTAGATCAGGCAAGTTATGGCATGTCGGAGGAGGTGGTGAAGCTTGTAGAGGATTCCTTGGACATTCAGGAAAGACTTTAATAAAAAAAAATAGATTTATGTGGTGAATCGTAGAGAAATTGATCGAAGAAGAAATCGTGTGTATTTTAAAACAAGAAGTGTCTCAAAGATGCATGCATGCAATAGGTAGCTTTCGAATCGAAACCTTTCCCCACAGCCTTCCTACCCTGAGGACATTTCTCGTCCTTGACGTTGCTTGAGCCTGGGAGCCTAACTTTGTACGACCTAAAAATGAATAAACGGTTGCCAAGCGTCCTCACATCTCATGAGTCACCTGCACCTTGCCATTTTCGGCCTATCAGAACTCCTTAGGGGCGAGGTCGGTATTATCCTTGGCGTTTGGGCCACCTCACCCAGAGCTTACATTTAACACGACTCTCCCCTCTTTATCCCCCTCTCTTCCTTCTCTTCTTCTCAACACCATTGCCACTCTTACAAACCGACACAGAATCCACCCATTTTCCAAACCTTACTTTACTTCTCATACCCAATAACTCATTCATCATGCAGATTTTCGTCAAAACTCGTAAGCTCCCCTGCTCTATCTTTGTTACGGACACTTCTCTCTATTCCTACCGTGATAGATGCTAACGTCCGCCACAGTTACTGGAAAGACCATCACCCTTGAGGTACTTCTATTCCCCTCATCTTTCTGCCTTGCTTGCCTAGCGTAGTCCTCGTTACGGCGAGAGCTATCGGTGGCGAGATATAAGGCTACTGCCGCTTATCGGCCGGAAGCGTCACCTCCCCTTAAAACTAAGCTAACGTGTCTTGTTCAGGTTGAATCCTCAGACACAATCGACAACGTCAAGTCCAAGATTCAGGACAAGGAGGGAATCCCACCAGACCAACAACGTTTGATCTTTGCTGGTAAGCAGTTGGAGGATGGACGCACACTCTCGGATTATAACATCCAGAAGGAGTCCACCCTCCATCTCGTCCTCCGTCTCCGTGGAGGAATGCAGATCTTCGTGAAAACTCGTAAGTACCTATTTTTCTCCCGTTTGAACTTGTGTTTTCCCTTGCACCTATTCCCCCCCGCTTACGCTTGATGGCTTGCTTACACGCGTCGATACAGTTACCGGAAAGACCATCACCTTGGAAGTCGAATCTTCCGACACTATTGACAATGTCAAGTCGAAGATTCAGGACAAGGAGGGTATCCCCCCAGACCAACAGCGTTTGATCTTCGCTGGTAAGCAGCTCGAGGATGGCCGTACTCTCTCCGACTATAACATCCAGAAGGAGTCCACCCTCCATCTCGTCCTCCGTCTCCGTGGTGGTATGCAGATCTTTGTCAAGACCTTGACAGGAAAGACGATTACTTTGGAGGTTGAGTCTTCGGACACTATCGACAATGTTAAGTCGAAGATCCAGGACAAGGAGGGAATCCCACCAGACCAGCAGCGTTTGATCTTCGCTGGTAAGCAGTTGGAGGACGGACGCACCCTTTCGGACTACAACATCCAGAAGGAGTCTACCCTTCACCTTGTCCTTCGTCTCCGTGGTGGTATGCAGATCTTCGTAAAAACTCGTAAGTACCTGCTTTGTTCCCACTTGGGCTCGATTTCTTGCTTACACGTATTACTATAGTTACTGGAAAGACTATTACGCTGGAGGTTGAGTCTTCGGACACAATCGACAATGTTAAGTCGAAGATCCAGGACAAGGAGGGCATTCCCCCAGACCAGCAGCGTCTCATCTTCGCTGGTAAGCA
Organism: Morchella sp. 2018-W16; assembly: GCA_024713755.1. Classification (NCBI taxonomy): domain Eukaryota; kingdom Fungi; phylum Ascomycota; class Pezizomycetes; order Pezizales; family Morchellaceae; genus Morchella; species Morchella sp. 2018-W16. The sequence goes on along the minus strand of JAMGYY010000014.1, from coordinate 309,436 downwards.
GTTGGAGGATGGTCGTACCCTTTCGGACTACAACATCCAGAAGGAGTCTACTCTTCATCTTGTCCTTCGTCTTCGTGGTGGATCGCAGTAATTGTTGCGTTCTTGACGGGATCCATGAGCACGGGTGGTGAAACTTTTATGAGAAATGTAATTTCAATTGGGGAATAGGCTTGGGTTTCGGAGTTTTGTAAAGTTTTCTATAGTCTAACAATGGAAGAATGGGTCTTAACTTTTAAGTTGACCTACCCTGTACTATGTCAGAGTTTAATGCGACGTAAATTCTTGCTTAAGGTATGGATCTAGGATAACTCTGCAGATTCATAATTTTTCTTGTGACCACTCATCCAAGGCCAAATTTCATGTGTAGTTTTCAGTAATCCATGCTAGAGAGAAGGGGAAGGGGGAAGGGGGCATTTCTCGCTCGTAAGCCACACAGAGTTGAAACACGAGACTTGGCAAAGCTTTAACAGTGTAAGGGATACCGAATACCCACTGGTGGGGAGATAGGCTGCCGGAGCCAATACTCGGGGCAGGTAAATAGTACCGGACAATAAGGGTTTTTGGTTCACCAATGGGTGTGCGCACTAGGCGGGAATTACTGCCCAGAGACAAAACTTGCATTGTCTGGTACTACATGTATTTACCAGCCCCGAGTACTTTACCTTACATGATGTATGTATGTGCCCAGCACGCGCAGTAGAGTACCCTAGGGCACATGTATGTTGTCACGATGCAGCAACGAACATTGATGTCAACGTCACCAAATACCTACATAATTATTACATGCCCATTTGCCTATTATGAAGTGTGTGCGGGAGAATTCTGTGGGCCATGTAGGATCAGAACCGGGAGAGCACCATGGAAGGACACGTCCCACCCACAATCTAATTACAAAACACCACAGAAATCAATTCTTCTCTTCCGACCCCGGACGACAAAGTCCCAGGAGGGGAGGGAAGAGGCTGCAGCTGATATGTACCTGATGGATGGCGTTCACACATCTGACCTACTGTCCAGAATAATGATATCCGGCTTCTGATTTCTAATCCTTTATGGAAAGTCTTTCAATTGTGCCTTTATTATCCATCCTATCGTTTCCCTGCTACCATACAGAAGCTGATTGGTGAGGAGCACAGGCACCGAGTGAGACGTTATGACGTAACCTCACCAGCACCAATCAGTGCCCCTCTAGCCTACACCACCTTGACCCCTTCCTCTCCCTCCTCGCCATAATCGTCCTCTCTCACCACCCCCGCCACCATCACTCCCACCCCCGCCGCAGCTGCCAACGCCCACCACGCAACACCCACCATCCCCCCCCTCACCCCCACATCAAATAGTGCGCCCGCCGCCGTGGGTCCCACCGCCTTCGCCAGACCCCCCAAGCTCATCGCAACACCATGTATCCTACCCAAGACGCTCTTCTTTGGCGCCACCCTCGTCACTAGTATCACCGAGCTCGGCAGCGCCGTTCTCGCCCCTACCATCAGCAGCATCACCACCCCGATACCGCTCCACATCACTACCCCCTTAGTGGGAAGTAGTACTAGGAATGGGATGAGACAGTACGCTAGCGGGAAGGCGGATAGTGACAGACGGTATATAGGCAGGATGCCGAGGCGCGCGGCGAGCGCCGGGTATGCAAGAACCTGGACGGCGATGCCGAGGCCGCCAAAGAGCGACAGCATAGTGCCGACTGTGGGCGGGGGTAGGCCGAGACCGCCGGAGATGTAGAGGGGGGGATGAAGGGCTGCGGGGGGCGCGCGCGGCGTGGACAGGAAGATGGAGAGGAGAGGGAGGAAGGAGGACATGTGGAGGGGGAGGAGGGCGCTGGAGAGGACGGTGAGGAGAACGTTGCGTGTCCAGACTTTGGTAAGGGATGTGGTGGGGGGCGGTGGGCTGGAGGGGACAGACTCGGGGCGGTGTGGGAGGAGCTTCTTGATGGCGGAGGGGAGAACTTTGATGTTCTGGTCTGGTGCCTCGAGTGTCTGTGATAGATACCATACCAGTGAGTACAATCCCCCATCTATCTAGACCCCTCAAGAAAGAAATAAAAGGAGAGGAAGCATTCCCACCTCCTCCAAGAAGAAAAAGCACACCACCACCACAGTCACAAGCATGACCGCAGAGACCACATTGGGAAGTGCATATTTCCACCTCCTCATCCAGGCGACGCCATCGCTTCCTCCAAAGAACGTTCCAGGCCCGAACAGCCTCGATGCCGGCGAGCCCTTTGATGTAGGGTCTGCCAGAAGCCCGCCTAGGAGAGGGCCGATAACGGCGCCGAGGTTGAAGGATAGTGGCGGTATGAGGAAGGCTCTTGAGTGGTGCCTATATAGTCAGTCAGATTAGTTAAAGCTGATCTGATCTGATCTGATCTGATCTGATCGTTTCCTTTTTTGAATACCTGATATGGTATAGTATGGTGATCATAATGCAGAGTATATATGTGCACGAATGATGGTAATGATCGAAAAAACACCCAAAATAAAAAACATAAAACATAAAACATAAACATAAATATAAGCCTTGAACCTAAAAAAATAAAACCTACTTCTTGTCCTCCACCGTCTCTGTAATCATTGTCCTCAGCACGGCGATATTCCCATCCATCAACCCTGCCACACACCTCGCAGCAACCAGGCCGCCAAAGCTCTCGCTAAAGCCAAACACGAGGCACGAGGCCGCCGTTGCCGCCAGTCCCGACATGACAACCCTCTTCCTGCCTACGCTATCGGCAACGCGCCCCCAGATCCAGCCAGTCAGGAACATACAGCTCGCAAACGCCGACGCCAGGTATCCCGCGCGGCGTGCCAAGTCGCCCGGCGTCTGCCCGATTTCGAGGGAGCGCAGGAAGTAGTAGAGGTACGGGAGCACCGAGGTCTGGCTCATGGCCGTGCCGAAGCGGCAGAGTGCTAGCAGGGTGAGCTGGGGCTTGTGGGGGAGGGTCAGCCATGATGAGGGGGTACTGTCTGTGTCAGATATAGCTTTTGTGCTGCTGCTGCTGCTGCTACTGCTGTTATTATTGCCATCATGATGGGTGATTGCGTCGTCGTTGTCGTCGCCTCGCTGTTGGGCGGAAAGAAGTGGTGTGTGTTCGTCGGGCATTTCACAATATAAGTAATTCTATCTACTACTGCTGCTGCTGCTAGCTAGAACAAGAGCAGGAAAGCAAGCTACGAGACCTCTGGTTTTTGAACCCTTTTCCGCTGTTAAGGATTGACACATGTTTAGGTGTGATGTTCTGGGCATCGATGACTAGAAGGGTAATGATTAGGGTAATGATCATGCAGTGTAACAACTTCAGTGGGTGTGCCTAATGGGGGCTTGATTCTGTGATATAATAAAACCTACAAATCTATGTAGTTGATTTGCTGAGTCCCAGTATGTATAATAGTAATCTGGTGGTTGTGTCCTCCTATTAATCTAATAAAAAAGAAACCAAGTGCCGTACTCCCGTGGAAATCGAAATCAGGAATTGGATATCCCCGCATCGGCTTCGGCTTCGATATCCTACCTCTCACCGCCCCCCATCTATCTGCCTCCAGACCTAGCTACTATTTCTTTCCTTTGAATCATAGCTGCTAGTTTGTGCTTAAATATATGCCTATCATCGTCCGGTGTAAAACCTACATTGTAAATTTCTGTAAACACCGTAACAAGTTATTGAATCCCCCCCCAGAAAATACTCACGATGCGTAACCTAAACCCACTACAACTCCTCCCCCTCCCCCTCCTCCAGAACCATAATATACGCCTCCTCTTTCTCCAGCGCTTCACCCGCCTCGCCGCTTATGGCTCCAGCACCCTCATTCTCGCGCAATTCTTCAGTGCTCTGCACCACCCCACAGCGCTCACCGGCCTGTTCATGACACTGACGCTCTATGGCGATGTCCTCGTCTCCCTTCTTCTAACGCTCTTCGCGGACCGCCTCGGGCGGCGCAAGATCCTGCTCCTTGGCGCAGCCCTCATGACGCTATCGGGGGTCACCTTTGCAACGGTGTCCAGCTTCTGGATCCTCCTCCTTGCGGCCATCGTGGGCGTTGTGTCGCCCGCTGGGAACGAGATTGGGCCCTTCAAGGCAATTGAGGAGTCTGTGACGGCGCAAATTGTCGATGCGGGGCGGCGCACGGAGATATTTGCATGGTATACGCTTGTTGGCGCCTTGGGGAGCGCGCTGGGGAGCGTGGTGTGTGGGTGGGCGGTTTCGTGGATCATACATGGGGGAGCAGGGGCTGAGAGGGCATATCGGATGGTGTTTTGGGCGTATGCGTTGTTGGGCGTGGTGAAGATGGGGTTGGCGTGGGGACTGACGGAGGAGTGTGAAGTTGGTGGGGGAGACAGCGCTCAAGGGGCAGCAGAGAGGGAGCGGTTTGTAGAACCGCTTGTGAAGGAGAAGAGGTCAAAGATACTGGAGCTGCTGCTTCCAGAGATGTCAAAGGAGTCGCTCTCAATCCTATGGAAGCTCTGCCTCCTCTTTTCCATCGACAGCTTGGCCTCCGGCCTTGCAGCCCCGTAATATCCCCCCATTTTTCTTGTCAAGAAAAGGTTAATACGTAGTCAGCGTGGGAATTATTCTAACGTACGAATACACACAAAAAAAAACTACAGATCATGGATGAGCTATTACTTCACCACCAAGCACTCGCTCCCCCCCTCGACCCTCGGTACCCTATTTCTATTCACCTCCCTTGCCTCCGCCTCATCCTCGCTCCTCGCCATACCCATCGCCGCCCGTCTCGGCCTAATCCGTACTATGGTGTACACACATCTCCCCGCTGCCGTACTACTAATGTTCATTCCGGTGCCCCCAGGCACAAAGCCAGGCACCGCCATCGCAATGAGCTTCCTTGTGGTCCGCTCGCTCATGGCAAGCATGGACCAAGCGCCAAGGACAGCCTTCCTGGCGGCCGTCATGCTGCCGCGGGAGAGGACCGCCGTCATGGGTGTGGTGAACACGGTGAAGACGTTTTCGCAGGCTGCAGGGCCGGCGGTGACGGGGTGGGCGGGCGGACACGGCGCCATGGGCGCGGCTTTTTCGGTGGCTGGTGGGTTGAAGGTTTCATATGATTTGGGGTTGCTGACGTGGTTTTTGCGGGGCGGTTCGGCGGAGGGGAGGGGCGGGGGTGAGGGGTATAGCGCGGTTAGGAGCGAAGAAGAGGCGGAGGTGGATGAGATGGTGGAGCTAGAGGGAGAGGTGAGTGGGAGTGAGGATGGCGGGGCTGGGCGAAGATAGTTGAGAGCACTTTAGCTTGTAGTAGTCAGTTATGGACTTATGAGGACTGCTATCTGTTATGAACTGAGAAGACAAAATATCTTATCTTGCACTCAAAAACAAGGCTGAAGATGCCTGTCCATCATTGCATAAAATGTTCATAAATCATCACTCGAACTGAGGAGCCATTTATCCTTATATATACTATCGGTGGCAGACAGAAACCAGTCAATGGGAATGAGATAGTTGTGTGTGTAAGAGAGATGGAGAGAGTGAAATTCGGCAGTGGTTAGAAGATCTAGAGTATAAAGAGTATCCAGAGGTTATCCCTGGCCAGGACGGACTATTTCACTACACCACAAAGATTCGGGATATATATGGAAACACCAATAGAATTGGGCATGTTCCCCGGATATAACACCTTCTCGGCTATCTATATATTTAACCTAAGTCCTGGGTATGCGGGTATTAAACAGAGGAGAAAAGAAAAAAAGAAAGAAAAAAAAAAGAGGAAGGACTACCAAGGACTTTGGATCACATAGTATCACTCGGTGATTGGATATGCACTCAATCAGCCAGACTTGTCTCACTGGCTCAAATGGACCCATATTAGTAATTGCATAGGCATTCATTACGCACTCGGTGTAACCCCCTTTTTTCCCACATAGGACACCAGTTAACTTTCTTTACTATCATACACGTAGATACAGAATTAGAATCAAACACAGGGGGGAATGTTACCGAGGAACCAAAACCCGAAACACAAAATAAAGTGGAAGAGGGAAAGAAAAAGAAGGAAAAAAGAAGAAAAATATCCTGAGATACATACAATCACTCAGCAAACAAGGGGGTTGTTTTTTATTGCTCCCGCTCTTGCAGTCCATCTCATCTCGGGCCCCATCACTTCGTAAGCATCTCGAGGGTCGACCTAATCCCCCAGGGAATCAAGGCAACCTGGTACAAATGAAAGAAATGAAAGAAATATCACATATTATCGCCTCCAGAAAAACCCCTGAGAAGAAAAATGCACACTAGATGAAAACTAAAAAAAAGGAACAGAATAGGGTAAAAATGAAAATATGATAGAAAGAAATAGGGTAATAAGAGTCCTCGAAGAAATAAGTTTACTTGAGAATTTATACCTCATCCCCGCAGCGAACACTAACCACAAATCCCCAACACCCTACACAAACATGAATGGTCAGACACCAACCGTACTGATAAGCCCAGAAATCGAATAAAGGCTAGACACGAAACCAACAACCAGCGGCTTGAATCTAACAGTAAAATAGCCAGAGTAACAAAGTAAACCCCATGTACACAATCCCAAAAACAAATGAGTCCTTTTGATAATTGAATATGAACTTGGAAAGGAGAGAGAAAAGGTTGCTAGGTCAACAATGCTTTTAACCGATGACCTGGACGGCACTTAGGGTAGGGGCAACAGTCCCAATTACACCATCGGCAATTTCCTCGACACCAACTGAAGCCGAGGATAGGACAGTGCTGATGGCCTGTTCGAGTAACCGCTCAGTGTCCACAGGTTTTGCGGCTCCCATGCTCCTTCTGGTAGCTCTAGTCATGACTGTACCTGTAGAGGCACTGGTGACTGAGGAGGCTGAGGATAAAGGGCCCAAGGCTTTCGTTTTGACTGTGGCTGTGCTAGATGTTGTTGTAAGTACACTGTCAAATGTTTTCTTCTTGATTGCTGAAACCGCCTTTTTGCTAGTGACTGATTTAGGGATAATTTTGCGTTTCCCGCCACGTATCGTCTTGCCGACCTTATAGGTCTTTGTAACGCGAGGCCTGCCAGCCTTGTCGTAACTGCGTCGACGCCGAGCGGCTTCTGAAAGTGAGGATTTTTTCAATGTAGCTGGTGACGCCTCAGTTGGGTGGTCTGAGTCGTCGGAAGAATCTAAGGAATCGAGGGAGTCATCATCTTCCGGTGTAGGTGAAGGTGATACCACAGGTGCTGCTGCTACAACTTTCCGTTTGGTGTACTTCCTCTTAGGGGTTATGATAACCGACTTTTGGACCTGGGATACTGCTTTCTTTGGCCTTCCTCTTGTCGGTTTTTTGACTTCAGCGACGAATCCACCTTTGCCATTTGTTCCCTTTTTCTTGCCTTTTACACCTTTACTCTTAGCTGGGGGTTCGGGCTTTTTCTGAAGCCCATCAGCCCGCTTCCCTAAAGCGCCACGGCAGTTTTCGGCTCCACAGTGGCAAGCTTGTTGACTGACACCTGTAAACCAGCTTTGAGAGAATGTTAGCTTTTACTTATTTAGACCTATGAATAAAGAGGATTCGCTCACTTGAAGTTGTAATCATAGGTAAGCTCATCTCCAGCTTCAATCCCATAATCTCCTGCAAACAAAGCCATTCTAGGCTTTCCGTCGACAAGCCATTTTTCCATGCGACAATTGGGGTTGCAAGAATCTTCCAAGTGTTAAAATTTGTGATTAAAACAGGAACAAAAGACTTACGATTAACGAAACGTGCCACTGATCCTCTAGTAGCATCTAGAATCATATTTTGGTGAAAAAGCATGAGATAGTAGTTCTTCATCACTGTCAGCAGCTGTTGAACTTGAGGGGCCCGGTCCACGGTGTTTCCAATCTTCGAGAAGAGCTGATCACTCACGTTATTATCTTTATAATCCTCAATCATCCTCCGTTCACTCTCTTCCTGCGTGATAATCTCGCCAGTATATTCAACGACGATCTGCCTAGCCGCAAAGCTCCTTGTAGCTCGGAGCCCATGCCCGCAGTTCTTGGTCTACATCCCCCCTTGTCAGTAAACTTTCCAGCAAAGAGCCCCGTCATTTCAAAACAACGAGATATGGGCACTACCAGAATGACCTCTACACCCTCGGCAAATTTTGTCCCCTGTTTTACTCGCTCTTTCAGGTCCGCAAAGGCCCTATTACTACACTTACTGGGCTGATTACAATTTCCTTCGTCGCACTCCACCCAGGTACAACGGTTGAGGCAGTCCTCATCACAGCCTTTGTCTTCTTCACAGACGCACATCGCCATAGATGCTTTTTCTCTTTTCCATAATTGGGAAGCTTCTCCAATTAAAACATCTACAAACGAACAAGTACGCACATGGATTCACCGGGCATCTAGTTAGCCAACCGACCTTGACAAAAATAGAATGGAATATAAGTTCCAGCAGCTTTGATTATATGAACCAAAAAAAGGATCGAAAAAGAAGGGTGGATGTACTATGATTGAGCTTTTTCCAATTGTGAATTGGCCCGCATTTCCAAGGACTAGGCGCAAAGATGTTGAACGGTAGTTTGAAGTCCCGAACGGTATCCATGATCACCGACCCCGTAAACATAGGCAGTGGTAGCGCGGATAGCCGTTCCACTCCAGGCTTGCCCCGTTTCTTTGACTTACCCCCGGGCCGCTTTCGGACATCCAAATCCTGGCCTTGCCCTAAATAGAGTCCCTGGTTTAACCAAACCTTCTTCTTTTTCTGCGGTGGTTTCGCTTGCGACACTAGTAGTTCTTCCGATGTCTCACGTGTAATGAAACTCTCATCGTCAGTGTCCTCGTTGTACGAGAAATTTTTTTTCGACCTTTTACTAGCTCTCAATAAAGATCCGTCAGCAGCATATTGGGAGCCATTCCCCTGAAGCTTCGCGTTGGCGCTCTTCGACCCAGCGGCCATAACATCGTGAGACCTCTTGCCGCGCGGGGCTGAAGGTGTCGATGTCTCCAACAGCTTACTAGTAGCAATTATGCTTAGGCGCTTACTCTGGCGACGCGTTTTGTCTGCGAATTTTTTACCTGAAGCTGAGGGGTTTTTTTTCGCTGTTGACCTAAGCTGCCTTGTTATAGTTTTGATCTCCTTGACCTTCTTGGTGGTTTTTGTGTAGGAAGGAGTTGTCGGAGACTGTCGGGCGCGATCTCGTAATTTACGCGTGTTGCGCGTTTGGTCCTTCTCATCCTCACTTTCGCTTGGATTTCCCATTTCCTCTCCCTTTTGGGCTTCCTCTCCCTCTCCAGCTGTTTCGTACCCATTCCCTTTTTCTGCGACACCTTCTATTTCCACTTCTACTAGTTTCTTGCCTTCATCCTTTTCCACTTCAGAAACTTCCTCTGCAACGGTGGAAGTTCGCTCTGGAGTTGTGGAAATACTTGTCGCCGAAATTGAATTATTTGTTATAGATGCCGAATCAACAACGGACGACGTTGTCGAAGACGGTTGCATGGCAATGGAGTGAATAATATTTGTCGAATCCGGTGAAAGCGAGTTGCGAGGCAGTGACCACTCCATTGTAAAAAGCGTTGGCGGGGAATAGATAGATGAGTTGAGAAGAAAGAAGAAAGGAAGGCGCGGGAAAGGAGGACGTTAAGAGCTATGACAAGAGGGGGGTGCAGGGGGGATGCACGGGAATGCAAGCCGCGAGAAGGAGGTTTGTGGGGAAACCAATTGGGATATTGGGATTAAGGGAGCGAGCACGCGAAGAACACTGTGTAATATGAGAAAGTATACAACCACTGGACCACAAAGGGTAAAGGGCAGGGGTGGAAATAGTGAGGAGAGGAGAAGGAGTTGAGAGGAGGGAGAGGGACAAGAGGCAACACAGATAGGAAAAAGAAAAAAGACAACACAGAGAGATCGAAGGAGAGAGGAGAAGACGAGGAGGAGGAGGAAGAGGAAGAGGAAGAGGAAGGAGAGAAGAGAGGAGGTGTGGGAGAAAGAAGAGACGGAGGTGATATGTAAGATGTAGCACAGTATGGTACAACCACCCTCCAAGCATATTTAGTATCATTCATCTTTCCTAGTCTCCCGTACACTATACTACATCTATTTTCCTATCGAGCTCAACCACATCCATTCAATTCACGAACCCGCTTTCCTCCGAGTATACTTCATCCCCAACATGACTTCTAATATCAATATATCCTTATAAAGTCCCTTTTATCTCCCTAACACCTTTCCTACTCTCCATTAAAACGGACTTGTGCCTTCGATACTTGACCTGTTTGCTTTAAATCCTTCTTAATGTAGACTACCCCACATTCATATTTTCCCAGAAATCACCTATATCTACCTACAAACAAATTCAGGATCCTCAAAAGGACCACGCTCAACTTGGGTGTGGGCTGAATGGGAAAATTCATGCGCTACTTTTGGTACAATCAAATTGAGGCTTTATTATGGCATTGGCATCCTGGAAGTAATCCTCCCAATCCCAATTATCCCCGCCGCCACCCATTTGCCGGATCCATACATCCACATCCAGTACAACAACAATCAACAGATACATCCCTTGACAGGCGCGGCGGACGCCAATAATTTACAAGGTTATCATAGACGGCCTATGTAGACCGATACGGTGGTAGCTCCTGACAGCACAACTACCAATATGTCTGTTTCTTCTTAATCTGGCCAGCGAGTGCGAGACTTTGCTTTTTTATTTCTTGCCAACAAAGAAACATGTAGGTATCGCTTTGGGAAGGGGCTAGAGTTGTAAATCTCGATATCTGCAGTAAAAAAATATGGAGGATGCAGAACGTACGCCACATGCCAACCACACCCTGCCGCAAGTCTCAAGAAACCTGGATCGGTGCACTTCCGAAGGCAATGCATGCAGCATACTATCACCTCGGCAATTTTGAAATTTCTATCCTTATATAAACGTCTAGAGACAAGGCTGTAATCCATATTTGAATCTCACTTTTATCATTACTCTTCACAATATGCCTTGACGGCAGAGTGCCCGACCGGCCCAGAAGAACTTGGAAAATCTTTTGTGGGCACCCCATTCGCCCCTCTCCGATGATTGGGAATGCTGTCTCTGACTATTTCACCATATCCAAAGCGAGAGAATCTTTGATCCTGTGTATCACGAGGTTCTGCTAGATTTGATATCGTGTATCGAAAGGGTGCATCTAGATTTGGCCTACCGGTCTAGTTGAGCGGTACATGTAGTTCCGAGTGGAGTAAGTAGTGATATCACTCACTATTGGAAATACATGGCCTCTAGAGAGCACCCTCGACAAGCCAGAGAAATAAGAGGCGCTCAGATTATCATCCAACCGGTCCTTAGGTTAGAGAGGTCTGAGTTTGATTTCCTTATATATCTATCTCTACTTGTGGGGGGATAGTTGCGGCTCGATCTAGTAAAGCTTCACTTCTCAGAACTCACCAGTTCTAGTCACTCACATAGAATATGAGAAGATCATGTGTACTATGTGTACACTCTTACCGCGGACTCCCCAGTGGAAGCGTTTCGCTTGAAACTGGTCACATATGCACGAGGCTCGAGCACTAATCCTCCACGGTCTTGACAACGGGCATGCAACACGACCCAAAAGACGGATACAGTGCCTGAAATCATTATAATCCTCATTTCGCGCCCCCACAAAGTCAAATACATATATATCGGAGTCCACTTCATGGGTTCTCACTCGGGTACTCGCTTCTCGCCTGTCCACGGATATTTCCGGTGTTATTATTGAAACAAACGAAATTGACCAATTGAAGATGTCAAAAAGATAAGAGATATCTACAGGAAATCCATTATAAACCATGGTTTTACCTATGACATGCAATTCCTCAAGTTATTGCTGGTTAGGCGAACCTCCAATTTTTTGCTTATAAAGAGTGTCTATAGAGGTTATGCTTTCTTAGCGCAACATGGAAAACAATGGGGTATGAAAGGGCAGGCTGTCTATGTCTACCACGGCAACTCTATATATATACACAAGCCTTGTCTGCTTGGGATGTTAAGATCTACATAGATGATCTGACTAGAGATAATCTCGATAAGATTGTCCTTATCTCTAAATAGAAGACCTGTTATTGGACTTAGCTTAGTGAAACAAGTCCTATAGACTTTTTGACAATGGTCATTACAGCAGACACCAAAATTGATGGACTAGAACTCGTTTTATGGAATATGGGTAGTATCGGTAGTATTGGTAGTCACGCGTACGATATTAAACATTACAAGCGGCGTTTCTCTATAATTGGATGCGACTGAATTTGGTTAACGACCGTCCGTTGATAGGATGATCGGTGCTAAATGCCCAAACTGGTATAAATCATCTAATCTCTCTAGAAGTTTCTAAGATTAAGGATATTTAAGAATTTCGAGTCCCAATACATGATGCATTCCTAGGTGGTTCCCATTTACAAGGAGGGGGGGTATACAATAGTGGAAAGCATTCCCCTATGTCTTCTTTTTTCATACCATGCCCACCTACTGTGGGTGGTGTGCGGTCGTTTAGAGAAGGAAGTTAATGTTAAATTGGGCTATAACAACCGCCTTCTCGGATCGAAAGGCCTGTTGTGATGGGTTCCTTTACTATACTTCGGAGGATAACTAAAGCTAAAATATTAAAGGTACCCAGTTGCATTAATTAGATTATCACAAAATCTTATGAGAGCCTTGATCTTTAAGTAGTATGAACCCCTGGGCTGAATCCTTGAAACCAGCTATGTCATCGAGTGATATTTTATGATGCCCAGTGAGACTCCTACACTAACAAAGTATACCACTAAATTTGCCAAGGGTCTTGCATAAAGACACACTAACCAATAAAGTCTTTATGTTTCATTGATCTTGGGCTCATATAAAGTAATATCCGATTCGTCGTTCGCAAGTTCATATCACTCCAAACTTTCGTTTCGAGACGCACCGGTTCTCTGGGTTCTTATAGTTTAATTGCGAGGCGTAGAAAGCTAACGAGCTATTGCCCTATAGAATATTCTGTTTATAAATGACTTCAGTTTCAGGGCTGGGCTCCCTTTTACGCGTCCAAGCGGTACAATCTAGATCTTCTCCCTAAATAGCAAAAGTCTCAATCAAGAGTATAGTAACCTATTATAAACAGCTAAACAGATCAGAAACATATACATCATATTTAGCGCACAGCTAATGTATGCATGAGTGTTCCGGCATCAACCTCAAGCCTATTCTTTGGCTTTAATTCGACTATTTAGGTTAAGTTATTATCTTATAAGTACGTACTAGTTATACTCATACGCCTAGGGTTATATAATTATTCCTGAATTTTAGAGCTACAGTTCCAACAAATTTCATAGACAGAAATCATAGTTCCATATACATGCTCTTAAGCCTAGACTAGCCACGTCAATGTAATTGCTCTTCTACTATTTTGGTGATCGAAAGCACCGACTATATGTTTGAGACCCGTTTTATTCCTCTTTTGAGAGGGCCATAAACTCCTCCGAACCTGCTATTATAGCGAATTTGGATGCAGGCTTAGGGATGAGAGAAAGGCTGATATGCATGTAGTTGACATATTAGTAACAATTGCAAGTGCAGGTATCTGAAAATTAAGTTCAACATCGTGATTGCTGACAATAGATTCCGTTGCTATACTTATATACCGCATGAGGAAACTTACATATAGACTATATTTACCAAGATTAATAACACCCAAATACATAGTCTCAAGGGCCGAATAGATGTATAACTTCCTCAAAGCCTCTATATTGATCGTGATCGAAAAGTGCTCCAACTACTTGTAGTACAGCGGTGGGTAATAAGTCATCGGACGGAACGCCACCTGCGTGTTTGTAGGCAAAATTTTGGCTAGGTCGTCCGGTGACTTATTACCCACCGCTATATTGATCGGACCGTTTATAGTTGATAATAAGATATTAAACTCATGATGCTATAATCGCCCGGCATGAGCTCAAGATCATTATATTTGTGAGCATATAACAACTAAATTTGAAGTAAGTACGTTAATCCCGACTCAAGCTCTTCGCGTCAAGTACGACATGTATAAAGACGTCATGAGATATCACTCGATGCCGACATTATTCAATCTTGACATCTATATTTGATATGTATATTCACCAAAGTATGTGAGAAAAACACGGTTGTTGTAATGTTCACCTTTCATTGAACAAGTCCATTAAAGTATATATCGCATAATGCGTCGTCGATATTACTTATTAATTGATCAATATTAAAACCCTAACCCATCAAATTTCAAACCAAGGTTTGGGGGGAATTCAATTATCAAGGCGCCGCGCGAGCACTATCCGGGGAGGGGAAAAAAATTCTTTATTCGCTGAAACACAGGGTTAGACTAAAATTTCTTTTGATAGTGATAGTGTGAGGCGATCTAAACCAAGGATCAGATCAGCGCTGCAGGCTGCTGATTTGATCTGTCTAAACAACGACAGTCCACTAGACTTAAATACTGGTGCATCGCTCCGGATATATATGTACTCCAATTGGCCAATTACCAACGCATGAAGCTGCGCTGTCTCGGCGCAATAATCATAAAACTCCGGTTCCATGCCATAAATAATCACTGCTCTTACTATCCCCTAGGCCTGGCCTAGTGATACAAGTAGATTTGGGGCCCCCCAGGTTTGGTGATGTTGTTGCCTGGAAGGTGTAATATTTAACATGTTGCAAGATCTCCATTGGCCGTTGCACTTTCCTTCAAGGCAACGGCCTCACCATACCTGAGGAGCCCCGAATCTGCAGATTTCACTAGACAGGGGAATAACTACTGGCAACTGAAAATATCTCATGCTGGACGGGACATTGCGAAAGCTCCAAACCTTGAGCATTGCCTGGAGTAAATCGAGTGATATATCATGAATAAAAAATAACAGGGAGAGTAAGAATACTAATGCAAATGTATTTAAGCTAGCTCGGCAAGCGACCAACGCACAATTGATTTTCATAGTCGTGGAAGCTTTGATGAGTGTAAATTTTAGTACCTATTTATGTATATGTGTGTATATTGTTATTTCTGCTCAGGCCTAGGTTTGGCTTCTGTCGAAGCAATTTAATGACCGTTTACTGGGCTCGTAAGTAGAAGGGATTACAATCGCGACTCATGCCGGCAATCGCGAGCATATGTACTGTTATGGAGTAGAGTGGCCAAAGCTACTACATGTAGCTAACGGACATACATGACGTATAGACACATACATGTACTTACATACAGTACCAAAAAGAGGGGTGGGATCACTAGCACTGATTTCACCCCATTTTTAGGAAGCGAACATTTGCATTAATAGAGTGATTTGGCCAATCCCTGTTTTTCAAACTTTGAGCTCAAATTTTGAGCTCTTGGCGGGATTTTCACACCAAAGACTATCGCCAAGAACTAAATATTTAGATTCAGAGGTTGTTGGCCAAATCACCCTATTAGAACGATTTGGCCAACTGGTTCTTGGCGGTAGTTTTTGCTCAAAATTTGAAAAACAGGGATTGGCCAGAAATTTTATGGGAACGCCACCAGGGAATTAGGGATGAAAAACTTTATAGATGGACTCCCTGGTAGTGATAATATATTTAGCTCAAGTGTCACATCAACAGCACTGCTTTCAAATTTTCGACTTACTAGGTACTAAGGTGGTTTTGGGTTTGCTCTCGAGCTCCCAATGTTCGCTTACTTGTGACACCATCATTAAATTACCTCCATTCCTGGCATACATGTATCGTCCCTCCAGTCCCAATTAAACATTACATGGACCCCTAAGGATTATACAGGACATAAAACAATACTAACTACATGACATTGTAGAAAGAAAGTACAGACCTAGATACAAAATTATTTCTCATAAAAAAAGACTTGATACATGTAACTATATATAGGAACTACCGTGGTAGTATCTTTTTTTTTTTTTTTTAATAATTACAGTTATGAATATTTATTCTGTACAGTCCCCAGGTGTCCATGTACTCGATCGTTTACCTAAATCCATCAACATGACACTTGGATCTCCCCTAATACGCATGAGTCCGGCCTAAACGTAGGTATCGTGTAGGCCATACCAAAGAAATAAACCCCTTAACAAGCACAAAAGCCACTCAGTGGTGAAAGAGAGAAGGAAAGAAAAGCGCAGCCTCGAGGCACCCGACCAAAAATACACCCAATATTCTAGAAAATAATCATCCGGTTGGAAAAAGAGACCGCTCTTAAAAGCCCATTTGAGAAAGGAGCAAGAAATAGAAGTTAGGTAGCATAAAAAAAAAGCAGAAACATAAGTAAAAAATACATCAGCATGCTTTGGAAAGAAGAAAAGGGGAAAAACTAGTGCTCAGTAAACTGAAATCAAATAAATCAAATAAAGGCTTTCTAGGGGGAAATTATGTCCTTCAACTAATTACTAATCCTTGTGACTTCGCCACGACTCGACTCCCGGTCTTCGTTCTGCGAGCCTGCTTCTATCTTCTGTTGCGCGAAGCGTTGATCGCCCTGTATGTAAGAGTTTTTCAGTTGAACATACCTAAAATATCGTCAGCGGAAGGAGAAAAGAATCCGAACTATTTGTATGGGTACACACGTGGGAGGTTTGGGTCTCATTAAAACAACGACGAAGTTTTTGAAGATATTTTGCTGACTAAACGGTCGGTGTCTTTCACTCCTGACGAACTTGTGGCCATGAAGATACTCCCTCGTGGTCTCGCCTCTCCCCATCAAAAATAGATGGTATCCAAATAATGCAAGTGGATACGGTGATGCAACCGCTCCATAAACCACCATTGCAAATACTGGTTGCCAACGTCGTATCGCGTCAGGGAATCCAACACTAGGATCAATCTCGCGGTGTTGTTTCTGCCACATAATAAGATGTACAAGTGATAGGGCGATAAGATATAGCCCAAGGAGAGTAGCAGTCGTAACGAAAGTAAAAAAATACCGGTAGTTGCGGCGACCAACACAGTTATTGAGCCAAACACAATGGTGATCTTGCGTCTCGATACAGTTGTCACAAACCCGGCAATGGTGACAGCGCGGTGGGCGCCATATACGGCAGGTGCGGCAGTATTTTATGGGGACCTCAAGGTGAATTTGCGTTGGCTTAGGAGGGCGAATCAGAGCCCAACCGTTAGGCGGAGGGACAGCAAGGGGATCGTTGTCATTATCAGTCTCGAGGGGATGAACATTACGGGGGTAGACCTAGAACATATCAGTATTTAAAAAGTGGTATTAGAGGAGTGTAGGCGTAGGTCCATCGGGGAACGTACCCCAGGGTCCGAGACGGAGGCTTTGATGAAAGATGACATGCAAAGTGCAAACAAATATGCAAAAGTTATTGGCAACCCTGGTGATACATTATACCATAACCATTTTGCCCTAGCAACCAATCAGTTCATGCAATCTCACTCGATGCAAGCCAATGATTAAGAGAGAGCTTACGAATAACCAAAAAATAGCCCCACCGGGATGCAGATCAAAATAGCTGTCAGAATATTCATTGGCACATCATTTGCTGTTTGAAACCGCCCGCCAAAACAAAAACTTGTGTTTCCCGGAAAATACTGCCAGTTCTTGCCAAGATCCGGCTGTTTCTGCTTCTGATGCTTTTCTTTTGATTCACCAGATCCCCGACTCGATGAATCTAGTCGTGGCAGTGGCGGCGTTCCGTTTACTCCATTCCCATGATTTGCATTAATCCTCTCATGTAAAGGTGATACAGAGGTTACCGATTGTGCTGTGTGACCTGTTGGGGATAATGACCTTCCAGACTGTCCGTAACCACCACGATCGTCGCTTAGCCTTTGTTGTTTAAGCTGGAGCGCCATTGGTTCATTCATTGACAGCCCCAAGACGGGCGGCCTTTCTGATGACTGCGCAGCCTGAGCGAGCCCCCGTATTCTGTTTTTCTCCTCATCTTCCTCCGTGACTTTCCCTCGTTGCGCTTGCAATTTTGCCGAACTCATAGGCCTATAAAATGCGTTACTTGGTAAAGATGGCGCATGTGTCCGTGACGCTGATGATGTTGGCCTTCCCCTTACACTCCCGCCGACCGAGCCCAGTCTCCGCGACGCTGGGGCACCCGCACCCGAATATCCTCTCATTCCAGCCGTAGAGCTCGACATAGCAGTGCTGGGTCGGGAGCCCGAGAAGGCATCTGTCTTAGGTTCACTGACTGAAACTCTAGTTCGTGTCTGACCCAACGTAGGCTGCAATGACGAACGACGAGATGAAGCATGTTGAGATTGTTGTGCCTCGGCGAGGCCCATAATGTCGGAAGCATTGTCGCTAACATCAGTCATGCGGGAAGAGATAACACTGTGAGTCCTATGATCAGGAACGTCTTCGTGGATTTCGTGGAGGGAAAGTGGAAGACCACCGGCGTGGAGAGGCGAGTGGAGGAAGCTGGGCGTTAGCGGGGAGGAGGAGGAGCCTCGGGATGAGGCCATCGGTTGAAATAAGCGGCAACAATTATTCTTTAGGAACTTTCAACGACAGGATAGATATCGGGCGATATTTGAAGGGCTTCGCTTTTGAAGAGGGGATAGAAAAAGAAACGGGAGGGGGTGCAGATATGGGGGAGGGGAGGACTGTATGACGAACAAAGCTAAAGATTATTCAGCTGAGATCAAAAGCAGTTCGTGCATACATTCATGTAGGTGCTTATACAGTATTATAAAAGAAGTTGTAGACAGGCAGGATACACGTGGGAGGGGATGGGAGGGGGAGTGTGGAGGAGGTTGGGGAGAATTGTATGGGATTGGAGGATTGGAGGATTGGGGCGTTCTCAAGGGCAAAAAAAAAAAAAAAGTGGAGAAAAAAAGAATGACTGGAGGTGAATATGAGCAGACGTTTGAGTAAGAGACGAAACACTCCAAATGTAGAACCGGAGGAAGAGAAGAGTATCGTAGATAGTAAAGGTGTAGATGCGGAACTTGAAGGGGTAGGAAGAAGGCCTTCAGGGATAGAGACTAGAGTGCCTAAAGGACCTGGAGGGCTGCAGCCCATTGAATTTTGCATCCCTCGGCATTAAGCGAGACTTATTCGGGTTCAACACTAGAGTTTTAAAGTCCTAGGCATATATACCCGGCATAAGCAAAGTCCGATGTAGTAGACACTGGCAAGAGATCCATATGGACATCAACAAGCTGCCTTCTGCAAACTCAATCGTTCGGGGCATGTTGCATACATGTAGAAATGTATTCACTCACCACATGGTTGGTAGACTCCCCCCCAGTGTACTAACCGCCTGTTTAGTACAATACATGACTTAGGGCCTTAGGGGAAATCCGTTACTGTTACTCTTGTTTATACCACATCGGATACCGCGATTGTTATGCTTTTGTTGCAAATGTACATGTAGTGTGTTACTTTATTCAACATCGGACCATGACATGCATATCGTTGTCGATTGCCATCTTATGCTGTCATTTCCCATATCTCTGAAAACAAGACGCGCTTCTCTATCCCCGTCGTTGCTATGGGAAAAATAGCTGCATTCAGTAGAGCCTCCAACTTGAACATCTGGCCTGTTCAGCTCAACGTCGATTTCTTGTGATCATCCCTTCTTCCATTCTCCTTGCAGGAGAGCTTCTCTCTTTCTTCGTCCTTCGCCCCACGTTATTTGATCCATCGATTGGATATTTATTCACCCTTCCCCTTTTATTTCTGTTCGTCAGTCATATCAACCATAGATCGTACTTGCAACTTCGGACACCTTCTCGTGGATATACCCCCTGCCGCCCTCACACGCTCACACATCCGCACAGGCTCGACAGCCGCCTCTCCTTTCGGGATATCTTCTTACTTTCCCAATATACGGTAATTTAATAGAGATATACGAATTGACTCAAACATGCCTCCAAAAAATCCCCGTCTAGCAGTAGACGAAAAGGGATCCCAATCTCGGTCTCGCTCCCGGAGCCGCTCTCCTGGCCGAAAGGCCAAGAAAGTTTTTGCAGAAACACCACCGGTTCCTAAAGTCTCTGCAGCTCCACCAGCACTGTTGAAACAAAATGTCTCGACGAAGAAATATCAAGTCAAAGATAATGATATCTTGATGCTGCCCTCATCGGATTTGCAGCTCCTTGTTTTCTTGACTGTTGTAGCATTTTTTGTGCGGTTATTCCGTATATATCAACCAACTAGTGTTGTGTTTGATGAAGTCCAGTAAGTTCCCCCAAGAAAAAAAGTATTGAAACACAATAGCTTATGAACCTAGCTTTGGTGGATTTGCGACAAAATATATCAAGGGAAAGTTCTTCATGGACGTACATCCTCCACTCGCGAAGATGCTTATCACACTGGCGGGCTGGGTGGCTGGATTTGACGGAAGTTTTGATTTTAAAGAGATTGGAAAGGATTATCTTGAACCTGGAGTCCCCTATGTTGCAATGAGAATGCTGCCCGCTGTGTTGGGAATTATGGTGGTTCCTACTATGTTTTTGACCTTAAAGGCAGCTGGTTGCTCTACAGCTTCATCTTTTTTGGGCGCCGGATTTATCATCTTCGGTCAGTACAAAGTTCAAAGAAGCGGTTATATTGCGGAAAGACTAACCATGGATCGCTAGAAAACGGTCTTCTGACACAATCCCGCCTGATCCTCTTGGATTCGCCTTTGGTTAGCTTTACTGCCGCCACAGCGCTTGCTTGGACTTCATTTCTCAACATCCACGAACAAGGCATCTCAAGAGCGTTCTCCCCCAATTGGTGGTTTTGGCTCACCTTGACTGGTTTGGGTCTCGGGGCCACTGTTAGCGTGAAGTGGGTTGGTTTGTTCACAATTGCCTGGGTTGGAAGCTTGACAGTTCTCCAATTGTGGTTTCTTTTGGGTGATACCAGGAATATTACTCCTGTAAAGTTCCATGCCCCACAATATCCTTTGGGTGGTCACTGACTCATGTCTCCAGCGCCTTTGGTTTAAACATTTCTTTGCCCGCGTTTTCTGTCTTATTATCGTCCCCGTCGTGTTTTACATGTCCATGTTCGCCATTCACTTTGAGCTCCTCCGCAATCCTGGCGAAGGTGACGGTTTCATGTCCTCGGAGTTTCAAGCTACCCTCAATTCCAAGGGTATGCATAGCGTCCCCGCAGACGTCGCCTTCGGTTCACGTGTTTCTATCAGACACCATAATACCCAAGGTGGTTATCTTCACTCACACAACCACATGTACCCAACCGGCTCCAAGCAACAGCAGATTACATTATATCCCCATAAGGATGACAATAACATTTGGACCGTTGAGAACCAGACAAACCCAGCTGGAGGTGAAGGGATCTCCGGATTTGATGCGATTTCTCCGCCTGTATGGATTGAGGATGGTGCCTTAATCAGGCTGTATCATGGACCTACTGATCGGCGCCTACATTCGCACGACGTCAGGCCTCCAGTTACCGAGGCGGAGTGGCAAAATGAGGTCTCAGCATATGGATATAAGGGATTCGAAGGAGACGCCAATGATGTCTTCCGTGTTGAGATCGTCAAGCACCTCTCCCAAGGGTCTGAGGCAAAAAAAAGACTCCGCACAATTCAGACTAAGTTCAAGCTCGTTCATACCATGACTGGGTGTGTCCTCTTCTCTCATAAAGTCAAACTTCCAGATTGGGGTTACGAGCAGCAAGAGGTCACTTGCGCCAAGGGCGCAACTCTACCGAACAGTGTGTGGTATGTTGAGCAAAATGAACACCCGCAACTAGGCGAGGATGCTGAGCGTGTTAATTACCACAAACCTGGTTTCTTCGGTAAATTTTGGGAACTGAACAAAGTTATGTGGCGCACCAACGCTGGGCTTGTAGAATCGCATGCCTGGGACTCACGCCCTCCAAGTTGGCCAATCCTGAAGCGTGGAATCAACTTTTGGGGTAAGGAGCACCGTCAAGTCTACCTCATCGGTAATCCGGTCATCTGGTGGTCATCGACTGCTGCTATTGCTATCTATACGTTATTCAAAGCCTTTGCGGTGCTTAGGTGGCAGAGGGGTTACAATGACTACTCCACCAATAACTTCCGCCGTTTTGATTTTGAGATTGGCGTTGCTGTTTTGGGATGGGCTTTCCATTATTTCCCATTTTACCTTATGCAGAGACAGCTCTTCTTGCACCATTACTTCCCAGCTTTGTACTTTGCGATCATCGCATTGTGCCAGGTGTTTGATTTCATAACAGCAAGAATTGCTTCGTTGAAGTTGAGGGAGAAGCCGATCGCCGGATGGACCCTTGCCGTGGTATTCCTGGCTTTCAGTATTGTCGCTTTCGGCCTATACGCCCCATTGTCGTATGGGAATACCTGGACCAAGAGCGAATGCCGAAGAGTAAAGCTATTCAATTCATGGGATTGGGACTGTAATACCTTCCATAACACTGTATGCACCCTCCCAATCCACATTCTAGGCTAATTTGACTAACAAATTGCAGTATGAGGAATATGCTATCACATCGCCCAATGAGTCGGCCGTCAGGAGCCCAAATCCACCTTTACAAGCCTCTTCATCTTCTCCAGCTCCCGAGGAAGCCGTCACCAATAAGCCCGCCGATGAACCAATTCCTATCAAAAACGATCCAATCCAAGCTGCTGAAGCAGGCGAGGTAGTTTCGTCAGAGGAAAGGATCGAGTACCGTGATCAAGATGGAAACCTTCTAGATGAAGAACAGGTGAGGGCACTCGAAGGCAAAGTCGAGTTCCATACCCGCTATGAAACACGCATTCGTCTTCTTGATGAATTTGGTAATGAGATCTCGGATGAATCCGCCATTCCTGTGGTGGATAAGGGTGTTGCGGGGCCTTTAGTTGAAGGATCAAATCCCGAGACAGTATTGAAGGGAGGCGAGAAAGACGCGCAGGCCGAGGTTAAGCCAAGGGAGGTTGATGTAGATACTGAGTCTCGTGAGGTGGTGAGTGGGAGTGCGGCTAGTCCGGCAAGTGAGGGTGTGAACACAGAGACTACGTGAGACCTTACCTTTTCCCCAACATTAACATGTCATTAGAGCTAGAGGGCTAAGATCTGGGTATTCATAGGCAGGTAGAGGTAGAGGAAGAGAAAACCGAGACCGCGTTGGTTGATCAAGTCGAGAAACCTATCGATGAGTAAGCATTTTATGGCTGCGCATCCTGTTGTTGATTTTCTCTCAAACACGAACAGTTTTTGTTAAAGTGGATGTTTTATTTTTGTTTTCTGCGAAAACTGGTGTTTTCTTTTCTTCTTAAATGAGTAAACTTGTATCTCAAGTATTTATTAGCAAGCGTTGTACAATAGCTATAGGTAGAACCCGGTGGTAGTAGTGATGGGATAATAATCACAACTTTCTACTCAAACCAATTCAATAGTATTCAGCTTAGTTGCGGATCATTGTTTTGAAGTGATCAGACTAAAGAAAAATAATTGTATGAAGTAGAAATAATTCTTAACAGCTATCAATCGAGTGATAATTCATGAGAAATATGCTGTATTCATGGTATATCACTCTAAATAATAAAGTGGCCTTGCATTGATTGATTGATTGATAACTGATACACAAGGTGCCCCCCGCATATTAGATAGGCACGAAACTCGAAGATAAGATATCTATAGTTCGGTATAACGCTTCCTCGTATACCCACATATACCCTCCTCAGCTGCAGCTAACTAAGTCAACCTGAAAAAGGCATTAACATATTTTGGCTGTGCCTGTAACACGGTAGAATAACTAAGGAGGGCCCTTCTTCTTTTGGTATGAGGGCACAACTAAATACCGTTAATTAGAACTCTGTGTGGTCATTCCTAAGGATCTTGCGATTCGATGAAGCCCGTTCTGGGCCCTATTCATAGTTCCAGACGTTATGACATGATACATAAGTACAGATGTATGTTGCAACTGACGAACTGCCGATGACCTATTTACAGGGCTACAACTCCAATAATACATCCAACAACCTTATATTTACATCGAGGGGGTTCCTAGTAAGCGTCCCGTCCATTAAACCCCAAATTAGTAGCCCCTCAATTAATCCTCAACCTTTAACGTCCTGTATATCAGGCCCCCAAAAAGAGCTCTCTGCAGTCTAGAGCGGAGGCTAACATGTACGTAGGTTGGCGCGCGGTTGGTAATATGTCTGAGATAGTTTATCGGGATCAAGTTTGTACAATTGTGAGGCTTTGGGCGAGACAATGTAAGTTTTGGGTGTGGGTAATTCAGGACAGTTCAAGATTGGCGCTAGAGCTGGTGGCTACAAGGAACGGACGAGTTGCGAGGTGGATCCATGGCCAGAGAGAAAGGTTCTATCATGACGAAATCTTCTTTAATATCCTGGTCCGGAGACTACATTTGTTGCGATGTTGGGTCAATAGTGGAATTTGTGGAAGTCTCGAAGTTTGATATACTGGTCTGGGCCCTTGTCTAGGCCTTTTCCTATAGAAATACCGAGACTTTGACGGCCCATCATGTTTCAAGACGTGTCAGAAACAAACTCATATCTACTTATATTACGTAACAGATGAGTAATCATTTGTGCAACAATGTAGCTTGAGTTGTAAAGCCTTGGCAAACCTACAAGGACGGAGAACACTTCGACTGAATAAGTACCCCTTCACGAGGCACTTATTTGAAACAAGTATCAAATTTTAGGCCTTTTACACGCGTGTACGTGTATCTATATAAATCTGTAGGTTTGTGCTAGACGTGAGTGGATTGGTCAATTACTGGGATTACACATGTATATGCAAGGCTATTAAATGCCCAATTGGGATCCACCTACCCTAACCCTGGCAAAGCCATGCAGTGCAGGTGCGAAACTCTAGGTCTTGTGTTCGCATGAGCAGGACTGGTGAAGTGCCATACAGAACTTGCCTTAACAATAGAATTTTTGGTTCTATATCCTAGACGCGAGTATTGTTTGATCGACTAAAAAGGCATTGGGCTTCAGTCTGTCAATGCTAACCCCCATGTAATAGAGGAGTTTGTATGGAAAGTCTATTATTTGATAGGGGGGATAATAGGATCTGTAGCTTATAAAGCCACGTGCATACAAAATTTTCTTCTTCTGGGGGGGTCGGCATTTTACTGACAGACTAAGGGATAGCCGTAGGGTGGCTTTTGAGCCTAGATAAAGAATCTGTTCTACATCAGCTTAGCCCCGTTTGTTATTTGCTATATAACCAAACTAAGATGTGGTCACGAAGGAATAGTAGAGGTATATTAGTAGGGAGAAGTAGAGTTGGTGCTATCATGTTGAAATTATAAACCATTGGAGTGCGTATTAATTCTACAATTTCTACTCGTTATTGAAAACATGTGAGTTAGAGTTCCAAGATTAAAAATATTCCTGATATCGGAAACGCTGTTATCGGTCGATTCACTAATACCTTTGTGCTACATAAAGAGTTGGTGTCAATCATATAATGTCACTCGGCCACCAATTTCTTGGCGAGCCAGACCTATTACCTCACTACACTGCACATATATAGATCCAACATAAAATACAAGAACAAAAGATTATAGTTGATAATTGATACGAGAGGCTTTCGAGTATCAAAATGTGATTTGATTTCTCAAATTCCATATATAGCGATGATATGCCCTCACGCCACATCCTTGTTTCGTTAATTCTGTGTGGGTGGCTATCAATCCTCGACTCTGAGGCGCCGGTAGTAAATCCTTGGTACTAGTACTGTCGCGTGGGGAAAGTCCTGGCACCCTATATTAGGTTTGTTCATGAATTTTAGCCCTACTAACAACTATTGCCTATGTGCATACTCAACAATCGACAGGTATGGCCGGCCATAGTAAATTAAAGATATTGTAGCCTCTGACTATGGTTTCGATTTCAGGAGAATTGAAAAGCACAAAGGAGCCCTCATAGTTTGGCCTGTGTGTGCTGTAGTACATGAACCAAAATCAAGGTACGATATACTAACTAAAAGTACTAAATCTATCTTATCAATTGTAGTCATTCTTACCCCCACTCTAGAATTTTTTTTGACCACTCGGGTGCCGTGTTCCGGAAACCTACAAAACCTTACCCCTATCATTAAAACCTCTCATCATCTTCATATGAGCGTATCGGAAATGGTGGCTATCTGCTGCTGGTCGGAAGGGCTACATAAGAGGGGTCGGCATATTGATTGACTACATTGGGCACAAGGATGTTGTCAACCCTATCTGTACAGCTGTACCACATAGTACTGGCTCGCCAATCCAAAAGATATTGTCCAAGTAAGCCGTGCATGGAGTCATGGGATAACTGCAAAGGCAGCAAAGCACCCGTCCTGAAACGTTACTCGGTCTCACAAATGTGCAGTTGTACCAAACTAAGATGTACCTTAATATGCACTATGTCTTACTCCTGTACTTTAAAATTTGTTAATCTAGGTCGACTCCTATCAAACCTATCAAAATATAGTCTAGATATGTTTGTAGTTGTATGGTTATTTCGAATTGTCCAGATAGGGATCAGTGATCAGCCTTACACCAAATACGAGATTGGTATATATCGTAAATCTATAACATAACTAATCAAGTAAGAACTCAAGAATATTCCAGAATATTGATAGGAGACTAAACACACTCAGATATCACGAGACTGCTGAAGTATTCACAGCTGAAATTAAAGTGCACATATGCGCATTCTGGTAGGATTGAAAACCTGCCCCGAACCTGCAAATGAGTTCTAAATAATTTTACTAGCTAGATCTAAAGTACTCGTGACGTTCTCATCGATCTAACAGAATATGTACTATTCATGCACTCCTCAATCGCGACCGTAGATCAGTTAAGTGCTGGCTGTCGTTATGGTTGTGACCATTGATCTACGCTGCCTCTAGCTAGATCCTGTTATTCGTAAAATTCATCCATTCGCAAGCCTTCCCGTCAAGGTTGTTTACTGACTCGAATCATTACCCCCAATTTAAGTGGTTGAGTGTTGATCTGGTTAAGCTGCAAGTGGAGTGGGGCAAAACTATTAACGACCGTATATGTATCGGATTCGCTTCACATGAAGAAAATACGCCAGGTACGGAGTGAATAGTACACTTCAAGTAACGATATAATTACGAGATCCACCCAAGTAAAAAAAAAAGTACCTAACTACATGTACCTACATGTATTCGACGTCGTAATTATAACTCAGTGATGTTGACTCTGTACGCACATACAAGGTGGGGCCTAACACAGATCACGGTCACGTGTGCTGTAGGTCTAGTGTTCTGGCTATCGTCTTTATACTATGTAGCTATATAGGACGCATGACCTGTAAAATATGAGTACATAAAGCTCAAAAGGTTTGAAACCTTGCACCACGGGGTAAAATTACATACAATCGTTATTCTAGTTAATTAATTAAGCATATGATGTAATGCTGCCTGTACCCTAGCCCTGCGCGCGCATTGCTACTAACAACTCTATTGTAGATTAAACTATAAAAGTGTTAACGAAGTAGGTCTGGAAAAATGGATACGTACATATAGCTATAGGTAAGTACGACTTTGAGAGTCTTGCTTGTTGGAGGAGGTTTTACATGGCTAAATCGTAATGGTGATCATGATATTTCCCGCTTGATATCACACAAGACATTTTAAAAAAAATTTAAGCCATGAATATCACATAAGATAAACTATTATCTTGTGTTTGGGGCATATAAATCTTTCTGGTGTATAGATCAATACTATGGAGCGGTAAATGTGTCAAAAGTAATTTTACCAACGGCGGTATAAGCACTGAATTTCAGTCCTTGTTCCAGTATAAATGCTGACTTTCAGTCTTTATTCTGCATTATCATTAATACCACCGGTAGAGTAGCTGCCGCCAGTGGTAAAATGACCTACCACTGGTGCACTGGTGAAATTCCCACCGGTGGACAATGTTCATATATACTGGCATTATATAGCCCCTTTTGGCCAAAAGGTCTGTGCTTTTATCCATTTTAAGGTATAAATGCTGGTATTATTTTCACCACTGGTGGTAAAATCACTTTTGACACGTTTACCGCACTATACAATCACCTTCAAACATTTTTGAAAGTCAAGAGTCTATTTCGTTCTTAGTGTAGAAAACAACTTCATGCCAAATATTTAAAGATATCCAGATAGGTGTACCCAAGTACCATTTTATATCCCACGCCATAACCATAACCAGAAAGTGCATGTAGTCTTCCCAAAACAATGGAGGTAGTAGATTAAAAAGCAGAGAGATATAGAAAACTCCTATTAATGTTGACAACAGCCCCCTTGGGCAAATCCCCAGATGAAGAAATGTAAGGAGAAGCCGTGATACAAACGAGGTCCATCTAAATATATCTCCTTGATGCGTGCAACAGAAAGACTAAGCCCCTATGATTTGGTCTTGCTCTTCTTTGGTGAACCCCAAAATATAAAGTACATCTTGAAGGTTCCCAGAATTGATTCGGCATGGAGCTCTGAGTTGAACGGCCGGTTTTGCATCGAATGCGATACCGAGTCCAGCTTTGAACATCATTAAGAGATCATTGGCTCCATCACCAATGGCAACAACCTAGAATATAGTGTAAATATAGCGAAGATACATTATGGGTAGGGAAGGGATATTACTTGTTTGAGAGCGATCCCGTTCTCATTTGCAATTCTTTCGAGAAGCTCAGCTTTGCGCTCGGCATGAACAATATCACCAGTGAGCTCACCAGTGAGTTGCTTGCCATCTTCACTAATGACGAGCTGTATTGTTCGAAAAGAAATAAGTAACTTCCCAGGCCCCCTTTGGAACATGAAAGTGGGTAAATATTTATTACCGTATTTGCGTGCGCATAGTCTAGGTCCAGTTCTTCTTTGACATAATTCGCAAGCGGCATGAATCCTCCACTCAACACAGCCATCTTGTACCCAAGTGTTTTGAGAGCTTTTGTAAGTTTTCTTGCACCAGGTGTGAACGTGATGACAGACTTGAGCTTCTCAAACACATCCGAAGGAACACCTCCAAGTAGAGCAACCCTTTGCCTCAAAGATTCGGTGAAGTCAATCTCACCATTCATGGCACGTGCGGTGATCGCCTAAATACGACATGTCGCAATGAATCAGTTTGTTTCTCCATCTAAGGCCCATCTCTTAATTTGAATCATCCTAGAAAAGTACTTACAGAGACTTTATCCTCCACCCCGACAAATCTGGCAATTTCATCTATAACCTCCTGCTGAATTAATGTAGAGTCCATATCGAAAACAGCTAGGCGTTTATGTCGTCTGAAGACATCATTCTCTTGGAAAGCTATTTCAATATTCCATTTTTTCTCGAACTGCCAGAAATCTGTGTGCCGGCGGAGCTCATCAAGCCTGAGGATCTCTGGCATGCAGAAGGCTATTTCCATAACCATGGGGGCCGGCGTATTATCAGGCGCAATTGTTGAATGGAGGCATTTATGGTTAGAAGATTCTTTACTCCATGGTACCCTCATGGAATCGATTAGAGACATGAACTCGAATACCGCCATATCGGAGACGCGAGCACCATAAGTTGAATCTTCGGAAGATTCCGAGTGCGGGTTGGTTACCTTTTTGCGAAACAGTGTCGCGATGACGCCACGGGAGGAGCTTGCAGGGCTGCAATTGGCATGAGACATAATGTGCACAGGCACAGGTATAACGGTTTTCTGGAATGCTTCGACAGAGTCCTCGTTGGCTTCCTCAGAATTTTGTACATCATCCTGCAAGCTCTTATGGCTGGTTGCCATTGTAATTCCATTACAAGTACCACTGGGGGTTTGCGGGGAAGTGCGGACTCCTTGGGATTGCATTGAAGAGAGAATATCGTTTTTAACTTTTTAATTTTTTGGTTTTTTGGTTTTTTTGGCTTTTTTTTGTGAGTAGTCGTAATTTTGAGAGATGACAGGCAAGAACAGTCTTACTATAAAGTTGTTGTTTAGGGACTAGAAATATGATGAAGACGGGGGGGTTGGCGAAATGAATGGCCAGCGATCAAAAGGAGTGGGGGGAGGACGCAAGACGGGATATGCCGCTCCCCCCCGCTGATCCGGAAGACTGCTCTACACTGCTTCTGTATCGATTCAGTGGTCCTTTCCTTTGATCTCCTGTGAAAGGAGTTGGGAAACCAGCAGAAGATGACGAACAATCGACCCGTCTCTCCAATTGACCAACCGGACTGGTCTTCAAAAATCCGATTCTCACGATGAGTGCAATTGGAGGAAACAAAGGATGAAACGAATGCGGAGGTGAACAATACGGTAGATTGAAGGGTGAACTGCTGCTGCCGTGCTGCCCTAGGCGCAAATACCTCCAAATAGCTTTTGATCGTGATATGATGTAGGTAACGGATGATATCCGTGTCCCTCTACTCTTGGTCTGGTGGAGTCTTTTTTTATTTCCTCCTTTCCTGTTCTGGGTATTCATTTGGATCCATTAGGCTGTCACCGATTTCGGCTCGGCGGACAGCAACAGAAGAGCCACAAATGAATTGAAGCCAAAAAAAATCTTGGTACGGACAATAACTCCAAGGTTGTGGGGAGTTAACCCCTCTGTAGAGCATGACCCTTTTCTGGTTAGACCAATAGCAGATCCTTGAATAATGAGGCTCGTGAAGGTCTTGGCGAAGCTTGTGCTACTGCCCACTTTACACTTTACACGAAGTTCAGGATCAATCAGAGTAAACCGATCACTGTTGAGTAGTCAAAACACTAGATCGAGAAAGCAAACAACGAACCTCTCTCTTGTTATTCAAAAAGCGTCACCAAATATACAGTATCCATTTATCTAGCTAGACGACCTTTCCGCCGCCTAAATGATCGCCGACAAGGACATCAAAGCACTATTCCGAGGATACAGCTCACAATCATCCTCTCCTTTGGCCACTCCGGGAGTTCCCTCGCCTCCCCCATACCTTGAGTTACTATCTGGTACAGGAATTATTTTGGAGGGCTCAGCCAAGGAAGAGATTGAGACTCGGGTAATTCGTGATAGAAGCAATGGTAGGTACTAGTCCGCGACCTGGTTTCCTGCCTGTTCTTGGATCGGAGCGATGCAATTCTTTCAAATCATACAGATTCGTACATAGCTCATATTCTGCTGGTTTCCTGTCCACTGACTTCCCCGCTGCCCATCGGGCTGTAATAGAACGGCCTCGTACTTCAGTTGTTCAGCTAGCTTCAGAATTATCACTAGAACCTAGAACAATTGAGAGGCTGTTGCCGTATCATTGTGAAGGTTGGGGCAGAATAGGCGCCTCCGCAATTATAACAGCGTAAGCATGTTTAGGTTTCCGTTCCATCTGTTCATCCTAATAAACAACGCTCTGAGTTGAGGGAAACTCACGGATGTGTGCAGGGTCGAGTTCAAACGGCTGAGTGAAGACCTTTCGAGGGGACTACTTAACGGAGTGGTGCAAGTTACAGAATTTTGCCGCCGGAATGAGATTGACACAGACTTGTTTCGTAAGCTTCTTCCTCCCGTAGTCGGGGAAGGCACATGGCAGTGGTTGGGACATGATAGAACCTGGATCGTGGGTACGGCATTTTACAAGGCTAAGGAGCGGGATATCCAAAAATCGCTTATAGATGAGAAGAGGTCTGTTTGTTGTGTTGGCTTTATGTGGCATGCCCGCAAAGTACTGCCACTTCAAGGTCCCAATTGGGTCTTTGGGCTGAACTGGGCTGATTTCGGTTTAGACCTGTCGATATGCCTGCAATGCTCGCGGATAGCAGCCTGCCATCAATATTTTTGAGGACAGTAGTATCAACGCTTATCAAGTCACGAGCTCTGAAGGGAGCAATAGAGGGTGGTTACTATGTGCCAGAAGAATATGTGGTCCAACGTCAGAATTCAATCGCAGATGATCTGCGTAGAGATGGGTTTATTGGTATCTTAAGCCTTATAAGCGCTCTACACGTTTTCATATTGTAATTGTTAACTTGGGCTATGTGGCAGCTACGGAAACTCTGAGAGAAGAAGGGATCGAAACCCCTGAAAAGTTTATCCGCGACAAAGTTCCGAGTGCACGCTTACTTGGGGCTCACTTTGTAACTGCCGAATTTATCGCCAGTGTCGAAGGATCAGTTCTTGAACATATTGAACGGCACATGTGGAGTGATCTGAAGGTAAACCCCACTCAATTGCCTATGCATCTCAGAAATATAGGTTTACACCCATCCGCTAACAATTTTTTCATTCGAATGAAAAGGATCTCGATCTACGATTGAGCGCGGCAGACGAAAGGCTTCTACGTCAGGTGATTCTAACGGACTTTCCAGAACTCAGAGAAGTTACGGAAAGAATTGTGTCAAAAGACCTTGAGCTTATCTTGGCCGAGACTTGCCGTGAGTTTGCTGTGCAACAAGCTGAAGCAGCATGGAAGAAGAGATCTAAGGATAAGCCTTTGGAAGCATCTTTCAGGCCACAAGAGGTATGATAAACCACAACTTGTTTCACTGATATTATTACGCTGATATCCGTCAAACAGCCTACTGACGGAATGTGACGCATCAGCTTTTTAAACATCTCACCGCCAAAAACGAGTCTCTTCCAACGCCCTTATTATCACATTTCGTAAATGCACTTCATCCGCAAGGATCGTTGGCATTTTCTGTGCGCCTCCGGGAACTCAAGGACTCTGAGGCCCGAATTGCGGGTGTTGTTTTCGTGGAGAAGTGCTATACACGGTTTCATCTTCACAATCTTGGTCTAGAAGCTCTTATAGATGCTTCGTTAAAGACCAAGTTGGCCGGCGATTTACTCGAATATGCCAAAGGAATTATCTCTGGTGGTTTAGACAAGCTGGAATCTGCTTTTATCCACAACGACAAGCAGTTAGATCTGCAGCAGTTGAGGCTAGCACTCAGAGCCGAACCAACGAAGCCGCAACTTGCGCTCAGAGAAATTGAAAATGGCCTGGTAAGACTAATACAACAGGATCTAGCTTTCGAGCTCCCATCTGAGGACGGCCTGGGGAAAAGAAAGCGGGGTATGTTGGATGAGATGCAGCTGCAACTCGAGGGTACTAGGGACCCATCTCTAATGCTTCTTTTGGCAATTATCATACTTCATTCTTCAAAGGCATCGGGGGTCTTAAAGGCTACAGGGTACGTTGAGACCACTCGATATCTCATGGTTGTGCCTACCGATACTCGCACAATTATGCACAAATATGAGGTCATTCCCAACTTATTGGGCACGAACAAGGCTAACATATACTGGTCTTGTTTTTTATAATAGAAAATACGTCCCAAAACTATTGAAGGACTTGGGCAAGAGACAGCAGATAGCGGAGAAAGACTTGGAGGCATTGGTCTCGGCCAAAGATGCCGTGATCGGAAAGAAAGATATCGGAGAGAAGGAAGCCGAGCAATTGAGACAGATTGCAAAGCGCTATTTGGTTGGAACTGAGGCTTGATTGAAATGTGGGGCAGCCCGTAAAGGGAGCCTTACTAATGTCTGGGGGTTCACCAAAAGGAAAAGAAGAAAAAAGAAGAAGCTAGCAATCCGGATCGGAATAAAGAAATTCAAGCCTAACCCCGCTATTCAAATCTGATCCTTTACTTCCTATCTTAGCTAAACATATCTGACCACATATCTTCAGTCTGAGCTCCAGCTTACAAAAAGTCCGTTGATTTCTTTAATTTTCGTCCGGACCTAGCGGACTTTATACGCCTTTTCATTATTATTATGGTGCCTAATATGGTATTTCTCTAGTACCATGGATATGACTGTTGCAAATATTGCGTCACAAAAGTCTCAATGGGTTTTTGAAATTGGTTGCTTGTCGATCGGAGGTTGCCTTCCTACAGGGTTAAGCGACCAAATAGGCTTAGCTCGCCAATTTCTTTCTGTCCCCCAGCAATATTGAGCACGCAATTCCTACAGAAAATTCAACCATCGTCCCTGTCACTCGATTAAGGCACAATTTAGATGGGAGATGATGATGGCGATTTTTTGTAAATGCGGCTTAATCCACCCCCCACACAATCTTCCTTCCCCTATTAGATACCTGATACTCCCCCCAAAGTCTCCTCATCCATTACCATAATCATCCGTCTTTCTCTCCTAAAAATTAAATAAATTATTACCCCAGATTTTTATCTTCTTTAAAAAGAATACCCTGAAAAATTACATCATGACTATGACCCAGGCTTCAGAGTATGTTTCTGAGCGTCCGGAAAGAACATTTTCCCAAGATGGAGAATCTGGTTATGCTTCACCAGGGTCAAGTACTGGCGGACTGCCCGAAATTTACTTCTCCAGACCTCATTTGAAGTTCTTGAACGAGCAGTTGGCAAATCTCGAACCGGAAGGTAAAATTTAGCCCTTTACCACAAAACCCTCTCCCTATACCCTAACAAGGTTGTATTAATGATTTTTCTATCTCTCAGAAATTCTCCGCTGGTGCTTGATTTCTCTTCCCGGGCTGCATCAAACAACAGCGTTCGGCTTGACTGGCCTGGTAACTCTGGATATGCTATCCAAGATTAACGCTGGTACCAAGCGTCAAGTCGACCTTGTCTTCCTGGAT
This sequence comes from Morchella sp. 2018-W16, assembly GCA_024713755.1. Taxonomy (NCBI): domain Eukaryota; kingdom Fungi; phylum Ascomycota; class Pezizomycetes; order Pezizales; family Morchellaceae; genus Morchella; species Morchella sp. 2018-W16. The sequence goes on along the minus strand of JAMGYY010000014.1, from coordinate 275,048 downwards.
ACTCTCTACCATTTTAAAGAAACCCTTGAACTAGTCGACCGTGTCAAGGAACGATACCCATCTACAAACCTGCATGTGTACAAGCCCTTGGACTGCGAGACTGCTGCAGACTTCGAGAGAATCAACGGCGAGAAGCTGTGGGAAACCAACGACAACCTATACGATTACCTTGCCAAGGTTGAGCCTGCACAACGTGCCTATTCCGAACTTCGTGTAAAGGCTGTCCTCACAGGGCGTAGGAGGAGTCAGGGCGGAAAGAGAGGTGATCTTGATATCATTGAGGTGGATGATGCTGGATTGGTGAAGGTGAACCCAATGGCGAACTGGTCCTTCCAGCAGGTTAAGGCATACGTTGATGAACACAACGTCCCTTACAACACTCTATTGGATAGGGGTTATAAGAGCGTTGGTGACTGGCACAGCACTAGGTTAGTTGACTTTCTACTTAAATTTCTTTGACACATTCAACTAACCTTATGTAGCCCAATCAAGGAAGGTGAAGACGAGCGTGCAGGGCGTTGGAAAGGTACCAACAAGTCCGAGTGCGGTATTCACAACAAGCGATCGAAATACGCGGAATTCCTGAGAGCACAAGAATTGAAAAACAAGGAAGAAGCTCTTGTAAAGGCTTTACAAAACGTCGAGACGCGACAGTCCGCATCTGCCGTTTCTGCCTAGCCTGGAGTTCTGCTGTGGGGGAAAAATCATCATAGTGCGTTAAAGGGGATTTTTGCTTTTTTCGTGGGTGCATTGAATTTGCACGAACACAGGGCTGTTTCATTTTGGGGTGCAATACGGCGTTCTTTGATATGTTCATAATGGTTATATGTCTTTTTGTTATCAATATCTTCCTAAGATTTTTCCTAGCGTATCTAAAGCTGTAAGATAGATTCTATAGAAAAAACCTAATATCAAGGGATTTTCAGAGATTATTACAGCGAGGTGGTACATACATGTATCTAATAATGGTAGGCTAGGGGAAGGTGGCGAACCCACCGCGTAAGCCACAAAAACTAGCGTTCATTTGAGGTGGCTTACGCCGTAATTTTGCCCATATCCGTCAGAAGAGACCGGTCTCTTCTGACGGAATTCTACGGTAATTTACGCCACAAAAAATGGTTGGGGTCGATGAGATTAAGGCATCGACGACAAAAAAACGTGGGAAGCAAGGTAGTTCCTTAGCGCGGGGTAGGTTGCTCGTGTTAATGGGAGGCCTTAGGCTTTAGGCGTCCCGTTCTTGACGCGTAAAATAAAGAACCTTCTTCTCACCCAACGTTAAATCCAATCTCACACCCAACGCTACTCACAAGTCCAATTCTCTCTACACGACAAAGTTCCTCTCTTGAATCCCAAAAATGTATCGACGAAAGGTCAAACCAGTGAAGGTTAAGGAAGTGGAATTCCCCGCTGATCTCGAGAAGTTGGGGTTAGTTTTCCCTGACGTCAATCGCTTATGCGGCTCTTTAAGGTACAATTGCATCATCGTACTGACAGATATCTGACCTTAAAAAGACTCTTCATCAACGAGAACGATCAATTGCGGCAGATTGACAAACCTGACGAGGGGTTTGAATATTACGTCCACGGCAAAACAAATGGATATGTTTACGAAAGGAAGCGAACAGCCCCTCCAAGGGAGAAAGAGCGAATGAACGAGCGCCGCCGTGAAGCCGTTGATGGTATACTACTCACTCCGGTTTGCGGTTTCAAAAGCGTGAGCTGACTTGGGAAAAGAATGTATCCGAGAGATTGTTATGGATCGTCTTGAGGAACGCGGGTTGAGGAGACTAGCGCTCCCACTCGGGGCGACTACCGAAGAACCTCACCTTAACATTCTCGTCTCCGATAACTTAGAAAAGTGTAAAAAGCTACTGATCCTTACACCTGATTCTTATGGGAGCAATGTAGGTATTTGGGGAATCCGCCAAATACAACAGCAATCAATTAACGTAAATAAGACCACAGTTCTGTTGTATCTGTTCTGAGCTGACGTAGTGGGCAGTATGGCTCTATGATCAATACCGTTGATTTCGCACTCAAAAATGGATACGCCTTGGTTATTCTAAACCCAGCGGAGAATGTTTGGGACCCTGAAACGAAGAGAGCTATGAATCACCTCTCCTGGAAGGCTAAGGATAAAAAGACGCCAACTCTGGATCTTCTCAAGAACACCATTCCGTGCAACGAAACGCCAGAGGAACACGTAGAATATGTCTTCAACAAAATCTTGAAAGACACGGTCCCTAAAGATGCCAAGATTGATGTTATCGCTTGTGGTTTTACAGCCTATGTCATAACCAAGTTTCTGAATGACAACTGTAACTATCGCTCTCGGGTGAGCCGAGGAAATATACAACGCTAATTATTTTCATAGGGGGAAGCTGGAGTGATCGAGTTTTCGCTATGGCGTTTTCAGAATCTTCGCACGCCATCGGCAATGTTACGTGCGAGAAGTTTCGTCAATTCTTGATGCATGTATGTTACCCCTCCTTTAATCCTGGTATCTTCTTGAGGTATATAACATGGACTGGACTGCTGTACAGACGCCATAAAAATAAAGTAGAGTATTGGTTGTAAATTCTGACAAGTACATAGCGAGTGCGTAACTATGTAGTCCATAGTGAGCTCAAGGGAGAATACCTTCTTGACCCTAGGTTTGGTTGTGCTACTTTCTCGTCAGGTATCTAAACCTTCCTCATCACAGTGGATATCTATACTCACTTATTTGTATTAGGCACGATGTATCCTCAGGCAATCATTCCTGAATGTCACGATCTGTTTACTGAGTACTTGAAAAACGCACATGCAGACTCCGAAAACTGCAATCCAGATGTTCCGATTATAATGGGTGACGCTCCGGACATGGATGACTGGATCGAGCAGATGGAGAAGCGAGAAGCCATGGGAAAGAATGGTACTTGGGATGATTGAGTAGATCCAATCACCTTTACCCAGGCCAGAAAGGTCTATAAAGAAACATAATACCCAATTTTAAGTTAATTTTTTTTAAATGATTTCTCTTGGTCCTGGTCATGAATATTGTGGTCGAGGAGCAGATGAGTAGAAGGACAAGCTGAACTCTTGGGGGCAGACTGTTCGTGGTTGCTCGAGCAAACTCTTCCCGTTGATCACACTGCTCTGGGAGCTGACTCAAAGTCTTTCAGCTCTAGACCCGTTTTTCTTTTTTTCCTCCTTTTTTTCCATCCATGGGGGCTGAACTAAGCCTCCGGAATGCAGCGTGGATTTTATAACTACTTTGATTTCGGACACAATCGTCCCATTAAGCAGGGGCGTGTACCGCCAGATTCTGTCTTGTTGATCATTTCCCATTCCTGAGGGTGCGTACCTCGTAATGCAGGAGGTGGTGAGATCGATGGTAACCAGATGAGCACGAGAAATTCCTTGCATGGATGCCTATTTTTGAGCACATTCCGTTACCTTATTGAGATCGTGGCCCTTCACTCCCACTCACGTTGTTGTCTACATGTAGTTCTGGAAGGGTTCATCTCCGTACAGTGCAAAAGAACACGGGATCCATCAACTCCAGGCCCTACTCCGAATAGAAACATCTGGTAGACGCGATAAAAGGTGTTTTTGAGGGTTTTAGTGCGGCGTGGACAGCAGCTGCTCAAGTCTTAAGATCTTGGTTATGTTACTCTTGGCATGACGCCACAGTTAGACTCAAAATCTGACTGGTCCGTGTTGCATTTCCAGTGAACGACAGTACCATACTCCTCCATCTAGCAGGAACTAAACGTTTAAGGTGAGGCCCCAGCGCCTGTCTGTCTCTGTTGGAAAGCCACCAACATATTAAGCGCGATGGTAATAATTAACAATGCACGTTGCCTAGGAAACTTTACCTTCCGACAAATTTCATGTTCGTTTCGTTTCCAGTATTCATAAAGCGGGCACAGTAGGTACATGTTATCACCTCTTTTATTTATGACAACTTACGCTTGACAGGGTTAAACTACAAAGGAAGTCTAGAGAATATTGTAAATAACTATAGCCGTAAGGAAGAAGCATGTATTTTTTGTAGGATCAGTAACTACAAACTAGAGAGAGATGGTAGTAAGTACTCGCTGTTTCATGGTTTGCTGCCTTGCATCGTATCTAGTGATAACGTTTGGAGAAACCTTGCACCAAAAGATCGGCGTGTGGCTTTTTCTGGGATAGTAACCGAGAGTACCGACAGGTTCCTAAGCTGGGACCAATTCAAATCGAGAACAGGGGTTTGGGGAGGCGTTGTTGATATCGAGCAGCTGGCTGGTTCACACACAAACCCGACCTCCAATCTGTCTTGCAGCCTACGGATGAAAAAATCTCTTGCGGGGTAGCCTTTGCGACCTCCACTTTTCTTAGTGCGATTCGCCGTCTCCTATTCTTCTCGCCCTCAATGGCCCTTGCAGTGTTCTAAAGTGGGTGGGTAGGAACCATTGCTGCTGCAATCATCTCTCTTTGCAGCTTGGTTGAGGCAAATGTATAAGAAACCTGACTCCTTGCGATGGGAACCTGAGTGACCTGACTGTTTTTTTTTGTTTTTTTTTTTTCACTTTCTGTGCTGTCGATTCGAACGTAACAAAGGGTTTCTTCCGGTGATATTCATTCTTTTTGCCTGTACCTCTTCAAGCTTTCCGAACAGCCTGAGCTTGTTTTTATTCCGGGGGAGGGAATATACAGCAATTTCCCTTAGTAATATGCCTTTCACCGGACTCTACGACGAGAGGGGTACGGCTTGTCCGGCCTCACTTATCCATTGCTCTGTTGAGGTGTCAGTACATGGGCTTCAGAACCTGGTATCCCTGGGATTCTTGTTCCAGAATACATCCCGGAACGACTTTGCGGATGCGGTGTTCCACTGCCGTCTCGCCGAAGACTCCTCTGTAACTTTTATTGATTGTAGTATCGAAAAGTCCACCGACAAATTGATATCGGGGGATCCCGAAGAGCGACTCGAAGCTAGAAAATGCTCGAATGTATTACATTTCGGCTCGTTCTTCCAGTGTAATGTTGGGCGTGTGGAGGCTGGAAAGGACGCGGTCATATTTATTCGGTTGGTGTTGTCTCTGTTTTTTCCGATCCGCATATTCCTTATTTATATCTGAGCTGCTGCAGCCAGAAGCAACCGGAAGCACCCTTCTGACGTGTAACCAGCTACATTTATGAAACAGCTGTCGAAGAAAACGCTGTCCACCTTTCCGTCCCTCTTCCTTCGCCCCTAAAGGGGGGAATGGTGACAAGAGTTCAGGAGATGTATCCAGTGGAAAACGCTACAATATTTTCCTTCAACGTTGAGTCGGCCATGCCTAGCCAGATCTTGGATGTGCGTTCCGATTCACATTCGATAAGCACAGATATCGAATTAAATACAGCAACAATCAAAGTTAATGAGCCTGTTCTTCCCGTAAGTACATGTACCCTGTACATATGTTTTATGAAATTCCGTTTTGGTCCGATGTCTAATATGGGACACGTAATAGGGAAACGACGATTTCCAGCTTACCTTCTTTACCGAAAATCTGTCAGATAACGATTCGGGATCGGAGGGAGACTTTGCAGATCTTAGCGAGTGTTCCCAGAATGATGGGACGGATGTATCAGAGTGTCACACCCCTAGTTACCAGGACTACGACTCTCGGGGCTGCACAACAGGAGTAAAATGGTGTGATGGGGATGACGATGATGATGATCATTTTGCGGGCCGGTCATTCCTTTTTGCCGAAAGCGATAATGGAAGCAATTACGGGGATCAGGAGGATGTGGAGGAAGGTGAAATATATGGGGCCGAAGGAGCCTATGTGTATCGAGAAGAAGACGAGGCCGACAACGAAAAGGAGGAGGATGGGGAGGATGAGGAGGCGGAGGCGGAGGATGAAGAGGATGAAGATGAGGTCTATTACGACTGTTTAGAGAGCTTTCCGTCGACGGAATTGGTAACAGAGTGGACAAGAGTTCGAGATTCAATGGACTCCTTTGTGTCCTCTCGGTTTACATGGTATGACGACTCGGATCCTGAGGACTTGGACGAAGTATTTTACTTTGAAGGGAATCTTCCTGGTGGCCCTCATACACCTCGTTTATCCGTTAGAACATTCTACGATTCCTCTGTGGTACGTTCCCCTGTTATATTTCGTCTCATATCCAATTCTAAGTTCCAATCTAGGAAACCGCTCAAGCTGTATCACCAACCCGGGCAGCTATCGTAGATATCCCTCGACGCGGTTCAGGTGCATCATTCTCAACAAGATCGATGCTTCTAACACCCCCATCAACACCCCAATATTCCCAAAGTAACATCTCGCCCTTCAAGCTACACCGAAAGCAGTTGATTCCGATAGATCCTCGTACATTAGTCCATGAACTCGACAACCAGCTTCAAAATTCTTCAAGCATATTCCTGGAGCTTAACGAATCTTTCTCCAAGACAATCGGCATCCCACTTTCGACCCTCCAGCAATACGAACAGTCCATCATGCTCCCAGACATCCGCAAATGGGTCCGTAATGGCATTTGGGCCAGCTTAGTAGCACTTCAACGCCTTGAACTCAGCGGCTGTAGAGAGCTTGCTGCAAAAGACCCAGACTTTGCTGAAGATTACGGATTTTTACGAGTTTCACTCAATGGACCTTTCCTACGAACCGAGGATTGGGTGCAATCAAGGGCTGAAGAGTTGGCCTTATCTGACCTAAGCAAAGTTGCCCGTGAACTATTTTCGCAATAGCTGCCGCACCCAAAATATTTGTTCCACGCCCTCTTTCTTTCTTTTTTTTTCATTCTCTTCTCTCCCCCGATCTATTACATGCATGTATTTTTTTAGTGCTTTTGTAATTTTCGGGTGTTTTGTTTCTATGGCTCCATTTTCGGGAAGGCGGGCGGGTGCGTTTCCGTCGTTTGTAGGCCTGTTTTCGTCTTTTCTTTTTTTTCTTTCTTCGTATGGGCGGGACCCGGGTTTTCAAGTGATCTATGGCGTTGATTGCTTTTTCTTTTTCCTTGATTCATCATGATTACTTGGGCGCAGGTTTGATTTTTTCTTCTTCTTGTATGGCTATTTAGAGATCGATATGTGGTATATGATGCTTGAATTTCTGGGACATGAAGTTAAGTTTTATGTGGCAAAAAAAAAAGCAATGTTTTGAACGGAGTTGGATACGGGTACAAAATAGTAGCGTGCGGGCGTGCGTAGAAGACACAAGGCCAACAACCTAAGCCAATATTATGCCTATATGAGCACGTTGATATAATAATAATATTGACGGTTCGAGAAAGGGGAGGGAGGTTGGGGGGGAAAAAATGTAATGCGCCAAACCCGGATCGAACGGGTGACCTTCAGATATTATGACTGATCAACTTCAGTCTGACGCTCTCCCAACTGAGCTATTGGCGCTTATTGTTTCGTTTCTCAAAAAAATTTATAGACTCTTGGCGTAGTTGTGTGCTACGCGCAGATATGGTGTCTGAAGCTACTAACCATATACATCCATAGGCTATATATGAGCGGACAGGGATGAGAATATGGCTTAGCGCGGGCTTTCACCATGCGAGTGATATGCTATGATTTCCACCGATAATTTCTCGGCTGGCTGGCTGGTTGATTCATCCTGATCATTCTCAGCAGAGAGAACTTTAAATAAAAACAAACAACTGTAGTCTGGCCATAACACAGGGGTGGGGTAAGTGTTACATCAAGCCTCCGTACCCGTACCGCTCAGTCACTTTACATTGTGCGAATAACATGTAGATACCCGTATTGTCAGCTCAAAGAGGCCTATATTCAGAACGTCCTAACCTAGTCTTTTTTCGCTTGCTGGCCACTCGGGGCTTCCTGCGACCGGAGAGCTTGTGGGCTGCAGCTTGAGGAGGATCATGTACTTTCAGTCATAAACTGTGCAACACCGTACCCTGACACGGCTGATGGGTTACTATTGTCGATTAATTTACAGGCTCGCTGGCGCCGTGGGGGTTATTGTTTTGCCATCATCGGCTGGAAAGGAATGTGGATGCTTTGTTATCTGGTTTATAGAAAAATAATTACCTGTCCTAAGGGCATGCTCTGTCAAGAATCACACGATGTCACTCACAACATGTATCTATTTATTCGCCAAACCCAACCTCCTTACCACCATAGGCATTACTCAATAGTAATAGTAATAGCGATATGGAATCCTCGCCCCCCCATACAGCGGTTACTCGTACAATATGGTACATCATCGGTCCTGGCGGCTGCGGAAAATCTACCGTTGCCCACTTCCTTTCCAAGAAGCTTAACCTTTCGTTCATCGAAGGCGACAATGTATAAAACGAACGCCTCCACCCCCTATAGAGCTGTGCAATGCTGACAGGCTAGTTTCACCCTCCAGAGAATATCAAGAAGATGAGTGCTGGCGTACCGCTCACGGATGACGATCGATGGGGCTGGCTCAAAGCGCTCCGGGATGCAGCGGTTTCTGCTACGGGAGGAGCTGTGGTTTCGTGCTCATGCCTCAAGAGGCGGTATCGCGATGTTATGAGGAATGTGGGCGATGGTGCGCATGTGAGGTTTATTTATTTGAGCTTGACGAGCGAGGCGGTGATGCAGCGGATCAAGGGGAGGAAGGGCCATTTCTTTGGGGAAAGGCTGGTAAGGAGCCAGTTTGAGGCTTTGGAGGAGCCGGGGGAGGACGAAATAGATGTGGTTACAGTGGATGCGGCGGGTGGGAAAGAGCAGGTGGAGTTTGAAGCCTGGGCGCGAGTGAGGGAGGCGTGTGCATGCAGATAAAAAGATACAAAGTAGCTATATAGGGTTTATTTTCATATCTACCGGAGATACTAGGCGGTTGTGTGTTGTGTAGACCTACAATAATCCATGCACCTTTTTTTTTCCCCTCTCTCTCCCCCTTTTATTCGCATCTTTAAATTTCTTTACTCACTGATTTAGGGGGAAGAGAGTTTATTGGATTAATTTGCCTGCTATATAAAAGCTTTAAGATATATGGACACATTTCAGGATACAATTGCTATTACGCTATAGGGGATACGTGGGGTAGAACATGATTACATGTAAGCACATGTACAAATATTTTACATACATACATCTTGTTATGTACTCTGGATGTGACCAAACCACAGTACATGTAGCCAACCACCTCACTATCAATATCAACCTACTTTTCCTATTTCTCACGTAATCAAACAACCGAGTTTATTAAGCATCATAAATAATGCAGATGGCTATCGTATTCTGTCTTATCCATGGCTACTGGTATCCAGATCATCGAACGACCTCCACCAAGTATCGATGGGGCCCAGATAAGCCTCCCCAGACCAATGACCGTCGCTTTCCATGACCGATTTCCCACGACCAATTGAGCGCAAGGCAACAACAGGTTAGGACCACCCAAGCGATATACAGTGGACTAATTGGCAATATAGCATTCTAGGCTAGCCGTACATGTACGATCAATCTCACCACCACCACCCCTACTGCTACAAATCGATTCTATGGTAGAGGGACGACTTGAACAGCCAGTCGGACGACCCCATCGCTTGGTGATCTGTGGGGAAGAGGTACAGCAGCTAGAATGTTAATCTTAGCTGTCCGAGCGACTCTAGGCGGAGTGTCCACTCGGAGTGGGTCGCCTGTCTACTTACTCGTTTAGGAGGATACCAATGGGTCGGCCCCAACCCACTCTCAATTGTGAGTACGAGGAGCACTGAGCAGTGAATGGCCGATCGAGCAGGCCCCCGCTGCTGTACATGCGCTTCTCAGTAACTACATGAATCCAGGTAAGCGATATTTACGAGTCGAGTGGCGTGTGTGTGGGCAGAAACACATATTATGTGAAACTGCATTGTTCACGCCGCATGGGATATCGAAATCTTAGTTGCCTCACAAAACACCACTCTCAACACTCTACTACACCAACCTAATTTCGCGTGATCGATACGAGGTATGTCTCATAGCAAGCTGTGGAGGCGTTATCTGTGCTTGTCTTGTCAACTTAATTTACAAAGGGTTTTCGCGCGTATAGTGATGCCAAGACCTGAACTACATACCTAAGCTGAGGTTAAGACTAAAGCCATGTTGTCTAGGGAGTGTGTCTGTTTGGAGTGCCACTTTTTCGATACTCTGAAAAACCGGGTCTGACTTATTTCTTCACCGATGGCCCGTTTGGAAATTTAAGGCGATGCAATGAACTTGTGCAAAGGGTCGAGAACGAGTTAGTGGTTGGGTTGGAGTGGTACCTATTGTAGCAACTGGAACAAAATTTCCAGTCGATTTGTTGACCTTAGTTGGTCAATATTTTACGGATAAGTTACTTTTCGCCAAAAACAGTCGGTCCCGTTTGCCAAACGGGCCTAGAACCGCCTAACTAAACAGAATTCGTGTTTGGCAGATAGATGACCCCGTTTCAAGGTTCTCCTGCTTGCACTCATGCGCAGCAAACAGGCCTAATTAAACGCAGTTTTTGGACTGTGTGCTCTTCCAAGCGGCCCGGCCCTTGGGCTGGTTTGTAAATCATATCTACAGTACCAAAACTAAAAAAAGGGGGGGGGGGGGGGGGGGATCACTCGATACGCTAGCAATACAGTACTCTTCCACTAATGCCGGTAGCCCGATGGTAGTGATTCCACCCCATACTGTACATGTCATGTGCATGTATGTGTTCTCAACGTCTCAGCAACCTGGAGGTTGTGGGGTAGGGCCGGGCGGTTTTGCATGTCATGACTGGACTTTTCTATGCATGCAACCTGGTCTCGGTGAACCAACTCACTGTGGGGCTTCTTTGCTTGTTGGTTGGGAGGGTGTTCTTCGTCGCACGGGCTGCAGGACTTCTTGCTAAGGAAGAAAACCAAGGGTACTACAGCCACCCCTCGTTATAGTGATGCAATGGGGTCCGGATCGGACCGCGGGTTGGCGTCCTTGTTGACACTCTAGATCATGGCCCGAGAGAGAGCTGAAATTCAGCTATTCGATCCTAGGTAGTACAGACATGTCAATGTTACAAGCCAGTCCTTCTCCACCTAACCCCCCCGCCCCCTGTGGGTTATCCGCTGCACCCAAACCCATACAAATCTTCAGTTATTAGCCTAAGATTTTGGGACCAGTATGTCGAGTACTGCCATCCTTATATACATGTACCACCACGAGAGCTGGGTGCTGGTCAATGTCAAGGTAGCTGCTGTCCTTTAGATGGGGGAGAACCACATATCACCACACCCATGTGATCGCCCCCCCTTCTTAGCACGAATGCCTGGGTTGGGTTGGGTTGGGTTTGTACCTATACTAGCTTGTACATATGTTCCCCGGGTGATGCACACCCCACACCCTACACCCTACACCCTAATGAAATATGGGTGTGCTTTTCTTGGGCCGCGTTGGCTACTTTGCATGTACATACATATATACCTGCGTGAGGAAAGTGTCTCGGACAGGAACTTACTAGTGTGCGTTTTTTACAAGTTAATCCTAGCAGGTACTCGAGGCGGGGAAGGGGGGGGGGGGGGGGAGATAACATGCATGATGGTGGTGATGGTGCGGTAGGATAGAAGGGAGAGAAGAGAGAAGGAAGGGAGAATATGTAGAAGGTGGGGTGGGGACCGCAGATAAGGTTTCACTAGCGCAAGGCCAAGGAAAGAGTCGAGTGGTCGTTTAGGTAAGTAGTTAATTTACTTATATAATTGGTTGCTTATATAAACGACGACCGAATATTATAAACAACGTCGGGTCGTCTCCTGAGATCAGATCAGACAAGTGACCTCTAGACGACAAGGCCATTCATTCACTGTTGCCTGGAGTCTCTCTCACACATGTTTTCTTGTTTTTGTTTTCCTACCAAGTGTATACATGTATGTACTTATCCAGGACTGGTCGACTGTCGAGGTGTGTACTGTGTGTAAGATATCGATGTATGTATATATATCACCTATTACATGTACTTTACTTTCCAGAGCCTTGGATACATACATACTCTGTAGCAGTAACTATATATGGCAGCTGGGCTACATGTACCACTTCCTTGTACCGTAGCTGTGAAAGTGTGCTCACGATCATTGCTAACGGTTCGATTGGAAATGATCGTTGGGACTGGTTTCTGCTACAGTACTCGTCGACAGTTATCAATTGCAGAAGAAGAAACACCAAAACACCAGAGAAAAGCTAATTATACTAATAATAAAAATATATATCTATGTACACTCCCCTCCAGGCATCACGGCCCCCTAGAAGTCCTTATGCCCTCCACCCTCCTCAACCTCTCCTCCCACACCTCGACCCCCTCCACCACCCCCTCCCTCTTGACCCCCCACCTCCACCTCCACCCCCTCCCCGCCTCCGCCCCCATGACCCTCGCCATAGCAACCAAATTCCCCGCCGCAACAACCGCACACTCCCTGCACCTCCCCCGCGCGGCCGCCAACGGCTCACAAGTCGCAAACGCCTCCCTCGTCCACGCAACCCCCTGCGCCCGCTCCCCCATCGAAAACACAACCTCCCCAATATACGCCATGACGCCCGCAAGCGCGCACGGGTCGCCGGCCTCCTCTGCCGCGCCGGGGTTCCCGGGGTCGGCGGGCCGCGCCGCCCCCCTGCGCGCCGCAAGAACCCGCGTGAACAGCGATAGCGCCTCGCCGCCGCGCCCCGCACGCGAGTAGAACACGCCGAGCTCTGTGAGTGCGCGCAGGGCGTGCGGGGAGGTTCCGGGGGCCGCGGCGACGCCCTGGAGGAGGGCCTGTTCGGCGGCGGAGGGGTCGCCGAGGAAGGCGGCGATGCGGGAGGCGCGCAGCGCGGAGGTGACCTGCGTGGCGGGGTCGGTGGGGGGGTCTTGCGGGGTGAGGGCGCGGAGGTACCAGTCGCGGGCTTCGGCGTAGCGGGAGAGGTCCTCGAGGAGGGTTGCGAGGAGGTGGGCGGCGGCGGGGTAGCCGGGGGTTGTGGTTGGGAGGGGGAGGAGGGTGTCGCGGAGGAGTTGGGCGGCGAGGTGGGTTTGTGGCGTGGGTGGGAGGGTGTGCAGGACGCGGGCGAGGGTCATTGCGAGGCGGGCGGTGGGGGGGAGGGTTGCCGGCGTGGGCTGCGTGGATTCTGTGTGTGCGAGGGCGAGGAGGAGGGCGGCGAGGGCGAGGGCGAAGAGGAGGGTGTAGCCGCCGACGACGAGGCGCGCGGCGAGCAGCGATTCGCGGAGGAGGTAGGCGCGGGTTTGGGCGGAGAGGAGGCGCGGGTGAGGGGTTGTTAGGCGGGGGTGGTGGTGGGGTGGTGGCGGGTGGTGGCGGAGGAGGGGGTGTAGGCGGGGACGGCGGGGGTGCTGGAGGAGGGAGAGGGGGCGGCAGCGGGGGGTTGGTGGCTTTGGGTGTAGGAGGAGGGGGGGTACGCGGGCCCGGGGGATCACTCGGGAGGTTATCATTTTGTGTTTTTGGAATTGGGGTTGGTGTTTTGAAGATTTGTGGTATTTTGATATTTGAAGGGCAATTTTGATATTCGAAGACGTCAATGATATCTCCTATCTTATCTTATCTTATCTCCTGTATCTTTGTATCTAATCTCATCCATCTAATCTTATCGTGACAACCAAAAAGAAAAAGGAAAAACAAATCATTGATTTCAGCCGTTCGTTCAGGGGAAGAAGAAGAAAGTCAATCTGCATATCGACATTCTATCAATAGCCTATCTTTCTACCCGTCTGTGCTTTCTTTTTTCCATTACTATCTTCTATGGACCTGCCAGCTATGAGGATCAAAATAAAATCCCTCAGTCCTCCTCCTCCCCCTCCTCCCCCTCCTCCTCCTCTCTCTAATTCTCCCCAACATCGATATCTACAATCCCAATATAATACCTAATACCCTCCACTCCAAAATGTCCACCGACCCCTTCGGCCTCTCCCCCAGCGAGGTCATGTACTCGCAGGACCCAATCGACCTGACCGCACCCCTCGACCCAGCCGCCGTCAAGGGCACCACAATCGTCATTACCGGCGGCGCCAGCGGCATCGGCGAAGGCATGCTCCGCCGCTTCGCAGCCCTCGGGTATGTGCCCCCCCCCCCCTCTCTCTGACCTCCCCACCCACTGACAGACCCCCCCCCCCAGCGCGGCGGTGATAATCGGGGACATAAACACCACCCGCGGCGAAGCCCTAATCGCGGAGCTGCGCGCCTCAACCAGTAACCCACAGTACGCCCCCCCGCCCCCGTGTGCCAACCGCCGCAGACACTAACATCCCACAGCCTGCACTTCCACCCTCTCGACGTGGTCTCCTACGCCAGCCAGTGCGCCTTCTTCCGCGCCGCACTCGCCCACTCGCCCACCGGCCACCTGAACACCGTGATCGCCAACGCCGGCGTCGGCGAGATCGGCCACTTCGAGAACGCCACGCACCCCTGCGCGCCCGCCGCCGACCCGCCAGAGCCCGCAACCGCAACCCTCGACGTCAACATCAAGGGCGTCATCTTCACCACGCGCCTCGCGCTCCACCACCTCCAGCTCACGCCCGCCGGCCACGACCGCCACATCCTCTTCCTCGGCAGCCTCGCGTCCTTCGCCGCCGGCCCCGCAATGGCAGTCTACTCCGCGTCCAAGCACGCCGTGCTCGGCTTCTTCAGGTCCCTGCGCTTGTACCCCGCCGCGCGCGACGGCGTGCGCCTCAACATCGTGTGTCCGTACTTTGTGGACACGCCGATCCTGCCCGCGGGGGGGAGGGTCATGCTCGCGGGGCTGGAGCGGGCGCTGGTCGAGGATGTGGTGGCCGCGGCGGAGAGGTTCGTGGCTGATGGGCGCGTGTTTGGGAGGTGCTTGGCTGTTGCGCCGAGGGGCAGTGGCGGCGTGGTGGAGATGGGCGTGGGAGAGATGGAGCAGGTGGAGGTCTTCTCGAGGAGGATTGTGAGGGTGTTGAATAGGGAGGCGGCGCTCAGGAGGTGGGTGCATGTGTTTTGGGACTTGTGGGCGCTGTTTGTGGTGGGCCCGGTGGTCGGGCTGTTTAGGAAGTAGAGAGGGGGAGTAGGAGTAATGAGACGGGGGCGAGTGATATCTTGTGTTTCTCCCGTGTAGCAATGGATTTATAGAGTGACCCAGTCCAGTCCAGTCCAGTCCAATACATACCTTCACGCTCATACCAAATAGCTAGATGAATGTAGATATATGAAACCCCACGGACAGGTGAAATCCACTGAGGTGAGGTCGAAATGGAAATATGCGGGCAGCCTGGGTTAGGGTTGCGCACGTCTGGCTCCGCGATCATTGACAGCGCACCACGTCGGTCTCGTCACAACACAAGTATACAAACTCTATATCTATGTCTATTCTAATTCTACCTCTATCTATCTATATCTATTACCCCCACCCCTCAAAAGGGCACATCCATATCCTCCACCCCCACCTCCTCCGCCTGGGCCACCTCCTTCACAACCCCAAACTCCCTCACAAACGCCACAAGCACACCGACAAACTGCTTGCCAGCGGGGACATAGTGTCCGCCAGGATGATAGACCACCCTCCCCCTCTCATGCTCGGCAGCAAGCGCGAGGCTGCGCGCCTCGGCCACGACCGTGTCCAGCGAGCCGAGGATGTGCAGCGTCGGCGTCGCAATCTTGGGCGTGTAGAAGGCGTCGTAGGCCGGCGAGGGCGCGCGGAACCCGCTGTAGACCACGGCGAGGCGCAGCGGCGGGTGGCGCGTCGTGAATGTTGGCGGCCGGTGCGCGGCGCTGGGGCGCTCGAGGAGCGAGGCGAGCAGGGAGGCTAGTGCGCCGCCTTGCGAGAAGCCGAGGCAGCCGTCGAAAGGGCCCTGTCGCACACATGCTGTTAGCCTTTACCAGCAGGTGGTAGGAGGGGGGGGAGGGGGACTTGGTCATCGAGCAGCTGGCTGAGGAGGCGCCAGGTCTCGTCGAGGCCCGTGTAGTCGCCTGTTGCGTCGTTGCGGCGCCACCACCCCCAGTTGTCTGTCTCTGTTTCCGTCTCTTGGGAGGGGGTAGGGGGCTGCCCGGGGAGGTCGCAGAGCTGCAGGCGGTGCGGGGCTGTCGGGAAGGTGAGTGTGCTGCCTGGCGGGAGCGACTTGAGGAGGAGCTTTTCGAGCGCGCGGGTCTTTGCGTGTAGGAGGGGCCCGGATTGGGTGTATCCGTGCAGGAAGAGGAGCTTTAGCGGTGCGGGCATCGTTTGGGAGGTTTGGTGGAGGAGGGAGGGAGGGAGGGGGGAGGGAGGAGATGGACTGAGGTGGTGGTGGTGGAGCTGTGGAGGAGATGTTTACTTTCAGGCATTATTATGATTACCTTCAACTTGCTTATCAAGCCATTAACCCCTGCCCCTGCCTGCATGCGCCACTTTTCCACCACCACCACCACCACCCCGCCACAGCCAACCCTCTCACTCTCACCACCACCGATATCTACATCTACACCCATTGCCCACCAGCGCGACAACAACAATGTTCCCGACCGCCGCCCTACTCAAGACCCGCCTCCAGCTCGGCTGCTACTTCAACGTACGCACGCTGCGCGACCACGCCAAGCGCGAAGCCTTCGCCGCCGCCGAGCAGACGCGGCAGGCCCTCAAGTGCGTCCTGCCTGCCTGCCTTCCTGCCTTCCTGCCGAAAGAGAGCTGCTAACAGGGGGCCGGGATAGATATATCACGCGGAACACGCTGCTCCCCGTGCGCCAGCGCACGAAGGCCATGATCGAGCTGGCGCAGATGGAGAGTAACACGCGGCCCATGAAGATCAAGAACCGGTGCATCATGGGCGGGAAGGGCAGGGGTGTCATGAGGGACTTTAGGGTCTCGAGGGTTTGTTTCCCTCTCTCTGTTTGTGTCTGTGTTGGGGTTGTGGGAGGGCTAATGGGTGTGCGGGGATAGTTCCAGTTTAGACTTAATGCGCGCGCGGGGAATATTCCGGGGGTGAAGAAGGCGGTTTGGTAGGCGCGGGAGGTTGGGGGGGTTGTATATACTTCTTTTTTTTAGAGAGGGGGGGAATAGGACTGGACTTTTTTTTACTTGGGGGGGGGGGGGTGCGGTTCTGTCTTGACTTTGGTGCATCGGTGGTGCTGAGGGTTGGGTTAGGATTAGGTGGTTTTTTCCATTGCCATTGATATCGGCGATGGATAGTCGTGGAGGCAGTGCTTACAGTGGGTATGGCGAATCCCAAGACCCCAGGACCGCGGGGTGTGTGTATATGCCGCTGCTTGCACGCACATGTAAACCCCCATCATCCCTCCCTATCCAGCAGCTCCGCGCTGTGTTGTGTTATGATATCTACGTAAGCTAGAACTGTACATGTCCCTGGCCGCCTCCTTCCGCAGGGTGTATGGTGTAGTTATGTGGCCGAGGGTGAGCTACTGCCCTGTAATGGTCTGATCGGTGGTGGGCCCCGAGCGTCACCGCCGCTCACTCGGCGTGGTATGGGGCCGTCTTCTTGCAGATACTATGGTTGTGTGTGGTATGGTACGTATGGGGATGGCGGGAACCCCCGCCCCGGAAATCAGCGGCAGTGCATATGCATACTCCCATAAGAAACCGCGCTGCGCCGGAGAGTTGGCTTCCACCCGCTGCCATATGGCTGTCCGGGAGTGGCGGGGCGACTGGCTCTGTGGCTGTAGCGTGGTGTGGTGTGCTGGGACGGCTGCTCCCAAGACAGCTGAATGGGTAGGTTCTTTTGTTTACCATTTCATCTCATCTCATCTACAGACACCGGAGAGCTAGCGGGCGGCCTGTGGGCCGGGGTGCGCCCATCGACCGGGGGGGCTTCGACTAGCAGCCCATGTGGGAGATAACCAGCCAGCCAGGACAGGACACCACGGTTGGCTGGCAAAACCGGCATCTACAATGGTCTACGTGGCCCGCGTTATATGGGTCCCTGGTTAATGCGGGTGGGGTTATGTTGGGGTCAGTCTTTGCTTCGGGGTGGTGTTTGTGGACAGCGGACAGTTGTGGCTTTGGTTGGGATGCTGGAGGCGGTGGATCGAGTCTTGGCTGAATCGAGTGATGGGCTGTGAACATGTCTAAATCAGATCTTGTAGCTAGCAGCTCGGGGTGTTTGTTTGTTTGTTGGTTGAGTGGTATTACGCTGTCTGTTCTAACTTGCTTGTAGTGTCCGGGTATATGTGTTGGTGGGTGGTTTTCTGCCGTCCGTACTTGTGGTAAAACCTTTGGCGCGTTGGCTGTCCTCTTATATGGGTGTTTTGGAGTCGCTTGTGGGGTCGTAAAAAAAGGTAGTATGGTGGTTATAGATGGCCTCCAAGCATCGGGTATTGTAGACTCGGTGGTTAGTCCCGACGGATGTATGTTTTTCCTTAGGGTTATAGTAAGGTCTTTTTTTTATATATATGTGCGTAGAGAGAAAGGGGGTTGTGGTTCGCTCTCCGGCTTGGTACACTGGCCCTTCGGGGGCGCGAGTGAAGATACCGGGGAGAAAGATGGACGAGCTGAGATTGGTTCATGGGCAGTCACTCGATCTGTTAGAAACAACTTAGGGCCCGTTCGGAGCGGCACGGATTATGTTGATATATGGGATATTCCAGAGTGCTGGTTATCAACCAGTGGGTGAAATAATTCCATAATCTCATATATATCAGTACACCGCAATGCTGCGATTGCCGCGGCTGAGAAGCTCAGTGTCGCTGAAGAGAAGAAGGGAGAGAAAAATAATCTAATTATTTTCTTGGCAGATTATTTGAATAAGCAGCTAGAGGCTAGAGAATATAGATTGTTCATTCCCCTGAGCACCTCTGCTCGTTGCAATAATCCAAAACTCTATAGTCCGTCGGATTATCAGACTGTCCGAACGGGCCCTTAATTGTGTCGCCGTATCGTAAGGCACATGTATGCAGTACGTCGTGGCTATCGAGACTGGCAACATGTTGTTACTTCCGAACACAGTCAATCCATGTGCCTCGGTACACACATATGTGACTGTCTTATATGGGTGCATGTATATAGAGTAAGACGTCGCCCCTATACTCGGGTGTGTTATGATAGCAAGGTCCTGTATAGTATTTACACACATCATATCGAAAGTCAAAACATGAAAGATCGTACCCACGGCCTTGTGTCATTGCACGCGCTCCCTAGAAGGTTAGCATATATAACCACAAGGCTAAGTATTATCGTCTCTTTTAAGTGGCTCAAGGGCCAGTTTGCTGGGCTTGTAAAGAATTGGTGCCTTATTGGAGACCACTCGCCCCAGAACCTTTAAACCCCAGGCGTATATGAGCTGACCCCAGCTATGCGCTAGTAACCATTGGTCGGTTTTTGAGGCGGTTCCTGTTGGTTTGTCGCACTTTGCAACTTGTTACATCGGACAGCGTACTTTGTACAGTTGTCCTTGTAATGCGTGTTTATTTTTACCGGTACGTACGTCTTTTCTTAGCATAAAAGGAGCCCTTCCCTTCGTCTCTTGTGACACTGCTTCATACTCATAATACGAGTCTCTGTTCCCCCAAAGATAAGCATTCCATTCAACAATTCCCCGCATTACTGATTAGTGAAGTTTTCGAGGCACAAGGGATTTACGTTAGGGTTCTTGACTGCAGCTGGCCTACCACATCTCTCCCAATGCTAGCTGACAATGATTATTCTAGCTCTGTCTAAGAATACGCGATTGAGTGGTATATCACGGCGGAGAAACCCTTTTTCTTCAAGCCTAGCCAGCGATCACCCAGGCTTCATTTCCGGTGTCTGGTGTTCAAATGGCGAATTCGGAAGAAAGCTTGTCCACAATCTGTTCCCCGGATAGTCAGACACCCCCAACAGGGCCTAAAAAAGCTAATACATAGCGAGGGGGGGCAGGACAAGCGCAGCCGCCATACGTGTAGGTGCTACATGTATGTAAGTATTAGACTAACTGATTCAGTTTGCAAGCCTTGCACACAGACATGTCTAGCGAGTCGACAATGACCCGGAAAGAAAGGAAAAGGGACCTGAGAACTCACATTTTGGGCGGAGAGGGTTCGTTGTGCGGGTGGCCCCGTGTGGCTTGGTGGCTAGGTCCTCACAATGTCAGGGAGCCCTTGTGCACGTGTAGAGAATTCTCATTTGACCAATGATTGGCAGAACTCCTCGGTCTCGTTGTTATTGTCTTAACCAAAAAACCTTAACTTAGAGCCGCAGCGATCAATCCACTACATATCTTTACTGCTCGATAAACTACATGTACATACCTAATGACAGGAGATGCAACCTCGTACTTGTCTACAAGGAATACATGTACGCAGTAACTTATTTAATACATACATGCACACACCCTACCGGTTGACAAATAACGCAGGGTTTGGCTCTTGCTTGGCAAAGACACTCTAGAGTCGTACGAGGGGGGTGGTGCCCTTCGAATCTTCGTTCCAAGCAGGCGGTCTTTACCCTCCCTTCTCCCCCAAGTTTCAAAGCTCTAGTGCATCAACATGTAGTCCGAAACCGAATTCAATCTCCACGACAGTCTGGGCAGCCTGGCTTCTCTTGACGTCATTACAATGGGGATGATGAGGGGGGGGGGGGGGGGGGCGAAAAAAAAAACAAAAGTGGCATTCCGCAATTCTATACATGGCTGTGTTTGTCGCAGGTATAATCTATGAAATTGTCAATTGCAATCAGCAGTTGCCTGCTCCGGCAGTTATCCTGAACCTAGTAACAAAGATTAAACCTCAGGAGCCCAGGAGAATCTCGGATGACCAGGTTTCTGAAGTGTAGAGGTAACAAAATACACAATGCTGCAAGGGTAACCCTCCCCCCCCCCCTTTTTTTTTCTTTCGGTTCCCTTGAGGTAGGTACTGTAGGTAGGTTATCTCTGTCTAGTATAGTACATAGTGGTAGCGGCTGTGGGGAAGAGCATCAAGTAGTTGTAGTTGTATAAAATGGTAATCTTCGCAGGTACATGACAATTAGATTGACATGCGCACAGCCGGCGCCGTTGGCAGCGGAATAAAGCGTTTTAAACACCAGCGCATACGGAAAACTCAATCCATGAGGTCTACTGAAGCAATCCTTTTTGGAGCAAATCTTGTTTCTATCTGTCCCCAGATCTGTGCAGTTATGGGTTATGGGACGAAGCAGTCCCACAGGTGATTGGTGCGCCCGGGATGTTGCTGCAGGGGCAGGTTTCACCACCCGCGTGTTTGCAACACCCCAGTCCAGTGCTCAGTTTCCTTTTTCTGTTCTTTTTACCCCTGGGGCCCTGGACCATACATACTACATACAGTGCTCATCGTGGGAGCGATGAGTGTCTGTCTGTGGGGACGACGAGCAGCAGCAGCGGTATCCAAATGGCGGACTGTGCTGCTCCTGTTGACTACATATGTGAATCATAATTAATAGCTACATTGTAGTATAGTATAGATATAGTAGACGGGGGGAGGGCCGGCGATCTTGAAGGGGGGCTTTCCTTTCACGGACGCCCTGTCTGGTTCTGGTTCTGAAAGTGCGTACTGGGTACTGGATTGTTTCCAGGAATAACTAACACTCTCTGTACTCACTCACTCACTCACTCCCTCTCCATTTTGATCCAGTCGATTTTTTGATTGCTCGCGCCGTCAGGACTTGCGAGAAACCGGGAACACGCTTTTTTTCATTTCGAACCAACAAGAAAAAAAAAATTTCTAAATAACGATTGGATATTAACCAGTACCCGGGACCCTATTCTAGTACTTACTCTAGAGTTGCCCTTCCTTGTTTCCCCAAAAGGTGCTAGGAGAAACCCTCGTAGTGGCTCATATTTGGATGAACTGATCCTTTGCAGCAGCAGCAGATCGGGTTCATTGGTTGGTTTTAGTCCCGCCCTTCCCCCTCGTCTCCTCTCTTTCTCTCCCCCCCAATCCACTTGTCTCTTTGTGAGGGAAGCAGTCGCTCATTACAGTCGTTCTTTTTCAGTGTGTGGCCAGGAACTCCAGACGCAACAATCAAATCACGACAGCAGCAGCAGCAGTCATTTCGACACACAAAATCAACGAAAAAAATAAGAATCAATAAGCTTCCAAGTTGGAATAGGCTGGAAAGAAAGAAAGAGGGGGAAGGCGTGGCTGAGATTGCCGTTTGTGGAAAGTGATGCTTTTGCTGGAACATACGGCCATTTCTACATTTGACTACGGTTGGAAACTTTGAGCTATTCTGACCCTAACAATTCACGGTCTCCTGTCTCGGTCGCATCAACAATCTCGGTCTCGACTTTCGATCTCGGATTGTGGCGTCTTGTCTTTCGTTAAGATTTTGTTTGGATCATTCTTGTTGAGCAACTTTCATTTTCTATTCGCTCTACCCATATTATTGCTTGTCGGCAAGAGAAAAAAAAAAAAAAAGGCACACTACGCACATCAGTCGTCAAAACACACACCATCAATCAAAGAAAATTAGCTGGGAAATACACCATATTTATCGCAAATCCAAAAAGTTTCGATAGTTTTTCGAGATTTGATAATTGAGTGTTTCCGGCGACAACACCGCTGAGCGGTTGAAGCTTACTTATATCGGTCGCATTCTTTTATCAGAAGCAACTGCCGTGTCTGTTGCGCTTTTAAGTCTACCAGGGTTCAGGATTTGCCTTGCAGACTCCGGATTTTTGTAGAAGAGTAAGCAAAAAAAAAAAAAGTATACGGCTGAATCGAATCGACGTTTCCCCGCATCATGAGCCAATATGGAGATCCTTTTATTGGAAGAAGAGAAGTAAGTGGGGGAAATAATGGAGAAAGTGGTTCCAGGAATAGAAGAAACAACGAAGAATATATGTATCGAGATCAAGAGGACAATGGGTCTCAGTACTCACCGTCAAGTGAGTATTCGTCAGTTCATGGCTTTCCTGCGGCGCCCACTACCGATATGGGCAGTCGACCCACAGCCCGACCGATTCAGCAACCACTTCGAAGACCTCAACAGCCCATGTCCTCTAGACAGGGTGGGAGTGGAGGACAACAAAGTTTCCCAGTACCTCCAGTGCCCAGAACGCCTGGTAATAATAATAACAATAATGGGGGCCGGGGACCTCCCCCACCACGACCAGTGAGGCGGGATTACGTTCCCTCGAACTTAGATTCGTCTGAAGTCCAAGAAGTGCAGCCCAATTTCTCGTATCGTTTGAATAAGCAGCCAGTTAGGACACAGACCAGGTACTCCCAGCACTCGGATGACGACCAAAGTCCAATATCGCCAGCGAGGCCTCCAACAAGTCTTCCGTCTGCAACCAGCTCACGGTCGATATTTATCGGCTTTGACCCCTCAAATCCCCCGCCCACCGACCCAAATTCCCTGGGAGTGATACCAAACTTTCCCTCCGTGCCACCTGCCTCTGGTTCAAACAGGAAATCTTCGGGCACTGGTCCCCCTCCGTCTGCGCGTCGCGGAACATCATCTTCTTATTACTCTCAGCAAGCATTGATGGTTACCCCAATTCCAGAAGAATCAACAGGGTCGTTGGACCGCCATGGGTCCTACGCCTCGAGCACGGCGATCCCTTCTGATTGGGCCGCTCCCGGAGAGACAGAGGAGTACTACACCAACCGCCGTAATGATATTCATAGCGACAGCGACGAGTCCGATTCGAGGTTTCCGGATGAAGCTTTTCACGATGCTGGTGAAGAAAGAGGTTTAGTTAGACAGGCAAGTCTTGGGCGAAAATCAAGGCCTGTGATTACAGAAATAAAGGGCCCTGGTGGAGCAAGGTTGGCATCTACATCCAGTAAATCGTCAAGTGAGTCGTTCAAGACTGGCCGTAGCGGCTCGGTCAGTGCCGGGCGCGGAAAGTCGAGGTCGCCAGCTGAAAAAAGCTCCCCGACATTGAACCCCATCGTAGGGGGCTCCGGAGCTTCCCTGCCGTACTTTCCCAGCCCGCAAGCACAATCACCAGTTTCTTCATCCACAGGAAGTGACTCCCCCATCACCGCACCACCACTTGCCTACGCACCTGGAGACTATATGAGTGAAAGATTGAGTTTCCCGAGGCGTGCCTCGCAAAGCAGTTCCCATGCATATGAGCTCCTGTCTACTTCAGGCACAGCTCCAAGGCTCCCCCCTCCTGTTGCTGGTGGTCTGGCGGGACGGAGGATTCCACCGAGGTTGAACATTGATGCTGTTCGTGAAGCAGAGGCCAGAGGTAGTTTGACCAGCTTGCCTGATCTGATCAGGCGGGCAACAAAGCTTGCTGCGGTTTTGGAGACGGGGAGGCCGGATTCAAGGTGGGGGGCCAGGAGAGGAAGCTACATGGATAGCTCGTCCGGTGGTATGCTTAATTAACCCTACACTTGCTTTTAAACGGTTGGAATATATTAATGATGTGCGTGCTTAGGCCGAAGCAGAGACACTGACTCAATATCTGAAATTTTGGCCTCCTTTCCACCTCCGGTTCTTGCCCAGGGGAAGGGCCGAGACTCGCGAACACTCTCTCAATGGCCACTACCAGGTGACTTTACACACGAAAACGAATCCTCAATTAGACCATCTAAAAAGCAGGGTCGTCGAATTTGTGGCTTACCGCTATGGGCTTTCGTTCTTCTCGTCATACTTGCACTCCTCGTCATTTCTGCTGCGGTTATTGTGCCTCTTCAGTTAGTAAATCTCTCGAAGGGGAATAAGGGCAATGGCGGTTCTAGCAGTACTCTTGTGGCCCAATGCAAAGAAACGAACCCTTGTCAGAATGGTGGAGAGAACATTGCAACTAGTGACTTCTGTGGTTGTGTTTGTACCAACGGGTTTACCGGATCAGATTGCACACAGCTGGCCGATTCAAGTTGTACAACTGTTAACTTGGGGGATCGTAATGGCGGACGGGTCAAGGGCATCCAGAATGTCACAATGGGAAATGCTTTACCGAGGCTTTTTGACATTGCTGACCCGTACTATAACATCGAGCTCGACATGGCAATGCTATTGGCGGTCTTCAGTAATGAGTCCATCTCTTGCACCGCACAGAATGCTCTCGTTACGTTCAACGGAGAGGCCATACCCGACACCACAACCGCGAAGAGGGAGCTGGCAGAAGCCATTGCCGGATTGGAAAAAAGGCAGACAACCATCGTGACTGATACCTCTGCTACATCAACAGCAACTGCGGCTTCGGCCACTTCAAGCAGCAGCGCTACAGATTCAAGGATTGTTGAACTTGATCCAGATGCAATTGACTTTGCGAGAGTTGTCGTCCTATACCTCACGAATTACCAAACACTCCTAATCGCCAGTGAGGCCCAGTCACAATTACAGGCAGGTTTCACTGCGGGACGGGACTTTGGCGATCTGTCGGTCGGCAACAATATTACTGTTGATTTTGATAATCGTAGCATCGAATTGTCAAATGGAAGTGTTGTCGGAAGCGTCACTGCAAACTCGACGAATAACACCACGGCGACAGACACGGTATCTGCGAAGATGAAACGAGCGATGGAAAGCTATTTCGTTGCTTGATCCCCCAGGTGTTCAAGTCTATTTGTTCCGTCTCCGACCCTTTTCTACGCTGTGCTATTCTTTTATGTACACTTTCTTTTATTTAACTTTCTTTTCTTCCGAAATTGTTCTACGAACAATATACTCCTTCTTTCTTTCTTTCTATCTCTCATCACTTAATTCGTCCCCTATTCTTTCTTTTTCTTTTTCTTTTTGTCTTGTCTTAGTCAAATGAAGCTGGCATGCCGTGCTCCTTTCCTGCCGTGCGCAAGGAAGGATATGCAAGCACTTTATATACCAGCAGAGCTTTGTAGATAGATTAGTGTATAGTGCTAGGCAGCGGGATATTGTGTAATAGCTAGTTGGTCAGGGACTCTCCTATTACTACTTTTCTTCTTCTATTCCATTCTTACTCCTTGGAAAGGTTCCTTATTTTTTTTCCCCCCCTCTTCTTACTCAGGATTTATCACTTGATTGTATCTTTTTTTATGTTATGTGAATATGGTCGGGTCCTTCTAAAGGCGGTTTCGGAACGAATGGAAATGGATTGAACGGAATGGGAACGCTAATCATCCAAAATGGCCCTCCCGTCTACGGGATTGTTGTGTCCCCAGAGAGTGCCGTTATCCATTGGGTCCGCCCTGTTAATGACTGACGTGGATATGGATAACGCGACAGGCCAGCGCAGTGGAACCACGTCCATGGCGAGTGGCTCCTTGCGTACGTGACCCACATTTGTGTTGTGCAGTTCTAATCGATTGCGCGCTGGATTAGTTATTAATAATATTAGATCTATTTTTGGAAATGCTACTTTTTACACTGCAGGGTCGCTATAGTAGGGATAGGATAGGTGGGAAGGGGTCTGCACTTTAACTCAACGTACATATATAGGAGCGCCACTGCAGAACATCTGACCGTGGGACGTTAACCGTACTACATGCAGGCAGCACCTAGTAATGTTTCCAGGGCGCTGATAGGGCTGGGGTGTTATTATCGTGTTATTGCATATTCCAGTGGTCCCTATTCGGTACCTACAAAGAAGGGACACTGTTTGTGGTGTTCCCGGCACCACAACCCTACCCTCCCAAACAGTAGATCGGGTTTCTTCATCGAGGGCTTCGCACCATGTACCCAGTCCGGTGGGTCCTGCGCGGGTTACTCTAGCAGTGAGGGCAAGCATACCCTACTCTACTCTACTCGTCTACGCAAGGGGTGGAATTCCCTCAAGACATATCTGCTGGCAGATAATGTCCTGACTCAGGAGTCAGGATTGGTTATCGAGATGGGTAAGCTCTCACCGGTGCGATCTACAACTATTACGCCAGGAATGGGGGGGTTACAATTGGTGCTACCATGGGGTATGTTTGCTGACATGGTTTGCGGGAGTTGTGCAAGCAAGGATCTGATAGGAGGGTCTTGGCGTGTTTATCTTATCAGATTCTCGGTATCTATGGTCAAACATTCGGCTCAGGTCCAATTCAAGTCAGTTATCGAACTGCACATTGAGATGTTTAGCAGTACTCAATAGTAGCTAAAATCAATAATACGGTGCTTTTATCCCCTGTTACCAAACCCCCCTACAACCCTATCTATGGATACAGTATGGTTGGGGACGCCTTGAACCAGAGTGTCGCATTGGTTTCCGACGATCAATTTCCCAATCGGGTAATTATTTAACCATTTTACCGCCGGTGGTTTGCCAAGAAAGTCTTCTTGGCGCTCTTAAAGAGAACTTTCCGCCAAATCCAGATATGAACCTTCATAATTTAGCTGTCCCAAATAGGCAATTATGGGCGCGACATTAGTTGGGTCCCTACTAAAAACCCAACTTTTAGAAAATAAATAGCTCCACTATAACAAAGTAATAAAATTAACCTGGCTCTGTCATGTTGTAGAGAAGAAGTGGAACTATCGAATAATAGAGAGAAAAATAAATTGAGATGTGGTTGGGGAAAGTTATTAGTGGTTGAAGCTGACTCCTGAAACTACTCTGGTTCAAGGCGTCCCTAATTATACTAAAAAAGGGGTGTAATAGATACCATAGTAATACCGTATCGTGAGAAACTTCCGAATTAAATCGGAATTTGGCCATTATACCACAGCAATGCTGTAACAATACCGGGGTGTCATCCTGGCAGATAAGGTACTAGATACACCCGCTTTTTTGGTACTGTGGTGTTGGAAAGTGATGCACATTTGACTAGACAACGCCCAGGTGCTTTATCACAAAACAACACAACATTCGTAAAGAACCTCTTTACCATACCTCTTTAATTACACTTGATGAAGAGCATTTCTACACTCACATTCACCTAGAAATAGCCTTGTGTGGAGGTTGGTTCCCGGGCCCGTGCAGCTATGAAGCCGCCGTATGTGCATCACACCCTGGGTACATTTGAGCTCTTGGATTATCCAACTCTATAAGCCACTTTGGGCACTGTCTGAATCACGGACACTTTTGAAGAGTAGCTATATATACATACGGGGGTCCAAATGGTTCTACCAGCCTGATAAGAGACTGTACATGTGGTATATAAACGTACCCGCGGCCACTTAGTAACGGGACGACACCAAAACGGCTCTTTTAATTTTGAACCCCCTGCTAAAGTAGGGGGTGATGGAGAGAAGATTGCAGTGGCTTGAAGGTTCACGTTGAATTTTTTCCAAATCAAAGATGGGGCAATAAAATTATTTGGCCCTTGCCATGTGCAGTGCAGTGAAATCATAGTATATATAGCTACATGTAGTCAATTGGCGCCACCCCTGGTGAGGATTTGACACAATGTAACCAACCCCATCGTCTTGAGAATTTTTTTTATAATTTAGGCACAGTCTGATAATTGCGACGGATTATAACCACTGTAATGGGTAGAGGTGTTCAGGGAATGAATAACCTATGTCCCCTACTTACTCCTGCTTATCCAAATAATCCGCCAAGGAGATAACTAGCTCGAGAGGTGATTATTTTTCTCTCCCTAGCTCGGCCTCCTTCTCTTCAACGGCACTGTGACAATCGCAGCATTGCGATGTGCTGATGTGTGTGAGGTTACCCCCAAGTTGAATTACCCCACCCACTCATTGCATGATAATCAGCACTTTGGATCGGATAATCCATATATCAATATAATCCGTGCCGCCCTTAGCTAGCCCAGGTAAGAGCATGTTTACAGGTACGTAAGTCCCAACTGTGATTTCTAATATAAATCCATATATGAGCACACATATCCACCGGCTCCTCACAGCGTCTGGAATCTTAAGAGACATCATATCGTAAAACCCCAACCGGCTGGCGCCCCGGTACTAATGGGATCTGCTTGGGGAGGGTACCCTCTAACAAGAGGCCATATATAATAACAACGTCTTAAGCCCCACGCCCGTCCAGCTCCTTTCCCGCTATTCCTACAATTTCTGAAATTAACCTCCAAAATCTATAAAGCAACCACGTTACACAAGGCCAAAAGTCTTTAACACTTAGGCTTCAACCATCACCACCCCCCTAGCAACCATGCCCCCCCCATCCCCCGAGATCACCGCAGCCCTCAACACCCTCCAGCTTGGCCTGGTGGATGCTGAACTGACCGGCATCAACCACGCTCACCCCATCTCAGACCTCGCTATCAAAGTCTTCGATAACGAGAACACCTCGGATGAAGCCCGCCTCATCACCATCCTCATGGGTTTGGTCAAACAATGCACCATCATGACCGGAGAGATCGCCGCAACACCCAGTCCATCGACACGATCACAAAGACCTCCAAGAGCTGAAATCCAGCCCCACCCCCCCCGAAACCACGAACAGACTCACAAGGATCGAACAAGCCATCACCACGGCCAGACCCCCTCCCCCACCACCACCCCCTGCCGCCCCCAAACCTCAGCAGCCCCAACCCCCCAGACGAGACCCCAGACCTCCCCCAATCATCACCGACCAAAAATCCTACCTCCAAGCCGCAAAAGAAAACCTCCAACAGTGGGAGACCGCCAAGAGTAAGAAGAACAAGAAAAAGAGCAAAGCACAGGGCCCAAGCACCCAGGACGCCGAAAAACCCCTCCCTGCCGCCCAACGACGCTTCTACTCCTCCAGGACCACCCCCACCGCCGTCCTAATCATGCGATCAAGGCGCAGCTGAGCTATCCGTCCACCTCGCTCAACTTCTAGGCAAGAACAAGCAGATCCACCCAGTCACAGCCCTATCAGTCACCATAAACCCCAAAGGCACCATCTCAGTCCTCCCCCACCACACCGTCCCCTCCTCCACCTACTCCCACTGGTTCGAGGCAATGACCACCCTCACAACCAAAAGCCAGCCCACAGTAGAACCCCTACAAAACCTTCCGCTTCTCAAGACCCACGAACGCGACATCGCCATCCACGGCGCCCTCTTCACCCTCAGAGACAAATCAACACTCGACAAAACTTCCCAGAAATCGTCCCAACTCGCAACAGGAATCACCCTTCGCCGCTTCCTCAACAAGCGACGACAACACCAGAACCAACGAAGAACTTCCTCAATCGTAATCACAGTCTCTCGAGGACGCCGCCAAAATCGGCAACTCCATCCGCCTCTCTCCGCCCCCAGGAATGCACAATCATGTGGTCCGCCACCCCCACAACCCAATGCAAGAACTGCTACCGCCACGGCAACGCCACCCAAGGCTGCAGACAGAAAACCCTAACCTGCCCAGTCTGCGCCAAAGAACACACACTAAAACCAGCACTCATGCCCCGTCCCCTCACCTGCACAGGAAGGTGGTTCGAAGCCCTGTGATGCTATGACCACCCCGCCTCATGCATTAACTGTGGAGGAGGCCACCAAGCCACCTCACGAACTGCCCGCCCTCGAAGCCATCATCCAAGCCAACAGACAAAAGAGCACCCCCCCACCACCAGCCCAACCTCAGCCCCCGCCACACAGGAGACAGTCATGCAAGACGCCCAGAGGGCCCCAGCAATCCCCCACAACCTCTTGTAGAATATGGCGACAACCATACCAATTCCTTCCACGCATCATCCAACACAATTGTGCCTCCAGTAACAATGTGCTAATCTCGCTTTCTCCATCCCAATGACACAGTCCTCGTGATATAGTCTGCGTCCAAGAACCCCCTCTCCACAACAGAAAACCCCTCACTGTCCCTTCCTTCACATTAGTCGCACCCACACCCACCGCAAAGACCGACAAGATCTCAACATGTATATACATAAACAACAACCTCCTTGACAGGAACTCTTTCCTTCCATCACCCTCCCACCGAGGCGACCTCATACAAGTCGTGACTGCATACTGCAACACCGTAACAACAGCTTCAGAACAGTCATAGTCACCTCTGTCTATAACCGCAACTCCAGTCACACACACGCCTTCTCCCCAGACAATCTTCGCGAGGCCCAACAACCCTCAATCACGCAGGAGATTTCAACACCCACCACCCATCAGCAGACCCCTCACGCGCCTTCAAAAGCAGAGAACTCTCACTCATCCCCTTACTTCAACACAGCCACAGCCCGCGGCTTCACCCTCCTAAACACCCAGGGGACCTTCACCCGAATATCCCCGGACCAGAACAAGAAACACGGAGTTAGCGACCTCGCTTTCGCTAACACCCAAGCCTCTACCCTAGTAAGGAAATGGCTCCCCTTAACACACGCCACCGGCTCCGATCACAGGGCCATCGCCATATCCATGCACATCCCCCTATCAGACACGTCAGCCTTCCAAACCCATAACTGGAAACTCACCAACTGGGAAACCCTGACCCCCCAACTCCAATCCATCACCATCGATAACTGCCCACTACCAGCATCCATCGACGACTGGTTTGACAAAAACCTCACCACCATAACAAACACCATAAAAGCACACACGCCGCTCAAAACCATATCCAAATGGTCTAAAGCATGGTGGAACCCGAATATCTCCCAACTCCGGAAAATATTCCACTCAGTACACAGAGCCTACCGGAAAGGAAAAGCCCCCTTCAAAATGAAATCCGCCAGAACGCTTACTTCAACGCCTATAAAGGCCGCCAAACAACAACACTGGAATAACTTTGTAGCAAACGCAAGAAACCAAATGTATGGAAACTGAAGAAAATGGCTTCAAGGACGGAGGACAAGATACCCTCTCTCCCCAACTCCCCCACACCAGCACTCCTCAACCAAAACCTCATCAACGCCTTCTTCCCCCCCAGACAAGAAGAAGCACCCCCACAACCCTCCCACTACACCGACGCTCCCCCCATCACCCCCGCCGAGGTCCACTCCGCCCTGAGCCCGACCTCCAACCTCTCCGCCCCAGGCCCGGACACCATCCCCTACCCTATATGGAAAGGGGTCCATAGGGCTAACCCCCTCCTCATTACCAACCTCCTTAACCAACTACTCACCCACGGCTACCACCCCCTCGCCTCAAAAGCTAACGGGTCATATTAGCCAAACCCAACAAAACCAGACTACGCTCTCAAGCGCATACCGAGTCATAGTACTTCTACAGACACTCTCCAAAATACTAGAGAAGATTGTCACCACCGCCGCCACCATCGCCAGAAGCACTGGCCTAATCCACCCTCACCAACGCGCTCAGTGGCAGGATTCTCAACGCCGGACGCCGCCACCACTCTAATCAATCTAACGCAGAGCCATGCAACTAGCAAAGCTCAAGGTCTCCACCCTCTTCTTAGACGTCAAAGGCGGCTTCGATCACGTGCTCAAACCAACGCTCCGGGAAACCCTTCACAAAGGCCACGTCCCCCCCTACATCATCAATTGGGTCATCTCCTTCATGTCGGACAGGTTCATCACCCTCCTCTATAAAGGATCACCCAAATCACCCGCCAGCATACAAGTAGGAGTCCCTCAGGGCTCCCCCATCTCCCCCCTCCTCTTCCTCATCTACATCAACTTCTTACACCACCATGACCCCCACCCAGGGATCTCCCTCTCCTACGTAGACGACCTCGCCATCACGGTCGGGTCCGCCTCCTTCCAAAACAACATCACAGTCCTTACCAACCACTACAACAAGCTAGCACAACTGGCACAACCCCGCAACATTTACTTCTCCACACCCAAAACCGAACTAAGACTGGAGGACCCCCAAAGACAGGGCCCCCATCTGCCTCCTCCCCATCACCATAGGAAACCAAACCATCCAACCGGCAAGATCAAGGCCAAATGGATTGGGTTCTGGCTCTCCTCCTTCAACCCCAATCTAACATTACCTAAGGAGACTTGCAGTCAAGAAGAGCCTCCTTCGCATCACCCAAAGATTCTCCTCAGCCGGCAAAGGCCTATCCTCAGCGAACTGCAGGAAAATCGCCTACTGCAATCCGACCCATGCTCACTTACGGAGCCGCGTCCTACTCCTACTTCTGCAATCAAACCCATGAACACCTCCTCACCAGGCTTCAAGAACAATCAAGAACGCGCAGAAGCATGCTCCCCCCCCCTAGAGCTCTACCTCCACTACCCCCAATGCAAATACGCAATCCAAGATACTACAAGCACTTCTCCTGAACCCAGTGACAGGAAGGACAGCAACATCATTCCCCACCTCCTCACCAAACCGCTCATACTCCCACTCCGCCCTCCTCAAAGGCCGGCCTAACCCACCTAAAAAGTGGAACTCAAATGCCCGGAAAGGAGTCACCCACCTCCCAATCGAACAACTCTGCTCACTCATACGCCTCATAGAAGAAGGCGTCCCACCACATAAGATGCCCCAACGCGCCAAAACACAACTCATAGCCAACTGGAACTTCCACTTCCCACCACCACAATACTACCCCCACCCCATCACCCTCTCTCCCCCATCCTTTACCCACCTCCACAAGTTTATAGCCTCTCGCATCCACCAAATGAGAGCTGGCAAAAGCTACCTGCGTGGTCAAAGATCCTGGATCAACGCCCACCTTCCCCCCGAATGCCCAAAATGCGGCCTCGAAGAGGAAACCCCTTCCCACACCATCCTTAGATGCCCCGCTCTAGACAAATACAGAACGGAGGACATCCACAACATCCAATCACTCAATGAGGCATGGGATAACCAGGACCTCACTATCATCCTAGGAAGCTTCATCGCAGCCGCAAAGATCAACTTCCCCAGTACAGACACACTATCACCACCCCTCACAGGGTCATCCCTCTCCTCACTAAGCTCAGCCAGCACCAGCGAGTCTCAAATCCTCGGGGTCCCTTTCAACCCCATCTACGCATCTTAAAAAAAGTCCCACCCTAAGGGCACCGGCCCCGGCCAACAACAACTTTCCTATGTCACTCTCCTTTGTAGGTGTTTGGGTCTGCTTTTATTTCATTAAGGGGATAGCGAGTCGAAGGAGCACAGAGGTCTTTTATGCCATAGTTTATACTGCACGCAATGTTTTGTACCTTAAACAAATACACCTGATTTAAAAAAATAAAAAAAAAAAAAAAAAAAAAAAAAAAAGCCCCACGCCCGTCAAGTCAAGTGGAGGGTTGTGGAGGTCCCTCATCGATCGAACTGGGTAATATATCTACATAGCTAGCTAGCGGGTCTTGAATATACGTTTCAAATTCATGGATGGTTATAGTACGTAGTGTTTTTTAAATCAGTTGTAGTTGTTTATATTACGATTGCGCTGCGTAGAGTATAAACTACGGCATGGCATGGCATGGTGGTCTCTACGTACGTCGATTATACACATCCGGAAGAGGGCCCAAGATCTAGAAGTGGAGATGGGTATGGCCGGGAGATAGAGAGTTATGCACAGGCCCAAGTCCCAGGCTCTACACAAGCTACAACCCCACCAGAACACCGTAATGGCCAACCTCCTCTATTACTATCTACATCTACATCTAACCCTCAACCCACCCCCCCTCAAACACCGCCCCCCACCCCTCCTAACCTCCCTCACCTCCAACACCTCCGCAGCGCCAACCCCCCCCCAAATCCGGGGACCCGCCCCCTCCCAGCGCAAGCGCCCGCGCACCCCCTCAACCGGGATCTTAAGCAGCCACACAGCGCCCACAGCCGCGGCGCCCACCACGCCCGGCACCTGCGCAGCCGTACACACGCTGACGAACCCATCGGCGTCGGCGTCGAGCGGAGGCAGCGGCATGGGCGGCGCCTGCACAAGGACCCTGTAGACATGTCGTGTGCGGGCCCGGGCCACGCGCGACTCCAGGCGCGCCAGCGCCGAGAGCGTGGTGAGCAGCTGCGGGATGGGGCCGTCGACGCTGGCGGCAAACTCGGCCTGGGTGCTCCGCAGCGCTGGCGGGACTAGGATGCCGAACCAGCGGAGGGGGTCGCGGGGGTCTGGCTTCGGGGGCTGGGGGTCCGGGTCGGAGTCTGAGTCTTTGTCCGGGTCCGAGTCCGGGGGTGGGATCTTGCGCACGGCGAACGTGACCCCGTCGTTGGTCTCTGCGGTCTCGACGCCCCGCGTGGCGGCCATGCGCGCGTCGTAGGAGTCCTGGCCGAAGCGGCGCCCGGGGGTGTGGAAGTTTGCCTGGGCGAGGGATATGAACCCGCGCGAGAGGGCGGCGGAGAGCGCGGCGCGCTGCGTCTGGTAGGTGTCGAGGGTGTCCAGGTAGGTGAGCATGAGCTCGTCGGGGCTGGCGGGGGGGGAGGAGGACATCTTTACTTGCTGATTGCACGGTGGGGTTGCGTTGCGTTGATGGGGTTGTGCCGAGGCTGTGCTGGTGGCGGACGGACAGTGTGGCGGGAATCACAATCAGATAGATGTATGTAGGGGGTACGGTTTGGTAAACTGATATTGGTGTTTCGGTATTGCTATGCCGGGCTATGTAGACTGTAATGACCGCGAGCCGTAAACACATTTGACAGAGCTGAAGAGACAATCCACTTCAAGATCCTATGCCCCAGAGAGATTGTATATTATCAAGCGTGGGCGTTATTTACTACGGTCCATCAATCGCGGTACGAGTGATATTCCATGACCACAGCGGCGGATTATCCGTCCTAACAACCAATATTCAACATCGATTCGATACCATAACTATGGTGTTATGGAGGCGGTGGCCCACCAGTGCATGCGGTAAAGATGATGAAAAGACATTAGCCACCCCCAACCAACACCAACACCGCGATGATATTAATTACTTCAAGTAACAACAACCAAATATTACCAAACAATGACGGCGTGACTGTACAAAGTTACTAGTGCGGGCTTAGCTTAGGATTGGGACCAGGCCGGGTCACAACTGCAGCCACTGCCGGACCCCCCACGCACGCACACTTCCTAGCCCAGCCACAGTACAGTGTCCGGCACATACACCGCAGAACCACCGAGTGCACGCAGCAAAAAAAAAAAGAAAAAAAAAAGAAAAACTAGTAGGTCACGTCGAGAACCCACTTCTCTACCGGGTAGGGCATGGACTCTTTTCCCGGCCTGGTATTCAACTCAGCCATTACTACCATCGCAACATGCAGCCCCAGCTGCAGGTCCAGAAACGTCGTGTGTGTGTGTGGTGTGTGTGTGTGTCAATGATAACCTATCCCTTTTTCCCGGCCGAAAATGACGCCTGCACCCATTTACAGTCTTGGCAGGCCTCAAACCGGCCGCGGTACAGGCAGGGCAGGGGCTCGTCTCCGCGCCGGTGTGCGGGCCAAGCCCACACACCCACCGCCCGCCAGCTGGCCGACTGACTGGCTAGGCCTAATTGGGGCGGCCACTACCTACATGTACAGAGTCTCGTGGAATCATTGCGAAAGTGGGTCCCCCGCGACCCGATAATTCCATTGGCTCTTGAAAGGATTTTTGCTGTGAGCACGGACCACTCTTTTAGCTCTGGCTTTCGTATTAATTCTACTAGACTCTGTAGTTACGGCACCGACAACCGGGCATCCACGGAGGCTTTCGCCGGGGTGCGGTGCTTACGTCTTTTTAGACGGAGCGCACAGCACGTGGTGTGCAGGGCGCCTCCAGCCAAGGGTGGGTGGGTGGGGTGGGTTGGGTGTAGAATCTCTGCTCCTGCTTCTCCCAAGTCGTGCTAGCCGGAAGTGGAATTGGGTGCGAGTGAGAGGTTGTGATCCAGACTTTCCATGGAGTGCTGGAGAAGAGAAGAAACTAGGTCCAGACAATACCCTCAGCTGCCTCGTTCTTTCCCTCCCTCCCCTCTCTACTTTCTCTCATCCTTCCCATCTTGTGTGAACATTCTCTCATCCTTCCATCTTGTGTGAACGCAGCCAGTTGGAAACTTTCGTTGGCATTTGGCATCCATCTGGAACCCCTGTTTACATCTTGTCTTGCCTTGCCGCGGCCCATTGATTGACGGGTGGTAGCCTGCAGTCGAGATCTGAAATCTCCCGTTCCCTCTCTACTCCCTTTTTGCCCCCCAGTCCTGTTTCGTCTCCCTCGCCCCCGTCCAGAACACCAACACAGCCCAGGCAAGAAACGGCCAGAGTAATAGGTATATAGTAGATAGAAGTAGCCGAGTAAGTATCGATCAACCCCCCACAAAACAACTATTCCCCCCCCCCCCAACATCTCCCTCGACTACATGTACTATAAAAACCACATCTAACAAGGGTAAAGACAAGAAAAAACCAAAAGATAAAAAAATGTACACAACCAACACCAGAAGCAAGCCCGCCAATGCGCGAGACCCCGCCGGAGGCTTTGACCCCCAACACGGCATTACCCCCCGCGAGTACTTCCCGGGCGGAGAACCCCAAGACGCTGCACACGAGAGAGCAAGCCGTGGCCGTTACCGTCGGGGCCGGGACCGCTATGATAGCAGGAGTCTCTCGCCGCCCAGGAGGTGCCAGGGCCGTTATCTATATTATGAAGGCCCCGATTATGACCTTGGCTGCAGCTGCTGCCCCGGCGGGTATCATACCCCGGGTGGATATGCGTCAAGCGCTGCCCACGGCGCAGATTCCCGCCCCGTAGGAGGGCACACGGGTAGTAACAATGATGAGGTCCTCTACGGTGCCCGGAGGGAGGACGGCAGAGGGCAGCGTCGCCCCTACGGGGAGAGGTGTGCTGCGGGCGTAGACCAGCCCACCGACCGCCCGCGCTTCCGCGAGGACGACTGGACTCGCGGGGAGGGAGATGGCTCGGCTTACCACCGCCGCGTGATCGTCGAGATCAGTGATGACGGCAGCGGGGGTAGTGATTCCGGAGAGGTGGGGCATGGATACTCATCTCCCCCGTACTCCCCGCCGGATTTCTTCCCGCCCTCTCCCCCGGAGTCGCCCCCGTACTCCCCGCCAGGGTCTCCCCCTTACTCTCCGCCGGGCGCCTCGGAGTATGGTATGTATCCCTCGCCGGTTCTTGTGTGTTCTGGGGTTTCTAATGGTGGGTTATAGAGTTGTTGCAGTCGCATGAAGCGCCCGATAATAGCGCTGGGGCTGCCCCGAACGCCCGCGAGTATATCCCGGACGAGACCGAGAGACTTGAGTTTCCTATGGGTCTGTTAAACAATATTAACGAACCCAGGTTCCCCTATGACCCAGATGCAGCGTGGGAGGAAATTGATAATGAGTGGGAGCAGGATATTACAAGACGCCGGGGAGATCCCGCAATACGCTATTGTCAGTATTTGTTTTAATTCTTAGATGTTCAGCGTATCTAACTAACAATAAACCATAGACAATGATAATTGCTACAGAATGATGGCCCAGGTGTTTGCTGAAGCTGGAGATGAACGTGAGGTCTACACTCAGAATACCAACAGTAAGTACTCCTTTCGTTCCCAAGGTAGTCATCACCTAACAATAACCAGCAGAGATGGCGCAGCCCCGCCTCAAAAGGGGAAGAGGTCACTCCCCCCCAGCGGATGACAGGCCAGCCAAAAGGCCCCGGGAAAGATCAACAACACCCCCATGGGGCCGCTCCCCCAGAAACACCTCCCCGCCCCGTTCCCCGGGCGCCCAACTATCCCCACGCCGGCGGGGGGGCATCAACCAGGTTGAGGAGCGTATCAAGAGCTATGTCCCCGAGGCGATCGGCATAGTCCGCGACCCATTGGACCATGTTTTTAGGTCGCCTGTGCCGGCCGAGATCCTCAGCGGGATGCAGCTCACCTGCTTGGCGCTCGATCATTGCCCGGGTGGGAACTCCGGTGGAGTGGAGCTCTCGCGCAGCCTCGAGCCTTCAGGCGCTGGGGGTACGGAGGATATATTTGCCCTGGGGGTGGTCGTGTACCACAACGGGGAACAGTGCCTCAATTTCTACTCCTCGCATCTGCTTGCGAAGTGTCACCCTTGTACCCACCGCGGAAATGTGGTCTCAAAGTGTGTGAATGTACTTGAGAGTATGTATCCAGTGAAAAACCCTCTAAATAGTCCCGGTTTCAATCTGCTAACACTCTGCCCCCCACAGCCTCCGAACTAAGGAGAGAGAACAGAGCACACGTCCACGGCACCCCCCTCCCTTCCCGGGAGCTCTGGAACATGGACGACTTCCTCCAGCACCCACCAGCGGCGGGAACAGCCGGCAGCGAATACGCCGAGAGCCAGACCGTCCTGCAGTTCCTGGCCTCGCGATTCGAGAAGATGGACCACTTCGAGTTCATCCTCCACTCCGCCGAGACCGCAGGGCCAATCATCTTTGCCCTTCGGTCGGTGTATAGGGCCTTGACAGGCAGCGACTGCGTCTTGACCGCCCGCCTCTACCGGGGCGGGAGGGAGGTCGCGCAGTGCGGTATGTCGGCGCTTGAGGATGAGCAGCGCCGGGAGGTCGAGGATCGGGAGAGTAGGCATGGGAATTCGCCGCCGATTGTTC
Organism: Morchella sp. 2018-W16; assembly: GCA_024713755.1. NCBI lineage: Eukaryota > Fungi > Ascomycota > Pezizomycetes > Pezizales > Morchellaceae > Morchella > Morchella sp. 2018-W16. Next base: position 236,026 of record JAMGYY010000014.1, on the reverse strand, counting down.
GCAGGGACCCGTACTCTTATGGACATATTTGCTCTGTTGGGGCTGAGGTGTATAGGTATTAGCTCGTGTTTTTCCCCGCTCATCTAACTTGGTAGTTGTTGGGCTTGTATATATTTTCAAATGGTTGTTTCCTCCCCCGATTTTGTTAGTGCGTTTTTTTGTCCCCATAACAAGTCCGAGTAAGCGGTAGGGGTTCTGCTCTGGCAAAGCGGGATCCACTTTAGCTGCTCTTGTATAAAATAAAGAAACCAGTCTGGGCGCTCTTCTTTTTGGCTTGTCTCTACTCTAATTTTCCGACTTTGTGCGTCGTCCCATATACATATGGATTTGGGGGGGTGTTTCAATGGAAGTTATGTTAACGCTTTGTTGGTGAATCTTCTTTGTCACTGTATATATATTCTCAGACATAGACTGTATATATATATATATCTGCGCTGCCGTTGTACATAACTATTTCATCAATGCCGCCTCCTGGATTTCCTTTCGTTATCAGAGTTCCCTTAGCTACTGAGTTCCGGGGGCACGGTTTATATATGCATGGATACACTCACAGCTGAAGGGATTGAACACTGGTAGACTACATGTATCAATGGTTGTCGACCATGTTGGTTACGCCAAGACAGGCAGCAACCTTAATGTCAATGATTGATCCGCCAACAAAAGCATCTGAGAGGACTGCTTCAATAGGGAGTATGATTACTGGAGGGAGTGAATTTATTATTGACCATAAAGAGAAAGAGCATTATCCCGATAGGGAGACTAAATAAGGGATAAAGAAACAAAAGGAGACATTTTCCAGCATAATCGGCCAGCAGGTAATACCGCATCCCTGCAATCACCCTGATCACGGAACATCAACTCAATTAGTCGCTCAAAAAGATATATCCAAAGGCTCTAGATAATTGTAGATCTCTTTTTGGCCGTGGGCATATTACTAAATCATGATACCAGTCAATATGTACATATCTTCACGTGGATAGCCTTTGCCTGCCATATTCGAATTACATATTAATTTAGAAGATCAGAGCCTAACCAGCTAGCTCCAGCCCACATATGATATGCTGGTAAACGTCACCGGCGACAACCTAAACCTCACCTCACCTCACCCCGCGATTCGATACAGTGCACCCCACTCACCTCAAACACGCACCATAAACAATGGGCCGAGACGCCACCGAACCCGTCCAACCCGGCAGCATCCGCCGCGCCGAGCGCGCGCGCTTCGCAAAAGAAACAATCCACAAGACCGTCCCCGCCCTCCTCCACTCCATCCCCCGCGCCCGCCGTGGAATCGAGACAGCCCATCTCCTCGTCGACCTACCCCGCGTGAACCCCGGTGGTGGTGGTGCCTCCAAGAAGAAGAGATCCAAAGGCAAGCGCGGGGAGGATAAAGACGAGCCTAGCGCCAGTAGTAGTAAGGAAGCAGACGTACCCCCGCCTGGAATCCGCATCCAGATAGTCGACGCCGACACCCTTGCCGCCGTTTCCCACTTCGAGCCCCCGCAGGGGAGGAGCGCGCCGGAAAGGACGGCGGTGCTGTGTATGGCGTCGCCGCTGCGCCCGGGCGGGGGTGTGTTTACGGGGGCGCAAAGCCAGGAGGAGTCGCTGTGTGTGCGAACGACGCTGTACTGGTCGCTACGGGAGGACTACTACCGGCTGCCACCGCTCGGGTGTGTGTATACACCCGACGTGCTCGTATTCCGCGACGAGGACAATAAGGATCTGGCGAAAAAGGACCGGTTTTATGTCGATGTGATCAGCTGCGCCGCTCTCCGCTTCCCAGAGACTGATGGAGGCAAGTATGAGAACTCGGCGGACCGCGAGCAGATGTGGGAGAAGATGAGGCTGGTGATGAGGGCTGCGGCGAAAGGCGGCGTGAGTAATATTGTGTTGGGGGCGTGGGGGTGCGGCGCATACGGGAATCCCGTGGAGGAGGTGGCGGAGGGTTGGAAGAAGGTTTTAGTGGGGGCTGGGAAGGCGGGAAGGGGGAGGGTAGAGATGTGGGAGGGAGTCGAAAAGGTAGTATTTGCGATATCGGGCAAAACGGCGGAGGGGAAACAGCAGCTGGAAAGCTTCCAGAAGGTATTTGAAGGAGTGGCTTACGAAGAGAAGGAGCCGGAGCCCGAGGGAGAAGGAGGTATAGAGGCCGAAAAGGATGAAGATGACCCAGAAGAAATCAGGTTGAGGGACATTAAAGAACTCACCGAACAGATCGAAATCAAGGAGGCTCAGCTCGACAGGATAAAGAACGAGTCCTTGCGGGAAAGAATCGCAGAACTGGTTATATCCCTCAAGAAGGAGTTGGTGATTAAATCACATCCACCGGCCCATTCAGACAGCGAGGATGCAGAGGGAGTCGAGAGCAGCTCAAAAACTGGAGTAGAGTGAAGGTCTCTGTAAATTATCGACAGCAGGCTGCTTTCCAGTTGACCGCGATTTGAGGGCATTGACAATCTAGCTAGCCATGTAGACTGAGACCTCAAACTGAATGGGATCTCAAACTGAATGGGGTCCGTGTAAAGAGTAAATGTTATATCTAACATCCACACTAGGTTTTCCAGTATCCCTGAATGGCTATTAGCTTTGAAAATAAGTAACCTCAGCGGCCCTCTGGGTCTGGACAAAGGATTCCCTTCTCTGGGGCCTCTAAGCGGTATGTGAGGTGTAATAATTACCTTAGGCCTTGAGTGTGATTTGTAGAGGGACCAGCGGCTAGATTAAAGCGGTATGTATCAGTAGTACAGGATGCCCCATACACGTGATCAATTGCAGGTTACATCCCAAGAGCCTTTACCGGTGCCCAGCCCCAGGGTAACTGGCATTGCACGGAAACATCAACGTACACATGTAATGCAATGTTGTGGTGTAGTGCACTTATAGCAGAGTGTTATAGCCTTTGCTCCGACCTGGACCACCACCCCAAGATCTTGCTACTCTACTTGCCTTAGCATGACAAGTGTGTATACCCGAGCGTGGTCCACCCGAGATGGTCCACCCCACTATAAAGCCCCTCGCAGCGTTACAACATGTAGGCTACTGTGCTACCTACTACGGGAGTTTGTGGTTCTACAAAATGAGGGGCCTCGAGGTAGCTAGGCGAATTTGCCCCACTAGTAGAGGTGGGTGAGGTAGCCGGTGTACAGACCAGTCGTGCGATGGCCACATCTACCGCGCAGCCATTTATCTTTCAAGGAGAGGGCATTCTTATGTATTGGTAATGTTGAGAAGTCTAGCATGCAGGGCGGGGCAAGTAGATCCCCTGAAACCTCGAGGCCCAACATGAGCTGCATGGCCGGATGGATTCTCGCCTGGAATGATGGTGTTTACCTCACAAAACACCTATTCTAGTTGTAATTACGCTATGTATTCACGTATTGCAAGATCATCAGCGACGGCGTTTCTTATTAATACTATCTGCGCTATCTGGAATAGAACCAATTAACCAGCCAACCGCTATTCGGTGCTTTGGGTCATATAATATCACTCGGTGGTCTTCACGTGACACGTGCTTTGAGAACTGGTTTCGTGTTGCGCATATAGCGGGGAAGGTCACAGGACCAAGAGTAAAAGGTAAAAAACTTGCTCATATATCAGCGGTACCTTCGGTACAAGCCTTTGTGCTCCGCACAATAATTATCGTCGGTCGACACTTGATGGTATAAGCATTCAGTGCTCGGTGGGACCGGCTCAAAGTTACTTGTCATCTTAACCAATTACTTCACTGAGAATTTATGAGCAAATTTCTTTTTATTCTTGCTAGCCCCATAAGAATAGTTTCATAAAAGCTCCATAATAATTGCGAGAACCAAGGCTCCTTGCCCAATAAACAGTTTCAAAAACAGGGTAGTAACTCAAGGGCCAGTAGCACCTGGGCGGGTGGGTGCCAACATAATGCCGAGAAGCTAGGTGAGATTGATTAGATACCAGTTTGGCAATGCTGAAAAGCAGGGGGAAAGTTAATTATACCCATTTCTGGAGATCATTCTCGCGCTCGTGAAACAACCGCATCTGTGCGTCAAGCGAGCCTATGAAACGAAAATTCAGTTATGTATCGCCCATGGGTACCTGGAAAGATAGGGGGATGGATATAGTTACCAGAAGTGAGGTAGAGAAGTCTACGGATAGCCTTGTCATTTCTAAGGCCGTTGAGAAATTTTTCAGCGCCCTTGCTGTTGCCGATTTGACTGATCTGAAACAAGACGTCTGGTATAAAGATTAGTAGTGCAAGTCATACGATCAAGTCGCATAGAGTGCCTACGATTCTCTTTATAGCCGTTCTTCACGAGTTGGTCTTTACACTCTTTAATTGTCTTTTGAAGCTGATCTACAGCTTCTTCATTGGGCTTTTCAGGTCCATTGTTAGCAGGCATTTAGATGAAAGTGTTCCTGTGCGCCCCAGGGGGAGAATAACTTACTTCTCCGTCCGTAATGATGCTCACAATAGCTGGCTTCAGTAAGTTCCTTCCAGCCAGCTTCGCTACAATAAGTGGTGTCACCACCTTTTCCATTAGTTTTGTGCCCAAACGAGTCGATCCGTCGAAAGCGACCACTTTAAAAATCTGGTCTAATTCGCTCGTCTCATAGATATTGTTCATGGTGGAATCGTTGGCATTGTTGATGAATCTTATCTGGACACCATCGAAATCAAGGAGACCTGTGATCGAAATGACACGCTTGAGGAGCTCCTTAAGGGATTGGATACGGTTATCCTCTTTCATAGAGCCACTGTCATCTTTGGAATATTAACATGTGCGCTTTAAAGGAAAGAGGCGGGAAAAAATCACCAAGGAAACAGATATTATCATAGAGACCAAGCCGGCAGAGATCTGCAGTATCTTCGGGCGTTCCTAGAGGGCCATCGGGGTGGTTTTTGGCGTATTCAGCGGCTTTCTCGGCGATCTCCCTGAGACGAGGGTCATCGGGCTTGTAGAAGTCACTAAGCCCCTGGTCGTTGAGAACATCGTTGATATGATTAAGGTAGTCATCAACAGTCTTTGGTGGCTTTTTCACGGGGTTCTAAAGAGACTTTAGTGTGTGATAGACTTATGGTATATAGCGAAGGGGACAAAGTTTACTCCATGGGTTGGACAGTCACTAGCAGCTACTGTTTGTGTGAGGATCTCGCTAATCTCTTTTTGCATCTCGGCGAGAATCATCAAGATATCCCATTTGTTATAGACTTTGGTGTTAGCAAGCTCTTTAAGCTTGTTGAAAACCTCTGTTTTGCAGGTGCAAGACATTCTGGGCTATTGAATAGAGCTGAGTTCTGCTGTCGGAACCATAAAGGTTAGAAATTGATGGAGGTGATAGAGAGGAGGGCTAAAGTGCTTACTGTTATTGTAGGATTTCTGACTATTTCTGAATTCGAATTTGAGGGTCCAGCGTTGATGATAGAAAGTAACCTAGTCTCAAGGGGAGAAGCTGTCCAATTTATACAAAACGATCTCTTAAGATGACTAGAAACACTTTGTTAGCTCCTCCTAATTGTTTTTTTGTGGCTCACATGACGAAAGATATCGCCTCGCAGGTTTCCATGGTCTCATGAACTCAATACAGTAATAGATAGCAAGGTGCAGAGGTTTTTTCAGCTGAGATGGAACGTGAGAGTGAGTTGTGTTGCATGAAGAAATCCAGCGTTAACGTTACACGATCATTTCCAGTGGTGTTTACTATACTCATATCTAACCAAGTATAATGGGTGAAGAGGGGTCCAGAGCGGCAGATCAGCGCCCCGAACCCAATTTTGGGAATTTCCCCACAAAATATTCCCGTATCCTGCCTGCAACGGTCGGCAGGTGGAGCTTGGTCCCACATGTGAGATCTGCGCAATAACTCTAGGAAGATCTGCAGATGGTGGGGGGTGCGGGGGCGGGGGCGGGGGAACTAGAAACCGGCATTATCATTAAGTCGGGTGCTTCTAGCTAGTACGCAGGTCGTCTAATCTGTTTACAATTGGGGAGCGAGCCGCTCATATGCGTGCCGTACCAAGTAACTGGATCTTCGGGCGCAGAGCTGCTGCCCTTGCGGCAAGCAGGATGCGCAAAGAGCCAAAAGTAAGATGGAACACGCCATTGTGCAGTACTACATAGTCGGAAAACACCTTCTTAAAAACCCTGGAAGTATGGGGTGGGTGGAATAACCACTGGTGAAAAGGTCCATACCAATACCGGATCCGGAGAATCTGCGCGGCGTGAACACGGGCTTGCCTTGCTGCATGTGCTTGGTAGCCATGTCCACCCCCTATAGTAATGCAAAAAAGAAGACCCATATGCATGGAATTATACTCTCTTTATAATGTCGGCGGAAATTCGGCAACAATGATATCATGTCTCCGTCATATAACAGGAGATAAATGGCTCCGTTCGTGGGGGATAGTCTAGGCTTATAATAGGTTTTATGTTTAAGAGGTATCGATATAGAATATAATTATAATCTAGGGGTACAAATCAGTAATAATCGCGACGCTAGGATGTTCTAAACCGACCAATAAGAGAGCAAAAACTAGACACCAATTTGATAAGGCCGGATATATATATGCTGATCAAACTTTGATATGTACTAGAATACGATCTGAGTGCGGGGCGCAGGTATGCCCCAAGAAAGCCGTACTGAGAAGGGGCTAATAAAGCCTATTTAATCGGATGTTAAGAATCGAAGGTCAGATTCGATTGGTTTGAAAGGTATAGCCTCAACTAAAGACTTCGCTGAAAAAGTTGAATTCGCAGGTGATATAGAGTGATGCGAGGAGGGTTGAACGAAACTACATGTAGGTAGATGGGGGATGGTAGGACTTGGCGGTCTTAACAGCAAACTGAGCTCCCAATCCTCCACCATTTTACATGTGGCCTAAAGACTTGCATGATCATGTCGATATTAGAGGGGTGGCACTACGTACATGTATACAAGTACACGTATGCATCGGAGGCTTGGAAGGTCATTTTTAAATCATTTGGTATTGGTACTACGTACATTTCGAATTCATTAATTATAAGGCCAGTATTTAAGATCTTCCGCATGATATATACATGTATTTATATTTGTTTGGGTAAGACTGCGTCGGCCATTGCATATATCTTCGCGTATATCCCTGGGACAAAAACAAGCTTCACCCCTAACTCGTGCTTCATGAGGGCCATGCTGGGGGCTAATCTCTCCTTCTCCCACTGCTACACTAATATTCGATTCTAGTAGGCTCGATATATATGGAGTTACCAATAATATTTATTGCTATTTAAATCAAAATCAAAGACTCGTGACGTGACGTGACGCTTAGAGGTGTTGTGAAAGGCCCCGAAGACCAGGAAGTGAATGAAGAACTCGATTATCTCTAGAACTCGAAGAAACTAACTAAAGTCAGCTTTGAGATCATAATAGCTTATACTGGCCATATTATGTATCTACCGGCACACATTTACTGACACCAAATACAGTGATTTCAAGTAAGATGGCGCAGACAGAATTAGAATGCAGAACTCACCAACGCCTTCATAGACTTCAATTCTACAGAATGGTCTGTTTTGCTCAGGTCGTTTACCCAGCTGCGGTTCCAGTCTTTCATGGAGAATGATGCACCGCAGAAAGCGTCGAATCCATAGGTTCTCAAGGCTTGGGACAGATTTGGGGTGTACTTCTATAAAGAGAGCTGGCTGCACCTCAATAAAAAATATTTTAAAGCATGATGCCAGGAAACCAACGACGAGTTTAATCCTTGTACTCAAGCAGTAAGCAACTACTGAAAGAGTTGACTGTAGTATAGTAAAAAAAAAATACCCCCAAGCCTAGTACCATATACAAAGGGAGAGATGATGATCGAGAGCCCAAGCTGGTGGGGCAGCAGTCGACTTTACCACCAGTTCAGGTACGAGCCATGGCCGCCAAGAATAGTTGGCCGAATTATTTCTGTATTCCATCATGCGAGACCCCAGAGTCGGCCACTGCACGATATGATTTATTAGCCTCGGATTGAATAAATAAAAATTTGGTATCTACCTTTTCCCCCCTGGGCCTTGCAATGTAAACTGAGGACAACGATGACACAGTACCTCAGCTTCAAGGTACATGTACGGAGAGCATCTAGTTAAAGATTAGCCAAACATTCTGTGGATGCGTGTTTATTGTCTCTACTAACCTCGGGTATGCCGAAGTATAATTGTTTTCCCGTCACGATTACGACTAATATTATCGCCCCGCATACCTCTTCGAGTTTTATTTTGACTATGGTGCGGCATAGCTTAAAGTGGACAAAAATTGCATCGCTTATAACCTTTCAACCAGGCAAGATATCAAAAATTTGTGAAATAAAATTGCAGGTATAGGTACGATAGAGATCCTCACTTCACAGATTTTTGATATCTTGTCTTGTTAAAAAGTTATAAGAGACTGAATTTGCCTGTTTTTGTATGTAAAAAGCGCCAAGACTTGGTGAAGTGGAACAGTATTATACCCATTTATACCCCTACATCGCAAACATAATAAAGCCAGGATTTAATTTTCAGCCGTAAAGTGGCTGGAATAAAGACCCTCATTGGTTCACGAGCAGCCGGAGTGGCTAAGATTGTTCCAGGTGAGATACCGGCATGTCACCTTTAAGACGCGCCGCACCATATATAACCTAGGGCTTTTGACCAGAGGTTTTGAAAGCCCCACAGCAGACCCATCAACCCCTGTCTAAAGGTTCTTAGCTATGATTGAGCTCCGAACGGATATTGCCCAGGGGCCCATCTTTCGTAACAATCTCCTAAGAAATTCACCCCAAAGGCCGCCTTAGGCCTGAAATACTCATTCGCTTTGAAATCGACCAACCGAAGCACCTTTCTGCGCACCACCGCTAGCGGCGGGTACAGAGATACGTGTCTAAAGTACTCTCTGAAAACATATATATCTTTTGCCATTTAAAGAGACATACTCGATTAAGGAAAACCGGATAATGTTCTCATTTGGTTGTATGTAATTAATCGATATTCCTTAGGGTCTACTCTAGCTATACTCCACATTAAGTCCCCTATTGACGATACTTGTACTTGAGAGATAGTTCGAAATTATATTAGCCTATATTTATTATTCATTGATAAAATTTGTTGACGAAGAGTGGCCGGTACAAGAAAGCTCAAGAGTTGAAGTCGTTCACGCCAAGACCGAGTGAGAAGTCATGTCCATGCAACAACACTAGGCCATACTATTTGACTGATCCCTGTTCATAGAGCGCACAAAAACCAATGATTCAAATTCCATAAGCGGCGGGCCCCTCCGCGAAACACAACCACGTTCTCTTTTCTATTCTGGAATTTAACACTCATGCAGGGAATACTAAGCCCAGACCGAGGCTGTATTTGTTTCCTCTACTCATGACCATTTCGAGCTCACTACATGAAGTTCCCTACTTACACTCGCAGCAAACCGGTCTGGATCTAGCTCATGTGATTAAAGAAATCTGTTCTCACACCAACCACACCTTTCAATACCATTCAGGGTTTCATCACTCAACTGCTCCTTCACAACCGACACGTCAACACTCACTATCGAATCATCTCGAAAGAAAACAAAATACGAGGAGTTACATAAGTATATACACACATCCACCGCTCCAGCTCACCGCGAAGCGGCCATGTAACCTCACTCAAACCCCGTCACTAATATCCACGTACCTGAATGACGCACAACTAACTACCCGGAGACCTGATGTCATCTCCTTTGACTATAACCATTCAGGAATGCACAAACCTTCTATGACCGTGTTGTGCTTCTCAACCCAACCCTGATTGCAGGAACAAAGGCTAAATTCCCGGATACCAGCAATACAACATACCCTCACGATACGATTAAGGCAGACTCAGCAAGAGTGGGGAAGGCCTGTTCTCTGCTAGCCGGCCAGCTTTCAACATGTGGAGTTTCTAAAGATTAGATGACGTCGCCGGGAATGAAGAGTTGCCCCCTCCCCTCCCGTCCTCCCTAGTGCCCATACATCAGCACATCAACCAGTTATAATAAACAGGAGCATTCGTGCGTCTTCGAGAGCTGTGGTCTCTAGTATCACGTCGGTGGGCTCCACTTGTTTGAAGAAAGTCAGCCCTAGGAAGCCAATGCGGCATGTCCACACCGTAGTAATCGATGAATTAGAGCTCACATTGCAAGAAGCAGTAGTTAGATTATATTTTCCCAAGGTCGTTGCTCCACTACTCGCTGAAGTAATCAGATCTTTGCTTCCCCGGTACTAGTTGTGTCGGGACCTAGCTGCTAGCTAGCATCCTGGCTAGCTGACCTCCCAAAGCCTAAAAAGAATCGGAGGAATAAGACACCTAAGGAAGTTTCCAGAGTCTGATAAGCTACCCACTCCCAAAACCCCAAAAGTCGGGGGGGCAGGGTCATTATGGAGGATTCCTGAGCCTAATAAATAAGTGAACAACTAGGCACCCACACACCCATCCTTCTTCCCCTCTTCATCCCTGATTTTTGAAATCAACCTCCAAGCTCGGCGTGGCAACTATCACCACCCCACCAAAACTCTCTAGAACTTTAACTTCAAAATGTCATACTTCAATAGCCCCCAGCTACAGGCGGCTATAGCAGACCTCAATCTCCCCCAAGTCGATGCCAGGATCATCTCTCCTTACACTACCCACGATGCCATCGCCCTTGAGACTGTGAGGATGCTCACACAGTCCAACTCCAACGACGCCAACAAACTCATGGTCACCCTCGTCGCTGGCCTGATCAACCAAGTCCATCAACTTTCAAACACCCTGGAAACTCGACATAATGAAACCATGGTAGAATTGAAAGAGCCCTCTACACCCTCACAGAAAAAGTCGGGAACCTCCCCTCCGCGGAGGACCTCGCCAAGGCAATCCCCAAGCCACCCCCCCAACCCCACCCAGTCAACATCAGGCTACCACCCACACCCCCCAACCCCCGCCAACAACCCCCCAACAGACCGCCAAAGCCCAAAAGTCAGACTGCGTCAGGCGGCAGCCGGACCCCACCATCACCCCCCAACAGAATGCAGCCAAGACCAAGACTGCCCCAGAAAGGAAAGGCCGCTGGCTCTGATGCCCAGAAGGCCCTCCCAACTGCGTCACGGTTCTTCGCTCTACCCCCACCCCTATCTCCGAAGCCGATAGGCTCACGGTCACACTCCCAGTCATCCTGGGGCAATTCCTGGAACGCAACGGCCAGAAAGCCCCTGCCACCTCCCTCTCCGTCTCTATCAACCAACGCGGCACAGTCTCAATCCTGGCCCCACCCACCGTCCCCACCACCACCTACACCCCCTTCTTCGAGGCATTTACTGGACTCATTAACGAGGCCATCAAAACGCCCGACAACCCCATCAACACCTTCCGCCCCGCCCCCACCGACGTCGATATCGCCATACATGGCATCCCCCTCTTCGCCTTCCTGCAAAGAGACTCGACACTCGTTCTGTGTCAACCTCGCAACCGGCGTCAAGCCACTCTCCGTCAGGTTCCTAAACCCCGACCACACCTCCCGCAACAAAAAGGCCACCTCGTCAATCGTCATCTCCGTCCAGGCGGAAGACGCTGACAAGTTCGGACCCACAGTCCGCCTTTTCTCCCGCCCCCGCCGCTGCGCTCCCATGATCCCAGCCACCCCCAGAACCCAATGCCGTAAGTGCTGTCGCTTCGGCCATCCCACCCAGCTATGCAAGAACGAACAAGCTTGCGCAATCTGCACTCTCAACCACGATCTCAACGACCACCGCTGCCCGGTACTAAGCTGCCCCGGAGCGAGATGGCCAACGGAAAACTGCTGCGAAGTCTCCAAGGCCAAGTGTGTCAACTGCGAAGGTCCCCACCGCTCCTTCAACCCGGCCTGCCCCTCAAGGCTAGCCCTCCTCAAGACCACCCCCCCACCACCACCACCACCAATCCGATCCTCACTGTTTGGAATCCTCAACACCACAACCCCAATGGAGACAATCTAGTGATTGTCCCCCTCCCTCCACCGTACGCCTCACAAACACCACCACTCCTCAAAAGTCCCTGTATAGGGCAACCGGGTACACACACCCTAGGGAGGATCGGAGAGACACAGACGAACTCCTTGCCCCACCCCCCCCTCCGTATTCTCTCGCGCTTCGCTTTCTCTACTCCTCATAGGCCTTCTCTCTTTTGTCTTCTCTGCTTTCGTTTTGTGTTTTTTGGGGACGCTTGTTTGTTTTTTGTTAGGGGATGGGTTTTTATGCCATAGTCTTCGACTGCACGCAATTAGTTTAGCCCATAATAAACTAGCTTGAGTTAAAAAAAAAAAAAAAAAAAATAGGCACCCACACACCCTCTCGGCCCCAACCCCGGCGCTAAGAAAAAGCCGGATCCCTGCGTAGGCGTGATGGTCTGCATGTATACATGTACCTTCCTACGTACATATTTGGGGTGGGGCGAGGCTGGAGGCAGGTACATATGCTCGAGATCGAAGGTGCAGGGAACCCCTGTGGACTAATGATATTCTATGTGGCATGGGGAGGTGGGTTTGGTTGGACATGGGGTATTCTAACCAATAGTGATAAGAACATACAGAACTATCATGAATCATCATATGGAACACTTGGGGTTATTAAATTCTAAAAGGTCAATCCACAAAGGCAGAATGTTCGCAAGAAACCCCTTTCGGTCACCCCCACTCTTGGTTATCATTGATTACACTACACTACAGCACAGCACAAACTCTGATCCGTATCACACACTTGCACTCGAAACTTACGAGACATGCGTATCGAGAAAATATCTCTCGCCATGATTCACTACCTAGGATCATTCTGCCGCTCAAAAATTACACCTCGCCATACCCTGCGCCTCCCTCTCAGTGAGTAGATCCCTCTGCCCAAAGAAGCCGCCGACAACACTGATGATCATATCTAGCGCGGCAATAATATCCGCATAACTGTGCTCCTTGACCTCTGTCGACGGCTTTGGCGAGCGCGGGGGAGAGGGAGGAATTTCTTCGATTTTGATTGGGGGGTCGTTGTCTTCAATGACAATCTCGGCAGAATTGGAGGTGGGGAGGATATCTCTATCCTGGGAGGAGGTCCCGGCGGGAACGGAGGCGGGTGTTTCTTCACCCTCAAGGGAAATCTCTTCGGGGTTCGAGGTGGGAGTAGCAGCGGCGGCAGGGACGGTAGAGACCGGTTCTGGATCAGAAGAGCACTCGCCCTCTTCCGGCTGTTCTTGGGCCTGAGCAGCCTCCGCATCTTCCGGTTCTTGCTCGGGCTCCTCGTCATCCAACTCAGGCTCCTCCTCACCATCATCCGCACTTTTATCCACGCCCCAGTCTTCCCGCATCTGGATCATCCCCTTCCTAACCTTGAGGCACCTCTTTCCCAGTTCCCTGACCACATAAAGCTCATCGGCGGTCAGACATTCATCTAGCCTTACTAGGCATGCCCACACCCACTCTGCCCAATACCCCTTCATGCTCACACCCACAAATCCGCCCTTTCCCGCGCCCCGCCCCGATCGCAGCATCGCCGTCAACCACTCCAGCAGTGTCAACGTCATCTGCTGATCCAGTCCCACCAGCACCCCCGCTGTCGGCTTTGTCCCCGCCGCATGCACAGTCCAGTACTGTCTCTGCCGCCACATCTTAAGGCTCGAGGCCACAAGAGGCCTCGACGGCTTCGGTGGATGTGCAGTGAATGCGGCACGCAGTGACTCGAAGCGTCTCAAGAGTGATTCGTGCCATGGGGGGAACGGCGCAGCTTCCAAAGCAGCGGAAAGAAGGGGCGCGGCAGTGTACGTCCCGTCGTGGTACCACCCTGCGGTATCTGCGTCTTTCTCTGGCGCGTCCTCGTCGTCGTATGGGAGTTCGTCGGTCTCTGCCACTGGGACTTCTTGTTTTATCGGTAACGACGGCTTCACGACGATGTTTTGCTGCCCAGCAATGAGTAGTGATGGAACTCCCTTTGCTTCAGATCTGTCTCGTACTTACCCATCAGCCAACCATCCATCATCACCTTTGCCCGCCCGCGTATGGTTAACCTCCCAATTACCACAAAAAAGAGGAAGGAAAAAAGAGTACATGGGGAGGACGAAGAGAAACCCACCTAACCATCTTGAGGTAGTCGATCCCGTCGTTTGCAGGCCCGTAGAACTCGCCGTCGTCGTCCTCCAGCCCCGGGAACGCGCCGCGCTGACCAGTTTGAGGATCAAGATAGCCCTGTCGGGGGCCGTCGAGGGAGACTATAGAATCAGAGGTGCCATTATTACTGTTTTGGTAGCGTGGGCGCTTATTGTAGTGGGTTTGGTGATGGTAGTGGCCGTCATTGTTTTTATTTGCGGTGTAGGTGCTGGGGCCGCCGCTGCTACCACCACCACCGGTGGTGTCATGGTGGGTGTTTGGGCGAGACTTTTGGTTCTTCTTGCGTTTATTGGCCATGTATGTGTAAATTTAAAGGTAGTGTGTAAAATTATAGAATTTAGGGTGAACAATTGGTGTTTTGGATGGAGCTTTGCTGTAGTTAGAAGTTGAGTTTGAGAGCTGTCGTTGACTCTCTCACACACCACGCCAAGCTCTCGGGAGCTACGCTTCGGGATCCCGCCGAGTGGCTTACAAGTGGACCAGGGTGCAACGAAGAGTGTGGATGTGCCCCGATGTTCGTGCGGGTGTGGTATATCTGGTCCCTTGGGAAGGCAGGAAGGCATGATCAAATCAGGATCAAAACCACATGTGGCCGGTGAGACAGAGAGAAAGAGAGCTATGCTCCATACATGTATCTACTCTCCCTAGCTATATAGAGTAGAGGCATTTACCATGTAGTTGGTATTTTCTGTCTAAGCACTAGGAACGTGCTCTAATTCAAAGTCCGTGTATATATGTACCAGCTACTAGCTAACTACTTAACTGACTGACATGTGTGAGATCCGTCGATGCGATGGAGTGCGATGATGCTCACCCACGATTTGTGTGCCTGAAGGGGATCGAGTAGTCGAGCCATTGACCCCCCCCTTCCCCCCTCCACCCACCCTCCTCCACCCCTCTTCAACCCAAAACCGGTTCTGGGAAGTTGTGCCTGCCCTTCGCAACTCACTTTGGCAAAGGTCAGCTCGATCCCCCCCCCCCCTCCTTAGCTACATGTAGTTACTTACCAGTAGATACATGTAGGTACTCTAGCTATAGATACGTCTCTCGACGTTTTCTATCAACTGACAATCGATCCCTGCACTAGTGCTGGTTCAGTCACCCTAGCTCTAGCTCTAGCACTCTTAAACACGCTTAGTTGGTTGTCTGATCGTCCAGTCTCTTGCATAGATTACCTACTCCCTGCCCTCTGCACCCTGGTCGAGACGTAGTGTAGGTGGGACATACATGTAGTATATTATACCATGTACCTACAGAGGTAATTGCCAGCTCCTTCCCCTCTATTCCTTCAATTTTTGAAAATCAACACCAAAAGTGCTAAGCAACCACGTTACACAACACCCAAAAGTCTTTAACTCTTAGGCTTCATTTATCACCACCCACCCTTAGTTCCCCTTGCCCCCCCCTATGACAGCAGAGAGAGCCCTCTACTGGTATCTTAGAATACACTTATTCATAAGGGAAAGATCTGACACTCTGCCCAACTATCCTCCTGTTATAAAAGCCAAAGACACACCTCCCCATCAGCCCATTCCTACAATTTCTGAAATTAACCTCCAAAATCTATAAAGCAACCACGTTACACAAGGCCAAAAGTCTAATCCCCCCATCCGAGATCACCGCATCTCAACACCTCCACGCTGAATCGACCGCATCAACCACGCCACCCCATCTCGCACTCGCTATCAAAGTCTTCGATAACACCCTGATGAAGCCCATCATCACCATCCTCACGGCTCAAACAACGCACCATCACGACCGGAGAAATCGCCGCAACACCACCCATCATCGACACGATCACAAAGACCTTCAAGAGCCAGCCCCCCGAAACCACAAATGACTCACATGATCGAATGCCATCACCACGCCAGACCCCCATCCCCACCACCACCTCCTGCCGCCTCTAAGCCTCAACAGCCCCTCCGAGAACCCAGACCTCTAATCATCACATCAAAAGTCCTACCTCCAAGCCGCAAAAGAGAACCTCCAACATGGAGACCGCCAAGAGTAAGAAGCATCAAGAAAGAAAGAAAGACAGGACCCAAGCACCCAGACGCCGAAAACCCTCCCTGCCGCCTAACGACGCTTCTACTCCTCCAGGACCACCCCACCGTCCCCTAATCATCAAGGCTGTCGCTGAACTATCTGTCCACCTCGCCCAACTCCTAGGCAAGAACAAGCAATCCACCCAGTCACAGCCCTCTCACCACCATAAACCCCAAAGGCACCATCTCAGCCTCCTCCCCACCACACCGCCCCTCCTCCACTCTACTCCCATTGGTTCGGCGGAATGACCACCCTCGCCAACCAAAAACCAGCCCACAGAGAACCCTACAAAACCTTCCGCCCCACGAACGCCGACATCGCCATCCACGGCGTCCTCTTCACCCTCGAGCATAAATCAACCTCGACAAAACTTCCCAGAAATCGTCCCAACTCGCAACAGGAATCACCCCTTCGCCGCCGCTTCTCAACAAGCGACGACAACACACGCAACCTACGAAGAACTTCCTCAATCGTAATCACAGTCTTTGGAGACGCCACCAAGATCGGCAACTCCATCCGCCTCTTCTCCCGCCCCCAGGAATGCACAATCATGTGGTCCGCCACCCCACAACCCAACGCAAGTTAACTGCTACCGACACGCCACGCCACCCAAGGCTGCAGACAGAAAACCCCAACCTGCCCAGCCTGCGCCAAAGAACACACACGAAACCAGCACTCATGCCCCGCCCCCACCTGCACAGGAAGGTGGTTCAAGCCCCAGGATGCTGCGACCACTCCCGCCATGCATTAATCCGCGGAGGAGGCCACCAAGCCACCTCACGAACTGCCCACTGCCCATCATCCAAGCCCAACAGACAAAAGAGCCTCCCCACCACCACCAGCCCAACCTCAGCTCCCGCCACCACACAGGAGACAGTCATGCAAGACGCCCAGAGGGCCCCAGCAACCCCCCACAACCTTCAGAATACGGGCGACAACCATACCAACTCCTTCCCACGATCATCCAACACAATTGCGCCCAAGAATAATGCTAATCTCGCTTTCCATCCCAACGACACAGTCCTCACATATAGTCAAGGCCCAAGAACCCCTCTCCATAACAGAAAACCCTCACAGTCCCTTCCTTCACATTAGTCGACCTACACCCACCGCAGAGCAAGATCTCAACACGATATACATAAACAACAACCTCCTCGACAGAACTCTTCCTTCCATCACCCTCCCACCGAAAGCGACCTCATACAAGTCGACTGTACTGCAACACCGAAACAACAGCTTCAGAACAGTCATAGTCACCTCTGTCTATAATCGACAACCCAGTCACACACACGCCTCCCCCTGCATAATCTTCACAAGGCCCAGCAACCCTCAATCACCTTTGGGAGACTTCAACATTCACCACCCTCAAGAGACCCTCACGCCCTTTTAAAAACAGAGAACTCTCACTCTCATCCCCTTACTTTTAACACAGCCACAGCCAGCGGCTTCACCTCCTAGAACACCCCCGACCTTCACCAGAATATCCCCGACCAAAACAAAAGACACGGGTGATCGACCCGCTAACACCCAAGCCTCTACCCTAGTAAGGAAATGGTTCCCTTAACACACGCCACTGGCTCCGATCACAGGGCCATCGCCATATCCATGCACATCCCCTATCGACACGCCAGCCTTCCAAACCCACAACTGAAACTCACCAACTGAAACCCTGACTTCACCTTCAATCCATCACCATCGACGACTGCCCACTACCAGATCCATCCATCGATTTACTGGTTTGATAAAACCTCACCACCATAACAAACACCATAAAAGCACACACGCCACTTAAAACCATATCCAAATGGTCTAAAGCATGGTGGAACCCGAACATCTCCCAACTCCTAAAATATTCCACTCAAGACACAGAGCCTACCGAAAGGAAAAGCCTCTTCGAAATGAATCCGCCAGAACGCTTACTTCAACGCCATAAAGGCCGCCAAACAACAACACTGAACAACTTTCAGAAGAAACGACAAACCAAATGTATGGAACTGAAGAAAATGGCTTTCATGACGGAGTGACAAGATACCCTCTCTCTCCCCAACTCCCCACACCAAAGACTCCTCAACCAAAACCTCATCAACGCCTTTCTTCCCACCTGCATAAGAAGAAGCACCCCACAACCCTTCCACTACACCGACGCCCCCATCACCCCTCTGAGGTCCACTCCGCCTGAGCCCTACCTCCAACCTCTCCGCCTGCCCCGACACCATCCCCTACCCTATATGGAAAGGGGTCCCATGCTAACCCTCCTCATTACCAACCTCCTCAACCAGCTACTCACCCACTACCACCCTCACTCAAAAGCGCTAACGCCATATTATTAGCTAAACCCAACAAACCAGACTACGCCCCTCAACAAGATACCGAAATATAAGATTCTACAGACACTCTCCAAAATATTAGAGAAGATTGTCACCACCGCCGCCACCATCGCCAGAAGCACCGCCTAATCCACTCACCAATGCGCTCAGTGGCAGGACTTCAACGCCGGACGCCGCCACCACCCTAATCAATCTAATGCAGAGCCATGCAACTAGCAAAGCTCAAGGTCTCCACCCTTTTCTTAGACGCCAAAGGCGTTTCACCACGCTCAAACCAACGCCCGTAAACCCTTCACAAAGGCCACGCCCCCTACATCACCAACTGGCCATCTCCTTCATGTCAGACAGGTTCATCACCCTCTACAAAGGATCACCCAAATCACCCGCAAGCATTCAAGTAGGAGTCCCCCAGGGCTCCCCCATCTCCCCCCTCCTCTTCCTCATCTACATCAACTTCCTACACCACCATGACCCCCACCCAGGGATCTCCCTCTCCTACGTAGATGACCTCGCCATCACAGTCGGGTCCACCTCCTTCCAAAACAACATCACAGTCCTTACCAACCACTACAACAAGCTAGCACAACTAGCACAACCTCAAGAACATTTACTGACACCCAAAACCGAGTTAACGACTGAGGACCCCCAAAGACAGGGACCCCATCTGCCTCCTCCCCATCACCATAGAAACCAAACCATCCAACCCAAGACCGGCCAAATGGATCGGATTCTGGCTCTCCCCCTCCTTCAACCCCAACGAACACTTCCTGAGGAGACTTGCAGCCGCAAGAGCCTCCTTCGGCATCACCCAAAGATTCTCCTCGCCGGCAAAGGCCTATCCTCGCCTAACTGCAGGAAAATCGCCCTCGCAATCCGACCCACGCCACCACGGAGCTGCGGTCCTCACTCCCACTTCTGCAATCAAACCCATGAACACCTTCAATCGTTCAGGGCAACCAACCGCAACGCCTTCAAGCAGAAGCATGCCCCCCTGAGCTCTCTACCTCCACTACCTCAAGAAAATACGTTAATGATACTACAAGCACTCTCCTGAACCCAGTCACAGGAAGGACAAAGAATATCATTCCCCACTTCCTCACCAGACCGCCATACTCCCACTCCGCCTCCTCAAAGGCCGCCTAACCCACCTAAAAGTGAACTCAAACGCCCGAAAAGCGAGTCACCCACCTCCCAATCGAACAACTCGCTTTCACTCATACGCCTCATAAGAAGGCGCCCCACCACATAAGATGCCCTCTAACGCCAAAAACCCAACTCATAGCCAACTGGAACTTCCACTTCCCACCACCACAATACTACCCCCACCCCATCACCCTCACACCCCCAACCTTTACCCACCTCCATAAGTTCATAGCCTGATCCACCAAATGAGAGCCGGCAAAAGCTACTCTGCGTGGTCAAAGATCCTGGATCAACGCCCACCTTCCCCGAATGCGCCAAAATGCGCCTCAAGAGAAACCCTTCCCACATTCATCCTAGATGCCCCGCCTAGACAAATACAGAACGGAGGACATCCACAACATCCAATCACTCAATGAGGCATGGGATAACCAGGACCTCACCATCATCCTAGGAAGCTTCATCGCAGCCAAGAAAGATCAACTTCCCCAATACAGACACACTATCACCACCCTCACAGGCCATCGCCTCTCACCTCACTGCTCAGCCAGCACCAGCGAAGTCTCAAATCCTCGGGGTCCCTTTCAACCCCATCTACGTGATCCTAAGAAGCCCCACCCTAAGGGCACCGGCTCCGGCCAACAACAACTTTCCTATGTCACTCTCCTTTGTAGGTGTTTGGGTCTGCTTTTATTTTCTTTAAGGGGATAGCGAGTCGAAGGAGCACAGAGGTCTTTTATGCCATAGTTTATACTGCACGCAATGTTTTGTACCTTAAACAAATACAACTGATTTAAAAAAAAAAAAAAAAAATACAGAGGTAATTGCCCAACCAACTTGTAACTACTTCATCCGTATCAATCTGCTGCCTAAAACCTGCTTCTTCCCCCAAAACCTGATGTTGTATGTAGTCAGTGTTAGTAACAGTAGCAGTAGAGTAGAGTATGAGTAGCTACTTGCTTAGCGGCCCCACTGATTACATACAATTCCCCCGGCATGTTCCCTTCCCACCTTTTTTTTTCCAAAGGACGACGACGATGGCGGCCCCGCTGGATAACTAATTAACTTACCATTCCCCTTCCTCTCCTCTCCGCTCCTCTCGATCACTCCTCTCTCCTCACCCACTCAATCATTGCTGCAGTGTTCCCGATCATCCCCCTCGCTCTATTTTAAATATCTCTTCCTCCTATCATCCCGCTGCATATCCCGCAACCAACACCCCAAAAGCTGTAATTTTTTTTTTTTTTTTTCTGTTCCTGGGCTTGGGTGTAAGTAGGCATCTTTTTCTGGAAAGAGAGCAACGCTTACTCTACTGTACCAACTACTACTTACATACTTCTCTTTCTTTCTTCTTCTGTTCTCTTCTCTTATCAGCATACTTGCTCCTCTCGCGCTATAATCTTATTGGGGGCCCCCCCATATTGTGGTTATATGTAGTGATTTTTTTTTATCTAACCCATTAACTACATAACATTTCCTCCAAATACCTACCATACCACTTAACTTGCCGCCTTGCCCATCCTCAAAACGCCATCTCGTCTGAGGCTCTTCTCCATCCCATCTCAACGGCCTTTCATCCCATCCCCCATCTCTTCATCCCCCCCATCCCCAATCACCAACCCCTCCTTCCTCCGTACCGTTCAATGCCCATCGCATCAGGCCTCATAGACTCTCTCAATGTTCTTTCACTATCATCCCCCCCGGTCCCGGTGAGTGGCGATGATGAGGAGCTGCTCCTGATCGGGACCGAGCTCCTGTCACTAACCAAAGACCTCCTTGAGGCCGCCAACCCGCCTCCACCCACCACTACCACCTCCACCACCGCAAACACCGCCGCCTCTACAACATCCACAAACGTGGAGCAGCGAAGGTCAATACTCGAGTTAACGCCGCCGCCCAGTCCCATGGCGGCTGTGGGAAAGAAGAAGCATGTGACCCTACCTATGGAGCTCATCTGCCTAGCCCTCGACTTTGTAAACCCACGGGACCAGAAGACATTCGCGGCGGCTAGCAAGGTGTGTCGGCAGTGGTACTTTGCGGCGACCTCACATCTGTAACAGACACCTTCTCAAATGAAAAAAAGAAAAAAGAATGAAAGAAAGAAAAGAAAGCCATATATAGAATGCACATCTTCGACTAACTCATGAAAAAACTAACTTAGGTACTGCTACCCTAAAATCACATCGCGGAATTACCTGAAGTTCGTCTCGACGATTTCCCCCACCTCAACGGCCATCAAGACTACCCCACTATCGTCCCTGATCCGCCGCCTGGACCTCTCGCACATAGTCCACGAGGGGAAACCCTCCTTCACTGCACGCCTGCTGCGGCGCACCCATGCCTCGCTCGAGGAATTCGTTGCCCCGCAGGCGTCTTTCGGTTACATCTGCCTCGTTGCGCTTGGCCACTGCAAAAAGCTTCGGCTCTTAGACCTCTCCCTTGTGTCACAGAGCGTGAGCCTCGAAAGCTTGTTCACGCACATCCAGGATCTCCCGCACCTCCTTACACTCAAATTCCCGCGCTCCTCCATCTTCGACCGCGGCAAGGTCGAGTTTCGCTGGCCAGCACGGATCGAAAAGTTCTCGCTGGCCGGCGGCATTAGTAATTCCTTCCTCATAAACGCCACTATCCCGCCAACGCTTAAGGAGCTACAGATATCCCATTGCCCGTTCGCCAAGAACGCCTCGATACACAACCTGTTGAACAAGCTGGGTCAACAGCTCACCTCCCTCAGCGTGGGATATAACATTCCGTGCCTCCCCTACAACGCTCTCGACAAGATCCTTGTAATGTGTCCGAGCCTCACAAAGTTGCTGGTCGCAGTGGACTACATCTCCACCCACATGTTTGATGAGGAAAACACGCCTGTGGGCCACCCACTCCGAAGGCTTGACCTGGACTCGAGTGGTAACCTAGGGATTGAGCACAAAATCTCCCCAGACGAAGTCTTCATTGCAGTGGCAGAGGAGCGACTAAGTGAGCTGAGAATAGTGAGGGTCAGCAAGAAGCTTGGCTGGTCTGTGAGGGCGCGGGGCAATATGGTGGATCTTGTAGACCTCTTAGAGGCAAAGAGCGAAGAGAGGGGCGAGAGCAGCGAGGGAGCGGGCGTGTGGGAGTTCGATAATGCCGGGGAGGAGAGAGAGACTTTCAGGGGGTTCTTGGGGTAAGTAGTATCCGCTTTTCCTCTCTGCCTTTAATTCATGGTTCCGATTTGAAAAATCTGCTTTGAGTTTTTTTTTTTTCTTCTTTCGTGTGGGAGGATGTGGGAGCAGTAGGGGACAAAAGTAGGGGCTATCATGACATCCTGTTCTTTTCTTTTTCTTTATTCAATATTTTCTCCTTGTTTAAGAAAAGAAGAGAAGGTTGCTGTTGACTATGCAGGGCGGATTATCCAAAAGTTAAATGTGTGTGAGAGTCGAGAGGGAGGGGGGTGAGAGTGAGAGAGAATGAGAGTACCGTGCGTTTGTCGTTGTTGCTGCGCAGATTTTTTTTAAACTGCATGGGGGTTTGTGGTTACTGTGTATATAAGTAGTTATTATCCACATACCTTTAATTCCCTCCCACGTAGTCTCTCTCACACCCACCACCCTTCCCCCTCTACATACCTTGCATGAGATATACACATTTGTATTCAGTGTGACGCTCCCACTAACTGGCTATCCCACCACCCCAGGAATAATGGAATTAATGTTCAATCCCATCATCATCACCACTACCACCGTCTGCCGGTGGGTATACAGCTGTTTGCCAGTGTCTCGACAAGTGAGGAGTGCCCCGAGTGCGGTGGTGACGACTGGGAGGAGGCTTGTAATTCGTGTGGCGCAGAATGGGAGTGGGGTGATGCTGGAGGTGATTAGTGAAGAGGGGGGCAGGGGGGGGATTAACCAGTTGCGAGGGCGCGGTGGATCGATTGGATTGGTGTTGGGGGGGAAAAACTTTTAATGTAATGATAGATTCGTGTAGATAGATACCTGTCGTCGTTGTTGAGCTAGAGTAATGTTTTAGACCGGGTTTGGATAGCTAGAGATCTTTTTTTGCTTTGTTTCCTTCCTTCCTCCTTTTAGGCCGCCAGTGCAGCGGGAGGAGGTGCTGTTGTGCGCAGTGCTGCTTATCGATTATCAATCTCTCACAAATCACTTTCTCACGCCCTGGTTAGGTGCCACAACGTCCCCAAGACCAAGGACGTCACGGGGTGCGGCCGTTGGTTTGTAGGTGGCGAGTGAGTGATATTCTGTGATTGGGGGGTCCCTTTGTCCTCTGGAAACCGTGGGGGTCGCGAGTGGGTTAGGGGATGGGAGATATACCTATTTTCCTCCGACACGTCTCAGCCGTTGTGTATGGAGGAGTGGAAAGGCCGTATGTAAAGATAGCCGTAGCTGTAGCTGTGCTCGGCCTTCGGGGTGGTGCCATCTCTTCGGGGTGCGTTCGATCTCGCAAGATCAACCTTTTAATTTGGTGGGCCTTATAGTAGCACAGGTAGCTTGTTTGTTTGCGTACGAGGTGCGGGGGCGGGGGTGATGTACTGCAGCTGGTATACTTTGTAGGCCATCTATATATACTATCCCCGCTCTTTGATGCTACTTAAACTTAGCCACTTACCGCCCAGCCCAGTCTCGCAGGCTAGTTTATGGACGAGGAAGGGTTGGTGAGGATAGACGAAGCTCCACGCCCCCGGGGAGCTGCACAGCGGTGCTGTGCGGCTCTGAAACTCTAGGTTCGAAGATGGGGATGTTGGATTCAGCTGTTGGCTGGCCCGGTTGGATACATGTAGTGCACCTATTTGAATTGTTCCTCTATGGGGGATGATATGGGATGATGAGCTTGGATATCTGCACATGCAGCACAAAAACTGTATTTAACACACCATAGCCTGACGGCATTCTGTATAGTGGGTTCCGAGTGAATCTATACTCATATATAGACACTCTCATGTAGGCCAGAAAAGGCGTCCATACAAACCCTGGCCGTACACTACATGTATTGAGGCCGGCTCGGCGTCTGTTCACTTTTAGCCGTGGGACGCTAAAGGCGGAAGGCCCAGTAGTCACAGCTAATCACTCGCAGCGCGGCAGATGCACAATTGGGCCCACCCCCCACCCCCCCAATTGTATGCGAAGGCAGAGGCAGAGTAGCCGCCTATGTTTGCTGATCCCCCACATACATGTACAGGCTACCTTTTTTATTACAGCAGTTCTCTGAGTACTGGGCTCAGTGGATATTTTATAGGTAGTGAGTGTCATCGAAATTGTAAATCTTTAGCCCCATTAGACTATCAAAAACGCCGCCAGGCTGTTCAAGCTACCGGATTTGCCCAATTGAGTGGTTGTTTTTCTTTTCTACTATGTATCGTAACATCCTCGTGAGTCTAGAATTATGAAAGTCGCTGTAAAAGAGCTGGGGGAGAATCTATAGAGAACTGGTGATCCTTTACGGTATTCACTACCTTATATACATGTATGCAGTATAGCACATGTACGAGTGGCTAATAAATCACAAATCCATAAACTAGGCTGGGACGCAGCATGACCATTGACAAACTCACGTCGGTTGCTGGAGGTAGGTGTCCACGTCATGTATCAAACTTATATCTCGGGTTATTCCGACATCAGCGCATTGAATAAATATGAGCCTCCTCAAAGCTGCACTCAATACTGCTTATTCAGAAATATATTCCCCGCCAAACTCTTGGCCGATTCGTAACCCAGCTTAGCGGATAAACTTGGATAAATCCACAGGAAGCTTAGCTGATACTCAGTTTGTTATCTGTCATGAGTCCGTCTCTTATTTTTATTCCCCAGATTCTTCTCTTCTCCTTCTTCTCTCCTCCTTCTCTCCTCGTACACAATATTATATCACCAAACTCTTACCCCCTAATGTTTTGATCCCTTATAGATCAGATATCCCCGAGAAGAGTTGAATCTTAGCAATCAACTCGACTCATCCTCCTCCCTTCTTCCCCAAACAATCACTGCCCCTCTTTTCAGGATCCCCACCTCTTCTTTTGTGAGCTTTATGCTCCTCTCATCCTTCCTCCTTATCCCTAATTTGCCTCTCTTCTCTTCTCTCAGGAGCTCCCCAATAAGCCCTGCAACCTCTCCTCCACTCCCCACCACGTCCACAGCCTCCCCGCTCAAATGAAGAGATTAAACATCTCTCCCGGGCCAAGTCCCTCTCGCAGAGGTATTCCTCTGCTTTTTTTTATTTTTCACCCGCTAGGTCTTCCAATATGGGAGACCTAGTATATTCTCCCCCCCTGCCCTGCCTTCCAACCAACCAATTTGGTGGTCTACGCCTCCGCAACGGCAAACAGTAGGAACTGCAACATTTGCCCTCCAACAAACCCCCCTTACCACCGGTCTGTCTCACAGTAAGTATCTCTCCTACCTGCATGCCTGCTGAGGGCAACTCCTGATGATTTCTAACAACGCTTTTAAGCATCTATGGGAGAGACGGGAGTTGTCTAGAGGCTCCGTCAGCCCCGGGAGTTGTGGCTCTGTGAACGAGTTGTGATGCCAAAGTATTTTTCACCCCAAGTTTAGTTGTTGATCAGTATACTAATAATTGATTAGCTGCGTATTTCAAATGAAGGTGAATTAGATTCATTTACCTTATTATAAGGGAGACAGGGTTGTCTAGCAGATTAATCTGTGTTGAGGCCTTATCTTTGAGTCTTTGGCTGTGTTGTAAGTGTTCTTTAGAAAAACGTTGTGCTCGATGTTTCAATAATGGCTAACAAGCATTCCGCAGGTGTGGCTTCAGTGGGCCAAATAACCATGTAAGAGAGACAGGATTGTCTGGAGGCCCCCGAAGCATTTGGGGCATCAAACCTCGTAAGTGTTCCCCTATTAGTAACATATTGCCTCAAATCCAACATACTAACAACCAGTCAAATCTTCACAGCCACCATATAACTATTCCTCCGGGGCCGGCCTGGTGAAAAACGCCGCTGCCCAGTTTTCTCTTCTCACTACGGACATCTCTCCCATCTCCCCCATCCCGATCCCATCTTTGTAAGTCTGAATTCTAATAAAGAAACCTCCGAGGCCTCTGCATCTTTTTGCTAACGTTCTCCATAATAGGCTTTCCTCGAAGAAGTGCATGCCATGTCTGTACGTGTGTCCAGTGTGTCTTAGGAACAGCAATTAT
Source organism: Morchella sp. 2018-W16 (assembly GCA_024713755.1). NCBI lineage: Eukaryota > Fungi > Ascomycota > Pezizomycetes > Pezizales > Morchellaceae > Morchella > Morchella sp. 2018-W16. The sequence continues at coordinate 209,276 of JAMGYY010000014.1, read as the reverse complement.
ACGCGTGTCCTTGCGTTACAGGATATTGGTATGTCCTTCACCGAAATAATTTGGTTCTTTACTTTGTAATTTTCATTGCTAACCTACTCAGCTGCTGGTGGCTCTAGTGGCTCATCTGCCCTGGGTCTGAATTCGGGCAAGGGATCCAGTTTATGGGGGTGTGCCTTAAGGACTCGACCCTCGGGGTGAACCAAGATGCCGGAAAGAAGAAATCCTCGGGTGTCTGGGCGCGGGTGTTGATCTCGGTGTGTAACTCATTCCTTCCTCAATTTGTGTATACGGTTATATTGTATTGGTTGAAGCTAACAATGGAGTAGTCCAGACTATTGTCGGAATCATGCTCCTTCTCCCTTTTCATAGGGAGTGTGGAAGCCCGCCAGCATATGTGCTGGTGGTGCGTGGGTGGAGGGCTTTGAGAAGCTCATGTAAATATTGTTAATTAACAAGAGCAATCGCGTGGTTGTTCTCTTGTGTCCTCAGGTGGTTGATACTGTTGTGGTTTGTTTTACCTAGTCTGTGATGCGTAATTGTCTGGATCCGTTGAACCACCGTTGTGCTATTGAGAAGTGGATCCAATCATGAGCCGTCACTCGCCCCGCGCTTGGCACCGAAACGTTACGCCTGTGGAAACTTTAAGACCTAATTATAACAAACCCAGTCCAAAATGGGGCCGCACATCATCCATAGTAGTGTTAAGTTAAGACCATGCACCTAGAACGCTTTCTCAAGCGCGGTTAAGTATCGTGCCAATGCCACTTGCATTGCGGTAAGTACATCGCCAAGCCAGGCCACCCCAAAGACTGAAATTCAAGAAGGCCACGCGCGAGGAGTCAAGGCTCTATACAAAAACCCCAATGGATCAAGGCTCTGCAGTTCAGTGTGAACCATCCACATCTTCAGATAGTGGTAGTTGGCGTACAGACAGGCTTTCCCTGCGCCTTGGGGCCGTTCGGACAAGGTTCTCGCTCGAGTCACTTACACATACAAGGGATTCCGTTTCTCAGACATGGCGCAGAGAGGAACGGTAGAGACCCAAGTACAGGTAGTCCTAAGCTTTGGCTGGTGGGAAGTGGTAGTTGAGATCATAGGACCATAGTTGGGGTACGTCAGTGATCGAGGAACTCCAAGGTTGAAAGAACAAACAAACTCTCCCTCTAAAGGTACATCAATCAATCGATCGATCGATTCTCAGGGTACTAAAGCACTATGGGATGGTACCCTTATCAAACTTCAAGTGAGAGGGCCTTGGGAACATATCTATGGCCCAGGTGGGAACGTATATATGGAGATATTTCTTAAAATCAACTAAACAATATAGACGTAAGTACACCTCTCTAGACTCTCCAAAATCAACAAATTTAACTAATCAATAACAAGATATCTACCAATTCGACTACAGTACATATAACTAAACTAAACTAAACTCATCCTATAAAGAAAAACTATTCAATAGTCAAGTCCCAATCAAATCCATACAATACACACCCACCCCACACTCTAGACCAAAGTAGCTGTCGGGACCGCCTCACTAGGAATAGCACCACTCGGCGGCGCCCCACTCGGCATCGTCCCATTACCCCCAAAAGTCCCATTACCCCCCGCCGCGTCTCCCGCCCCGCCTGCACCACCGCCTGATAGCAACTCCTCCGTATAATCAATAGTGGTATCCACACCAATCGTGATATACGCCAACAGGCCATCAGTCACCGCATCACCAAGGTACTGCACGGCCGCCACCGCATTGTACTCTGTGGTGTTTCCCTCCGGGAACCACGTGTCCTCTGCGTTCCTCAACCGCACGATGGAGTTGGTGTTGTACACCTCCTGCGTGTCAATCACCTCGAGGATCTCCTCCGGGAAGAAGATCTGCCCAATGTGGGATGTGCTGCCGCCGGTGTAGGTGCTGTTTGCCTCGACGGTGCCGTTGATGTGGGCGGCGACGTGGATGTGTGTGGCGCGCCCGCTGTACCAGCCGGGGAAGTTTGTGGTGATTTGCGTGATTCCGTCCTCGTCGGTGGGCCGGATCCCACGGTTGAAGGTGAGTCCCAGGGTGTTGTCTGCGGAGACACCGGAGTAGGTGCCGGTGGTGTTGCTATTGTGTGTTAGTAAAAAAATAAAATTGGATAAACCGCTATATAGAGGAGGGTGGGAATTACCAGTGCCAGAAGTCAACGTAGGCGTCGGTCAGGACCTCGCAGGTGTTGACATCGACGAACTGGACATCAAGGAGAAGTTCAATTCCGGTCTGGTCCTCTCTGATATCCTCACGGATGAGCTCGCCAGAGACGTAGTAAGGCCCCACAGTCAACTCGGGGGTCAACACGCACTGGACCTCCGGGAACAGGCTCGCCGGCGAGGTTCCAACAGCGGCCGCAGCACTGGAAACAGCGGTAGCAGTAGTCGGGGCCACAACAGCTGAAGTCAAGGTAGTTGGGGCCTCAACTATAGCCGAAGTTGTAACTGGAGCTCCGCTAATAGTGGATTGTCCGGGGATGTTGCCTTTATTTATAGTTAGTTATTGGTTCTGAGGTACTCTAGATGTTTAAGAGATAGTTATTACCTTGGTTCCCCCCATTGTTCCCACCATTGTTGCCTCCCTGTTGGCCACCGCCGGGCTGCTGGCCACCCTGCTGTCCGCCCTGCTGACCGCCCTGCGGCCCGCCACCAACCTGGCGCTTCTTCAAGAGATGGCGCTCCACGAGAGCGTTCCTCTTCGTGGACCTCTTGTGAAGACGGTCTCTTGCACGGAGCTTCTCAGAGCACTGAGCGAGGGAGCGGCGGGCCCGGCTTTCGCGGATGTCCCTGGCGGCGAGCTCACCGGCCGTGGGATCTCCGTGGGCGCTCACAAGACCGAGGAGGGTTGTTGCGGCCAGGGCGAAGGAGAGGGTTTCTGCGATTCTCATGGTGGAGAGTTTTATGTTCGATGTGGTAAAGAATGTTTATGTGCTGGTATTGTGACTATCTAGTAGGCTTGAGTGATGGATGGTCTTGGTTTGAGGGGGGAGACTGGAGACTTATATTCTCAAGGTTTGTATTCATGATAGGCTTAAAAAAAACAAAAGATATCATTGACAGCAACACTTCACTATCATGCCAAGGCTAAACGCGCAACTAACAATATTTCAGGATTGCACTGACTAGGGCCAGAAACAGAAAAAGGAGCATTATACACAATTATCGATCCCTTTCTCCACTGTCTCCACGAACGCGCGTCCCTCCGCCTGCTGAAAAAAATTAAAGGGCCAAAGGTTCACTCTGGACCTACTCACAAAGCCCCATCCAATCATCGTTTAGCGAAAAATAAACACAGTAGTTAAGATTTCCTTGGAGTGTGGATAGCTGGGGAAAGAGACTAAGAGATAATGTACGTGAGACGTCAAAGTCCTGGTCTGTGCCGGAAGAAACCGAATTTGCCCTGCGGGTATTAGATCTTAGTGTGGAGTGGCAGGGGCTAACACGTTAACTAATGCCTAACTCTACCAACTATAAAGTATGGGCGGGCCTACTTACTCTACTTTAACCTAACTGGCCCATGCTTAAAAAGACGCACACATGCGAGTCGCATTCAAGTCCGTACGCGTAGTCCAGAACTCTGAATTTCCATCTGCAAGGATACATGTAGGATGTACTTGAGGAAAAAGCCAGGGTGGGTTGAAACAGAAGGAATGCCAAGAAAGTGGTATATAGACTAGGGGCAACGTCATCACTGTTTTCATAACGGATTGTCATTTATGATGTGCGGTGAATATGGAAGAAAGTGCGAAGTGGCTGTTGGACCTGCTCCTCCTTCACATGGGGGGTTGGACTGAGCTCATCAGCAGAAATTTTCTGCGCACCAACGGTTGCGACACGTTCCTATGTGTGAGTGATATTTTGTGATCCGACCGAGTTTATAAGTCTCAGGCACCAGGAGGACACAGAAAATGGAACCAGCAGGTGAAGTTTCGGGACCAGCTGCATGTCGAATTGAGAGGAACTTCAGAAGAAGAGAAAGATTCTCGCTCCAAAGAAAGGAAAGAAGATGATACATCGGTTATCGTCAGGTGTCGAATCTAGAAGTTTTCCCGGGGCGCTTATCGATCGTAGTCAGGCGAGATTAGTCAAGAGCATGGTTTCTGGTGGTGAAGCAGGCATATACGTAAGTGCTACACTTTAGTAATGATATCTCCAGGCTATATATCATGCTAAACTCCCAAATATCAAGTCTGCAGCTGTGTCTATCATGCATAATTAGCACAATGCCGCGTACACGCGGCACTACAGCGTTCTAGCGAATGAGATGAACTGCATTAATATGCAGGTACGCATGCGGCTTCTTTGCCAACAAGCCCAGGCTGTAAGGGGATATAATATGAGTTTAATTGGACAATATACGGATTTGATGTTGCTACTCGATGGTGACGCGGCGTAGGAAGTGCGATACAAAAAGCTGCCCGTGGTGGTGAGTTGGTCTTCAGTTATTGAGATTACCCCGTATGCTTGAACCATGCCATTGTGCCCTTGAGGGTGTCGACCGAGTTTGTTTTGTTGTTTGGGATTGCAGTATCTATCATATCCACTAATGGGTTAGTCCTGGCCTTAATTTTAGCGTCTTGAAGGGACCTAAGTACTTCTGCCTATATGAAAAAACCTTTGCAGGACATAGGGAGCTCATTATACGTACCCCTTTCCCCCTTCTTTCTTTTCTTTTCACTATCCTTTCTACTTCTCCTCTTCTACTCCATTACACCTAAGGTAACAACCCATCGCCATAACAACACCACACCATCATCTAGCAGAAATTCTCCGCAAAATTGTTTGTACTCGGTTCCAAGTGGCTTCCCTTCATCCTTCTGCACCTTTGCTACCCAGGTATAGTTGTCGAGTGTGTTTGTATTCGTTGGTATAGCCATTGCCACATGAATGGGTGTGTATACCGGTGGGCAACAGGCCTACAGTTGAACAATCTGTGCAGGGCCGAGAACGACGGGAACGGAACATTAGAAACCTAGGATAACAGGCCTATAGTTGAACAATCTGTGCAGGGCCGAGAACGACGGGAACGGGACATTAGAAACCTAGAATAACAGGCCTGATCACCTTAGAAGCCTTATTAAGGGAGATCTGCCTGGGCCCAGAAAACTTCACTACGTTGAACCTGTGGCCGAAGGCCGCTGCTCACTGGTTTGACCAATTGACTATATAACCCCTCGATGTCGACCCCCCGACGAGAGGAGTGATAGTTATTCTTATGAACTTATAGTTCTTGTCGGTTCGGGAGTGGGGTGTTGAAGTACGGTAAACTGTGGGGCTTATTCCTCTGTGGGTCTGGATCTTTGGACCCGCCCGCAGATGAACGATGGTCGTTGAGGGTTGAATTGATAAAGTGGACGTTGGCTATGTGCCATGGATGCTGAGTTGGTTTGGGGTTTGGCCTTAACGCTACATGTATAGTGGTAAGGTAGGACCACTTGGCACGATAGGTAAATGGTAATCTCGTGCCCAGCCGCCCAGTGAAACGAGTTGACAAAAGTCTGGGAACGGGACATACATGCCTTGTATTAATCTCGTACTCATCCCCATGGATACATGTAGCTTGCTGTTCACCATAGGTACAAGTACATGTATGTATGCTCACAAAAGCTCATACGCCGCGTCACACCCCATCACTCGCTAATGACCAAACACCATTCTGTGTTTCTGTGTATGTAGAATCATTACTGCCCGCCCTGTGTTCGTATGTATATATTGGGAGGGAGTAGATTGTACGGTCATATGCCGCGTTCTTCTAGCCTCGGAATGGTCCTAGATGCCAATGTCAGGTCTGGGTATTATTCTAAGGCTCCCCGACGATTATCTAGTGATCTGATTAGGAGAGATGATCAACTCGCATCCTCATAGCGTTTCTGAACACAACCGCTATTACATGCCATATAAGAATGTAGTCTTGGCGGTTTCTCGTGTGTATGCAATATTAGTCGTGTTCAAAAACGCTATGAAATTGCAGTAGGCCGAGCTTCCCGCGGTAGGCGAGGGAGACTTGTCCGCGGGATACGCGCGTGAAACATGCAATAGGTTAGATACCGTCATAAAGCAACAAACACCTAGCTTAGCGCACTCGCTTCTAAATGATGAAGCTTATTAGAAACTCGCGGTAACTAGATTTATAGTTTAAGCTAGTTATTACATATGTATATGAGCGCATTTATACTCAAGTCAAAGTGCTCGCTAATCTTCTATCTAAGATCTATCCTATTCTATCGCTGTCTCGAGACAATATGTATATAAGAACCGGTGCTCCAAAATTAGTACGGCCGTGCAGATATGGTTCTATCATGTGATATACAAGTAGACTGTACTGGTATCGGTGCTTGGGGTGAGGATGTACGTTTTTGGGAGAGAAGAGGGTACTCAATCTTAGAATAAAGATTGGCTGAGAAAAGGAGATAGCAAACTGTAGAAAAAGGGAGAAATCTAGACAATCCGGTAAGAGAAGAAACCGGGCAAAGGAAAAAAAAAACAATCTATACACATAACAATATGTACCTTCCAAATGGCCAAATCTAATATACTTCCCAAGTGGCTCCTCCTTTTTTTCTTTCATTTTTTCCCTTTTCAATTCCCGTTTCCACTCCCCTCTATTTTGTGTTCTTGATACTGATACTGCCTATCCTGCTCCCTATTGTGTAGATGGCTCCTCGTCTGGTCGTCTCCCTCCTGCTCGTTTTTTCCCTGAAACGATGCAGACGACTGTCTGCTAAGATGCGTCCACTTGTTGTTAAGCGACATTGGCGCTCTCTCCAACCCAAACCTTGCTGTAAAGGCCGTCGCAGTACTGACCCAATCCTTGCGCCTGCCCGCCTTTGCTGTATTGGCTACATAATCTAGTAGCCATATCTCCTGTGCGCGCGTGTAGCGCTTCCCAACAGACGCAGCCTGGTTGTTCCCGCTATGCCCCTCCTCCTCGCTCTCGTCGTCATCTTCCTCCTCCTCCTCCTCCTCCTCCTCCTCCTCCTCCTCCTCCTCCTCTTCTTCTTCTTCTTCCACCTCATCTTCCTCTTGATCGTCATCATTTTCCTCCTCTACCTCATCTTTCTTGCGCAATTGGCGCAATCCAGCCGGCATGCCTAAAGAGCCGTTTTTCCCCTTGGCCTCAAATAGAGAGTACCCCTTGATCTGCATTCCCTTGAGAGTGCGCTTCTGGTTGAATGCGATATTAAACCCATCCGTGATGTGCTGCCAGGTCTTTTCTGGATTTTCATTCGCGTACTTAATAATCCAAGCCTCCTCTTCGGGAGTGTACCGAGGCCGCGCGGGAAGTGGCTGGCGCACATTATTTTCGGTCGGCAGTACATTGGGAGTACCAGAAACACTTGATGATGCTGATGCTGATGCTGACGATTGCCCGCCTGTGGAAAAGTCTACGAAGCATACATGGCGATTTCCATCATAGTAATAACTTGTACTTTTGGTTGAAGATAAGTTACTTCCGAGGGGCCGTTGCTGAAGTGCCACTGGCCGGTATCTGGCAGGCAGCGAGGATCCTACACTGCTCCCTGCTGAAGATGAGGCTCTACTACTGCGTGTATCTGAGCTAGCAGGCGAAACGGCTGGAGATGCCATTAATTTTGCGGGAGGGATTCGCAATATTTAATCAACCCGAAATTCAAGTGATGAAGGTTGTAACCCTCTTTTTTTTTTTTTTTTCTTCTTTGGTTTTGCAGACTTGAGGAAATGACACCTTATCGACAGATGCAGCGGGTAAAAGGAAAAAAGAAAATTGGAAGGAGATGTGAGAGGATATTACGTAGAATTATTACGATTGGATACAACAGGTCTTTATCCGTACTGCTTTCCCTTGGTAATTCTGCGAAACTCGAAGAATTGCGAACGTGGCGTTAGATGTGGTGGTTATTTTGTGATGTGGGATCAGTTGAAGCGGATGGGTGTTATGGGTCTATATATTCAGAGGACCGTGGCCGGCGGGCACGAGTCTTGGCCTAACATCAGGGCTAACCCTGGAACAAGAAACCCTTTGGATTAGACTAGAAGCTCTTCATCACTGATTGATATCTAGTAATTAGTGTGAGAATTTATGTAGTCTTTGGTTCAGCGGACAATTGAGGGGACTTCGCCAAACTCACTACAGCCGAGAGCCGAGGGAGGGTCAGATAGCAATTCAAGTTTTGTTAAACCTCAGTGAAATAACCATACATTATGTACATTATTACATGTATCTACGGAATCCAAATTTGTATGATTCTGCACCTTAATTCTAATAATAGCATAACACCACTGATTGATTGAAATAGGCGATGGATGAATCAATGGAAGAAAGTAACTGGTAAAGAGCAACAGATAAAGAACCCAACTTAGGACATACAAGTAGTCAACTAAAGAACGAATGAAGACAACGAAGCAACTCTGCGCCGCATTCAATTCCTCAAAGTGCCATTTACCGCGTGGTTGCTTTACGGTAACAAGCTTCGCTTCCAAGTTTCGGCTGGTGCAATCTTAGATCGTCGATGGAATACATATCAAATTCGGCGACATAAACCCAAGCCTGATAAAGTTCTCTCAGGTTTGCAATTGAGGAGAACTTGATTGGAGATTTACGTGGCCCTTGCGATAGATAGACTGACCTCAAGATAATGAAAATTGGAAAGTATTTGAGGAAAGACAAGACTTACACGTGGGTGTAGATATATAGTAGTAACTGTGGTCTACGTTGATCACCCGTTCTCATCATGCGTCCACCAGCCGTGTTTTACACTAGACCCCACCCCCCAATGACCATGGCGACCTTGTGTTAAAAGGAAGTATCCCGAGTTAACTGAAGCTTCCGGAGTTGATGACAACCTGTCTAGAAATTTACTCAGGCACTAGCATGGAAACTAATATCCGTTGGCACTGCCAACTTTCAATACAACCACTTTTCTTCCCTCTCCTTGATCTTCTTCCTCCTCGGTTGTATCTTAATTTCAATACCTCCCGGCTTTCCCCTGCCTACAACTGGCATTCATTCCGTTGAACAGAGCCTTGCATGATACGCCTGCAATATAATACTTCTCAGGTAATGCCCAAATTATGCCTTATGCAAAATTACATAAATGCAGAGCCATACACCCTACCGCTGCCTGTTAAACTCTGTCCCATACGGTAGAGAGCGATTCAAAAGATTCATCTTTCACTAACTTCGACGTAGTTCTCGATCTTCTCTAGCTTGCCTAATCGCACCTGTCACACCTTCAATAGTTGTCCTATCCAACGCACCAGCCTGTAGAAGGGATAAAACGTATCGCAAAAGTTTTTGCACCTCGCCATATCATAAAAGAGTCTTAAAAAAACGCCTGCACCGTTACCAATGCCACAAAGTGCGGGATCTAGGAGAAGGATCTGACCCATCGTCGGGATTACAGCTCATAGTGCCGTCGCTAGATGCGGTTCGTTGACACTATCAACTCTTGCGATATTTAATCCTAGACTAGGAGCTAGTGATCATTATTTTCGGGCGCCACCTGGAGTGGTTTAAGGAGAGGATATTTGTATGATTGAGGTAAGGAAGGGCCTTGCTTAGCTGGACAACGAAACAAATGTCTTGCCAAGGGTGATTGGTTCGATAAGTTTAGTAATTAGTGGCATTAATTCGAGGTTAGGCCAATTGAGCGAAACTGATCGATTGATACCGGCCACGGTAGGAAAATAAACCGAGCACAAAATATGGAGTAAGTAGAAGATGGCCAGTGATATCAAAAGAAGATAACACTATTTTCTGTTCTGGTTGGCGTCCTAACCTCCGGCTCGGCCTCTAATCTTCCAGTTTGTCAAGGTGGCCAGCACAGCCTTTGGGAAGAAATGGGGAAATAGAGGGCAGATAATTGAGTATGGATGATAGTGTGGCAGTGGGTGGTGTACTAGCAGCAAAAGGGTTAATTGCAACACGAGCTCTGAATGGGGTGGAGCGATATTTTGTATATATGTAGGTTCCTGGACGGCGGAAATCTCTTAGATACATGTACCCTATTGGAATTTCACCGGCAGATATACCTCATCCTACTCTTTCCGGCAGGAAGCATCAAGACACTCGCGGGTGGTAGTATCCAAGTATTGCGGGGCACATTCTCCGAGTTACTCTATATCGCAATGAGTTTGTAGTGACTAGAAGGTACCTATACATATATTTAAGGAGCGGCGTGAATGTTGCGATTATGCAGCAGCGAAAGTTGAAAGCAGTAAGGTCTAGGCGTTCATTCGAGCTCGCTGTTGGTAGACGACTGAGGAACTAGTAGTAGGGTCTTGGCAAATAGGTGCACTAGCTCCACACATACCTCGTGCTAAGAAGACCGAGAACAACCTTACCCCACTTCTTACACGCTCTATTAGAACTGATTCGTCTTCCTAACATCTCAATATCAGGCTACGTAAGGAAACTCCTTTCCCCTTCCCCCTTTACTCTATCTATTAATAAGGCATTATCATGATGAAGGATGGACTATATATTAAATATACTCACGGCTAGAGTATCCGGTGGTGCGCAATATGCGTGTGCTTCATGACATCTCACTCATTAATTAGCCTTACCATATGCATGTCAATGCACTTCAAGTCACTCAGACAAACACTGTCAGTACTTTCAAAATTAGTAGATACACCCTCTTTCTCTAGTAGACAAGTACGTGCTCACATGGTAGTATAGGTTTAAACCGGCCATGGACTCTAAATTCTAATACCACTGCATGTGTTAATTGGGAAGTGCAGATATCCATGACTTAACTGGAGGTCCTCAAGACAGCTTCGCAGACATGGTAGGCAAGCCCTTACGATAGACATTAAATCAAGTATCCGTTAGCCATCTGCCTTGCGTTTACAGACCAGGATTCTACAGCCCTTAAAGCATAGTTTCAGTCACAAATTCATCTATAGATTCATCCCTTTCGAAAGGATGGGCACAAGGTCACAGTGCTATACATGCATGGATCATTGACAAAATCCATATTCTCGGTTTCACGCTACGAAACCCGGAATCCCAATAACTTTTTCGAGGTATAGAAAACCTTTCAAAGACTCGCTATAGTAGATACCGAAAGGAAATAGAGTTAGCCTGATTCGGGGCGTTTGGATTTGAGGAGTTCAAGATCGCCGTTCGTCACCCTGAAGTAATATAATATGCACGGATGCATATGTACCACAACGGGTGCTACCCTGTCGACAAAGCATATGATGGTTCAACGGCCAGATCTTCCGAAAATACGTCAAAAGCTGTAGCATATCAACCCTCCAAGACAAGCTTATTCTCACCCCAACTTCGGATTTCATAAGGTATTACGTCGGCTTCCTACCAAAGTCGGACATAATTATCGATTTCCCTCACAAAATCATGCAGGCACTTACTCGTGTGGCATAAATTTGTTAATCCGCATCCGGTACTATTCAGGGATGATCCCCATATGAAAGCTTTAATCTCAGGGTTTCAGGGCCGGGGTTATTGTCCTGGACTTGAGAATTTCCCCCACATACCCCATCGGGATTCTTGTTCTCCAAAAATCACTAGTTATTTTTCGGGCCCATCCGAAGTACTGAGTTTAATAAATATAAAATTCTGAAATTAAGGAACACGGACGTGGCAGATGGGGGGGGATTCCGCAAAAACGCTTGACCGAAAGCCGAAATTCTTTCAGTATATAAAGGCCACTGAATGGAGCATAGGTAGAAGATTCAAGCCAGGTCAGTAAAGTCGACTATAGAAATACAACAATGGCTATATTCTCTTCGATCTTGGTCGCTTTTGTGGCCGCAGCCAGCATCGTTTCCGGCCATGGGCATGTCAAGACTCACGAGATGAACGGTGTTAAATATATTGGATACTTGCCTATCAACGATCCCGACTTTACAGCAGATGCCCCCAGCATTGGTTAGTATGATTCTGATAGAATATCTTTGCACAGGCAACTGACTGGTATGTAGTCAGGAAAATCCCGGGTGATGGACCGATCAAAACTCCTCTCCTCGCAAACATTACGTGTAACGAGGGCGCTGTACCTATTGCCGGAAGAACTGGTACTGTCGATGCAGGATCACCGATAAAATTCTACTGGAATGAATGTAAGACCTTTATAACACCTGATAATCTATAGCAAAAGAAAGACGCAGAAAGGCTGATTTTGATATCAAAAACAGGGCCCCATCAAGGTATCTCTCTCCAAAGATACATGTATGTCTACTCTTAAATTCAGTAATAATTAACCCCAACAGGACCTATCTTCACCTACATGGCCAAGTGCACTCCCGACTGCGGTAGCTTCACGGGAACTTCAGGCGCCGTCTGGTTCAAGATCCACGAACAGGGTTACAACAACGTGACCAACCAATGGGCGACCCAGAAGCTGTTCGATGACGGGAACACCTGGACCTCTATCGTCCCAGCCTGCTTAGCGCCGGGAGAGTACCTTGTCCGTCATGAGATCATTGCACTATCTGATGCGTACAAGTCTGGAGGCTGCCAATTCTATGTGGGTACCTTTAAAAGATCATTTATATCCTAGTGATGGTTGTGTTGACGTTTTGTAGCCTAGTTGTGCGCAGGTTACCGTCGTGGGCAGCGGCACGGTTAACCCTACAGGTTATGCACTCCCAGGTAAGCTTGGCTTTGACTTTGATAAACTTTTTTCATGTAGCTTCTTACACTATAATATAGGCTTCTACAAACCAACGGATCCCGGAATCTTGTTCAACACAAACCTGCCATACACATACTACCCGATGCCGTAAGTCTTCAGCCTTAATTGTACCTCCCGCAACTTAGCTCAGAGGTTTCTAACTTGTGTTTATTCTGGAATATAGGGGTCCACCAGTCTTCACGTGCCCCGCGTAGTGGTCCAAGTAGTCCAGTAGTTAAATGTGTATTTAGAACTCCGCACAGATGAAATTACTTAAGAATAAAACGAGTGATATTCCATGAAACATAATTCTGTCACTTTACATGCACCCGATTCGATCCTAAAATTGAGATCTAAACCTTATCTCACTAGCTTAGGGCTGAAATGTTTCACCATAGCCTTCAGCCCCAGTATGTACAAGCCAACGCCAACGCACGTGTATGTATGCAGGTGAATTAAGTAATAGGATGCATTTATGGCTGCTGAGTGAGGTGGATAATCGATCAGCCCCGCCTGAGTAGGCCCTGTACCTACGATATTGGTAGACTGTGTTGGGCAGGTGACCGATAGAGCGTGTGAAAATTCTTCTGGCGTGGTAACTCAAGTTGATTGCCCTCATGACCCCTCACTTCTCCCCGCCTCTCATACCATACAAAAAGTAACAATGATAACAAAGAGAAAAACGCCCACCACTCCACAATTCAGAGAAAACATAAATAAATAAAACCCGCATAAAAAAAGACACGATAAAAAGAAAAGGAAAGCATGAGATATTTTGCTAACCAATAAGGTGAACAGTAGCCCGATATTTAAACAAAAGGGAGAATAAAGAGGGCGGAGGGCGAATTTTGTCTATTCTATCGAGGAAGCCGCCGATGAACTTAATCAGAATCACCAAAAATCCCGTCGTATATTTCCGCAAACGCCTGAACGACTGGATCGAGAAGATCGTGATTGTAATGATCAACGTGAGTGTTGTGAGGAGTTGAAGCTGTAGTTGTAGTTGAAGGGGTGACATTGGCTTCAGGGGTAACAGAAGCTGCGGGGGTAACTGTAGCTGTAGGAGGGAGAGTAGCAGTAGCTAAATAGGCGCTGTCCTTGCTAGCAGAGAAATAAGGCTGCTCATCGTCACCGACAACGCCCTCCTGTTCATCGTTATTTTGTACCTTGTTTGGAGCTAAATATCATTAAGTTAGAATCTTTGAAGAAACTTACAAAGATGTAAAGTCATGTACTTACGAGTAATCTCATTCGCGTTAACAATCGTATTGGCCTTCTCGTTCTTCCCATTGAGATTTGCCCATGCCCTCCCAGGAACATCGTGATCCAATACATCAACACAGCTTTTTACACCACCACTACACCTTCCAAGGATATATAATGTCTTCCCTTCATCCCCACCGAGTTCCAAACTAACCGGGAATGCCACACTGTCCAAGGCGATCAACTCAATTGATGCTGCGGGATCTTCAATTTTCCACTTCAAGATCGACTTCCCACGGTTGAGAGTGATAAAGATAGTTCCGTCCACATCTGACCTCAAGCCCATTGCCTCGAATCCAAGATGCATTCCGTCGACTTCGAGTTCCATCAGCGCAGCATAGATATCCAGGACCAGCTCCGGTTCAGTAGGCTCAAAGGTTTCGGGATTGATTACGAATCGAAAGAGCTTCGCGGCCGTAATAGTGTTGTCTTCTGTCTCGCCCGCTGTAACATAAAGGTACTTATCATCGTTACTTAACTCTATGTTGTTGATTCTGTGGATGTTGGCGGCCTTCATAACCCCGATATCGACCTTCTGTAGAATTTCTTCCTGGGCATCATACCACCACAGATCGCCACTAACGCCGGCAATGGTTGTGCTAATTCCCAGACCACCGGCAAGGTAGAGATGTCTCTCATCACTGTGTAGTGCAATAGTGTTCGGTTGTATCATATCCTCCTCTACAAAAAGCGGCGACGTCTCTCTTTTGACTAGATGTGAATCATCTAGAGCTCTCTTACGGCCTCGACAGTTTGGCTGCCTCTTCTGGAACTTACTCGCTCCCATGTTCAACCATACTGCATGGCCAGCCGCGTCTGTAATGAGCTGTTGTGATGCACTGCCGTGTCTTGTGAAGCGTGAATCAGTGAATGAAACGCTGCCATCAACGGCGGCGTGAACGAGAGGTTTGGCGGGGTCGATGTCACCATTGCGAAGCGACATAAAGACTGTTTGGTTTACAGCGAATAACTCGCCCATATTGTTTACAGAGGCGCCTGTAATGAAGGGTCCCATATGGGAGACGTAGGTAAAGCGGTCATTAGCGGCACTGGTGCGTAGGTTGCTGTGGGATATTGTGACCGTGCTGGCAGCACTGGCAGCACTGGCAGCTCCGAGAAGAATACTGAGGGATATAAGGTTCATTGTGGGTGACTATTATTATAGGCCTTATTGTGAAACCAGAGAATATTTATGAAAGGGGATTAAATCTTGGGTTTCGTTCCTGGAAAGGCAAGTATAGAGACGGTCGAGGGAGATATGGTTCCTTTTATAATATACTACAGATACGGTGTTAAGAATGTGAGATATTGAAAGGGTAAGCTGCACAGTATCCATAGGAAGAGCACTTACTTAAGACCACACTTGCTTCGGGCTCTCCAGCTGAATGGGGGGAGGAAGATCGAGCGAGGGAACAACAGAATAAGTAAGAGCGCGATCCTCTCAGCCCTTGAAATCTCAGCCCTACATACATATTAACCCGCCCGGTCAGATTAGGATATTACACATGCACACCTGGCATGGGAACTTTCCTTTGTGAGGACTGAAATAGTGGTCTTGGCTTTATTGCGGCTGTGTTTAGTAGCTTATTGGTAAAGTTGGATACCAAACAGTCCCAAGCGCTGTGCCTATTAATCTGCACTTTTAAGCTAGGGCAGGGATCTGGAATAAGCATCTTGCGAAGCCTACATACTGTGACCGAAACAAAGGTGTGTAGGCATACCCCCCACCCCCTGCTCTAGCCTCACCATCATGCCAGTGGTGAAATGTTCAACGAACGTCCTTTGGATCCGTTTATCAAAATCGAAGCGCAAACTTGACATCACCGCTCAAAGTCACCCATGTCTTTTTCTTCATGACCACAAATGAAAATGGCCTTGGTGTGGGTTGTCTCTGCGGCCCCCAATGCGTATGCTGCACAGTAAGCCTCCACCAGTTAGTTAGTACTCTGTGAATCTGTAGCCGATGACCATACTCAGCAACATGCAGCCAGTAGAACAGACTCCGCCATTCCACCATTCCACTAGCTGACTGTGTGTGAAGTCAATTTAACCTGTTAAAATGGGCAGGGTTCAAAGCTGAAAGCCGTCTCGGTTGCGATCAGAAATAGAGTTGGCTGAAACGGTCTTAGCCACAATGAAGCCGCAGATGGCGTCAAATTAGCCTTCATGGTTAACCGCTCTGGTACTTTCTCATGTATGTATCTACCCCACCGCCAGATAGCCCAACTACACGTAGAGGGGTTGATTGAAGCACAGACAGTAGAGTTATCGTGTTCGAATATCAGATATTATCCAGCGAATACATACCCTCCTCGGATCATGTCTGAGCCCCGGTCCGGGTCGATTTGGGGATATACATGTATTTATTCATTGTAAGTCTTGAGAAATTAGAGCTAGGAACCCGCCTGGTATTGATAAGGATGGAACACAACATGTGGTGCGAGAAGCTTCTTATGTAAAGAGAGGCTAGTGATTCGAAGAACTGAGTAAAAGCAATGAGTCTGAGACTTTGTAACATCTTGGTACAATACTACTAGTATGTATGTACTCGCGATCTCATGGCGTCTTGAACACGACTAATATTGCATACACGATGATACACCCCCCAAAAAACCGCCAAGACTACATTTTTTATATGGCATGTAATAGCAGTTGTGTTCTGAAACGCTATGAAGTTGCGAGTATCCTCAATTTTATGTTAAAAATAGATCCTATAAGCGAGATAGAGCAGCGTGTGTGTGAACGATGTCACAGATCTGTCTTTAACTGATGTTTGTAATATGCCTGACTTTGCTATATGAGAACATCAGATGTGTTTCGGCTACAAGCAACTTATAATCCTTTTTTTCATCATTTTAACTCATGGCGGCAGGCATACAACAGTTTATGACCAATGAAACGGAGACCGCAACAGTGGCAGAATAGTATCACAGTAGCTAAGTACAGGTATAATTAAAATGGGATTCCCATGAGTTAGTTCACGCTCGGTCTTCGTGTAGAAGCAAGAGACCTATGAAAAGTTGGATCACAAGTAATCACTCAGTCTTCTGGATCATACGAGATCACTTGCATAGGTTTCGGAATTCAACTATTAAACATATTGATGTATTTCATCAGAAGGTTAGTCAAACTGCTGCATATTAGTCCTTGATGACTTCATCGGGTATACGTAATTCTATAATTCGGCTTTAACTTTCTACAAGTCTCATTCCTTGACGGCAATGCATTCCTCAAAGAAAGGCATCATATCTTTCCCCCACCTCTCCCATACTTCTGCACTCCATCCATGTCCCCAATTTTCCGCTGCCACAAACTTGCACTGGGTACCTATCCCCTCTAACTCTTCCACAGTTTTTTCAGACTCCTCTATCGCCACATTCTTATCACCAGTACCATGGAGCACATAACTCGGTGGAAACTCTTTCCCGATCATCAACTCCGGAAACAATACCTTCAAGTCCTGCGGCACCAATGCTGCCAGATCTGCCTTGTTATCTTTACTATATGCCTCTAGAAGCATTTTTGAGAACCCCTGTTTACCAGTCAAGAAGTCCAAGCGTGTCCCAGTTACCGATGCCATACTCGACAACCATGTTCTCGAACCTACCTCCGGCGTCTCTCCCGCAGCTCTCCTCCCTCGTTTCTCCCGCCAATCCCACGGGAAATCACTACATGTCTCCAGCCCCAAAAACTGAGGGCTATCGCGCGTCGAGTACCGTTTATAAACACCCAGTAGTTTTTTCTGTAAATACGGCTTCGGAGTAAAATACTCTGGACTTAGAAGATTCCCGCCTTGGCCAGATACAGAGAAGAATGCCTTTGGTCTAGGAGCCCCGTGTATCGCTGCTTGACGAGCAACATAAGCACCACCGCTGTGACCAGCCACCATAATACGGGCCGTGTTGATGACCGGGAGGGTGCCGAGAAATGAAAATAGCGCGCCAACGTCGTCAAGAATGTCAAAACCTGTGGACGGGAGAAGGAGCCGGTAGTCGGCGGATACAAAGGCCCAATATTTGCTTAGTATTGCGTCTAGTAACTTGTCAGTTGACTAGTTTGGCGATGGGAAAGAAGTGGTAGTAGGATTAACTACCTTTGAGCTCGGTGAGTATTGATTTTCGGCTCCCGCGAAATACACCTCCGCCATGGAAGAATATTAATGCGGGAAGGGGTGTCTCTTGGGATGCAAGTGTGGCAGGGAGGTAGAGATCGAGGTGAATTTTACACCCATCAACAGTCGAATACACGAGGGTCTGGGGCTCGGACATTATGATTTTAGTTAATTTTTTGACCGAGATTAAGTTAGGTGTCATGGTGGAATTGACAGCAACTGCTCATATATACTCTTTCACCCCTACATATGCGGTGCCGTGGCGTAAATTCGAACGCTCCTCACCGACGAAAATTAAAAGGTTCTGCGTCACTAATCTGTGACTCGGGACTAGTTGATCTTCGG
This sequence comes from Morchella sp. 2018-W16, assembly GCA_024713755.1. NCBI lineage: Eukaryota > Fungi > Ascomycota > Pezizomycetes > Pezizales > Morchellaceae > Morchella > Morchella sp. 2018-W16. Next base: position 190,922 of record JAMGYY010000014.1, on the reverse strand, counting down.
CAATATTAACTTTACTGGCAAACACAGTAATCAGTCTAATTGATCATTGGCACTTCACTATATACTGATATTTGTGCCGTTAGCCGCCAACATTTGTTAGGAATCCCTAACCTAACCTTGGCATGCGTTCACTTGGCTTCTCGGTGATTATATGCGTGTCTACCTCACTTAACAGACTTTGTACAGCGTAGGTAATAAGTGGTGGAACACAGTGATGCCTGTTTTGGTAAAACGCCACCAACATTTGGTGCCTGTATCTCAGGGCGTTCCATCACTTATTGTACAAGAACTCAAACCGGCTATTTCAATAGGTAATTCATATCCATTCGCGGAATAGGAGCCATAGCTCACAGCAGCTATTGCTAAATTTCAAAATTAATAGAGAGGAGCACTAAAACTATCCAACTATCTAAAACGCCCATTAATACTAATTTCACCATAGTGCCACTAACTCTCACCAACTCTCACTAACCCCCACCAACCCTCACGTCCAACCCTCACCAACCCTCACCAACCCCTCAAATTCACACCACTGGAGCCCTCTGACTCCACAATTTGTACAGCCCGTCAACTTTTCGGTGCTCTTACGTCCCGTTATATTATCCACCCAGAACCCGACCTCATTTCTATCGAACCCGCTCTCTCCAGCATCATAGACCAAGATAGTCAGTGAACTCACCGCCTTTATTGGTGCCGCAAATGAATACTGTGTGGTCCCTGGCGTGAATCTCCGGTCATAAAACCATGCATTGTTCGTGCCGAACGACTGCCCGCACGAGTCCGTAACGCTTATTTCTACCACTACCCGCGCCAGCTGCGCTTCTGTGGCGTCAAGGGTTATGTCGAACGACTCAATATCCACCAACGGGGCGGGTGGTGAAGGTCCAACATATGTGTCCACGGAACCTGACCCAAACGCATAGGCGGCGTTGTTTGGTGATGTTGAGGCAAGCCAGCCCGGAGAGTTGGGGGCGTACAGAGAGCGGCCGGTGATGCTCCAACTGGGGGAGATTAGGAACTTGTCGCTTGATGGGACGGGGAGCGGTGCTGTGGTCACGGTGTAAGAATCAAACTAGGGCGTTTGTTAGCGGTGAATGGAAGCCGGGAGAAAATGGGGGGGGGGGGGGGTTCTTACATTTCCCGTTACGCTACCGCGGACGCGGCAGCTGGTGCCTTCTCCGAGTTCACGCGTAAAGACGATGTTGTCGAGCTACAAAAGGCACCGGATGTTAGTGCTGAAGTGGGAGGCACGAGGGGGCAGACATACGAAGTATGGTCTGAAATTATCAGTTCCTACTGTGGCCGTCATGAAAAAGTATGATAGCCTACTAAATCCTCCAGGACTATTCGTAATAGCCGAAAGGTCAACGTATCTAATATAGAAAGTCAGCTCTTTATCCTCCGGCACACAGAGGAGAAGTAGGGGTCCATACACAAACTTATTCCCTGCAGACCCTGGCAAACTAATTGTCTTGCTGACCTTGACCTTCTCCGGATATCCGGACCCATCATATGGATCTCTAAATCCATAAAACGTAACTGTGCAACGTGTACCCGTCAGCATCCATGATCATCTACATGTAGTTATCTCTGGTGGAGTTAAATACATACCTACACAGTCCTTCCCGAGATTATCACCCTCTGTTGGGAAGCCGCACAGCACCCATAAGCCCTTGATCCCAAATCTCTCCGCATATGAGTTTGCCCATATGAGTGCCCTCGGGCCACCAGTTCCCCTTACAGAGATAAAGTTCTTTCCGGACGGGATCGTTACGCCCACAAGCTCCGGATGTATATCCGTCTGATCTAGGTTCTTTTTAGTCGAGACCTCAAAGGAGCTAGCCCAGTAGAGAGACTTGTAGGGCTTATAATCCGGGATCGGTGTTGGCGCATATAGACCCACGGTCGTAGGAATATCCGTTGGTCCCACAAATGTCGTTGTCTTGAAGGCGACGTCATCAAGCTAAGTAGGTATGTTTGTTAATGATGTTCCAAATCCAAATTGACTCAGGAGCCAAGACTCACATCCACCGTGAAGGTTGTCGTTGCAGTTGGGCGCGGTGTGCAGGGACCCTTTACCCCCGTGGTTGACGTGGGTGAGGCAGAGCAGGCAGCGTCGGGAAGTTGGACCATCCTAGGAGTGTCAATGATCGATTCGCCATATTATATTCGCAGAATCGGGGATTGAGGGGCCATACTCGTCGAATGCAATGCTATCAATCGTGAATGGCTGCCCGGTGCTGCCATTGACCTTCTTGTACGTCACCCAAACATCGAAAGCCGTCAGCCCCGAAAAGCCCTTTGCAGCGAGCCCGGTCACATCTGTTCTTCCCCTACCGCCGCACATCACGCATCAGCACTCTGCAGCCTGCAGCAATTTTAACCAACAGCAACAATAAAACATACCTGCTACCATTAACCACAAGCTTCTGCTTATACGACACCTTCTGTCCGTTCGTCTTAATACCCGAAACATTCACCTCACACCCCTTCTCCTGACAGTTTGCCACAATGTCTGGCGTCCAGATCTTGAAGCTCTTTAGCGTAAACACTACATAGCTCCCCGGCTGCGCCGTGGTGCCGATCCTCGGCCTCAATGAGTCCGTTCCACCGGCACTATACAGCGACTTGGTCGAATTCCCGCACTGCCATCTGTGTTAGCCACCACCACCACCACTGACTCGGCATACATAGAGAATACTCAAAGAGGGGAACCAGGGAAGGGATGTACTAACTCCTTCGTTCAGCGGCGGGTCGGAAAGCTCGCAGTTGTTGACCTTCCACTGGTGCCTGTTCTCGAAAACTATTGGCTTACTCTGCGGCTCCGCACCGGTGGTGTCGCCGTAGAAGACGCGGCCGAGACCGCGTGGGGTGCTGAAGTTTAGGGTCTTGAAGGGGGTGCAGCCGCGGGAGCAGACGGAGATGGAGTCGAACTAATAAAGCAATTAAGCAATTAGTAGAGGTCCAGAGAGGGTGAGAGGTATATAAAGGGGAAAGTGGAGGGTAAATGCAAAGGGTCTAGGCAGGTGCTTACTTCGAATATCTGGGCTACATTCCGATATTGCGGGGAGCATCCGGGCCTATAGGTCCTTGCGGCGTCTTGATCATCCTGAGGGAGTGGGACGGCGACGCCATTGACTAGCGCCGAGAGCCCGGAAAGGAGTAGTGCGGAGTGGAGAAGCCTCATCGTAGTGGGTATGATATATATATATATATATATACCGGTATCGATATCAATCTAAGAGCTATAGACCCCACCTCCTCTCCGACCTGGCAGCCCTTTATAAACAAAAGCCAGTACCTTCCCCCCTCCCCCTTTCTCTCACTAAAGATTACAATTTACTGTAGCTAATATCGCCCACTCGCAGGTCCTTAAGGTATATCGCACCATACGATACCCTCTGGACGATGCCGTCGCATCCATGATACTAGCTAGAGGTCGAGGTACTAACTCCTCCTCCCCCTTTTTCTCGTTCTCCCGTCCCGCACAATGTCATACAAGCGCAGCTCGTTGCGGCGACTTTTCGCGAGATCTGTCACGGGAGATCACTCGCGCGTGGCACCGAAATGCTTATTCCCTGCGTTGGTGGTACGGAGGGAGGGGGGGGTTATTTATATCGTCGGTTGGAGTGAAGTCTAGATCAGGGTTGCAATTGGATGGTTTGGAATTGGATTCCACCCCCCTAGGCATTGTGGTTGTTTAGGCGAGGTGCTGTTTTATTGATTATGTTGTATCTAGTTAGTTACAGGTAAATGCAATAGGTGAGTATCGTATCGTATCGTATCGTACCAGGACGTTAATCTACCTACCTACCCAGGCAGAGTTCTGTACCGCGTCGCTAGTATGCCAATGCCAATATATGCTCGTATCGAAGTCTAATACGATATATGTATATATGTGATATCTACCCAAACGGATATATATGCAGTACGACATTGTAGGTAATTTATACTCTACTCTACTCCCATACTCGACTTTCACTTGCACTTGAATCGCCAAGCCCAATTGAACTGCAAGCCAGGAACCGAGGAATCTAAACGTCATGGGGGGTTGATTGATTGATACATGAGGGTGGGGAGGGGGTGAACATTGAGCTGAGATGATGATATCGTGCAACATCCCACAGGCGAGTACGAGTGGTCGTACAGACCCAGACAGGGTGGGTGCCGTGCTGGAATCTTCGCTTCTTCTTCTTCGAGCTACCCTCATGTAAGTTAAGCTTTTGGTTGCTTCCGCGGTTAGACTACCGCATTTAGCCATCACCATCCATCATTCGGGCGGTGTGTTCTCTGTCTAAGACTCTCACTCTCTCACTAGCCACCAATCCAATTCTGCCAGATTATTAACCACCGCACCTCTACTTCTACATTCTGCCACCCCCCGGCGGCAATTCCAGCCGGTTAATAGACGACTTCTGCCTCAACTGCTTCTCCTACTACATACCAGTAGCATCAAACTCCTGCTAGCGGATGATGATCCCCCCCCAAATTTCGGGATTTCTTGCCGTTACCCCGCAAGAGAGAGTGCACAGCTCTGTTACGATATGCGGGTGGAAAGGTACCCCCCCCTTTTAAGCATATACTGGGATGTGACCCGGGGGGGGGAGTGATGGTTCGGTCATGATCAGGGGCAGCCGATGACTTTGAGATGGGGTGTGTTGTGTGTTCCGGGTTGGCGTGTGTACTCTAGGTTGATGGCGAGGGAGGACGTTAGATGTGTTATGCGGTAGCTACATGTATGTACAGAGATGGTACTTTCATGTGGGGGCGTATATATATACATACATATATATACTTGTACCTACATATATACATGTTTGTATATGCCTATCATCACTTTTTTGGTTCCTGAGTAGTATGTAGCTGACTGTCTATATAACAGGATTTATATTATAATTAATTGTCTTTCACAAGAATAATTACGCCTTACTCAACTTCCAATCACGGAACAATCTATATTATGCACCACGCGCGATAACTACTCTACCGTTCAGCCTGCATACACATATATATGTACCCGTACCTGACTGATCATGAGCCCGCACTTATATAGAGCAGAAACCCCTTCTTGTTCTTCCATATTAATCCTGCCGTTCGACCGCCCTTCCAAGCGTCTTCCAGGCCCACAATCTGGAACAAATGCCTGAGTAGGTGCATATATACATGTACTCAAGTGCTCCAAATCTAGATGATCATGCACAGAACCCCCCAAATCACATCACACTACATTCCCTGGAAAACCGATATTGCAATTAATCCAATATGAATCCGCTAGAAAAAAAGTTTTTCCGGCTTGTCCCAGTCAAACAAATTTCCCCACAATTTACCCTCATGTCGGCAGAATGTATCTCTGCTGATCCCTCACTCCCCGGGTAGGAGGAGGAGGAGGAGGAGGAGGAATGGGGGTTTATAAAGGGCCCTGATTTTCCTCCATTCCCCGGTACCAGAGACTCCTCATCGCTTCTCACCTGGTACTCGAGCTTCAGCTTGCAATTGATCGATTGAGCTCAATTGTACTCTCCCCCCCACTTCAGAGTTTATCGTAAATCGGCCCTAGCTCATCACAATGCAATTCTCACCCAGCACCCTGCTTTCGCTGCTCCTCATCGCCGCTACAGGCCTCGTGGAAGCTAGTCCTAAGCCAAAGGTTCCAAAAGGCTTTGTGACGACCAAGGGCCCCAAGTTCCAGCTCGATGGGAAGGACTTCTACTTTGCGGGCACTAATGCTTACTATCTTCCTTTCATTAACGTACGGTACCCCCCGTGTGTCTCTACCCTTGCTTGCTGTACACACATCCACTGACCTCGACATGCAGAATGCAACGGATGTTGAGCGAGGTCTCAAGGCTGCAAAGGATGCCGGGTTGAAGGTTGTGCGGACATGGGGCTTCTACGACAAGAACGCCACCTTCGACCCTCTCGGGCTCCCCAAGTACGGTGGTGAGGGCGCCGGCCCGTCCGATGTGTACTTCCGGAAGTGGACAAACGGAGTTCCCGAGATCAGTAAGTATCACCCTCAAAAGGGGCAATTAAGTGGCGAACAAAGTTATATTAACAGCATTTTTGCTACCAGACTACGGCCCGACTGGTCTTCAGGCATTCGACGGCGTTGTGAAGGCCGCCGAGAAGCTCGGCATCAAGCTCGTCGTCCCCCTCACAAACAACTGGGCCGACTACGGCGGCATGGACGTCTCCACCATCAACCTCGGCGGCAAGTACCACGACGACTTCTACCACGTCCCCAAGATCGTCAATTCCTACAAGGACTACGTCAAGGTCTTTGTCAACCGCTACAAGTCCTCGCCCGCCATCATGGCCTGGCAGCTCGCCAACGAGCCGCGCTGCGGCGCCGACTCGGTCCGCAATCTCCCGCGCTCGTCGGCGTGTAACTCGACCATGATGACGAGCTGGGTCAAGGACCTCTCGTCCTTCATCAAGAAGGTTGACCCGTACCACTTGGTCACCACCGGAGGAGAGGGGGAGTTCAACTTCCCGGGTAACGAGGATTGGGCATATTCGTCGGGCGATGGAGGTGACTTTTATGAGGAGCTGGAGGTGGACACAATTGATTATGGCACTTTCCACTTGTACCCGGATTGGTGGAGTAAGACTTCGGCGTGGGGAACGTGAGTACTGCCTCTTCTTCTTGCTTTTTTTTCTTTTTATTTAAGATGTGGGCGGTGATATTGACTTGAAGTCGGTGGTAGACAATGGATCAAGGACCACGGGACCGCACAGGACAAGGTCGGCAAGCCGGTCGTATTCGAGGAGTACGGTTGGTTGACAGACGCAGCACGATTGTCAAACCTCGGCACCGTCTCAAACGAAACCAGGATCGAGGTTCTCGGGGAGTGGCAGCAAACAAGCATCGACAGCAAGCTCGCGGGAGACCAGTACTGGCAGTATGGGTGGAGCGGTTGGGCAACTGGCCGAAACCGTAAGTCCAATTCTGTGAACATTAACCTTTTTTTTTTTTCGATCAGTCGCTAATTGTTTATATAACAGACGATGATGGATTCACTATTTTCCTTGATGATGCTGAGGCAAAGCAGCTGGTGTACGACCATGCGAAGAAGGTGGAGAAACTTAATAAGTAAAAGGTCCACGAGGACACTTGTAATTTTTAAAACCTATGTAGCGATATGTAATACCCAATCCATGTATGTATATGAAGTTGTAAAGTATCTAGATCATAAAACCGGGGGGTTGCATTCAACATTCAATATAAGTCTTGGCAATAACTTGGTTCATAAACTATCACTCGCTTATCACGGGACCACCCCTATGGTGTTACACCCCTTGCAATATCAACGAAGAAATATTCCATAGGTAGGGAATACAAGTGACAACTGGATTAGATGATTTGTATGCAGGTATATACAACATCCCGGTCTTTCCACGCACTCAAGGGCCCCGTATATACTCTTGAGTGTTCTTTTATATACATTCATGTGCTTGTTTTAGTAATATATCTAGACCTAGAGCCAGGCGAACCACATGGACAGACGTCCACATGTAACTCCAATACAAAGAAGTTCTAGTATAATCTATACTAGATCCTACAGGATCTCAGCACGGCCGCGGTAATCCCAGAGCGTTGGAAATCAGCCTACAAGTATACAATCTATCCTTCATATGACTACAGTGAGCATTCAAACGGTATAGGCTTTCCTCTCAATGGTTGAGGAGAACACTTGCCTGCCGGCGTGCTTCTGTGTTCCGGGTAATCCCCACCTGTGGGCGAAAAATGTCGGCGAAAAATGTCGGCGAAAAATGTCGGCGAAATTTAAAAAAACATGAGGCTTGGCACCAGCTCCCACCAGAGATATATAAGACCAACCTCTCCCCCACTGTTTTTTTTCTCCCAGGGAGCAGTCCCGGTCCTCGTGTTGGCCAACCTGCTGCTCCCTGGCCCTCGTGTTGGCCCCTCCCTCTCGCCCTCCCTCTCTCCCTCGCCCCCTCCCCCTCACTCCTCTGTGCTTTCTCTCCCCTGTGGAGAGAAAACCTAGAGAGGGATGTGAGGGGTGGGGGTGTCCCTCTGCCCCCTATGGGGCAGCGTGACTCTTGCCTCCCTTGGCTGCGCTTTGGCAGCCGGGGGGCTTGAGTCACGTCAGGTGACCCCACCGTCTCTGTCTGGCCTCTCTTGGTCCCTGGGCTTGTCCCAGCGGCCAGGAGGGGCCTAAGTTACGTTAGGTCACCCCACCCCCGACCGCTGCTCCCCTTCGCGGGGTTAAAGGCCTCTCCAGGTCCTTGGGCTTCTGCCCGGGGACCTGGAGGGGCCTTTTTTGCGTTAGGTCGTTCTGTCCCCCGTTCCTCCTCCACGAGAGGGGGCAACGAAGAAAAGGCCTCTCCTGGTCCTTGAGCTTTTGCTCAGGGCCCAGGAGGGGCCTTTTCTGCGTTAGGTTCGTTCTGTCCCTCCCCCCGTCCCTGATATGCCCTCCTCCTCCTAACAAACCAAAGGCCTCTCCTGGTCCCTGAGCTTTTTTGCTCAGGGTCCAGGGGGGGCCTTTTTTGCGTTAGGTCTGATCTTCCCCGGTCTATGCACTTGTAGTGCTCACCCCATGCATGGATAACGGGTCTCACTTAGTTTCTGGGCTCAGTCCGAGGAACTGAGTAGGACCTTCTTCCTTTTACCTCTGTGCTCTTGCTCCGGCCTGAGACCAAGAGCCTGTCATGTCACGTATATGCTGGCCAGAACCTGTTTCCTGCTCCTCCTCTTTTCTCGCTCTCTCCAGGCCTGCTGTGACCTCCTTACCCCCCCCGTATGTGCGCGCGCGTTTTTTTGACCTGATGGAAGAGTGTGGGCTTCTCTAGGCTCAAACCGCCACCCGAGGGAAGGGGCTGGTAGAGGATTATTATTCCTGTTGTTTAAATGTTTTATATATATATATGTAGTGCTTCATATTTATCTAATTTCGTGTGTTTTCGTGGCTGGTAAGAGTAAGTGTCCATGTACTTGACGGTTGGATAAGAGAATAGATTGTATGTAGGACGCAAAGGAGTATATAATGTATGTATACATTTATTAAACTTACTCGTTGGTATTTATACACAGGCACCAATTGTATCCCTCATATGGCCAGATTATTGGTAAAATATTATTGCAGTGCTACGTTCAAGCTATTGTCCACATCTTGGCTTAATATTGCCACATTCAAAATTGAGAAACATATTTCTTGTTTTGGCAACTTCATATACATGGAGTTACAAAGCGAATACGTAAGCCGGGCTCTAATGCTCTACATGTATCCTGGTGCAGACATCTGACAGATCAGTTTCACCTGATCACCTCCAGGAGCCTACTTTCCATTTTATCTCACTCCCTAACAGCAGGGAGCTTTCCACATTATCGGGTCGGTAGATACATGTATTACTGGAGACATCTGAAGCCTCTTGCATGGATATTTACCTCCGTATATACACACAGAACATTCTGTACAGATCTCTACCACAACACATGCTTCCTGCTTATTTTTTCTTTCTTGAGAAAAGTGTAAAATGGCCCTAGTCATTTTGGTAATGAACAAAAGTAGGACTAGACAGACGCTTCATCACTACCAAACACTATTTCCCCCATTTTCCTCGCTCCACCAAACACATCCAAATCTTGTTGCGCCGCCAGTCCTTTCAGATCTTCGTTAGCATGCCCCATGTTGAGCATACTCTTAATAGATCTTCTTGGGTCGACCCCACGGCCTCGCGCCAGTGTCTCGAAGTCTGACATCTCACTGTCTAAAACTGAGTTGCTTGGGCCACTGTTCATACCGCCCCTTTTCCCGTCCCCGCGACTCTCGTTCCAAGGTGGTGCATTGATTAAGCTCTTTCTTAAAACTTCGATACTTTTACTAGCTTTCGATGACGTATCCGCATCGATGTTGATCGGAGTGGAGTTCCATTCTTGAAGAGTCTTTGCCTCACGTGTTGTGTAATTTCCTGGGATATAGTTACTCAAGTCGGGGATCGAGCTCTCCACAAGATCTCTAATACCGACTGACTCTTCTGGTGTGACCCTATTCTGCTGCTCATTTGACCTTGACATTAATGATAATCCCGGTGGCGGATTGATTGTGGCTTTCGCGAAATGATTACTGGAGTTTGCCCCAAAACTCATGTCAAAAAAGCTAGTAAAGTCTTTGGTATACCATGGTTCTCTGGTAGAAAAATGGCGGCAACCAACTTTTCTCGCTCCAAAAGACCAGTAATTATTGTCAGATACGACGCCATTTGATACTGGTGGAATCAAATAGCTAAGGAGTTGCTGATAGAGTGCCAGAGTCAATTCAGACGCAACTGTTTCCTTGCCTTCAGGCTTCGGGTAAGGGTATAGCCAACCCCTCTCGGCTTCTTTGCAACCATTACCCTCGATCCGCATCCGAATCTCGATATCGCTGGTTGGTTCCAAAAAGCTCTTCCACCACCCCTCCCCACCTTTTGCCATTATCAACTCTTTCCTTTGAGCTTCCAGTGTGGGCCTCTTGAAACTTCCTCCATTGGAGTTGAAAGTCTCAAAACTATCCTTTGTTATCTTCATCATGTTAACAGTCCCTCTTCTTCCTCTAAGCTCAGAAGTAGGTTCGTTATCAGGTTGCTCCTTTTGTAGAAAGCCATCAATTAATGTCTCATAAATGTGGTTCGTAACATCGCCCTTATTTTGTGAAACATCAAGAGCTCTTAGATCTAAGCACTCCACGGGCTGAAGTGCCGATCCGGGGGTGCCTCCCGCAGTTGGGGCAATAGGTTTACCGCTTGTACGTAGACCGACAGAGTTTCGGTCCAACCCATTGGCATTGATGTTTGGTACTAGAAAGTCTTAGGTATTAGCAATGAAGAAAATTGAAACTTCAGACTTTAGCTCGCTCACTCAAAAGACTTGTAGAGTCGCCCTCACTCTCGTTGACATCCCAGAGTTGACTAATTGCCGCGTCACTCAGCATGGCTCTTTTTCTCCCTAACCCCAAAGAGCCCATCTTAGACCCGCCATCAGGGTTTTGTATTGCCAGCTGTAACCTATGATGGCTGTCCTCAACCAACAATTGGTGTTGATCCCTTTGGGGTAACTCTGGGCCCTCTCCTGATGGGTTGAAGGTTTTTCCGTAGAATTTATCAGAAAGATTCGTAAAATTCTCAGGCTGAAATCTCTTGCGAGAAACATCGTCAATATCCACCCTATCTGATAGTGATGAGGAATGATCCTTCTCCGCTTGTTTCGGTTCAAATGGTATAGCAGCAGCTCTGAGTGTAGCTACTCCATCATTCATATTCTTTGTGGTCATGTGAGAGAGTAATTGGTTAGACTCGAGAATAGGTGACCTAAGGCCTTGAACTTCAGCGGAGGATATGAGCTCAGTGAGCTGTGGCAGTTCCGGTTCATCTCCAAAAACCTCCGCCGTTCCATCTTCTGTCATATCGTCACTGTCCCAACTATTTTGAAGCTCGGTCCCTGCTTCGGCGCGTGGTTTTCCCTGTGGGTCGGAACGCAATGGCTCTAGAACGGGAAGCGTATCGGTTCCTGGAGAGTCTTCTGGCTCCTGGACAACCTTGGCCATCTTTTTTTCGACAAAAGGGTTTAAAAGTGGGTTTCCATTACTTTTGTTAGAAGAATCCCCATTCTCCTCGGTAGGGATCCCAACGTCCTTTGACTGATCATCTTTTGCTTCTTCGTTTCGATCGAGTCTAAGAGTAGCAGGAGTGCGATGGTGCGTGATAGGGGATTTTGTGCTGGAGGTGGTGCCTTGACGACGAAAGATCATGCTCTTCGGAATATCCTGACTTTGAGAGAATGTGAAAGTCCCAAATGCTCCATTAGAAGCCATATACCTTGGAAAATCCCCATTTTGATTATCTGCAGACTGCTCCCCAAGAGCATTCCTATCTAATGGTTGACCCTCAAGGGCTGTGACAGGATTACTAATCCTCCGCGCCTTTGCCGGTACTACTTTTGCAATCGAAAGCAAGTCGAAGGAGGTTGTAAAGGCCCCAGGGCTAATCGGGATAGGATCATCATCCCCACTAGATACCCCTGTGCTCCCACCTAAGTTTCGCCCAAGCATAGAAGCAAATGTGGGAGGGGTAATAGTGTCCATAGGTTTTGGGTCTCTTTGGATTTTGATCTGAATTTTCGACTGAGGTAGAGTCGGTGGGCGAGGGAATCTATGAGGATTATTCATCATGGCGTCTTCGTGCGTAATACCTCCGCTCCCAAGGTATGTCCGCTGCTATCACGAACTGTTTAAAGTCGACCAGTTAATAAAACTTAAAGACTTGCCTCGTCACCATCGATTACACATGGTGGCTACGATAATATTGCTTAAGGGTATCTATTGATACAGTAGGCGGTAAAGGGACTCGAAGTGGGGTGGGGGAGGGGGAGGGGGGCGTATTCGCCCACAAAAAATAGATGGCTTGCTTACTGTTGTGCGTTTATGAAGCTCCCTGTGTCTGCTAACCCGAAGATGGCTGATTCTTTACTTGGAAGGGAGCCTTCTAGTCCTTGAGGGTAACAAGACCTTAAAGAGTTTTTTCTAGGGCTTGGGGAAACAGCGGTTTTTCTTCGAGGAACATTAATTACTTTAGCTTTGACTTGCAAGAGGGCATTATACTTTGACTTACTGGAGATGTGGTAGCAGCTTAATACCAGTGGGAGAAACTAGAAAGAATAAACTCGGTGATGGAATTAATGATGGAGCGATCCTGAATGGGACTCGTGGTGGGGTTGGTGATGGTTGAGAGTAAAGACCACAAGTGGGCGCTAGTAAGTCGTCTTGGCGGGCATGACCTAATATGTCGAGTGATAGCTTATGGATAAGTAATTTAATATATCACCAACGCACTAAAACCCTTAGAGATGTTTTTAACCCCATACACCTATCCTTTGGGGTTTTATATATTCTTTATGGTACTTTGACTGTAGAGAAGTCTCCACTCCTGTCGGATCAACTTAAGGTTAAATACATGTCTGCCAGCTAAAGAGGTCTCTAGCTCTGGCTCTATGTACAGCGACAGGTAATAAGTGATGGAACGCCCTGAGGTACAAACACCAAATGCTGGTGGCGTTTTACCAAAACAGACATCCCTGTGTTCCATCACTTATTACCTACCGCTGTACATGTAGCTCTAGTGGGTACCCAATCTTACTTATTCCCTAGATCGTCACCTACGATTGCATTAAATTTGTCCTATATACCGGAAACCACCTCCTAAATTATTCTTGAGGTACTAGGAATAATGTAGGTGGTGATACATATTATTGGGTTACTAATCGTTATTGATATATGCTTAGGGACAAGGCATTTCTTGGGGTTTTAAGGACCCATATATATTTGGGTCGCTAACGGTCCAGGGGATACATGCAGTATTTGATAAAGTGACTCCATTATTATCAAATCTACTTATGTCACGATATCTTTATATCTTTATATCTTTACTCAAATACAAGTAGTCCACTCCCCTCCCAGGCTATCAGCACTCCTGGCTTTGAGTTTCGGGTGTTATTCTCACCTTCTACTAAGTAAGCAGATTATATCAATATTTCTAAGAAAGCTAGTATATCCAGTACCTTATCTACCATAATAACATAACACTACGGTATTACTAGTATTACTACGGTATAACGGCCAAAACCCCGAAGCTCTCCACGATAACATATTACTACAATACCTATTACATCCCCCTTTTAGTAATGTATAAACTACATACAGCTACACGCCACTTGACATGACTTGTATAAAGCTAATATACCAGACTTAAGTACATAGATAAACAAAATGTAAATGCAACAATAGACTCTCTCGAGTGCATAGGTACAAGTTAGGGATGAGCAGTGATATCTTCTCATATAAGCTAGGTTTTCTATATAGAGGAGAATTGAGTATTTACTAGCTCCGTTTCCTTATGCCCCTAGGAGCGCGTCTATTCCAAACCAACCACCTGGTTTTAACGGAAGCTAGATACTCCAATTCTGAACCTCTTGGCAGTCCCGGTATCCCGGTCGTGGGCGAAAAAAGGCCTTTAATACGAGTCCGGGATGATTATCCTACGAACTGACGCTTCAACTTCGGTTTTCGGTACAACATGCACCGACTCAGCTCCGATTCGGGGGTAGCATCCGTAAATTCAGCCCTACTCACTCTACATCTAACGTCGAAGCTGTAAGGCTGAGTTCTAGAATTTTAGATGTGATATCGGTTGACATCCGAAGAACTCTATTGACGGGAAATATGTAACTTTTGTTTTTCGTGTTTCACGAATATTCTAGAAACATTCGCGCATCCCGAGAAACCAGTCTCCCGGCCCACAGGCACGGAAAGAAGAAAACATCCCGCAAAAAAATGCCCTGTGCAGTATCAGCATTCGCAGTATCAATCCGAACGGGATAGGGCGGCCGTAAAACTCTGAACTTTCTCTGATCAAAGAGACTCTAGGCCAGGCCTCGAATTACTTCTCCTTGATATGGTGATTGTATCGTTCTTTGTCTTTCTCCAGGATCTAGTCTGTGCTGATGATCGGATTAGAGTACATGACGATTTTGACTCTGGTTAAGGGGCTCTTGTCTAGGTACCGCCGAGATGGGCGGTATGTTTGCCAAAATTTGAACACAGGTTAATCCGAACGAGCAGTCCGAAGCGCGTCCACCGTTTACACACATCCACAAACAACTCTCATAATTTCCGTAAAACAGCGAGAATTGCCGAGAAAAATTTCCTGTCCGTGTCCCCGGCCCTAAAACTAAGGGCTGCGCGCGGAGGCAAAGAAAAGGAGGTTGATTTCCGAGACTTTAGGTTTCGTGCCTCCCTTCCAGAAGCGTTCGCCGGCACAGGAAGTGGCTTTGTAGATCAGGGCTAGGGTTATATGATCTAGAGTAATTTCGGGTACAGAAGTTACATGTACGTGACAGACGTTATTACATCTCCCGCGCGGCCGCGTCCTGGCGTCCATACTCACTTCACTTACATCTACTTCTGGCTGGGCTAGCATACATACTCCGATTGAATGCGGTAATACCCGACCCGTCACTCCCACGCACGCAGCAGGCAAGATGAAGGTTGTCAAATTTCAAACTTTTGTTTATTTAAATACTGTCAGGCTAGGAGGAGGAGGAGTGGATACCAAGTATGTAATTACATGTAGTGTTGTTGCACAACATTCTGTAAATATGGCGAGAGCAGAGCCCCGAAAACAACCACTAAAGAAATCATATGAATACACGCATACGTACGCGTCTAAGCCTTAATACCAGTTAGTTCATCCCAAAACACGCATCATGAGGCATCCCTAGATCTGTGTAGATAACAAATGAAATATTCACCGTGGTCATAGGCTTTGATAGGTCAGAGGGCGCAGAATATCACAGGTGAAAAAGAGCTTCATGTTACACTGATACCGGTTTAGTTTAAGCCCGTGCACATGATTTCATGCACTCGCGCCCCGAGTCAGGATACCCCTGCGACTCGCTTTAGGAAAAGTGGCTAACCAAGCGAGCCCGGTGCATTTTGACAAACGGGAAGACTAAAAGTGCATATCAGAACGTTCGTAACCCATACTGGCGATCAGTGATGAGGCGTTTCTTCAAGCAAAACCCATATTTATAAAAAAAAAAAAATTGTTGGGCTTCAGGTAACGAGTTCTTAAGAATATATATACTTAAGTACATGTATATACATACAGGTTGTGGTATACTACATGTAGTTATTATCAGATGTTAGATGGCTTTTGGGCGTGTTATCATCGGTCGATATCTCTCCACATTAATGAGGATCCACCACCTTCTTCTCCACTCCAAAGTAACCAAGCAAGTAGTTGGTGTTGACGCAGAAAAAGAGGATGAGAGTGGTGGATAGCTCGATACCTACATCATAATAAATGCCGCCAGCCGATAAGGTCGGGTCATTCGTGAGCCCAGCTTAAACCTTGGTTGTGAAGAGTAGGAGGAGTGTGTGTGTGTGGCTGGATGATCTAGATGGTTGGTCGAAGCTGGTGCGTTCTGTTCCTTTGTTTTTCGGCGTACCTATTCTTGACCCTGCTGCCAATTTTGATTCCAAGCACCCTCTGTGCTCAGGCCGTGCGACTGTTTTGAACGACTCACTTTTACTGCTGCTCGTCACCATTGGCCCCCCCTTTCTTGCATCCCACCCTTTATATATTCCCACCGTCAAGCCTCCTGTTTCCCTTCCTCACTTCGTCTTCCACCATCGTCGTCCACTTCACTTCATCTTCTTCGCTCCTTCGACCTACTGCACTAGGCATTCATCCTCTCCTTTAATAACTTTAAACTCACCTCAATCATCAAACATGTCTGCCCCTGCTACTGAGACTGTCGTTGCTGAGTCAACTGCTGCTCCTGTTGCTACTGTATGTTATCCTCTTTATCTCACCAGTGCATGCTTGTTTTTATATCTTGCTATCAATTATATTGGTGATTCTAACTCTTCTACTAGACCGAGAGCAACGAGGTTAAGCCAAAAGCAACGACTGAGAAGGTCACCATGATCGAGAAGTTGTAAGTCTAATCCCATCACCCCAGACCGTAAGAAGAGAGAAATACTTTTTGGTCCGAACATTAGCTAACGTATCTTGTGATAAATAGTAAGAAGATAATCTCCAAGAGGCTCGGCTTGAAGCCCAAGGGTGCCGCCGCTGCTGCCCCACCGGCCGCAGCCACCCCGGCCCCCGCGGAGTAGAAACTCGGCATATGGCTATTCTTCGCAACTGTGTCCCCGCCATCCTTAGCAACTTGTTGATAATTCATGGAGGATTGGAAGGAGCTCTTTTTCTTTCATCGTGCTTTAGTATGGGATAGGAAAAGGATCTCTTAATTTTTTTTTCGGTGTTTTATGAGGTCGCGGAAATCTATTTAATCTTTTTTTTTTTTTGCGATTAGTTCTTGTGAGTGTTTGAGATAGATGGTCGATGGTCGATGGTGTTATCTTTCTTTTAGCTTCCTATATGCGTGCTTTACGCAAACAGGAAGAATGAGTGTGGGTGGGGGCTACCAAGTATTATATTGTCTGGTTGCCATAAACCTTTACGTTCCAAAATCCGTGAGCTCTCCGTAATAAATGGGCCAGATGTCAACACGCAGTGTTTGATTACCGTCCTTTTAACCTGTCACAGGTATGCGGTGATGTAATCCTGTAGCTAGTACAGTCGTAACAAATTTAGAAAACAAGCGTTTTCCCGCGTCGCGTGGGAGCACTACATTTACATTTACTTGAACTTATTTCCCGCCTTTCCCTTTTGCCTTATTCTTCGCCATCATATGTACAGTGGCGGACACACAGAACCGACCATCAAAATATCCTTCACCCACTGACTTTCAACACCACAACACTTGTCCAGGAAGAAAGTCCTTCTGTAAAATAGTTTTGTTACCTGCCCCCAACAGCCCTACAGAAGGGATTTCGAAACAAATCAAAAACCACTTCCCCATAGCCTCTAGAACAACCTAACTGAGGGTCGGTTTTGAGTGTCCGCCACTGTACATGTAGGTACCACCGATATCTAAATACGTGTATGATCTGTGTGTGTGTTTAGAAAAACACCTTCGATATTTATGGTCACATGTGGAAGAACGATAGCAACATTCTTAAGGGACTTTATAAGAATCTCAAAACCACTAACCCTCCAGAGCAGTCCTCAAGAATTATTATGTGTTTTCTCTATCGCCGTTACGGAGAAAAATTCAATTCTACCCATGTGTGCAGTTAGCTTTTCACATGCCTCCAGGTAAGCAAATGTGTACTACGGTGTGAAGGGTAGGTGAGTAGAACGCGGCGGTGCGGTTTGCGTTGCTACTTGTACTTGACACCGTAGTACATCTATGTATCTGATCCTTAAATAACTCCATGCGTATGTACTACGGTTGTAGGGGGTACATGTAAGTCTGTACTGTTGCAACCACGACCAGACTTACCCGGTGCATACATGTATAACTTCATTCGACTCTTGGCTCATACTAGAACATTACATTCCATTCTCATGGTGTGCACCCATCTGCAACCAATGTCTCTCATCATATCCTGGGAGCAGGAGAGAGCGCGGGAAACGGGGCAGCTTGATATTATCAGACAACCTGTGGTCGCGCCTCTAGTGGCTGCTTCCTAGTCTTTTTAAAACGACTCTTTCCAGGCCAGGTTTGGTTCGGGTTCATGCATTAATATGCAGTATATATACCACCATTGGATATACTTGATAAACGGTTTTGCGCCCTGAGACAAGCTGAGCAGATTGGGTTCACGGATATTGTGCGGATACCTGCCTAACTTGAGACATAAGTTATGTGACAGATACTAAGCGTAGGTGATTACTCATGTACTCTTTCCCTGTTTATGTATAGATTGAGTTAATCAGTGGGAGCCTAGAACTGTCGGGCTCGGAAATTGTTATCTTCAGTAAGGGTCCGAGATTTACACTAGAAATGCGGGGGCGAAGGATCAAGTTAAACTTTCCAAGACATACATACGAGGTCTTAAGGACCAAGGAAAGATGATAGTAGTACGAGGACATGGTGCACCCTGTTACCAGATTTCCACGGATATTCCTGGAAACTTCATCCAGCTACCCCACATCCCGAAGACTGTGTGTTTTATGGGATTCCCACCCGCTATGACCGATTGTTTTTCTGATACTTGGGCTGCGCTGATGATTTTCAATTAACTCCTGTAGCTGCAGGGGAAAGGAAATAAGTAATCAAAGCACTGAAATACCATTCGAATATCAAATACAATCAACCGCACCGGATCCCAACCGGTCTAAAGGAGTCCCAGGTGTTAATGCCGTGCTTTCCGAGGGACAAGCTTCTGATCCATGTGTTCAGTTGCTAATTAATCCTCAACGTTAATGACTTCCCCTGCAAGAATCTGTACACTTGGCCCTAGTTTGTGGGTATAAGTAGCCGGTTGTGGTTGGTTGCTCTTGGTACAAGCCCCGGAAGATGGCCCGAGTCGAGTCCGAGTGATGGTACATGAATGCCTCTATTCCGCTATCATCTGTATACATGTAGGTATGTACCTATAGCATCTAATAAATTCATCAATTCACATGCTACCAAGCTTTTAATAACTAGGTAAATTGTGACTTATTAAGATATATGTAGCTCCACGGGTGGAATCCCATCTGAGTTGAATCCATGGACCATAGCTCGGGCCGACAACCGTCCTTGGCCCTGATATTCCCGCAGCCCACCGGAGAACTTTTTCATGTTATGCATTAGATAACCTTGGCTCTGGGTTCTACGGGCCTGTTACCGGAACTTCCCTAGTTACATCTTCGTACAGATTACATGTAACCAAGTTAAAGGCTCATCGGATACTGAATACATGTGTGCACAAAAAAATTCATGCTTCCTAGCTACGTAGATGTATTGTACGCACTCTATGTACCCATGTTGCTCTCTTTTCCTCTGTGAAATTTCCAGACAGGAAATTCAGGCGTCCATTTTCCCAATGTTAATCCTCGATTAGCTTTTCCCCGAGATCTAGGTCGGACTATCGGTCTTTCGCTCCCAAACGGGCCCTAAAGAATAAAGGCAAAAGACATCCTCGAGAGTTCTCACGGACCACTCACTCCGTAGGCAAAATTAGATGGGGGTGGGGTTCGGGAGGAACCAAAGGAAGAAAAGAAAGAAGAAGAAAGGGAAAAAAGGAAAAAAGGAAAAAAAGACAAAAGACTTACGTGATCAGTATCATCCCTCAAGAGCGTCGCTACCATGTTGGGCATTCTGATCACCGCTTCCACCTGGGTTTGAACCATGGTGTCATCGGTACGTAGTCCAGTGTATTACCACTAGGCCACGCCTCGGTGAGTGCATCGGGCCGTAGCAAGTACAAGAGCGGAGCGCGCTGCGCTTCCCTCTGCGGGACCATCCTCCGGGTAACACTCCCTTCTCTCGCACAGCGGGTGGTGGACGAATTCGATTCCATATTGTGATCGCTGGCGCTACCTTCTATGTTGTTAGTTAGGGTGGCTAAGAAAGTTTTCTAGCATAAATTAAACCATGGACAACCAAGCCTTCTGAAAAGAAAATGCTGGAAAGAAAATGCTGGAAAAAATGGTTGAAAACGCCTGAAGAAAACGCTTGAAGAAAATGGTTGGGCAAAATGCTCGAACAAAACGCTTGAACAAAACGGTTGAACAAAATGGTTGAAGAAAACGCTGGAATAAAAATGCCCGAACAAAATGCCTGAAGAAAACGCCTGAAGATTGAAGAGGACGCTTGAACAAAACGGTCGAGCAAAACGGTCGAGCAAAACGGTCGAACAAAACGGTGAAGAAATGCTCGAAGAAAATGCCCGAAGAAAATGCTGGAAGAAAATGCTCGAAAATGCTCGAAAAAAAATGGTACGTACCAGCAATGTCACAAAGCATCTCACGAGGCCTATAGGACGGGCATGCATTTTTATCCCCACCTCTTTACCGGAACTCCCCTAACTAGCATTGTGAGTCGGACTTTCATGAAAAAAGATAAACCCCAAGTACTCGATCACTTCAGCGGGTATGATATGAGCTAGGATGAATAACCCAGAGGTTGTCAACCTGCACCTATGACAGCTGATTACGCCGCAACCTTGCATGGCAAGAATCGCAAACTGCCCTGCAGGGAAAAAAGATATTGCGTGCCAACTAGATCAATATGTGAATCGGGCGCGAAGACCCTCAATGTAATTCTTCACCTAACCTGCACAAAGTATTTACCACATGTAGTATGTAGTATGAGTGAGGGAGGGTCACAGCTTACCACATGAATTGCACTAGTGTTGATTGTAGCAATATTGCCAATGAAAATCCCCAAAGACGTCCGAAAGTCCGAACCTCTTTTACTCTTCTCGTAGATGTCCTCAATCACAAGACTGTATCAGGTGGCAACAGGCCGTCTTTCGTTTCTTTGGGACGTAGTGGTGTCTACATGTATTTATCTAGAGTGGGGTATATTGACCTAGCTAGTATAGGATGTACATGGAGTTAAGGTACATGTATGTACCTACCATACATACCCCTTCTTCTTCTGCCATGCGGTTAGGACCGACGCTTGGATTTCTGCAGATGGAGCTCTACCCTACTAAGCGAGTGAACAAACGGCTGGAAGCGATTTGCGGGGGAAATGAAATGAAGGGAAAAAAAACCAGACATGCAACTGACCAGCGTGATTTTTAATCTATATTAATATAGCCGCAATCCCTGCCTTCCTTCCTTCCTACCCAAACGGCCGGCCTCCAAAAGCTAAAAAGGAGTGAAGGATATCTGCCTAATATCCACCATCCCATAGACCAACCGAGAACGTCCCGGGGTTTTCTACAAGCGAGGAAAGGAGAAAAACGGGTTTACACACGGCGGTTTCTATGAGGCGAGAAGGAAAAGGATTTGTTTGGTAAATTTGACTTCATTAATCGCCAATGCTAATTATTTTTATATTTGAACAGATTACGCCTCGAAACAAATAAGATGACTCCAAATCAAACTGCGCCGCTGCCTTAACCAAAAAGAATCTCCCAATAAGCAAAACAGCTGATCAAAGTGCGTAGGATTATAAACCAGCGCTGGAAATTTGTTCGTGTCCCACTTGCACACTCCGCTCAATCAATCAATAGGACCATATTTCAACCATCGAACACTATCAACTTCCGTTAGCGGCCAATTCCCAGGATAATTTCATACTCGGGTTGGTCCTTACAATTTCTTCATGGGTGTCCGCTTAACCTCCTCTGGTTCCGGTACTGGGTGGTGCGTGAACTGGAGCCTTGTTAGTTACTATACTATTGCCAAAGCAATCAATCCCAAAGCAATTGATACATACGTGAAGGCCAGGGGGTGATGAGCCAGGAGGAGGTGATGAGCCAGGAGGAGGTGATGCTCCAGAAGGTGCTGAATTGTTGGATTTTACACTCCCAACTTGACTGATCGGTGGATCATTATTCTTCCGTGTTTCCGAACTGTACTGTCGGTCTGACATTGTACCTAAGGGTATAATAACAATTATTATTATAAGGGTGGTGGGTACTCTGCGAGTGATCCTGAAGTGCTGCGTTGGCGAGAGAAAGGGAAGTAACCAGCTTCAGCCAAGTAAAGTAGAGTATAGTTAAATGGAGGAGGAGGATGTGGGTGATATTATATAGCAGAAGCTGGTGATTGATAGTGCTGAGTACTTGGGCTATATAACCCACCATATATATACAGGCAGCGGGCACGGCATATTTCGCAGCTAGCTTCATAATACTAGTAGACTGCATGTCTCAAAGAAACCCGACAACCAACAAAATCGCGTGTGTGGAGAAATGGCGGGGTAGGACGAGCGAGGGAGGACCTAGGGCCTTTTCGTTCTGGGGTAGACAAAAGGGGAAGTCAGCCTTGACTTGGATGCCGCACCAGGTATTAGGGATCAGTATGATGCGCAATAGTTAGTGCAATAGGACACAGCTCGATGTCAGGTATGGACCCACTTCATGTGCTGAGGAGGTTTTTCGGAAGCTCGTTATGCCTAGCACCTCGGTGCTATCCGTAAATTGCAGTAAGGCGGGACCTGGTTAATCTTTGCCGGTGGGGTGTTCTGTCAGAGCATTCTTGTTTCTACATACAAAGATTGAGCAACATGTATTTTCCATATCCCAGAAGTCTCTTTCCCGGCCGTCTTGCTGTAAGAACGTTATATCAGTTGAGCAGCGCCTAACGTAACCCTTGTCAATAAAACCTACATGTAGCGTTATAAGATCCATGTACGAGCTACACTGATTATCATTTCATCCATAGTGCTAGTCTTCCACGTGTAATAAACCATAAAGTAGTTGAAACCTGGAACCCCTCCTTAGTGCCGAGAAACAACATTGCAGATACATGTACTCTGGAGTAAAGTACATCTGGAGTACATGCTCACATGTACTCAATCTTCGTAACGCGGCTCGGAGTTTGTTTGTGGAGGTCGAGACCAAAATCGATGAGGATGCACACGGTCGGTATTAGTTAGGGGGGCTACACAGTCTCAAAGCAAAAGGTTAGAGCGCATACCTACTAGGTGCTGACGCCTCGTTACGTAGCCAGGATGTTTCATTGATAGAGATACTCGATCGTCTGCAACGTTGGCCTTGCAATTGAGAGGTTGATGCATGTAGGGTAGTGTACCTCTGGGGTTCTACGGACTAGTTATGTTTCACCCAGTTAAAGTGATAGTTGCGAGCAACCATCCCGAACGTGGGATTGGGTGTAACACTGCAGCTGTCTCTCGTTTAGAGTTATGTGCTATACTCTACAGGTATTTCGGCATGTATTCTAGGTACTCTAGTCTGTACTACTATGTAGTACATGCTGTAACAGTGTGATCTATACTCACCAATTGGACCAATATTTTAATTTCGATCTATGAGTCCAGATGAGATTGACAGAAACGGGGGGTGCGGAAGTTCGTTGCCCCGTCGGTTCTTTTCCAGCGAAAATCATTAAATTACGCCCACTCCGGATCCTCTTCCGTGACGTCCTAAACACCAGTATAAAAACTCCGTGTACGCGTCCTTGATCCATATGGCATCTTACTGCAACAGCAGCATGTTAGCAACGGTAAGCCCAATCGGCACAGACACGTCCCGGATTATACGCAGCCGATGTGATACATACATAAGCGTGTACATGTACTTTAAACGGGGGTACTTGAATAGTAATCTAATGATCCAGGCGCCGTTTGAGCTCTGAACGTATGGTTATCGATATCCATCGATATATATGTATATATAGCTTCATTATTAAAGGGTCATAGCTAAATATACGTACAGATAAAGTAGCTGCTATTAATCAGAAAGGATGATCACGAGGGTATTGAGGATAGTACATGTATGTACATAACCTTTGTTTTTTTGGCTGCAAGCGTGGGTGCTTCTTGCACCCTCGTGCCCTCGCGCCTTCATCCCTCCCATATGTATTTCTATTATAGGAAAGCGATATCAGTCGGTGTCGGAAGCTCTCAAGCCTAGTTTTTCAGGCGAGGGATGATACAGAAAACTCTATCGGACTGGAGTAACAATCTTCTTGGACACGGAAGCCCAGATAGCTCACAAGATGTATTGGGGATTGGCACCCCTGCATACATAAATGCAGTGTTCTCCTCGTCTATGATCTTGCAGCCAGGTCCTATTAGGCTAGATATTGGGTCTGTGTCGGTCCTAATATAAGAGACATTAAATAATAAGCAAAAGGCACAACATATGGATCACAGTCAAAAGAAAAAGAAAAGGAGGGAAAAAGAAAGGAAAAATTTCTCAAGAGGGAGTCTAGTTAATATAGATGAAAACCTGTATCAGTAAATCGGGCCTCTCTGTCTGGACCATCTTGAAATTTAAACCGCATCACACACACACATATATATATATATATAATTTTACTCTGTTGGAACGACACCCAACCTCCTTACCATGATTAGCTGGTAAGTTTGTCTGATATTCAAATATTTGGGTATTTTCCTGCAAACTACTGTACCCATGTGCTCTCTTCTTAACTTATAGATAAGAAAAGTCGGCGAGTTGAAGAGCCGATCCGTCGCCGCGCTGGAAGTTCTCCGAGGATTATTGCGCCTTTTTGTGCCTTGCAGTTTTCCACGGTTGAGTGACCAAATCCTTTTGGTGGGTCACTACATGTAGACTTTCCGCCCTAGTTCGATGCGTATATCTACAGGATACGGGGACACGTGGGATAGAAAGAATCCACAAAAATGACGTTTGGGCTTCTATGACACTTTCTAGGCAGAATTTATCCAATTAATAGGCTGATATAATGGTAGGCTGTGGATGCGAACTTGTAATCTCCATCTTCGACATGCCATATATGGTCCACATAACCTTTGTAGTATAGGTAACTGGAGTGCAATTCTCGATATCTAGGAGTTGGCCGATTTTAATGATCTCTCATGTCAGTTCTATCCGCGACAATTAAGAAATACAGAGGCTGTCGGAGTTGCACATACCGTACCAAGCTAGGTTCTGTACCTACATTCGAGTGAGGAAAAACAAGAACCAATTATCTCTATCCAGAAGTCTGACAGTTCGCCAAGTATTTCTCGGCTATAGCCGATCTATACGAAGATCTTGGAAGACCACACCCCAACGAGACTAGTGATACAGAATTTTTTCTTGTGATAAAAAGAGGTCGCGTATATATATGACCAGTAGGAAATTAAGGCAAGTCGCAGGCTAGACGATAAGTTGCGCCGCTCAACCGATGTGAAGTATTATGTGCGAGTTATGATACCCCATTCAGTAAGCGCTTTCATAGGCGCTCTTCTCCCTGCATAAGTCCCTGGCAAGGATGCATGTACTCTATGTACATGTATGTACTCTAGGTAATGAATGCCTGCTTTCCTAGCGTGTGTGTATCATGGATGATCACTCGGCCAAAAGATCGATAACAGTAAATTACCTGCGCCTCCAACGGATCCACCCCCGCTTTAGAGATATTCATGCAGTCCAAAGACTTTATCTCTCTTGAAAAGAATCAATAAGTTAATATTCCCCTCTCCAGGGCACAATCTCTGAGCACAATCCTAATATGGTCTTAAACGGTGAGGATTCAATCCAAGCTGAGAAATTCCGCCTCGTTCTACATTCCAGAAAGGAATGCTCAAAAGTATGCAGCACCTCCACCCTCCTGTTACACATAATCATGTGTGATCAAAGACCCACGAAGCGCAGATTTCCATGGGTTCCCCGCTGAGGCCGCTGCTGCGGGGATTATTCTTGTTATGGCCGGGGACTTTGATTTCAGTGGGTGCTAATCTCTAGGTTTGTGATATCACCAGTAAAGATCTCGCGGTGTGTGGTCGGGTACTGGACGCGATCGACAAGCAGCCATATGACATACCAAATTGCTAATCCAATGTTCGGCAAAGGCTCAATTATCATCTTTAAAATGTAAAGTCAGCATGATAGATTTGTTAGATGGCTAATAGGGACTTTCATTCTTAGTACTAACTGGATGTTCCCCCCCTCTCTTCTCCTCTATATTTTGAAGTGGGGTCATGGGGAACCCAAGAAAGCAGCTAAAAATTGACAATTTCTTTTTCGATCTCGACCTTGATCTTGACCGTCCAAAAATGGGAGTGTGGCAGCGGGTATGTTCGCGGATTACAAAACTTAAAAGAGAGGTGGGACTTCGACCGTAAAGAGTGTGTGTCCATACACGTATGCAGCCCCCATCTTACGCGGCCTTTATCGGGATTGTCAGGCATCGCCCTACGATAGGTTTGTTGCTTGTAGGGATGGGCGCGGGGCTGAAGTTTGTCCTATCTCCCGCGTAAGTAAGTATCTGCCTGGCTCGGATGATACACAGCTACATGTATAAGTACATAAGTGTATTCTGATGCCAATATGTACAAAGTTAATCGTTTACAGAATTTACTCCGTTCCCATGAATTGCAACCCGATTCTATAAACCTAACAATCCACAGCCACCGACTTCAAACACAGATTTGGTGATCTATCATGACAGTTTCTACAAACTTCTACTTTAAATACCTATACTTTAGGTTGACTACAGTGGTCATGTCCGGCATCCCTCGGTCATTGTCAGCTCAAGAGACCAGAGACGCACCCCAACCACCACCTTCTTCAAATCATACCAACCGCGTACTTTGTAGCTACCATACCACAACGAACCCCTTTTCAATCACAGTCGCGGGCGGAAGTTAGACTATTCCAAGAGGTCGTGAGGTGCAGTGGCCTGCTATGGAGATGTATAAAGCACTCTAGAGGACTGCCTCGTAAGGGCTACATGTTCCAATTCGATCATCCATCTAGATGGACTAACCTACTGGTATAAACGAAACGTGTTCTTGTTTATATGAAGCTCCCAGGACCCAGGCCTGAGCCTTCTTTACCATCGGCACTGGCCAACAGCGAATAGAATAACTCAGCTCGATTAGTTGAAACAATAGGGCTCTACAAAATACTACCATAGCAGTATTATAATTCCCGTTTATAAAGTGTCCATGGCACTGTAGGTGTCGGGTTGCAAGCCGTATTATGTGATCGAGTGATCGATGGTGATCTTATTATTTATAATTTAAACCATAGCATCAGCTGTAGAAACCATACATAAGGAGAACAACGAGGTTTGCCAAAAGAAGTGAAACTTTGATAATATTTGTTTTTAGTGAGTTATTCTATAGTACCTTAAGTAGGTTTATTTTCTGTTAGTGTTTTGTCAGATTTCATCAGTTAACGAGACATATGCGCATAAAGCCGCAACAGGCATTACTAAGAAGGGTCAAAATAAGTCTTGCACTTACCTAAATATTGCTCCTTGTCCGACTTTGCTCCCACCGTCGATTTAAAGCCCCAGGGGAGATATGCGCACTATTTTGCAGCGTTCAGATCTATTGCCCTTTTTGTATGAGCCGTTTCAATCTAGCTACGAGAGTAGGTCTTCTTTAGTAGATACAGATGGGTTATGTACGGAGGCATCATAGTTGTCTTTAAAACAAAGTAGAGAGATACTTACTTGTACAGCGACAGGTAATAAGTAATGGAACGGCCTGAGGTACAAACACCAAATGTTTGTAGCGTTTTACCAAAACAGGCATCACTGTGTCCCATCACTTATTACCTACCGCTGTACATAGGACTACAAAGAGAGTCGTAAACTACATAGATATACATTTACTCTATATCATCCCTTATCTTAAGTACAGCAAAATTCTTTAATCTCATAAGTTCCCCTTAATACTTAAATAAAACTATTAATCGGCACATGCACTTAATGGGTTACAAGTAATCAACAAACGAACATAATACAATTAATGAATTAACAACAGCAACAATTAAACGAATCAACAAACATTACTTCTCGCTTCTATGAACTAGCATAAATTCCCGCCCCGATGTCTCCCGAGTGAGACCCCATGATCTGAATTCCCTGATATAGAATAAATCAACAAGGCGTGAAAAAGACAACTTCATTCTATTTCGCACAAAACAAGTATAACAAATGCGCAAGGCCGTAAGAATAAAACAGCAGGAACTGTGGGAAATTTAAAAAATTGTACAATACACTCAATACACACTCAAGCAAGACACCCCAAACTCTCCTAAGACAACATTATAAGCATATATGTGAAGATAGGTAGAGAAATAAAAGAATTTCACCCAATATAGTACATGATGATCTCGTAGATGTTTGGCGGAAATGAGGAGGTAGAGTTTATAAGAACCAGGAGGGGAAAAAAAGGTAAAGGGAGAAAGCGTGACAATATTTGACGTGAATAGGCGCATAGTTGAATCGGAGGGATATCGAGACGGAGAGTGGTAGAAACGGATAGACAAAAATGGGAACAGAATAGAAAAGTGTAATTTTCAATAAAAAGATCCTTCAGAAAGAAATCGAAACAAAAAAGATCTCCACTCAACACCAACAAACAAAAACTAAGGTATTTCCCAATAACAATAACTAACGTATATAGTTAGCCCAATAAAAAAAAAACTATCAAGTCCCTTCCCACTCCCCTTCCAGCGGCTAATCACAATCATTATCCAGCCAGTGAATGTAAACTAAAGTAAATCATCACAATGAAAAAAGGAGAAAAAAGAAAATACATCATTACTTATATAACGCCTCCACCAGAACCCTGCCCCTGGCTCCTTATCGGGCTCCTGCTGTCCCCTGACCTACTATCACTCCTCATCGCCGCCTCCGTCTCCTCTTGATGCAACTTCTGCCGCCACTGCGCGAGGCTGCTGCTCAACTCGCCACCTTCAGTGCTTGTGGGGGTCTTCTCGAAATCAAAGGTACTACTAAGCCTATAATTTTTGTTTGTGTTTTCCCAATGTGTCCTTAACGCATCTAGTTCGGTAGCTAGGCTATCCAACGCAACGCTGTTACGCCCATCCGGAGCACCACCATAGAAGCTGCTGTGGGTAGATTGGGGTTCACCGCCAAGGCCGTTCGGGCCGGTGAGTGTGCTGCGACGGTAGGCATCGACTGAGTCCTCAACACGGTCTAAAAGGAACGATACACGCTCTTCCGCATCCTGCGCTCGGCGCTCAAGGAGGGAATTCTCGTTCTCGAGTTTATCAAGCTGGATTCTGGTCTCGGATAGTTGCTGCGAGAGGTCCATGAGTTGCACTTTCATTTGATTATTCATGAGATTGGTCTCATTCATGGAGTCCAGCTGCGCCTTGGTCTCGCGGATTTGCTTATCGAGTGCGGTCGCCGATTCTCGGACTTTGGCGCGAAGGTCGTCAATTTCCTTGTTGAGGTGTTCCCTTTCGTGCTCCCACTCAGTGTTGATTTCCCTAGACCCATGCCGGGAGTGATCAGGGCCCTTCCGCTGTAGCTCTTCGAGTTCGAGCTGTAGACGTGCGTTTTGGGCTTTGTTCTTGGCAAGCTCATCCTTCATCCGTTTAAGTAGCTTTTCGGTACCCTTGACATAGTGAACAGCCGACTGGTAGTCATTCTCGAGCTGCTCGAGCTTCTCGCGGAAATGCTTTTCGACTTCTTGAGCCTGCATTTCTGCCGTCGATTTCGTCTCGCGGTGCGCACGGAGGCTTTCCTCAAGTCTCAATTCCAATTCCCGCAGACGGTTCTGTTCAGGCGTAGCAGAACCAGACTGAGGGCTGGGGCTGAGGATGGCGGATCGCCGTTTTTCGAAGCCAACTTGAGTAGATCGTTCTGCTAGAATGTCCTTAAGTGCGGCATGCTTAGCTGAGATTGAATCAACTTCAAGCTGCCTTTCAACCAATCTCGCCTGGATTTCTGCGTTTTCCTGCTTGAGTTTCCTGACCTCGTCTAGAGATTCTGCCATTCGCCTTCTGAGAGCGATGGCATCCTTGCTAGCCTGACCCTGTTGAAATTCTAATCCTGCAACCCTCTGCATAGCCTGGGCGAGTTTTTCGCCTGTGTCATCGGCTTGGTCCTTGCTTTTCTTAAGCAGCGACTTCGCGGACTCAACCTGTTCTTGCAAGGCCTTTACTCTCTCATCTGTGAGTGCAGTATTAGTCATTATTTCCCTGTCCGCAACTTTCTGCAATCCTGCTGCCATGGCTGCATTGGCTGCCCGAGCCTCCTCCGCGTACTTCTCCATTAACTCTTCCACATCTCTCAACCTGGTATTAGCATTTTCCAGATCCGCCGCCTTTTCCTCATATTCACTTTTAACCTGTGCCAATTTCCTCTCAAGCCCTTCTTTCACAAGTCTCTCCTCCTCCAACTGCCTTGCCAGTGTCGCGGTCCTACTTGCTGTCGCCTCCATCGCATTACGCATCTCATCCATAGCGTTGTGGTAATTATTGTTATCTTCTAAAGCCTCCTGGAGCTTCATCGACAGTTCATCTTGGTCAATCCTCAATAATTTGGCATCGGCAGTCGCATCAGCTCCTGCAGCAGCCTCATCCCGGAATGCCCGCTCGGCGTCTAATAATTCAGCTCGAAGGCTCTCCATTTCCGAAGCAGCGCGATTACGGAAATCGTCCAGCTCAGAAACACGACTTTGTGCAACCCCAGCGGTCTCGTCGGCTAAGTGACGGGCCTTCCTTTCAGCAGAAATCTCGGCTTTTAAAACCTCTACCTTTGCGCTCAATTCCGCCTGAGCTGCTAATGATGCGGCTAGCTTCCGGCTCATGTCCGTCATTTTCTCTGCGTCCATGTTTGCCATGTCTGCGGATCTATCACCTGGTGTAGGGGTTGAGTTACCGCCCAATGCTGCCAACTTTGCTTTAGCATAAACCGCTTCCTGCACAGCAACATCGCGCTGTCGTTCAACTTCCTGTATTTTTTTTGCAGCCTGGGCAGCTTGTTCATCGACCGAACCTTGAACCTTCTGAAGTTCACCTTTGAGGATTAACATGGCTTCAACGAACGGTCGTTCCTCTTCGAGTAGCGAATCGGCACCCCGTTCTTCTAAAATTGCATTGTTGCCTGTTTGGATCGTGTAGCCCGCTCGCCTAGCCAAAGCTAGCTCTGACGCATACCATTCATTCATATGCTTTAATTTTTGAAACTCTCTCAACACATCCCCTTCGCCTGAACTACTTCCCTTGCTCCCCCGGGACTTTTGCTCTTTTGGCTGCTCTTTTGGCTTTTCGTGGATAGGAGAAGCATCTTGAGGTCGTATTGTTGGCTCCTGGCTAATAAGACCAGCATTTGGTGTCTGACCATTTGTGAGTCCCTTTGATTGTACTGTTGAATTGTTTGGTTGGGTCGTTATTGGAGAAGCTGATGATTGATTACTGTCCGTAGCACCATTTAGATTAGGGTTGGAACCCTGTTGTCTAGACCCAGAGCGCTCTCTCCCTGCAGCAACAATATCTTGACCAGAGGCTTTCCTTTGTGCGGTGGGATTCCTCGTCCCATTAGATGCCATCGGCGCAGACCTTTCTTGTACAGGGGAGGTAACATCCCTTGCCTTCGGCAGTGTTCCATTTCCAGTTGGTGTCCTACTTCTTTGTCCGGGTGGGGCGGATCCATTTGTACGAGGCGGAGGAGCTTGTTGGTTTGGCGGAGGGCCGGCTGGAGCTCCCTGGGCAACCCTGGGGAGTCGGGAGGTTACACTTCCTCCAGAGGTATTATTACTGGTTAGTGGGTTTGAGCCGTTTGGAGGGGTTGACTGAGTTGGGCCCGCGGTCACACTTTCCCTAGTCCCCGTTCCCCCATTCTTTCTTGACGTTTGAGCACCTGGATTATCAACTGACCCGTTCCTAGCACCAGCTCCTTGCAATCGCTTGTTTTCATTATTTGCTGTGGGGCTAGATTGATTCTGGTGGTCATTGGGGTATCTGATTTTTGCGGTATCAAGAATATATATCAATTGCAACTCCTCTTGATTCCTAGTCGGAACACTAGGCTCTCCACCAAGAACAATAATCTTCTGTCCACAGGTAGTCATTGAGTGCCCTGATCGTCTTGAAGGCGATGGCCCCATGTTCTGGAACGTGTACCATCTCCTCGAAGAGATCCGGAACGCTGCCAGATCGCCTAAATCGTCGCCCTCTGATGTCCGTCCACCGAAGATATACATAACATCACCAACAAGCGATGCAGCATGCCCTTCTCGCGGTGAGGGTATATACCCGATACAGTCAAGCTGCGTCCACTGGTTCGTTTGTGGATCATAGGACCAGACATCATTGAACCATACCAAACCGTTCGTACCACCAAATCTACAATTATGCACTCATCAGTTCACTGGATAGGCGCAAAAATATGATAACGGGTTAGGTTCAACATACAAATAAAGTTTATCCATCCAAGTGACTACTGTGTGATTAGTTCGACTAGCAGGTACATCCTGATTTTTCTCATTCGCGGAAATCAACTCCTCCCACCTTGCGCTGTTGCTTTGAAGAGTATTTAAATCAAATGCGCATAGGTCGTTGAAGAAAAAGCCATCTACTTGTCCTCCGAAGATGTATAGTTTCGAACCCAATATATTTATTGTATGACCGTATCTTCCGGCAGGTCGAGGTCCATGAATATTGGCACGGGACCACTGACGAGTAGCTAGGTGAATTTATGTCAATATTCAGGACATGGAAAGGTCAGAGGTGGGTCTAACATGTGTTTAAAAGGTATAGAGTCTCATCGAGGACATCCGCAGGGTCCAATTTCGTGTCACCACCAAAAACTTTCCCCACATTAGCGAGTTATCCTTATCTGCAGGTAGGAGTAAACGAACCGATGAACGCATTGCCCACTAATAAACTCGCATGACCAACTCTTGGCCCAGGTCCTTCACTGGTGGTAACTACCGGGTAAGCCGCCAACTGACTTCCACC
The DNA here is from genome assembly GCA_024713755.1 of Morchella sp. 2018-W16. Lineage (NCBI taxonomy): Eukaryota > Fungi > Ascomycota > Pezizomycetes > Pezizales > Morchellaceae > Morchella > Morchella sp. 2018-W16. The sequence goes on along the minus strand of JAMGYY010000014.1, from coordinate 158,190 downwards.
CCCTTCAATCATCCATAAATCGCCCCGGACGGTCTGTGACCGAATTAATCCTCCCATAATGTAAACATCGCCATCCTTTCCAGCAACCCCATTTGCGGCGTGGCCGTAGCGGGGAAATGGCGAAGGATGTGAGGATGAGAGTGTCAGTCGCCGTTGCGACCAAGGGTAGAGCGCTGAGTTGGCGGGATTGACTTGAGACGGTGGAGCCTGAGACTTCTGCAAATCAGTTTAGAGGGAGAGCTCCCAGCCAAGTTATCGGGGCACTATTATAAGACCCAGGGGATGAAATAAGCCGTACCTGTACTGGCGCAGCCCCTTGCTGCTGTTGTGAGCTAGTCATACCATTCTCCTTTCCAGACACCTGTTGGAGCGGACCCATTGATCGCGGTACCGAGTTCATGGGGGAAGAATTAGTCGGAGGGCTCGCAGCCGCGGGCCGTTGATCCTGTTGGGATGCTGGAGTTGCGCCTGTGCCGTTATTAAGACTGTTTAGAGTGCCGACAGAGCTCGATGGTGTCTGTCCTGAAGTTCCAGATCCTGTTGTTGCTGTAGGGCCTGGGGGTGTTACTTCACGATTACCATGCGCCCCCTTCTTCTTTCCGAAAAGAAATGCCATAGTCTAGTAGTTCTATGGGCGTGATTTGTGTTCCCGCGCTCCAGCTCTGTCCGGCGTTGCGGGGGGAGAGCAGCGAGCGAGCGATGATGATGATGATGCAGAATATTGAGAGTTTTCGTGTTTTAAGTGAAGTAGCACGTGTATGTATATTTCTTAGGATGGTGAGAAGGTTTTAGAGTGAGCGATCCAGTCCCCTGTTTCTATGTTTCCTTGTTTTCTTTCCCCTTCGTTGGCTCGGCTCGTGTTCGTTCGTTCAGGCTACTCGGTGGCCCGAATAAATCTGATCCGAATTGTGGGCCGGTATAGATCTTAGGGTGTTATCCCAGTGGACAGTGGATGTGGAGGTGGGTGGTGGGTGGTGGTGCTCAGGGTGGTGGTGGTGGTGGTGGCGGGTGCAGTAAAGCGGGTGCAGAAGTAGTATTAGGTGCAGTAGCCCTCTCCCATAGAATCCAAAAGGGACAAATTCGTCTTCAGGCGTACATAAAAATAAAATTCGAAGTTACAATTTCCTCTTCTCTTTTCTTTTTCTGTTTTCTTTTCAGCGAAAGATTCTTTGGATGAAGGAGAAAGACACACGGACCGTATGGGACGTTCCGGCCAAAGAACAAAAATTGAGTATTATTTATGTAGGGGTATCTTTAGTCGTTTGGGGTCATGAAAGAAGGAAAAGTGGGCCGAAGGGAGATGGGACGGGTTTGAGAAACAGACAACCGCAGCAGCAGTCGAGAGAGAAAAAGATTGGAAAGAGACGGTGATAGGTATTGTGGTGTAGGGGGGGAAAAAATGATCCCAAAAAAGACACAGTAGTACAGGAAACACCCCAGTTCCTGTCTCGTGAGGGTGTGTGAGATCTTGGGAGGGAACGAAAATCTTGTCGGTTGTGTTATAGAATTGGTAGTAATTGTTTACCCTTTGTTTTGACCTTTCTCTTACAGATCCTTCGATATAATGGTGGACATCAATGTTTTCGGTTTAATTCACCGTTTTGATCCTTTCCCTTTGTGTGTTCGTCGTTTCAGTTGGGACCTCACGGGTGCCAGGGTATGTGTATCTACACTTTGATGTCCACAGAGAAAAGGGGGTGAAGGGTTGGTTTCCTTCCCAATGCTCATCCGCCCCCTGCAAGCACGCATCACCCTGTAATCGAACGAACAGATGTTCACCGAACAGGCAAACAAGAAACATCTAAAGCGACGTCACATTTCCAAAGAGCTTTCTTTTTCAGAGTCCTGTGCTGTGTGTACTCATGTATGATGTAGGCACCTACCCTACCCTACTCTACTCTGCTCTAGAGTACATGTAGGTACATGTAAGTATGTACCTACATGTACTTTCAGGTCACTGGGCTGCCGCTGTGGGAAATGCCTACATGGCCGAGCCTCCATCCGAATTTCTGGGGAACCGCCGCCTACTACATGTACATGTATGTCGTCGGCAATCACCTCGTATCTGCCAGTCATATGTAGCTACGGCAATGGAAGTGGCAAGTACCTAGATGTATTTAAAACAAACAGCCCAGATATATACCTGGCGAGAGAAACATCACCATAAATACAGCTGACATCAGCATTGGACGAGTTCATCGATCTCTGAACTGCAGTTAATGGCAAATGGATAAGCGGCGCTCTACACATAGTACATGTATTCTTCACTACCTTGAAGTATTATTCGTTCTAAAAAGATCTTGGCTAGTATGTATATATCTATGTATAGGCATTTGAACTCGTATCAACCCACACTTTCTAGTTGGCCCTGCTAACCTCTCCTGAGTTTTAGTAAAATAGAAAGCGATAAATTTAGGGAATAAAGTCCTCGACGATTCCCCAAACAGGCATATCTTGCTGCGCCTATATTGAACCTAAATATTTAACCCATCGTTTCCCAGCGCAAAATACATGTACATAGTTTGGGCACGAGACGAGACTCGATGTTCTTCGCTCCTGTATTCATAACTTTTTGCAATTTTGGCAGAAAGTGAGCGTACGACTGATTGCCGATAACTACTATCGATCGGTGTTGAGTAAACAATCTATCTGATATTTGCGGCGAAGGACCGGTTCCCAAAATAGCCTGAAGGTAGATAGTAATCCAAATAGGATGAGATGGAGGGGCTCGTAGGAGTAGCAGTTGGTTCAACATCTGTCTCCGGTACGAACCGCCGTCATCTCCGTTATTTCCCTGTAACTAGGATGCCAAGTGCATTGATCACTCAGTGTCATTAAGTCCCACGAGGGAGGAAGAGTATGTATAATGACCGCCATACGTCGATATTTGAAGCATTAGGTGAATAAAAGAAGCCTACAGTACTTACAACCCCGAGAGAAGAATAGCTACATACCGGCCATAATATAATAATTATTGTTTCCCGAATTGGTTTATGACCTTAAACTTATAGCTATGTGAGTTGTGGTTGCTGCGGCTCTTAGAAGTTCGCATAAGCGCACGTCGGGCCCTAGCGCGAAAAATGAAAAAAAAAAAAAATTGCCCTCTGAGGGGAACAACAACCCCCACCAACATTATCTCACCCCCTCCAAGTATCATCACTACCACTACTCCCACAACCTACTCATTTTTTACCTGTAATTCTCTGAATTGCGCTTAGACGATCCAACTAGTTTACGCCATGTCCGCACCTGCTTCACCTCCCCTGGAGAGCACTGAGGCCGACTCAAAGACTGTCATTGGTATCGCCTTTGGAAACACAACAAGTTCGATAGCATACACTACTCCAGTTCGTTAAGATTTTCCTTTTGATATCTGGATTGAAGACTGGATTCTGATGAATAGGCGTACATATAGGACGGAAAGGCTGAGGTTATTGCGAACGAAGAAGGAGGTATGTTTATCTTATTGCTTCTATATCAACGGACGTGTACACATTGGGGTGCATGTATGAACGGATGCTGATTGGGGGGTTTAGATAGGCAGATTCCTTCAGTGTTGTCTTACGTCGGGTCGGAAGAATATCACGGTACACAGGCAAAGTCACATTTGGTCAGGAACGCAAATAATACTGTCGCTTACTTCCGTGATTTCCTTGGAAAGAGGTAATATCTCAAACCCTCTTATTTGATAACTCCACCTCGCCCTCATAGGGTGTAATTATATATACTGATGCTGCTCTCTCCAGCTTCGCCGATATCGACCCCACGAATAGCCACAACTCGGCACATCCCGTGGACATTGATGGAACCCCATCTTTCAATCTTCAGCAGAACGATGACGAGACTGCTACTCCTGTCAGTGTTTCTGAGGTTGCCAGGCGCCACCTCGTTCGCCTAAAGGATTCTGCATCAGATTTCCTTGGATCCAAGGTTACGGGCTGCGTCATTACCGTTCCCACTGACTTCTCCGAGGCCCAGCGAGAGGCACTCATTGCTGCTGCTAAGGCTGCAGAGATGGAAGTATTGCAGATAATCCATGAGCCAGTTGCTGCTTGCCTTGCATATGATGCCAGGAACAACGAAGCTCCAACCGACAAAACAATTTTGGTTGTAGACCTTGGCGGTACCCGATGTGATACCGCCGTTGTTTCATCCAGAGGTGGAATGTACACAATTATTGCAACTGCTCATGACTATGAGCTTGGTGGGCTTCAGTTGGACAATGTTCTCGTAGATCATTTTGCCAAGGAGTTTTTGAGGAAGCACAAGATCGACCCCAGAGAGACTCCCCGCTCTCTGGCCAGACTGAAGCTCGAGGCTGAGGGAACTAAGAGAACGCTGTCCCTTGGCACATCCGCCACAATCTCACTTGAGTCTTTGGCTAGTGGCTACGATTTCCACTCCACAGTCAACAGATTGAGATACGAATTGCTCTCTAAGAAGGTTTTTGACCAGATTGTCAAGCTTGCCGAGAATGTCGTCGCGAAGGCGGATCTTGACCTGTTGGATATCGATGAGGTATATCCCTAAGCTCTTTACAACATCTAGGGGTGCTAATATATAGCAGGTCATTCTCTCTGGTGGCACCTCCCATACCCCTAAAATTGCATCTCGCCTCGCCCAGATCTTCCCCGAATCCACACCTATCAATGCCCCTGCGACCTCTGCCACAGCCCTTAACCCTTCTGAACTTTCTGCTCGGGGAGCTGCTATCCAGGCTTCTCTCGTGGCCGAATTCGACCATGAAGATATTGAGCAATCAACTCACCCCGCCGTCACCGTCGCTCCCCACCTTGCAAAGTCCATTGGTGTTTGCATAGATGGTGCTGAAGAGGCATTCCAAACCCTATTGGAGGCTCAGACCGCCGTTCCCGCACGTAGAACGGCCCAGTTCATCGCACCCAACGGCGGTGATGTGGTCGTAAGGATTTGCGAAGGTATCCGCGAGATCGTAGTCACCAAGCCAGAGAAGAAGCCAAGCAACGGCGTCAAAGATGAGGAAGATGAAGATGACAGCGAGGAGGAGGAGGAGGAGGAGGAGGAAGATATTAAGAACAGAGTCTTCAAGGTCGACCGCGTCATCGCCGAGGCCGGGATCAAGGGTGTCCAGAAGGGTGCCAAGATCGAAGTTACAGTAAATGTAGCCGACGATCTAAGCCTTAATGTTGCGGCCAGGGTTGTGGGCGGGCAACAGACTGTTAGAGGAAGTGTGCAGGGGCCAGCAAAGGCAGGATAAAAATAGGTGTGTGGGGAGCGATGATAGATAAAGGGCAGAATGAGGGCAGAATGAGTAAAGTAAAAGTTTACATCTCCCAATGCGTCTGTCAGTCATTAAAATATAAAATATATCTCTTTTGTTCGATCCAAGTATTTACAGAAATAAACGAATTTTCGCTAAAGTGTTTGCCCTTATGTACGATGTATTTTTTGCAAAGTCTCAAGCAGGTATTTCATCATTCCCTGGGTATTTGTGGTAAATCCGGCACTCTGAGAGTCAGCTAATCTATGGTGGCGGATTATAGTAAGGGCTTATTTAACGGGATATATACTATTGATATAGAAAGCCGTCTAGAGACTTCAGTTACAGGGCTAGAAGCCTAAGAATGAGTCCTTGTGTCTCAACGTGGTGGAAGGGAGTGATTTTATGAGGCCGACTGGTGGGGGAAAGGCAAGTAATTCAATACGATGCACTCCACTCTCTGTGATAATTTTGAGGGCGGAAATGAAGAGATACGGTTCGGGGGGGCGCGGCCGGAAGCTGTGCACACTGCCTGGATCATGGAGTCTCACTCGAATCTGCCCATGCCTTAATTGTTTTGTTTTGTTTTGTTTTGTTTAACTCATTGATTTGTAGGCGATTAACCCGACGTAACACGCTAGCCCAGGAATTATGAGATATACCATAGAGTCCTTTGAATCCGAGTTAATTATACCCGACCCGCTATTTTGATCGGGACTAACCTAGACCTAAATAGTCCGACAAACCTTTATTTCTATGTAGGTACCATTGATTTCACCACCAAACCATGCTTGTTTCGCGCCAATCAGCGGCATTTTAATTCTGGCGCAAAGAGTACGTATAAACAAATTTAAACACTATGGTCTAGCGAGGCCTTGGTTGGGGGCCTGACATGTGTGTCTCGGGGTTTCACGGCTTCGTAGTGTTGAACCACAAGAAGTTTAAATCACAGAATATCACTCGGTGGGCTAAAATGGGTAAGATGGCGGACGGCTAGAACAGGTCTTAAAAAACTTGATCCTACTCCAGGAGTCCTTATGGATAACCAAATACAAATTCTCTATTTTTCGTAACCTTTCAACTATGATGTCAGTACATATATGTATGAAGTATAAAGAGATAAAATTATTGTAAACGTCTCGAGAGTCCTAATATATTAGCCCTTAAAGGAAAAAAGAAAAGGGAAGGAAAAAAAAGTTAGTCCTCCGGGGGTAGGGAACCTCTCCTCCACAGTTTCTTGGCCCACGCTTACTGCAAAAATTCCTTTAAGGGCCAACAAGACCATTGGGTCATGCAAGCACTTTTGCAATAACTCTACCAGACTCTGTACAATCAATTGTTCATCCACGCCTATGCTGCTTCTCGCTCTAGACTTCAAAGTTACTTTAATCAGTATGCTTAATTCTTACGAGTGATACTCCATGAACTTCATGATCCGGAATCCATGTCAATATATCCATATCCTAGTCTCGCAGTGCTTTGTTAATAGGGTCTCGAGCGGGTAGCTGCACTATTCGCCGCAGCAGGAACAAATACAACCCACGTCCCCAACACCGATCCCTTTTGTTGAAGCCAGCATTAGGGTATGCACGTGAAATGAACGGAGACTGTGGTACGAGACAACATAATCTCATCGGGTTTGCTTCGTTACAGTCGTTAAATGAACGTAAAAAAAGACTAGCTACTCTACACGGCCAGTATATCACTGCCTATTATAACAAAACGATCATGTAAGGCCTAATAGTTTCCAGCCTTCAGGCTAACCAATGGCGGCGTCCCCGTCGTAGGAGGGTTGGACCACCGAGTTTCAACGAATGTCTTCATGATACCGTACTCCTTCTTATCAAAAGCGTTATAAAGCTCCTTGAATTCATCGATCTTAAAGCGATGGGTGAGGATGAACGTGGGATCGAAGACGCCTTCCTCGATCTTCTTCAAGAGGTCATGCCAATACATATGGACAGGGCACTACAAGGTATCATTTAGCCTCTAGTTATTTAGCTGAAGGGAATAAGTAAGTAGTTACCTGTCCAGCACCCTGCATGGTAATGCCCTTTTCCATCAACGCACCGATGTTGAATCCATTTGTGAACGCCGCATAATCAGCAATCAATGAGATGGTTCCAAACTTCCTCGTGGCCCTCAAACACTCATTCAACACCTCACTCGAATCCGTCTCCAGCCCAACTGCTCGCTGCACCTTATGCACAATCCCCTTCGCATATCTGAATCCAGCAGCATCAATACTGCAGTCAACGCCATGCTCCTCCCTCTTTAGGATTTCGGCAACCACATCCGGCGTCTCGTCAAAGTTGATGGTCTCAATACCCAGCTTTGATCTCGCGAGCTCCAAGCGCTCGGGAACATTGTCAATGCCAATAATGCGGCGAGCGCCCTCAAGCTGCGACCAGCGAGCAGCAAGGAGGCCGATGGGTCCGAGACCCCAGATAGCGACGGAAGATCCGCCTTTGACACCGGCACACTTGACAGAATGGTAAGAGGTGGGGACAATGTCGGATAGGTAGAGGGCTTTCTCGTCAGGGACGCTGTCGGGGATTTTAAGGAGGTTGTTGTCGCCAAAAGGGACACGGACGTATTCAGCTTGTCCGCCGGGGAAGCCTCCTGCGAAATGAGAGTAACCGAAAACGCCAGCAAAGTTTTGACCATACATGGCATTTTGAACGGAGGATTTGTTGGTAGTATCGCACATTGAAGAGAGACCTTCTTTACACATTTTGCATTCACCGCAACTGGGAAGCGTTAGCATCTTGTTGGAGATCCTCTTTTTTCTAAAGAGAATAAACTTACGCAATCTGGAAGCTGGCGACTACTCGGTCTCCCTTCTTCAACTTTTTGATCTCAGGGCCAACCTCATCTACAATTCCCATAAACTCATGTCCTAAAATATCACCATCTTTCAATTCGATGATCCTGCACAATTCCTCGGTTATCTATTAACTTCTCTTGAGGATATAAGGAATTATACATACTCCTTGTGATAAAGGTGCAAGTCACTCCCGCAGATTGTTGTTCCAGTAACTCGGATAACAACATCCTTTGGGTCTGTAACAGCTGGCACGGCAACCTCTTCAACATCTACACTGTCCTTCCCATGCCAGCGGAGAGCCTTCATTGTAGCGCCATCGGCGCGGTGTTTATATTCCGTTGATGTGGACACGGGCTTGGTGCCCATGGCCTTCTCCAGAAGATTTGCTCCGGCGTTCATTTTTGGTCGAGTTTAAGAGTCGAGAGGTTTAATAATATTAGTAGCAGTAATGGTAGTGGTAAGCTATACCCGTATTTGTATTCTCAACGAGATCAAAGAGGGTTATTTATTTTCCACACCTAGCTCACTCCACAACAAGTATCGACGTCATGGATAGTTATCTCAAAGCCATCAACGCAACTTCAACGTCATGATGATTTCTTTCTTTGACGATGCATTAGTAAGACTGCCCTTCCGTCGGGTCGCCAGCATCGTAGATCACGGAGGGGTGGAGTAGGCTTTTAGGTTTAGAAGGGTAAATCAAGGTAGAGCGACAAGATCTATGTCCGAATTAGGAATGAAGTCGAATTTCGTTGACACAGCTATGCCCCTTACAGTAATCATCTTGGCATTGTTAGGCACCAACACAACGATTCCCATGCATGTAAATCTCAAACCCACTTGATTTTGTTTCCATAAAGACGATTGTAGAGTAAGTCATGAAATCTCTTATTTGTTCAAAACAAGAACTTATCTCGATGAAAAGATGCTGCTGACAAATGCATTCCCGTAGCAATCAGCACTCCGAGCAGGCGTCACCAAGCAGACAGTTCACTCAATTGACCTGCAGTGAACATTCAAGTCGACAAGTGTCATTTCCAAGGAGCTGCCAGTTCTGTTGGCAGTTATGCCTTCAATGGGCGACTAACACTTCATTTCGAGATGCAGCGCAGCCGTTTCAGCGTTGATACCTCTTACCCGCTCTCAGTCCTGTCGAAAACCAGAAGTCCAGTCAGCAGAATAGAGATCCAGTACACGTACGACAGTTGCAGGGTACTGACCATCGAAACAGTCCCAATTGGCCAGAAAAAGAATTGTAAACCGCTGTGAAACCTACAAAGCCACGCCAAGCTAAGCGGTGTGGCTTGCAGAACTGCCCGTGTGTGCCAAGGCCTAAGCGATATGTCACTCCATACTTTTGCAAGCTGTCAATCGGCTAACACCCAGCAAAATAACGGCTTCCACCAACCTCCGCCTTAATGTGGCACCAGCAAGTGAGGATAGTTGGCGCACAACCTGGAGAAAAATCACAAACGCATATGGCTTCTATCTGCCCCGCCGGACAAGAGGATGAAAGCTGCAACTGCGTCCGAGATGGCCTACTTCTCGGGGCCGCAAGAGGCAGGAGTTATGAATTGATCATGGGTAATATGTACCTCCAATCGAGGCTCCCTAGTGAGGACCACCGCTATTAGAGCTCGAAGATGAGTAAACCGAGCTTGACATATAGACAGCGCTTGTACGCTACTCCGATTCGAGTCTTGATTTACAGGATGTGTGTATGGATATTTCGACTGCTATCTCCAGATGCAGAGCTGTTAAAGCCCATAGGTATAAAGACCAGTGCAGGTAAAAATAGAACGTACTATACAACGCCTTTCAATATACAAAGATCAATGGTTTGTTATTGAGCAACGTCTGAGCTACAAGGCGCTTTAGAGACGAAAAACCTTGGTACACACCCTCACTCGGGCGCGGGGGGCCGTATAATACTTGGGAGCACTAAGGCCAATATTTCATGGCCCATATTTAGACGGTTTCGTGATGCGCTCATTGCCCATTTGCCCCTCCTCTCGCCGTCTATACGGCTATAGAACTTGCCTCCTGATGTATATCCATAGTTTATTCTTATATGAAAATCCTTTGCTTCTTGGTGAAGAAGACAACTCCGAGAAGTACACGCAGCACACGATCTACGTTTCACACTCCTCGGCCAGTACATGCTTACTATTAATTGAAAACCTAATGCGCCCCGCTGACAGCCCTCCTTCATGCGCAAAACGCAAGCGCACTGAGTGCCTCTATGAAGGTGTCCCCAAGTTCACGCATGAAACCTCACGCAAGTGAGTAGCCGATAGCCTAAAGGCTGCCAAAACTTTGCACATGTATCACGTTGGGGCACGCATGGGACTCGCTAGATACAGAAACCTCCCGCAGTGGCCTGGTCTCTGGAGAGCCTGCAGTCACCCAGGACGAATCATGCAAATGGGCATGTGTTTATTTTGGCGTTGGAGGTGGCCGAGGATGAGCAATTGCTTGGGGTCTTTGCGCTATTTAAATAGAGGTTCAGTATGGGCCGCTGAGTTCATGTGTGGTAGAATCAGGGCATCTAAGTATTTTCTGCTTAACACGCTAATTACTCTCTGTTCGTTCTGAAGATTGATTGGCGGGTTCAAGGCGGATGTCACTTGCAGATCCTCCACAGGACCAGTTGACCGAATGGCTTTAACATCAAACCGGCAAATGTGTTGCTGCCATCCATTGAGACTGATGTCGAGGCTGACTGATGCATCTGGGGATTGGAGTTAGTATTCGTTGATTGGTCGGTATATAAAGAGCTGCACACTGTAAAGTAGGTACTCATATTTCGATAGATCAAAAAAAATAAAAAATAAAAAAAACCGGACTTTGTACACTTATTTGTCAGGACCAGTAAAAATGTAACCTGAGGCTCCAAGGGTTGAATTTGCCCCCCCTTGTGATAACGGGCGCCCGCAGTGCCTGCCTGAATTAAAGGTTCAATAAACTTTATGACGGCCAGCCGTGGAAGTGTTGCTTGGTTAAGTACATGCAGTATGCAAGGCACCAAGCACAATCGGCTAGACGTGTATGCTCCTGTAGTAGCCCTGTGGATGAAAATGGTAAAGTAAATCAAGGTACAGAACTTTGCGCCGGGGTTGACAAGCAACAGTAGTACCTCGAACCTGGTAAGGCGACGAGGATGATTTGCGCGATATTCGTCTCCAACGGGAAAAAACATGCAGCTAGAAGGAAAGAAAAACATCCTCGTTCCTGAGCTGAGTGCATTGGCAGATGAACACATGGCTAGGTACCACAGAGCCTAATGAACCACGAGGTCCAGGAGATCTCGCGAATCACAGCGGATCCGGACGGGAGGGAGGGAGGGGAGGGGGAGGGGGAGGGGGAGGGGAGGCGGCCCTCGAGGGAGACTAGCACAATCGCAATCGAGCCTGGATAAGAGGGGAAAAAAAAAATCTTTGTCCCTATCCCGCGGGGGGATATGGGAGTGCCGTGAGGCAGGAACTTTTGTTGATGGATGGGCATTGCGATCTGCCTCCAACGTCTAATTCATGAACCGAAGCTAGGGCTTTCTCTTTACCTTTTTCTTTTCGCCTCTACGGATCGAACCGCGGAGAAAAGCATCCTGAATTCGATTTAGAGAGAGATATTACATATATGTAATGAGTTCTTTACATAGAGCTGGTATCGACAACCTACATGGGCCGTTGTATACATGTAGCTGTGCATAGGTTGCCAGGAGGCAAAGGAGGAAAGATAGGTCTCTGAGAGGATGGTACATCCTTTTTGTCTCTGTTACAGTTAATCATTGACAGGGTGATTAATAACCTACCAACCAACTCGCAGGGTGAGCGCAAAAGGTGCGAACGAGCTGGTAGATGACGTGTTAAAATAACAAGCTCAAACGAGCACGGTACATTTATTGTTTTCATGGATGTCATGCCAATTGTACCTACATATTACATGTAATTGTGCTCACCAGCTTGCTATAATGAGTATCAATAACCTTCGTATTCGCAATTAATTCTTCTCGAGAGCAATGAATGGCCAATGCACGTGCTTGAGCAGAGATGCATGAAGTATGTGTGCAGAGACATGTAGATACCAATTGGAAAAGCCAATCAATAATAACAGTATGTAGTGCTAATTGCATAATTGTGGGGTTCGAGTCAGAGGGAAATTGTGTTACTTAGAACGGGGATGATCCCATTGGTTTGGCCTGGTCCTGGTCCGGTCTTTTATATACAGCGAATGCCTAATGAACAATACAATGCCCTCCACCATATCCTACAGAGTGTTCTCCAGAGTATCCTACAAACCAAGTGTTCTCCAAGTGCTCCCCATGTTGTAACCCCCAGAGTGACTTCCCAAGTGAATACATTCCTCTGATGATTCCGGCTTGCTAGATCTATAGAATCCACGTTATTGTCAGATCTGCGCAGTCCGTAAAACACAAAACAAGAGATTCTAAAACAATACCTAGAGGCACAAGCGATAGATAAGACCTATTTTAATCCACCCTGTTCTTCCTGTCCATGGTCTGTCTTCCAATTATTGGAACCCTCATGGTTTTGCACCTTTGTTGTTTATTTTCATGCCTTATCAAGAGCAGGCTGCCTAAAAGTGACTTTTTCCTACATCGAACGGGATGCAAAGATACATACCTACCGAAAACACGCGCCCGTCCTGCTTGCTGGATACGAATCAGCCTTTCTCTCTGGAACTTTAGGACGAACAAGATATTGCAATTTCCCAACCTCGCCGCGCCGGTTAAGAGAAGCGACCGCAACGTGCCGCATAAACTTCTTACCTGAGAGAATTCCGTAGCCACCAGCCATCTTGCCCGTGTTTATTCTGAGGGTGGTCCAATCAGGCGCAGGATTTACTCTGCCTCTGCCATGGCCAGTCTGCCTCCCCCCCGCCAGTCAGGCTGAGTACTCGCAAAAGTGTCAAAATTTAGAACCGCCTAAGAGTACTGTTGCAGTAATACCAATGTCTTGGTTTACACATTGAGCAGGTATTACCAAAAAACCATGTAGCCTACCAAGCTCATGATTATCCTACCTTTCTTCTCTTCTGGTTTCTGTTCCTGCGTCTGCACAAAGTAACACACCCACTCTTCCATAATTTTGAGCTTCCTACCCGGAAAAGAAGGCAAAAGGAAAAAAGAATCTCGGCAAATATTATTCAGGAACAGAAACAAGGGTATTTGTCTGAGTAGACCGTTTTTTTCCCCCTGTGCTTGTGTGATTGAAATTTTTTTCCCTCCTTTGCGTCATCCCTGCAGGCACCGAAATTTTGACGCAAGGGGAGGTGGTAAAGGTGGGTAGGGCATGGATGGGGGGCCGGGATGTGCGTCGCTTTGGGTCAGGTACCACCCAGGAACCGCTGTTGCTACTGTCGCGCGCGATTGGAGGAGGAGGGGTGGGGGGTGTGAAAGTGTGAAAGCGGCGTTGTGAGTGAGAGTTGAAGTGGTAAATAGAATTGGCCCAATTATGAGAAGAGAATGGGGCAATTGAATGAAGAAACAACAAACAGTGCATACGAGGGCTTGAGAATGTCTATTCATCTCTCTGAGCCTGCAATTCGTTCTATGCAGAGTATCACCTGCCATAACGGCTGTCTGATCTGTTGTCTAACTTTTTTTTTTTCCTTCTTTCTTTTTGACTTGAGTGGTGATCAATGGATTTGATCATGGATGGGCTCAATCTTATACTCGCCCAGCTGGGTAACTGCAAGAGTACTGGTAGTACTCTATGTAACCAGCATCATACATATTCCCGACTGGTGGTAACCCCACGACAGCTTCATTTCTTTTTTGCAAGCAACTTAATTATACTAGGTTGTGTGATATGAGTGGATTAGAGTAGACTCAGCTACTTACTTACTTGGTAGAGTAGGCATCTAGAGTATGTGAGTACATGGACTTAGAGGGCATGTTAGGGTAGAGTGAAGTGAAGTATGGTACCGGTATACATGTAGTTATGCCTTACCTTAATTATTGCGCCTGGCTGCCCCCCATGGACCATCATTCCCCATGCAGTATATCGCTAGCGCCGGTTTGCATTCCCTCTCACTCGATAACTTTATAACCACCATCCATCCCCCCCACCCCATCCCCTTCCTAGGTCCACGATCTTTTCTACCATTCTATCAAACACATTCTCGCATTCCTTCGGCGCACTCCTTTCTGCCCTTCTATCTAAGTATCTATCTATCTAGTTATCTTTTATCGTCACTCCTTCACGATATCTCTAGACAGATCCCTCACTCTTGTTTCAGCTGGTCGATTTCGCACATAAAGATATATATTTTTTTCAACTATACACACTTGAAACCCACCACCCACCCACCCACACCCACACTCTATAACTTGAAACCAAACTACCCCACGTGCACGGGAACTCCTCGCATCTTTAAATACCAGACCCGCGCGCGCACCTCCCCTTGAAAACCAACCAACACACATTCTCTATTTCTACTTTTATACTGCAGAACTGAGTTCAGCAGCCCAACAGTCTTTATCGTCCGACAGATCGTCATAAACAGTCCTTTTCGCACTCACCACCACTCGTAGTATCCACTACCAGCATTTAGAAACCTACAGTTCTTTTTGATATACCAAAAATCTCAGACACAAAAGATCACTCACCATGCACTCCACCAGCATCATCTCTTTCCTCCTCCTCCTTCTTACCCCCCTCTTCGTCTTTGCGCAAGACGCCACCACCACCGCCCCCTCTGCCGCTGAAACTTCACTCTCCAGCACCACCACCGTACGCACGACTGTCACCTCCACACAGGTCACTTTCGTCACCATGACCGGCGTCCCTCCATCAAGCACGTCAGTTACCCTCATCCCTCCCTCATCCTCCTACCCCTCCAGTGCGATTGCGAATGCCACTACAACAGTTTCTAAACCCTCAATTAGTGCTACTGGTAACGGTACCTCTCTCGCGACCGGAAGCCCCTCCGCTGTTCCTTTCGTTGGCGCCGCACCCGGCGCATTCAGGGTGTCGGCAGGCATGGGCGCTGTTGTCCTCGGGGCGGCCTTCTGGCTGTTGTAGAGCGACGGGGCGGGGAAAGTGGCTGTCTAAACCAAGAAGTTGGTGACGGCGTGAAGGATATGGGTGATATGGGCGCTCTTTGAGGAGAGCGGGACTGGAGCAACCTAGTGTTGTCGGGTACATTCTTTTTTTACCTTCTACTTCGTTCTTGCGCCGTGCTGCAATTCGCTCGTTATGGTTGTTGCCAGCTGCGGCCTCTGTTTATCTTTTTTTGATATCACCATTTATATATATATTATTCTTCTTGTAAAAAAAAAAA
This sequence comes from Morchella sp. 2018-W16, assembly GCA_024713755.1. NCBI lineage: Eukaryota > Fungi > Ascomycota > Pezizomycetes > Pezizales > Morchellaceae > Morchella > Morchella sp. 2018-W16. The sequence goes on along the minus strand of JAMGYY010000014.1, from coordinate 142,819 downwards.
AAGGCTTGGAGTTTTTTTTTTATTGTTCTTTTTATCCTTTATTTTTTTTTTTACGAATTGGGATGACGGGGGATTGGGGGGGTTTGGATTGGTGTTTTTTTTTTTTTTGGGCGGTTTCTTGGTCTTCTTCTGTTACTACTACCGTTACTAGTACTGGGGGGTTGATAAAAAAAATACATATACACATTAGTTGTTGAAAACATCTGCGTTGTGCTGATCGAGTGGGCGTGAGTGAGTGAGTGTGATTGGAGCATGGTTTTACCAACAGAGTGATGGCCCGTGAACCCAAAGAAGTGCACAAACCAAACGAACGAGGACTCATGACCGCATGTACGTACTCATATACCCACCCATCTCCGGCCACCGCCATCCAGGCCTAATCGCCCCATCTCATCTCATCTCATCCCATCCCATCCCGCGAAGAAATTAAACTTATCTCCCCACCCCCCGTACGTTTCCCCACACTCCGCACTCCCCACCTACGTACCTGCGTAGAAAGGACCCTGAGCTGGTGGTTATCGTGTACGTTCCGGGGGGACTGCCGAAATTACGGCGTATGGAGTGCACGTGCGCGGAAAGTAAGATTGCGCAACACGCCGAAACGAAACGAAGTTGGTGCTTGCTTCACTCCCCGTAGCCACCAAATCTCACGAGAAAAGGGGAATGGAGGAAGGGAAAAAGGGGGGGTAGAACACCAACACAGTTCAAAGTCTATAGATTCTATAATCCAGAGGTCCATAGTAAACACCACCGAACTATAGCTACATAGCTAGACTATGATAGCATTCTCATAACCCCCCGCATCCCACTTCCCGAAATTGCCTATAGGACATGTTTCGCCTCGCCTCGACTCGTCTCGTCTCATCTCTCATCTCGGTAATAGACATCATCAGAGGTCATGGCCGGATTGTGTGGGCGCGCGCGCTAAGACAAAGCTCACGCAGGATCTCTGTCCGGCCAGGGCGTCATGCTGCAGGTGTGATCGCCCGTCAGGTCAATCAGGCTGGTTCGGTTTGGTATGGGTTTGAAGAGCCGCAAGTGTATATTTGAGGATTACCTACATGTAGGTACATGTATGTAGGTACACATAAAACGTTCCGAATCTTGGAGGGGGGACGTCATTCTGCACGTAACTAGAAGGAGAGAAAGCAAAACACCATTGTGGGTGATTGCCATTTTACTGTAGGGTTACTTCCTATGAGGTTGATTCCTACCTCAAATTAATCCCGCTACTGCCACTGCCACTACTGCCATAAAGGTAAAGCCCAACATAGGCGGACGCAAAAAAAAAAAGCTATATAAAAATAAAAAAAAAGGCCATGGGCACCCACCCCGCTACCTAACTACACGCCATTGACAATCCCCGCACCCGCACCTCCCCCATGGTGCACATCAACGCCCATCCCGCCATCATCCCCCTCCCCATCCTCCCCACTAGCCCTCCAGTCTGTAACACCGCCCCTATGATCTGCGACTCTCGCCCATCCAATCCTCACAACTACAACTCTGACCTCCTCGCCCTCGAGAAAGCATCTATCCCCACTCTGCGGATTGTTCTCCCTGTGCACCTGGCGGTAATACTCCTCTTCTTCGGACCCCTGCGGAATGAGGTGCGCATAGCCATTGAGCGTCGCCGAGATTGAGCTGAGCGCCGCCGAGTTGAGGTTCGTCAGGAACGCTGATAGTGATGATGGCTGCGCGGGCTGCTGCTCCTGTGGGAATGCGTGGGTGGTGAGCGTGGGGGAGGTCGAGAACGGGTTTGTGGAGGATATTGACGGGCGGTGCGAGACCCAATCGTGAACGAGAAGGGAGACGCGGGGATTCGTGGTGAGGTTGAGGGTCTTCTTGGTGCCGGCTTGGGTGGTCATGACGATGACGGGACCGGTGGCGGACGTGCTGGAGCGGATGTTGTTGGGGGGGAGGCGGTAGGGGGTGCTCGGGAGGTAGGTGTAGTTCATCAGGGAGACCTGGGGGATTTGTTAGTTACCGAAAGCTGTTTTTGGGTTCAAGCAATGGGGGTTTGGAGCATACATGAGGCCAGAGTCCATCAGAGGTGGCGAGATGAAGCTGTAGTCAAACATTAGCAAAATCAATTCTGCGCAACCAACTCCAAATCCCTATGTAAAAAAGTAAACAAAAAAAACTCACATATCTCGCATTCTTCAGGCAGGCCACCACCTCTGGTGGTAGCTCGCACGACGCCGCTGCCGGATTTGCGTTCGGAATTGTTGTTGCCGTAGCCATATGTGCTGCAAAAAAAAAAAAAATCGTGGATTTGAAAATTATCAGCGAGGGGGGATATTTAAAAGTAAATAGACTCCTGAGCTTGTTGTTATCTGTACTCTGCCTGAGATGGAGTTTTGTCGGGAGTACCGATGGCGTAGATGACGACAAAGGCTGAAGATCGAGATGTGATGGGCCCCGCTAAACCCGTGACCTGGGGGGTTCTTGGCGCTGGTTGAACCCTGAGCGAGAGAGTGCAAAAGGGAGATAATATTACACAACAGTTATGTCGATAACTACATGTATCTAAGGGGGGTAGTTGAGCAAGTAGAGTTACAGAAGATTGAAGAGATGGAGGGAGATGAGTGCTGCTCCGTTGACTTATGTAGGAACTCTGACATTGAGGGAAAAGCTTTGATATACTGCTTAGTATTCAGAACGGTGATACGTGATCAATGGAATATCAGTCAATACCCCCTGTAACCGACCTGTGCGTATCGGATATACCAGGTACAGTTACTCTGTGTCTCTCTCCCTCTCTCTTTCTCCTCTCTCTTCACACAGGAGATACCATACTCAACTACGCATATGTAAATGCCTCATTGGGTAATGTTCTACCAGTGCTACAGCATGATCGTATGCACATATATGTAGCAGCTACAACCCGTACCAACTGGTATATCTACTTATCTCTACACATCAGAGTCGAAAGCTCCCAACCGTATATTCCCCCATCTCGGGGTGTTTTTTGCGCTCACAGCACATCACTCGACCCCACGTTGATGTAATGCCAAGGCTGGGGCTGACCAACAGCTACCCCCGCTGCACGTGAGGGGGGTCGAAAGTTCCCCCGCAAAATAAACCTTGGAAACTGCCTGGTAGCAGTAAAATGTGACACCGAGCGTTTAATTCTAATTCAGGTACAATGGCCCTGTTACGCCAACGTCACTTCACTTCACTCACTCACTTACCTCTCTCACTTTCCTCCTTCCCTTCCCCTCATCCCCCCCCTCTCCAACCAATTGTCTCTGGATTCCCTCATCCACTCAAAGATACAGTACCGCTGCTGTTCCATTAATTATCAAAATACTCGTAAATACCATTAACTCACCATGTTAATTCCCCGCCATCTTCCCCGCTCCCTACCACGGTCCCTCACCTCTATCCGTCCCCTCACCACATCAGCCCTTCTTCAAGGCAATTCTACTACTACAAAGATTCCATCACTCGCTAGCATAACTCACAGCGACGAGTCCACGACCGAGTTCAAAACCCGTGTCTCTGACTTCCGCAAGCAGCTCCGTGCCAACAAGAAGAACGCTGAGGCCCAGAACCTCGCCTCTGCCGGTTCCGGCGAAGCTGGTGACCACCACCACCACCATGGCGGTATCGTAAAAAGTATCCTGTACGGGTCCGAGCAGGGGCAGAAGGAGGAGCGTGAGATGGAGCAGAGCTACGGAAAGGTCCTCGCTAGGGGAAAGTATGTGCATGCCATCGAATTCCACCATGTCAAACCCGATAAGGTAGCAGAGTATATTGAGCTGGTCGGCCAGGAGTATCCGAAGGTGGCGGGGGAGAGGGAAAACAGCTGTCACCTAGTTGGGAGCTGGAAGACAGAGATTGGGGACTGTGAGACATTCGGTTAGTGGTTACCGTGAAGTTGTTACTACTAATTGCATGGGACTAACACGGTTTTGAAATAGTTCATATCTGGGAGTACCAAGGATGTAAGTACTACTATTGTTTACTATGACATATTTCCTGCTTCCAAATCATTACCCCTCCGCCACACCACTAATTGACTAATTGGGGGGGGGGGGGGGGGGGGTTAATTTGCCCCCCTCCCTCCCTTCTCCCCCAAACCTCAACCCCCCCCATAACTAATTTATATGCTAACACCCCCCAGACGCCGGATACCACCAAACACATTCCCGCCTCTCTCATTCCCCTTCCTGGGAGAAGTTCCAATCCCAGCTTCCCAAGTACCTCAACTCCCGCCGCACAGACCTAATGCAAGAGTTCTCCTTCTGGCCAACCACGCCCCCGCGCTCCCTCGGCGGAATCTTCGAGCTCCGCACATACACCCTGCGGCCCGGCAACCTCCTCGAATGGGAGACACACTGGCGGCGCGGACTCCAGGCACGCAAGAACGTCATGGAGGGCGTCGGTGCTTGGTTCTGTCAGGTTGGCAGCCTCAACACCGTCCACCACTTGTGGCAGTTCGCGGATTTGCGCGAAAGACAGGTGGGGAGGGAGCAGAGCTGGAATGAGAGGGGATGGAGCGACACTGTACATAAGACAGTGCCGCTGATTAATAAGATGGAGAGTAGGATCTTGGTGCCGTTGCCGTGGAGCCCGGTTAGTTAGTGGGGTGCTTCTAGAGAGGCATGGCTTAGAATAGACAATGTTGGTCTGTTTTTTTCTTTGGGTATAGCAATCTTGCGGGAATTGGTGTAGGTCTTTTTTCTTTTTTTTTCTATTTTTTTTTTTTTTTTTTTTACTGTAGCTAGAGGTGTATGGCTAGCAAGTTTTTTGCCCGGTGCTTGGGTCTGAACTACATATCATGCTCGTTGGAGTTATCTTGTTACAAACTAAATATCCTATATGTATCGGTGCTACTTATTCTTCACGTTCCTTGATCCTAACCGTAGTAGGTGGTATGTAAAAGCAACATAAACGGAGAAGCAGTATTTATTAGGTCAGCTGTTTTTAAGCTTTACAAGAACAAGATATGGGAAAGGGAACTGTGGTCCAGCCAAAACTCTGAAATAACGGAACGCTTTAAAGGAACCCCTCTTCTCAAGGGTACACATTGCACCCCCCAATTTCCAACTTCACAGATTCTACCAACAAAAATTTGAAATCAAGACCACATTTCCTTAAACTTCAGATCAAACCTTCGTCTCAGCTTGGTAAATGCCTTCAAGACTTTGATTATACTATCGTCAGTCATCTCCGGGTTTGATAGATCCAAGAAGTCTTCGTCGTCCATCTCCTCTTCCTCTTCCTCTTCCTCATCCTCTTCCTCACCCGTCGAGGAGTCGTCTTTTGGCCCCAGGGTCTTTTCCTTTGCCTCGAAATCCTCGATATCGCCTAGGCCGGCTGCATCGCCGGCGTCATAATCGCCGTCGCAGGTTATATAATTTATGAGACTAGTGATGATGGTGTCGAGGATGAGACTGAAGTCGTTGAGGTGGAACCAGATATCGCTGGTTCGTATACCGTTCTGCCGCACGAGCGTCTTGATCTCTCCGTGGCGGTAAAAGTCGAGGAGGTATGAGTTGAGAGGAGTCTTTCCGCTGGTGTCCAAGTATGGCACAACAGCGCTTTCAAGGAATATTCCGGTGCGGACAGAGTCTGCTAGGTCAGATATGGAGGTGAAGTTGTCATCCGGACCTGATAGAGCAACAAAAGCTGATCGGGCCTCTACGGGTGGAAGTGGCTCTAGTGGAAGTGCTCCTTCGATGCCCCCGCCGCCGCACACGGAGTGACTGAAGGGCAAAACATTGTCAGTGGTATCCTTGCAGTATTCCGCTGCAAAGGTCTTGACATAACTTGTATAGACCTGGAGGGTCCTGTCATTATGCTCTGCTAAGATTTCAGCGGCAGCAGGGGGTAGAGGAGATAATTCCCGGACAAGGTTAGTTTCACATCGCTGTCGGCAAAATAAATTCGCCAATACATGCATCAATCTCATGCAAGTTGCACGCGGTCTTTGCGATATTTCCGCACATAGGGAGTGGAAATACTTAGCCCTGAGTAGTGCATGAAAAGCGAAACTACTGTTTTCTGTATAATACAGGTGGCCTGTGAGCCTCGAAAAGTTGATCGGCTCGCCCCCAGGCCCTAGTAGCCCCTGCCTCCGCAGGAACTCGATAGAAAAACGAACGTGATGAAGAATCTGCTCTTTGAAAGCATCACCTCCTATAGACAACCTTGACTGCGATAGTAGTGCACTAATAGACTTCTTGGCATGTTCTGAGCTGTTCGATTCATGTAGAAGGGCAAAGAGGCGAAGAACCAAAGATGTTTGGATAGGGAAATGTCCAATTAGCGAAGGGAGTCTTGAACTAATGAGTCGACGGATTTTTCCTAACGGGACTGCAAGAAATATAACGTTTCCTAAGAGGTCGAAACCACGTCTTCCAGCTCTTCCAGATGACTGGTGGTATTCAAGGGCTGTCAAAAAAATACTGTCACCTCCAAAGATGACAGTCTTACAGGGCATATTTATTCCGAGCGAGAGAGTCCCTATCGACGATTAGGCCCTCGTAATTTTTTTTAGTAATATTTCTAGGCTTAAGCTTACCAGTAGCAACGACAACACGCAAGAAACCTTTTCTAAAGAGTATCTCAACCCTAAAAAATCAAACAGAAGTTAGCGCAATTTTTTTTTTTTTGAAAAGTTTGGCCCACAATTGACGATAGTGGCCTAATTTCAAAAAAGATTGTTAGCAAATTACTCAGATCAGTGTGTAGTAGGGTGGTGAATTCTCACGATTGAGTCCAGAATGGTGAACACCAATCCCACGTGCCAAAGCACTCAACATCCCATTTGGTAAGCTGAGCCAAGATATACGTTTAAAATTCTCCATCAACTCTTGATAGCTGTGTTTGCTGCTGTCTGCAAATGAGAATTGAGGTGATGGGATATGAGGGTTGAATGAATCAAAGAAACTAGATTCCTTTGACTTCTCCTCTCGAAGCCTTTCTGATTTGGAGCCTTCAGGGTTTCTTGCATCGGCCTTCGCCTTTTTCTTCATAAGAGAGGAATTTTTGGCTTCCTTGTACTCCTCCCATTTGCGCAGGGTGTCATTCCAGCCAACATCTGTCTTCCGCCATTTCGTCTCAGCACGAGTGAGTTGCCTTGCGATATTATTGCACAGTCTCTCGCATATCGCCCGGTCATAAGAGAATATAATTGCGGGTAATGCATCTTTTTTGTTGAGTTCATCAAGGAGAGGAAGGGTTGAATTGAAAAGGGCTGGTAGGTTACAAGCCGCTTCTACGGCTTCCTCCAGAGATTGTTCGTCACCTTCAGCCGAGTAGCCGTTGGTCTGCTGTTGATCCCTTTGAGGAACCATAGCGGGCCCCTCACGCAGGGGACCCATCAGTGTTTGGACAACACTATGGAAGGGTGAGTCAGACATGCCCATCCAATATCTGAGAACAGTCTTGAGCTCGGCCTCCCAATTTATTACATTGACTTTGTGAATTATGGGGAACTTTGAGAAATATGTCTCCGGATCAAGTCTTTGATCCAGGTGATATTTTTCGGTTGACTTTTCCTTCATGGTCCTATATAACGATAGACAATCTCTAGGCTCTAGAGCGAAATCCTCTGGCATACCGCGAGATCGGTCTACCAAGGAAGACACAGGATGTACCGGAATAAAGCTAGATGAGCTTTCCAATCTCGGAAATGCGCGCTCTTTCGTCAGGCCGCCAAAAGAGTAATTCTTTGGTGGAACGTAAAGCATCTTACGTAAATCGGAGTACCGGTGATGATGCTGCACCATTTTTAACTTGATACCAAGAGACTCTTGTGTAGATTGCATCCATTTGCTGAACTCCTGTGGGTTTCCAACAGTTGCTGACAGGGCGATGATGGGGCATGGTGTCAACATGATGAGCTGCTCCCAAACGGCACCGTCGTCGACTTGGCCGATACAATGAACTTCGTCAAATATAATACGCTTTACACGTCTGGACCACGAATTTGCATTACTCGGTGCAAGGAGCATGATTTGTAGTATGTGGGGTACGGTAACGAGGATTTGACAACCAGTGGGGTTGCCAATACGCCTGTCTCGGGTATGAATTGCCCAAACCGATTTTCCAGCGTGCGGGTATCTTTTTTGAAAACGTGCTAGAACCTCTGCCGCTACTTGGTTGACCTATGGAATCTTAGTATTAGTTCGTCGAGAGAGTGATTGCTCATGATTCAAAAAAGGGAGAGTGAAAAATCACCAAAGCTTTGTTCGGCGCAACATAAACCAGTACATAGTCGTCGCCAGATCTTAGAATCTATAAATCTGATTAGCATTTGGCCAATAATATGACGGCGGGAAAGTGCCAACCTTCTCCATAGCGTAAAAGGAGATAAACGTCTTTCCAGCGGAGGTTGGTGCAACCACAAACACAGAGTTATTTTGGTCAATCTCGTCCAAAACTTTTCTTTGCCAGCCATCAGGCTCAAATGGAACTCTAGGGTCTGGCCTCGAATCCATATTGCGATCCATATACTGTCCGCAATACAACAGTTGAAACTCCGTAGAGCTCATTTGAAGCTTGATATCTACTAGAGAAATTCCATTCCAAGAAATCTTGAAAGATAGATGGTCTTCTAGTAAAGGGTCCGCTATCAAGCGTGGTGGCAACGGTATGCCCAAAGATACGAAGAAATTTGTCAGTGTCTTATGGATCGTCCTCGTTAAGCCCTTTGAGCCTAGTAAAATCTTGACTTCACTAAAGATCTTCGCTATGATATCGTAGCTATCTTTTCTTTTATTTTCTCGGCAGCAGTTTGTCCAAAGACGCTGCAATATCCAGATCTTATATATCCTAACCTCACAATTGATAATATCCCCTTTCTCTGACGGCGTGGAGCTTATCTTGTCTAAGAATGGCTCCAAATGTGAAAGTTTGGCAAGATCGCCCGTGATCTCCTGGATGTCACCACATAAGGTTTTCCACATGCGCAGAAGAGTGAGATCACCCTTATCGATCAGTTTTTTGTTGTTTTCAGCGCGGATCATCTCCTTTTTGCTTGGCAACCGCTCCTTTTTCCCAGCCCGCTGTGTAGTCTTCGCAGCTGGGGCAGGTTGGGTGCTTCCTCGTAAGCTTGGGGGGCTATTCGTGATAACTATAGGCTCTAGAATCTTCCCCTTTGCACCAATAAGAGACGCAGCATACTTCGCCATATCAGAGGCGCCCCTTTGATCCCGGATTCTTGCTCTTCCTGCAAGCCACTTGTTGGTACTTGGCTTCCAGACTGGGAAGTTTCGAATAGATTGACCCTTTGTGCTGAGTTTTCGGTGGTCCCTATCAGACATTTCCTTTTTTAACTCACCAACCTCTTGCGAAGCAGCCAAAGAGTCAATGTTCAGTTTTATCTGAGATAAGAATGGATCAAATGTTGGGTTTGAAAATGGTAGAACTTCGAACGTCGTTGGATTGATTGGTTTCTTGACTAGCTTGTTGGGTGGCATCCTCGAGGGGAATAGGAGGGACTGTTCCTCTGGTGGAAAGAGCCTCCCTAGTAAGATCTGATGCCCACAGGATACCTCTATCGCTTTGGCCATTCGCACAAAGTCGGATACAACGGCTGCTGGAATAGATTCAGGTAGAATTTCGCCGTTCTCCAATCCATACTCCAATTTCACAAGTAATCTTCCATCAATAAAATCATGAATGTTTCGACACTTCAACTGGGATGCAGCTTGTAGATAATCTTTATAACCGAGAAGGTGATAAGAAATAATAATTAACTCTTTGGTCATTGATCCTGTTGTAGGTAATATTTCATTTTCTGGTGCAGGAGCTATATGTCTTTGAGGCAAAGATAAGTGATTGAGGAGCGCTACGTGTAGCAAAAACGACACTATACTCAGGTCTACTTCTCCAGAATCTGTATTCACTCCTTTGAGTAGTGTGGATATTGAGGCCACAGCCATTAACTCTCGTTCTGTAAAAGTTTGGTCACTGGAGATTTCGGCAAAGTTGTAACTGTGAGCATTCTGAGAGAGTACTGTGTCGAGAAATTCGTAGGCTTTACGCGATTGAATTGGTAAACGTTTTATCAAAACTCTAGGCCCGCCCTGAACAATTGATATAATAACCTGAGGGGGGATTAGTATTTGGGCAAAAATATTAAAGGGAGGGGGGTGATCTCCTTACTTTACTATCCCGAAACTCAATTGTATTGATCCAGGCGACGTTATAATCAGCCACAACCATCCTCCAGGCAAATCCCATCGTAAGAAGCCTGGCGGGCCTGCTCATTTTCCCCTTATTTTCATGACACATTACAAAATAAGGCTTGTTGGCTTCAAGATACTGTTCAAAATCGTCATGATATGGATTTTTGAATTGGAAGACGCGAAAAGTTCCTTCTGATTTGCTCTTGGTTTCAATTTCTGCCTTGGAAGTATTTACCAAGTGTTGGATTATTGCTGAGCGTGCAAACAGGCATTTGTAGACCGACTCCCGCTCGGAAACGGAATTATATTTGTTTTCTGTTCAATCAGAAAATTGTCAGCTTAAACAGTGACATGCCACAGTCATAACTAATCTAGTGTGACGGACCGTTAAAGAAAACCAAATGAAAATTACACCCCCGCTTCTTCAAGTTGAGTAGAAAGGATTCTACAACATAGACCAGATGTAGCAATTGAAACCCATCTAGTCATATGGTCAATTGATTAGCGGAGCCCAGATGTGCAGTAGAGGGGGTGGATAGTCAGTATTATACCTTCCATATCTATCCTCTCGTCGCTGAGGGCCTGACGGAGAAGAGAGTCCCCTTCAATGATAAAGAGCTCTCTTCCCGCATAATCCCCAATCAGGTCTATACGTCGCGGGTGCAATTGATCCTTCCAACGCTTGAGCCTAGCATAAGATAAATCCATGGCGAGAAAGCTGCTGTATCCTTTTGGTATCTAGAGAGAGAGAGGTGGCCGGAGAGGAAGGGTTGGGTATCCAATTTATAGAATCTTTTTCTTTCAGATCAATTACCAGGAGTAAGGCGTTAATGTGTGCATCAAAGAGGTCAAGAGTTAACCCCTACTCCATAATCAGGCCGGCCAACTTGCGCAGCAACCCTAACCCAGGTTTTAACTATGTATTTGACTGGCTTGTGCTCCCGTAAGTACCGGTTAGAGAGTCCCAATACATCCAATGGCTATATTTACATGTACTAGGGGGTGTCGCAAAAAGTGATCAGAACCTGATAAGATGTTTACACGCACTCACTACAACATTCACTTATCAGATTCTGATCACTTACCCACACACCCGAGTACATACATGTACTTACTTATGTGTTTATAAACACATGTATTGGCTGTTTCCAGTGATACTCATCACTTACTTGTAGTAGGGGTATCAAGATTGAGTCTCGATCAGGCGCGTTAGGCCCTCGCTCGACGAATTCAAACCATCTATTCAAATACCACTGACTAGAAGAGATAAGGACTAGACAATTCAGGCAAACCCTGTGTATGCTGGGGCCAATTCCGCCACATAAGGGGTCCTGTCAATCTTTGGATTTTACTACACAATTTGTCTTTTCACTGATACATATGTACACATATACATGCTACATGTATGTACGTATGTAGCTACCGCATGATAAAATAGTCAAATCCGCGACCTACCCAAAAATGTTATATCATATCCGTTCTAGGCAATAATTGGCAACATATGATCACCCTCTCGGCTCTCAATAATAGGAAGCAGAAGCACGGGCCAGGCCGCGAATTTGACCATTTTATCCCCCTATGGGCGCCATAAACTAGATGTACGATTCTTATGCTAGATAGTATCCCCTTTAGTTACATGTAGCACCTGTCACATGAAGCGGCCTCGATCGAGAAATAGACCACATGTATTCACTACACAGCGAGTCTACAATCCGGCAGCGCGAGGATGTGTTAGTCCCTGCCCTAGTCTATTTTAACCCCAGTAAGGAGCCTAGTAAAGATACTCCGTCGGCATAAGGGCCTTTCCTTGAGAGGAAGATGCAATGGATAGGGTTAGGGCTTATAGCTTATGGAATCTACCTGGGCGTTCAAATCTCAGCCTGCAATGACGGGAGCAGACTTATCCGTTCCCATGTCTCATGTGGCTGGGCACGAGGCCATCCGCTTGAGAGCAGGGTATTTCCGTTGGAGACGGGCCGCAAAGTGGACGGGGAAGACAGTTCCGATACGATAGAATTTATCTATCTTGATAAGAGCCCCTTCCCGGTGAACAGAACACCTTTACACAGCTGACGGCCACAGACATCAAAAGCAAGTATGTACAAGAAAAAAAAAACTTTTTACCAATGGATTCTTCCCAATATGAACCAGGGGACGCCGCCCGGACGATGCTCAGCGACTTAACGATTGTGGTATGGACATCATATCCCCCCGATACACATACCTATTCCTTATGCACTGGCATTTAAACTACAAGCAACATGGTGAATCCAGCCAGGGTAGCAAGTACATGTATTTAGAGTTAGAGTGTGTTTAGATGTTCAAGTTTGATCTGAAGCTTGAATCAAAGTACCCAGGAGTACTAGCAGGCTTGTGCGCTTGACCTAAAGCGGGACAACTCAAGAGACCTGTCATATTCCACCAAGAATACCAGTGTGAAACCCCTTGTTCCTCCTGAAGAGTGCTAGGGTGCTAATCCATCAAAAAAGAGTAATATATTAGACATCACATCCCCTCCCCCGCAGCCAGCGTGACATTCCTGAGCGTGTTGGGTTCATCACTACTGACCAAATGCATCATCTGTCCCAGAAAGCACTTGAGCAACAGAAACAGGAAAACAGTAAAATCATGGACTCTTCTGAAACTATTGCGGTCGACGAGACAATTGTGAGTATCAATCACCGATCGCATCTCCGTCTACAGGAGCATACAACCCACTCCTGTGATGATCATGAATATACCGGAATCTCAAATAATTATATTTTCCAGGATCACTCTGACGTCGAATCATCCTACGGCTCGATGAGGTATGCTTTCTCCCTGTCAGATAGTTATTCTGTATAACAGTTCAGGGTAGCTGGTTAATATATCTCAAATAAAACAACAGGAGCGAGTACTCGACAGATTCACTTAACTCTTCAATCTACGAGTGCGGTTTTCACCTTCTTTATCCCTCTTTTTCTCCTTTGTTGACGTGCCAAAACCACCCGGTACTCCCCCCCCCTTTCATGCTGGAGTGCAACCACCAACCTCGCAAAATCTGGGCTTCGAGCCAACTCAACACTTGACTACCACACGAATCTCTAAGCCAAATGATACAGAAGAAGAAAATTTGCAGAATTATCAGGAATCTAGGGCGGGAATGGTTCAGATTTTCGCTTGGTTGGCATGGGGTGGTGTGGTTAGTGGTATTGAGCAAGTGGTTGGCTGGTTGCACTCCAGGTTTAGGGGTACCGGTTATTTTTGACCCCTTCGTACAGACAAACCTGGACAGTAGAACTGATGTTATCCCAAGCTACCGATATCAAAACGGGCGTCGTTACCAAGCGCGGAAAGCAGGGTAGGAGTTCCCTGGTGTAGAAGTCCTTCATTAAATTGATTGAGGACTGATAATTGGGATTGCAACGACAGAGAATACTTGCTTCCAAATGATGAAGTATTACTCCCTCAAAGTTAGCTAACTAGCTGTTTCATCTACGAATCATTAGAAGTTTAGCTAAAAGAAACTTCAATGATAAGGTTGAACAAGAAAGGCTAGTTTAGTTTCCTCTCAACTTTTAGCGTTCGAAAGCCTACGATCCTGACTAGAATGGAACAAAAAGGCTGGATATTATGCATCATATATACCTTCTTAGTACTACTACCATTCCGAGGTCAAGAGAATACGCTTTACACGGGTTGCGCAATTGACGCAGATTTATCTTCTATCTAGTACTGGACGACAAATTGACCCTCGCACCAGTCAGTAATCCACAAAAAATTCTAGATATCGGGACTGGTACAGGCATTTGGGCAATTGACGCGGCAGAGTAACAGCGCCCACCAACTTCGTATTGTTATTATCATGTTGCGAAACTTTCTAAATTTGCGGAGTATAATAGGAGATACCCTTCCGCACAAGTAATTGGCACGGATCTGAGCGCTATTCAGCCACCTTGGTAGGAATCACCAAGCCCGAGGTCAATTGATTGAGGGTCTGGACTGGGCTATATATACTGAGTCAGTTCTGCCAACAGGGTACCAAACGTGGACTTTCTTATCGATGATGCAGAGCTGGACTGGACATACGAAAAGGACTCGTTCGACCTAGTCCATATCCGCCACTTAGCTGGAGGAATCAAAGATTGGAACCATCTCCTAAGGCAGGCGTTTGAGTACATCTCCCAATCTCCAACTAGGGTCACCGGGGACTATTAACATCTTCCCATAGTGCTTGCAAGCCCGGCGGCTGGGTTGAGGTGGTCGACTATGAAATGGCTATTTATAGCGACGATGGAACAGTCGAAAAAGCAACGGGGCTTTGCGAGTACTATGAGCTTGTCTACCAAGCTGCGGTCACAAGTGGTTTGTCCAATCATCCTTTCCTTTCAAGGCAGGAAAGTATGTTCTAATTCCGAGTTAGGTCGTGATTTTTCACTCGTCACAAAGTTAATGCCAGTTTTGGAGGAGGCGGGCTTCGTTAACGGTTCACACCAAGTGTTCAAGGTTCCGCTAGGTACCTGGCCGGCCGATAAGAAACAGAAGGAAATTGGCGCATATGTGTTGCTCTCTACGGAGAGTGGGTTTGAGGCATTCGGGATTGATTTATTCACAAATGTTTTGGGAATGGACTGGGATAAGTCTATGGCATTGATAAAGGATTGCATACGGCTTGCAAGGAACCGAAATATTCACAGCTATTCCCTGCAGTAAGGCCACTTTCCCTTCCACGGCACTATATTAGTAGCGACTAACAACAGACAGCCATTTTTACTACGCGCAGAAGCCGCTCCATGGGCCCGCATCGGCGGGTAACGCATAACTTTCTCATCTCAATCATTTTAGCATCGCACAAGAACTTCATGAAATAGGTTATTTTTGTCGCTGATAATTGTATCTATATTACTGGAACCGACTACAAACAACCTTCTTTCTAACGAGCTTTCTTTTCTTTTCTTTTTTCTTTGAGTCAGGGATCATGTCCATTCAATATATATCCATCATCCATGCCATCGTGTACTTTTTTTTAGTTATGGTTAAAACCTTGATATAAAAAAAACCTCCATGATATCTATAATTCACTCATATGACTCAAATTGTCAGCCCAATTTGCTTTTCCTGGTGAATTTATTGTAGACACATACATGCACCTCGTAGGCTAACATACCAGATAAGAAATATCAATCCACCCTTGCTCAACTTAGACTATGCCTCCCGCGGGGAGGAAGACGGAAAGGGGGGGGGCTAAGACCTCGCAACAAAATACAACTATCTCTACTGTTCCCAAATTGGTCCCTCACGCCACATGGACGCGAACATCCACATATACTTACTTATTCGCCAATTTCCTGCACCCGCAAAAATTCTTTCAATTCCGGCCTGAACAACACACCACAGATGTGAGAGCGGGCACCCCCGCCTACTGTGGAAATAAGAAGTGGCGAAAAGCACTACTACGCAAGGAAAGAATATTCTAGCCCCCAGGAAGCTATATAGGAATAGGAAACTGAGTCCTTAGGTGGTAGTGGTATACAAACAGAATTCAATCGCTTGTGGGACACTTTGCCGGTTAGGGTATATAGAGATAGAGCGAAGACGTTCGGGTACCGGAGTTATGGTATACTTATAATATGCATAATTGCCCCCCAACGCTTCAATTCAGATTTTGGGGTCCGGCAGATCGATTTCGTAGTGATCTATGACTAATATGTGCGTAGGTGTGTTAACGAGATTGTGAGTCATGGTGCATCACTCGGCCTATTGGCCACCTAAAGCTTTTTTCTTCTTCACTTCCTTTTTTTTTTGTTTAATTCATGGCCACCTAGGCTACTTCTGCTGGAGTGGTCAGCATTTTACTGATAGACTTGGGGGTAGAGCATGTAGACAAAGAACCCCCTCTGAGATTAGAATTAAGGGAATCTAGGTATGGGACGCGGTCAATGTCAAAGATCAAACACGGATTTAAGCAAGTACCCACCTATTGATTTAAGCATATATATAGGGCGGAGAACTGACAGTGCCAGAAGTCTTAATAAAAAGAGTCAGGAATAGCCCTATTTTACCTCAGGCTAGGCTTCGGCTCGTTGAAACACTTTGTTTATTCATCACGTTGACGGCCACACTTCACTGAACCGTAAGCAACGGCAATTGCAAGTATACTCGAATAGTCACATTAATATTCACTAAAGATGAGGAAACAGATTCCATAATCCCCAGGCTATCAGAAGTATATAATGTTACTTGGGGCCTTTTACTAGAGGGCTGGAGACGGAAAATCATATCACCCAAGACGTTACATATTCACCAAAAACCTAAAGGCGCAAAACTCAAGTAGAAATGGTTTTTTTTTTTTTGAAAAAAAGAAAAAAAGAAGAAAAAAAAAACTAAAGACTAAAAAAATAAAAGCCCCAAAGGCCCGCCTACCACTCCATCTCGTCCTCCACATCTACATACTCCGAAGCAGCCGTGACCACCCCGACCATCTGTAGCTCCCCACCTGGTTTCCCAAAAGTCACCGTGACCTCCTTTGGTCTCCCAAGGAAGACGTCAATCGTCGCATCCCCTTCTTGGAGATAAACTACAATCTGAGAAGCTCCTGAGCCCTCTGGGAATATCTGGGGGGCGGGGTTTCCCTGAGCGTCGACCGTTTCGTCGAGTCTAAACCTTGCCGTGCAAGCAGAGAGCTGGGCAGTGAGATTGTAGACGAGACGGGAGGTGTAGAGCCCGAGTGGGCCTCCATGCCTGCGTCTGCGGCCGTCGGCGAGTATGCGAGCGGCGCGGGCTCTCTCGTGGTTTATATAGCCCTCATTGGGCTCCATATCAGAGGTGACGGAGGCAGAATTGGGGGGAAGGCTCGTAGCTGGAGTGGGGCAAAGGGGGCTACTGGGAGATAGAGAGGGATCTGGGGGAGAAGCTACGGTCGTCTGAGGATGAGGAGCGCTGAGTGCCTCTCTAGGTATAGAGGGGGACAAGCTCTTGGTGGAGGGAGGGGAGATAGCCGTATTAGGGGTTGGAGCGGCAGTGGCGGCGGCAGAAGAGGCAACAGGGGAAGACATGCCTCCGGCCACTAGAGACATCAAAGTCCCCACAGGGGACGTAGCTGCCAGCAAGCCAGCAGAAGCCGTCCCAGGAGCTACGGCAGCTACTCCTGGAGTTGGAATTTGTGGAGGAGAGGGTGTCCTGGCCGTAGCGGGAACCTTGCGAGTGCGGCGGCGACGAGCAACTCCGCGTGGTTTGGCAGCGGCGGTGACAGAAGGAGGATGAGGGGGAGAAAGGGCGGGAGGAGGCTTTGGTGCCCTCGGGCGCCGTTGGGAGACCCTCTTTGGGGCAACAGTAGGTGGGGCCCATCTTTCTGGGGGCACGGAGGCCCTGGTAGAGCGGCGGAGGGGGGGAGGATCGGCGGAAGCAGCAACTACGGCGGCGGAGCGAGTTTTTGTGGCATGGGTACTGGCATTAGGTGGTTTAGGTGCCATTGTTGACTGGTGGGAAGAATTAGTTGATGTCTTTATCGCTGACAGGCAGAATGGCAAGGTACGGGACGGAAGCTTAGGTACCAAGTATGAGGAGAGGAGAAGCCTTGGCTGACTAGGAAATAAACTTACAGAGAAACAGCTCTGTAGCCGGAGAGATGGTTGTGGGTGGGGTTGAGGGCAGAAAGACAGAAGGATATTTCTATTGGGAAAAGTATTAGAGTGGGGTGAACGAATTAACCACCAGAATATCTAACTTACAGCTCGAAAAGGCGAAATTTAAAAAACTGCAGGAGCAAAGAGAATTGCAACAGAGATTTTTGCGGGGTTGGTAATGTTTTCCCTTAATTACTGTGATGATGTTTGGAGGGAGGGGGAGAAGAGATCTAAGAAGAGCTAAGGGTGAGTGTTGAGGATGTAGACAAACAAAAACAACGGAGAGGGATTTGCCCAGTCCCCACAGTAACGTCATCTAATGTGTGCTACCTATTTGATTGTGCATAGTCTAATTAGGTCAATTTCCCATTCTATGGCCAGCCGGTGCACCAAGGCCAATGATTGCATGACGGGTTTTTCGCTACTGTGGTTACTAGGCGGTCATGCATTGTGTTACTACATACCTCAACAGCTAGGATAAATATAACTTTTCTTACTATATGTTGACACTAGTACTGTGTGTTGATGAAGGTAAGTTTGATCGAGGTTGCTATATATTATAAGTCGGGCTTATACTTTATTGGGCCCTGAATATCGATGTGCATTCCATCATCTCTAATATTAAGTGCTATAAATGTTCTTCTGGGAGTATAGCCCATACATGTAGCCTTGAGATCGGGTCACAATGAGACCCAGCAGTCACAAATTGATTGGCCGGGTACGCATCGCCTAATCTCAGACATACCACGATACAACTACATGTACAATATAGGCCCTTTGCGCAAAAGGCTCTAGAGTCTTTTTCTACTTGTGTGATTGGTTGATTGGAGGATTGGCACCAATCAGGTTACTGGAAAAAGACTCTGGAGTCTTTTGCGCAAAGGGCCTATATCGGCGCAGATCAATCTATTACCCAATATTTAGGCTAGCCTATTATATTGCCAGTAAGTGGTCTATATCACACACATATGAGGTCGAAATCTCGATCTAGGTCAATAAGGTACGTACTTTATGTACATAAAGTTATAAACACTACCGATTATTTATAAATTCCACGATACATACTTGCTCGTTTTGGGTGAAAGGTATATATAAATTAAGGTGTGTACCAGAGCATCAATTATTAAAAGAGAGCATAGAGAAGATATGTCCCCATCTTTCTTTTTTTATAAATACATTTGCTCGCTAACTCCGAGACTGTGTAAATCCCATTAACAAAAGAAAATCCCAGGGTGTCATGTCACAATAGGCCTCCTACTTCTATCACTCCGATTTCATTTTAAGGGTCTTAGTCAGTGTGCCTTCGGCCTCATTAACGCCTAATGCCTCTTTGCCACCTTGCACTCCCATCCCCATCCCCACCCCCACCCCGGCCCACAAATGGAGTCGCCAGCCACGTCGCTGCCCTTTTCAGCCCATGCCCGCCCCCTTCCTGCGCCTCCGGCACTACCTCTTCATCCATCTTCCTGATTGCCCCCGTCTGTAGAGTGTCTGGAAACATCTTCTCTATGTCAAAATTCATCGTGCTTGGACTGAGCGGGCATACTCTCGAGTGCCTCCGCGCGGCCATTGACATTCGATGCTGATCCACTTGTGGATCAAACCCGTTCTCCATGTGTACTGGATGAAGATGTATTGCTGGTACGTCAGGTATTTCTGGGGTGGGAGGATCTGGGAGCCTCCAGCCAAATCGCCTCCGAAGGCTTTCAGGCGTACGATTGATGATGATATCCTTCAGTCTCCGGGAAAACATGCTGCGGCCTTTTGTACGCAGTGCAACGAGCAGAACAGTTACAATGAGGAAGAAAGACACTGGTGCGCAGACTGCCCAGAAGCGACGTTGGGTCCAGGTAGTTTCGCGGATGTCTTGAACATTCATGCCGAAGTACTGGATCATTAGCTGGTTAGTGAGTGTTAAATAAGCCCGGCATTGAGGAGAATAAACCGAGGTGAAGAAGCTCAGCGGTAAAAACACTACTGTTACGGATGTAAACACAGTCATCCGAACATCTTGTTTTATTTGTAGCTGCTGCTGTAACTTCTGTACCACAGCCTGCTGATATGCTACATCTTCCAATGTGAGGCCGGTATTTTCCTGCATTCGAGCTGTGTTTATCATCATTTGATATTTAAGCCGCTAGAAATACCCAATTAGCTACCCATCTACCAAGAAATGAGAAATATTGATAACTCACATCTTGTTTTGCGACCTGTAAATACTTCAACCTGTTCACCATTGTTTCCACATCGGTCTGGAAAGTCTTCCGACTTTTAATAACCCTATCGATCGCTTTCCGCATGATCTTGAATTGTCCCTCCTCGGTGCTATAGTCAAACTTCTTTAGACGGCGAAGTATCGTGATTTGAAGGTCAACGACTGTAACAATTGTCGACAACTCAGTCCGCATGGTGTATAAGATATCGATCAACCCCGCCAGCTCGTCCACATTACCGCTCTGCATTGAATATTCCTAAAATTCGATTGATCCATTAGAATTTCGCCATTCTGGTAATTCAATCTAGGGGTTGAGACATACCAGCTCAGAGATTTCGTCACGAATATCATCGAGGAGTGATAGCTCCCATGAAGGAAGTATGTTATCGATCATGTTAATGAGAGTATGGTATGCCCCATAACTATGGTGGTGCGGGGATAATGGTATGTGCTCGGGATGGTTATCGTTTGCAGATCTAAATGCCGCAATAGTCTCTAGACATCGTGAACTCAGTAAGTAAGCTGTTAAAGACTCCATAAAATAGAAAAACAGTAATTTCAGATAAACAAACCGTTGTCAAACACCATAAACCAAACCTGATGCACAACCATACAATTATCCCCAATCTTTGTTTGGGTCTTATCAAACAACGGCGTATTTAACTTCCTCGGGAAATTATACTCAAAAAGACTTAAAGTTGAGACGCTAGCTAATTCTGTGTTGTCCGTAAGATGGAGTGCCGTCTGCTCTTCTCCCGGGAGAAACGGGCCCCTCGACGCTTCAAGCTTCTTCCGAAAGCTCACACGCGCCAACTTTTCTAGACCGAGATATGGGATAGCGACAAAAAGCACCGTACCAGGGAGAAACGAGCCCCTCTTTTTGTGTGGGGGGTTCTTGTTTCTAGGCATGTTGGGATGGTAGGAGACCCCAGCGAGGAACCGAGACATTGAGGCACCTCGGAGCTTTATCATGGCTACTTTGGGATTGTTCATAAACCTTTTCAGAGAAAGATTTGCCATTGCGTTGCGAACTTCAATTGTCTCCTTTTTTTGGCGGCCTTTAGGGTTTGGCTACACCCACTAGCTGATCAGCTAACAACACCTAAGCTTAACTTAGTTTACAGAGATAAATACTTACAACTGGGTACTGGACTTCCCTCTTCCTCATAACTTGAAGAAATTCCTATTAATAAAAGATCAGCACAGTCCCTATTTGACACCGGGCTTATGCAATTCTTCAAAAAAGAAAAAAAGAAAAGAGAAAACCACTCTAGAATCTAGTCACATACTTCGGCATAGTAGGTTGTTGGGAATTCACTAGATCCCCGCCTTATCAGTATGTTCTTTCTGAAAAGGCGGGACATTTTAAACTCACATTATTCTCAGTTTTCCTGAAGTTTCTGACCCAGGCCTCAATGGTATCTTATCAAAGTCCATTACCAACCTCACCGGGGGCTCGTCCCTCCCTTCTCCTTTCTTTGCCTTACACATGTATTGCAACGGAACTGCGAAATAAGTGGGTGCCGTTTTATCTCTCGGAAATTCGTCTCCAAACTCATCCTCATCCACATAGTCTCCCAATGACCTACCGCCCATGTGTGCAAACGTCCTCAGATGCTCCTCATCGGGGTCTTCCTCATCGTCATCATCATCATCAGCCGAACCATCTTTCCGCAGATCCTGCGTGTAGAAGGTGACAAGGATCTCTCCATGTCGTTCACTCATGGCTTCAGGTCCATATTCGTATGCAGACCCACGGCGATCTTTGGGGGAGAGGGCGGGCAGCCTGACGTATTGGTTGAGGAGATCCATTCGTTCTTCCGAACCAGATCTTGCTGCACCTAGATAGAAAAGCAGACTATTGGTTACCATTTCAAGCTATATATAAGCAAATCTAGATAGAAAGGCACTTACGATGCTTTTTCTTTACTAAAGAAATATATTCATCAATCTCTCCGTGGTCCTGGTTCAGGATAGCTCTAACCTCCTCATAATCCCACCGTAAATGCAAGCGATCCTCATCCATCTTTCTGTTTCCTTTGGTATTTTCCGTGATTTGATGGAGACTGGCGGCCTGGAGGCGACCGTTAACTGACTTCTACCTCCGTGCCTCACATATATATACACCCCGCCTATGGCTGCTCTAGGTGTTGGGTGAGCCCCTCAGCCATGACGCTGCAAGCTGCCACATCAGTGCTGCCTGTGTGTCACATTAAAGAAAGAACCACAAAAGGCCTATCTAGTGAACACACTCTAAGACCAAGATTGATTCTTAATCGTCGAGATATTACATTGCACAAGGTATCCGCAAGCTAGTTATTGGATCAAAATAATATGCACGTTGATAATTTTGACCAGTCAGTAGCTTTTCTTGACCCGCGAGACCAATGATATCCATAGAATGCAGTCATAAGTACAGGCAGGGGGAGTCGAAATATCCGCGGCTGCTATTATGAATTAACCACTGTAGGGTGGTCATTGATACCAGTCTAGTCCCATAGGCGGGACTGGTCTAATTGGTCACACCCGCTTTCTTTCTTCGAACACGGTTCTAAAACAGCAAGGAATCTTGAAGAGACATGAATCATTGGTCTGTAAGGAGTTGCGAAATGCTTTATGCGAATAGTGAGCATGCGCAGTGCTACCACCCAACAACCTAGTCCATTGATCGGCAGTCTGTATCCTGATCATTATGGGGATGTTATGCGGCTAGTTTTGTTATGTTTGCGATTATTTGTGGCCGGCTTTGAATAACTCTGTATCTCATCTGTCTGATTAGATCAATTACGGGATTATCACGGAGTAGGTATGTATTTACCTCATGCAGCATGCCTTACATACTCAGTACTCGCACCCTTCGATAACTCCGCACCATAATCCAAAATAGGTTTTTCGCTCTTGGTGTAGGTACAGGCACCCACGGGGGTGAAGGAGGGTCAGGGATTTGAGGCCAGTAACAACAAAACCATCAGGCAGGATCCGCCGTCAGTACATAGGTGAGCGATTGTACTCCACAGCCCTGGGGCACCGCTGCCGCACTGCGCATGTTCAATCAATAGAGTACATACATGCTTCATGATTATCCACCTTGAGCTAGGTAGAGTCGTGCTTACATGCGTCAGGGTGGGGTAAAAATTTTATGTGGCAAAAAAAAAAAAGAAGGAAAGAAGGAAACTGGACACCAAAGACTCGGAATTAATTTTCCCAATGTTCCCCGATCCAAACCTGTATGCTGAATGGCAGATTCCCGATATGCCCGGATGGAATCTCGTATTAAGCCCCGGCTTGGTATTCTGCAAAAAGGTTACTACATGTACTCTAGCTTTACGTACTCTCCCGGGACCTTTGTATTCGATACACCAAGCACTGAGGATCAAGAGATATTGGCTCGGCCCAACTAATCCAATTAGTGTATGTATGATGTGTTGTCTCATGCAATCGGAAACATACTCATCGCATTCTTTTCTTCTAGATTCGTAGATCTAAGTTTCGCCTTCTTTTTTTTTTTTCGCGAAAGAAGATCGACAAGCAGCTACTTAGCTATAGAGCCTGTAGGTAGAAAACATCGAGACCACTTGTGGAAGAGTGTGCCTGCGTGGGTTGACATTTCACCTCAAATAATCAATTGAGGTTGTTATCGAAGATGCCCTCGGCTTGTAACTCTTGATATCTGAATAAAAGCTTTATAATTTAATCTTGGCTATTATTGGTATTAAAAGTATCGTAGAACCGAGTTCTGCCCCGCGCGAGACCTGAAATAGTATATAATTAGAACGTAGGCTCCTTCCAGTAAGTGGTATAAGGTGATTGATTGCCTATTAATGTCAAAGCTTTCGTTACTCCTGTCGACGCAAACATGTAGATTTATGTGTGCGGATTGGCTTCACTCGATCAAAACACGAAACAACCTAAAGAGAATTCTGGACACTCAGGAAGTACTCATTATACAGTGGGGCCACTTATACAAACTCAATTTTAACACGCATCATACCACGTTGTAGTTAATTGCTCCTTATATGCAACTAGAGCTATTGCAAGCTCTATACATGTTGTATGTACCCACAATTCAGGCAAGAGCCTGGGCATCGTTTTTTTAGTAGCAACCGATTTGATCCCTGCTAGCGCGTTTTTATGTTCAGGTTCTTCTTCTTGCTTGACTGTAGATATAAATTTATATGTCATCAGGGCCATCGGACAAATTCTATGTGCAAATCTTAAAATCACCCTATAACGGTCTAGCTTTCCGGTCCCTTGTTTGTGCACTTTTACCACCCTATAAAAGGGCAAGGATACCAGGTTTCGTTCCCAGGTGTACAGTTATAGAAAGCTTTCGCTGCACCAAGCTGAACACTGACAAAAGTGCAAAGGAACAGGGCTTCATGGCCACCTATATACCAAGCCATGGACAGCAGAGTACATGTAAGTACATGTACTTACATACCAACCTACATACATGAATGTGCCTAAGCGCTGTCTATTCCGTCAAGATAGGTACAAGAGATGCAGTTGCGGCTCGGGAGGAGCGCCGGCGTACTGGTTCGAGAAATTCAAAAGTCAGCCTACATAGAGTGAGGGTATACGTAGAATAGTAATGTGCAGCGGGCACGTGACCTGAGGACGTGTAAAAACATGGTTTACAATATGAGTGCCCTGAAATGACGTTGACATGGGAATGGCATCTTGATATAATATGGTCTGCTTGTAGATATTTCAGGGGTATATGGGTCAGGCCTTTACCCAGACAATACTCCTCCTCCTTTAATTGTATACATCCCCAATGCAATACTCAGCCCAAACGCACAGTTGTACCTGAGTATTAACAGCGCCAAGACAATCTCGGTATTTGACATGATTCTAGATCAGCTAAGGTAGAGCACCCTATAATTCAAAAGCTGTTCTATGCAGCCTGAGAGCTAAAAAGAGGCCAACACCAAACTCCGGACGGCGCTAGGGATGCAGGAACTGTTCTCCTCAGAGCACCGAGGATTACTGATCGAGGATACATGCCCTGCATGTATCAAAACGTCTCCTTTATTTCTACCATGAAAAAACATACATGTAGATATACTTACTAAGTTCATAGTTTTGAGACAGCAGCTCAAGGTAAGTACCTCATCTGCCCCGATCATATTAACACCTACTGTTCTAATTGGTCAATGTATGTATGTAGAATGCGTTGGTTGTGTCGTGTGCCCCGTTGGGGTGAGGCGCAGAGCTTACATGTAGTAAGTATAGTAGTGGAATAGGGTTGTGGTGCTCCATTCACCACGCCCGAATCATACATCATCACTCAGCCCTAACCTCCGCCCAGTCTCTTGGATCTCTAGCTAGGACCCTGGAGCGTGCTGAGACTAGCCGAACGTGTCTCGGTTGCTACTCACACATCTGCAAAACAGTTGTCTATCACCCCCCCCCCCCCCCCAACCTCCAAGTTCCCAACCCAACCCACCAACCAACTCTTAGTTCAACACTAAGCGTCTCCCGCCAAGGTGCCTCTCTCCCGCCGAAAAAGAAAAAGAGCCCGCCCAACTACCTATTCTTTGCCCGCCCATAAAACTCTTATCCCTCTCAACAACACTCACTATACACCATCAAACAACATATCACCTCTCACGATGTTTTCAACAAGGACTTGGGGTCCCGGACATCCATCAAATCTCGATCAGTTCCTAGCAGCTCCTACACCTTTCCTTGCTCGCGTGCTCTACAATAGCCTCCCCGCTCGGCGACGACAACCAACTACAAAGAATGGGAATGAGGAGGAAATGTTGACGGTGGTGTGCATTTCCGATACGCATGGCCGCATGCCATCACTTCCGACGGGGGACTTGTTGTTGCACACTGGTGACCTGACATTGTCAGGGACAATGAGTGAGCTGAAGGACACACTGCAGTGGATCTCATCTCAGCCGCATCGCTACAAGGTCGTAATAGCTGGCAACCGGGAGCTCTGTCTCGACGAGCGAAGAGGTCGTTCTCTCAGCATTACCAATGGAGTTCAGGATGAGAAGACCAACACTACCACTATTGACTGGGAGAAGCTTTCCGCAGCTGGCCTCGTTTATCTACAAAACAACAGCATAACCCTCCATTTCCCAGCACCACGAGATAGGTGTGTAAAGATATTTGGGTCTCCTTTCACCACTAGGCACGGCTCCCCCGGCGCAGCTTTCCAATACGAAGTTGATGATAAACCATGGAAGGGTATGATTCCGGTGGACACCGATATCGTTATGACACATTCACCACCGCAGTGCCATCTCGATAGCTGGAGAATGATGGGGTGTGCCGGATTATTGCATGAGATGTGGAAAGTAAGGCCAGCATTGCATGTATTTGGCCATATCCATGCTGGCTACGGTGTGGAGGTTGTCAAGTGGGACGAGATGCAGCGTTTGTATGAGCGTGCTTGTGGAGGTGGCAAGTGGGCACTGATCAAGATGGCCGGGATGTTTATCTGGTGCTGGATTTCCTATGGGATCTTCGGGGGGAGGTGGGATGAGGGTTTTGGGGGAACAAGACTGATCAACGCATCCATCAGCAAGAGTAGGGGGGAAACCGATCCTCATCTGTCGAACGAACCGATTGTTGTCCATCTGTGACAAACGTACAGTATTCCAATCTAAACGCACCACCCACATCATTATACCCTTCACCCCTTCCCCTTCCCCCTCCCCTTCCCTCTCTTTCTCCATTTCATTTTATTTGTATACCTTTTATAGTAGAAATAAATGAAATCAACATTATTGCAATTTGTTGAGAGGAGTGAGCGAGTGAGAATCTGAGATGCAGCGCCAAGATGAGGCTCTTTTAGCCAAGCTTTCCTGTGCGACAGCCCAAAATTCTTTCTTTACCTATCGATAACCAATTCGATTCCCTCCACCGTCCCCACCATCCGCCAAATCTCGCCAAAACCTCACCACAAATGCTGGCCACGCGCCAATCTCTCCGACTCCTCGTCCGTCTTCCTTCCTGTAGAGCACCGCTTTCAATCCCTCGTCCTCAATTACGAACCCTCACTCGAACATTCGCCACAGCTCTCCCCCGTGCCCAAAAACTAGACACCGAGGGCGACGAGGCTGTTCGTGAAGAATATGTACGGGTTGTCCGAGAAAAGTGGGGCAGCAACCTTCCCGAAAACCTCCTCACTGACACAGAATTCGCACTCTACGAGCGAAACTATGGGAAGCCTGTGAGAATGCTCAAGGAGGGCGAGAGCCCATTCGAGGAAGACGAGTTTGAGATTGAGGAGTCAGAAGAGTTAGAAGAAGGGACACTGACACTGCAGGGCCAGGATGGGGAAGTGCTAGAGATCTTCGAGTCCAAGCAGGATCGGGGACTAGAAGAGGAGGAATTCAGTGAAGAGGTAGAAGGGTCTGAAGAAGAGCTGGACTATGTACCGGTAGACGTCAAGAACGAGGCCGATGCAAAGAGCTATCTCCAGCTGCAGAAGGACATGGAGAGGGCCTTCAGTCACCGACATGGCAAGGAGGAACATGACTTGGACAAGGAGTACGACGAAGGCGATGAGTTCGCTAATATACAGGATGATAATGCGCGGATAGAACGAACGCATCCATTGACCTCTATTGGGCGCTTTGCTACCTTCCCACATACGATCCGTGTCCCTCCATCGGTACAGCAGCCTACAATGGAATCCCTTGCCAACGTTCCGAATAAGCACCTTGACCAAGCTGCCACCCGCATCTTTGGCTCCAGGCAACTCCCTGATTCACCCATCTTTACGAATAGAGGTGGTAAGAACCTCAAGACCGTATTACTAGATGTTGAAGACCCCCGGATGAGTTATATCGAGTCGGAGACCTGGCTGGCTACTGTGCTCCCCGGGTACTACAGTCAGAGCCTGAGTGCGCTGACCGAACTCCGTCGGCGTCTCGGCGGCGACTGGGTCATTGGTGGTGGCAAAGAGCGCGGAGTCAAAACTATCCTCGATGTTGGGTCAGGAGGTGCCGCCGTTCTGGCCTGGAAGAGTATCATTGAGGCTGAGCAGACTCGGCGGCGAGAAGAAGCAATTGAGCGCATTGGTGCAGAAGAGTCAACACTCCCGCCGCCGGAGCCGGACTTCGGTGAGCTGAAGGCCACTGTCGTGACAGCATCGGATCCACTGCGATACCGCATGGCAAAGCATCTGCCCAACACCACATTCCTGCCCCGCACTCCCGATCGCAACCCTGACAATGTCTTCAACAGCCCCTCATACCCCACCACAACCCTTGAGCCCAACCAGAAGCAAGTCCGCAAGACCTATGATCTCATTATTGCCACCCACAACATGCTGCCCCTCAAGGAAAACCACCACAAGCGGGACCGGATCAAGAAGCTCTGGTCGCACCTGAACCCTGAAGGCGGTATTCTCCTCATCATCGAGAAGGGCACCCCTCTCGGTTTTGAGGCCGTCGCCGGCGCCCGTGCTACGATTCTCCGAAACTATATTTCCTCCCCTGACTCGTCGCACCGTCCCGCTGGCGGCAACACCGGTCTTGACATCGACAACGAATCCATTGAAAAGGAAGCTGGCGCTATCATTGCTCCATGCACAAACCATGCAGAGTGCCCGCTATTCCCCCATGGCTACACCAACGCCGTAGGCCGCAAGGACTGGTGCCACTTTGTCCAGCGCTACGAACGACCCTCCTATCTCCAGCGCATCATGGGCGAGAGCGCGCGCAACCACGACGACATCCTCTACAGCTACCTCGCCGTTCGGCGGGGTATTGACTACCGCCACGAAACAGAAGTCATCAGCCCAGAGGTCGAAGAATTTAAGCAACCGGTCGGCTGGGGACTCCCGACTCAGAGCCCATATACCATGGACCAGCTCCGCCGCTATGCGTTCACGCTGCCGAGGACTTTATTCCCACCAATTAAGCGCCATGGACATGTAACAATTGATCTATGTACACCGGCAGGTACACTAGAGCGGTGGACAGTACCAAAGTCATATTCAAAGGTCGCGTACCGGGATGCACGAAAGAGCCAATGGGGCGACCTCTGGGCGCTAGGCGGCAAGTCCAAGACCATGCGAAGCATCCGTGTCGGCGGCAGCGCGCCCCCAGGTAAATACGCGAAGCTCGTCCGCGTGATGGACAAGGAGGGTAATGTGGAAGAGAAAGTCACATTCCGACGGGGGAATTTAGGGAGTGGGAGGCACTGGTCAAGAGGTAGTGCGGGGCTCGGTGAAAAAGTAAGGAAGAAACAGAACGCACGGAGCGAAAAGAGGTGGAGAGCGAGGGAGAAGGAGATGGGGGTTGATGGCTTCTAGTGGCTCTCTGTCTCATATATAGATATAGGACGTTCTTTTTCTGCTGTGCTAGGTGTGTGGGTTCTAGATTTGTACGATAGCGATGTTGTAGTAGACCTATTTGTATTTATTCTCGAATTTGATACCCTGAGACTGGGTATGTGCAGGCAATCCTCGGCCAATATATTGCAGCGAATCAGACTGTCTTAGACATTTCCAGTTGCGAATCACAGTGTCCTTCCCCCACACGTGGGCTACATACAGCACCTATGCGTGGGGAATTCCCAACAGCAGCGAGACCAAGCAGCCATATCGTTCTCGACCGTGGCATCTCCACTCTTGCCATATGTTCCATCCAGTCCGAGTGATATCCCATGGACACACTAATGTATCCGTCATGTGCAGTCACTCGACAAGGGTAAACTACATACGTAGCCGGCTGACACCACTCTCTGCAGGGATGGCCGATACACCGCGTACCAACGTACGGGTTTCCCGAAATTCTGGGATCTGACTGCAGCTGGGAATACGTGCTTGACTATATTGTTTACTTTGCAAGTCACGTATATACTTAAGTATATAGAGCTGTCCCTTGCAACACTGGGGGGTCAATCGGTCCAGGGGCCAGGTAGCGGGAATTAAGCATTCATGGGGCAGGACCCGGCAAACACATCAATCAACCTTATTCGTGATGAGCATCTTGGAGCCTTTCAAACACCACAGGGTGCGGTGCTATATCTTATCACCAGGTGGCCAGATACGGCCCATGGCTACAAGGGGCTAGCCTGGTTCTTTCGCAAAGCCTGTTTTCGGACTTTCTCGTACTTTCCACCGACTTCTCAAGCTTATATGTGGTTTCTAAGATGAAGAAACAGTTTATTTACTACGAAACCATACTGCAGACAAACGATCCTCAGCATCTTTACAAATCTCATAGCTCCCCCACCGCCCGCCCCTCTGCAAGTTCTCTATGCCTTTTATCATAGCCTCCATCTCGTTCTCTATCGCGTCCATCTCTCTGTCCAGTATATCTATCTCTACCGCCCACAACGGCCATGGCTCCGACTGCATAGGAGGATGGGCAGAGGTTTCACGGCTATGGCCATAAAGGGATCTCGTGAGCTGAGCGACGATCTTAGCACTGATACTGGATCCACGCGGTCCCTCGCCAGACAAAGGGATTCCGTCGGGTGAAATAGCTTGGAGGAAGCGGAGGAATATGGTATCATGGTGGGCTTGTAATAGCTTCAGAATCTCGGTGCGTAGAGTTATAATTTGGCCTTTGAGAGGTGCTGGGTATGCCATTGTTGGGGTCGAAAAACGATGTTGATAACGATCGTAGCTGAGCGACAGGATATGACTATTTGAAGTTTGAAGAGATAGCACATAACAACCGCAGAGAAGGATGTCAGAGGTGCTGTGTACAAAACCCCTCAGATCAGGGTTATCCTAGACATATGTAGAACCTGTGAGAGTATGCGGATCTATGGTATTTCTAGAACCTCCATCACGGTCGAAGTTCGTGGATCCGTCCTTCTAGTAGATTCATCCATTCCCACAATAATGGTTTCCGGTAGCCGCACACAGGGTATCAACAGACTTCAGTTAAAATGCAAGCCAGTTGGGTCCTTGTGAAAGAGTAGTGTAGTAGCAGCTAGTAACCGTACGTACAAGAAACATACTGCTATTGTGGGCTCCAAACTACGTGTACTTGTGAAGTTCTTTTAGTCCAAACAATAAGGCGTCCTTTGACTTACATAATTATAGGAGGAACTTATTTGTCCTCTTTTGTTTCATCAGCCCTTATACACAATATACTCTCTTCGCCAATTCCTTTCTAACTGACAATAACTCCTGGTGGAACATACCTTAGTTCTTTGACTACCATTCCCATTTATTCCTTTCAACTTATAGCTTCCCGGACGCGAGCCACGCAGAATCATAACCGGGCCCAGGAAACTGAAGGCCGTCCGTAGGAGATGATACGAGACTGGGTCCGGCAGGCTAGGCTCAGTTACTACGGCCTAGTGGACAACAATAGTTCCTGCTGCCTTTCCTGATTAGGATCCCAAAGTACACAAGTAATCATTTAACTCTTTAATAAGGCCGTGGAAACCGCGAAATCTAAGGACGTCTCACTCTCGAACGGAACCAGAGGGGATGGGGCTCTGAATACTGTTGTCAAAGTTTGCTTCGGGGTCCCCTAAACTTTCAGCTGTGCGATGTGTACCCTCAAACCTAACGTATTAAGTTGCCTGAGGGACCACAAACAATCCTTACCTCTCATGAGGAGCATGGGGGCCGGAGTGAAAGCCTTTGAGCAACTGTCAGGACTAATACGCTGTAGGGAAATGGATGTGCGAGAGCCGTGGGGTCCGCTACAGTATACTGAAAAGGCGCCCCCCCAAGGGATATGGCAACACTCGAAAATCAGGAAGAATTACTCCTACACTCGTGGCGTCAATGAGAGCTTTAGAAGAGATGGTACCCGCAATACACTCCCAAGGCCCAATGACCACCCTTACTCATGAATCCGAATTTTGAGTCTTTACAGTGCAGTTGGGGTGTTCCTATAGGTGCTTGCATGGAATTTACTGTCTTCCTATCGGCCTACAAGGCCACCATGCAGTCAGACCCCACCGACAGACCACTCTCAGGAGTAGACTAGGGGAGCTCCAAAATCGTTGAGGGGGGAAAAAAAAATTTGAAAATCTCCTAAGGTTGTACCTACGCCTCCCTTAAGTCAGACCGTATTAATTGTAAAGCAAAGTTCCGGCAGTTCGAGCAGACAGCCAATCCGCCACCCACCCTGGGTAATACCGATTAATCCGCCTGTCCCTCGATGGCGCGACAACATATCATTCCTCCTAGAACTCGGGGAGAAGCCCATCACTTCTGCTCACGAGCTAGGCTTCACTCGGATGTCATAAGTGGCCGGCCAAGAAGCTGAACACTTGCTAGTACTAGTATCTTACCTCAATAGATGGTGCTTAGTTAGGGGTGAGCACCTTAAAATCCCATTGGGATGCTCATCGCATGAAAGATCGTTGTAGTGGTGAGATTTTGGTGATACCTCAATTAACTGTAGACCAAAATATCAGCTGTAAGTGTAGGGAACCTGCTCTGATCCGACGGAAGCTGGCTAAAAGTCGCCTCTCTTTTCTTTTTTTCTTTCTTTTTTTTGACATCTGTATGCACAATATACAACACAATATACCCTGAGGACACATACCTGGGAAAGCCCTTCAGTCGTTTGACGCGCTAAATCTGCAAATCGATATAACGGATGGATTTCTGTAGCCCCCTCTTGCCCGAAATTGGGCTTGGACTTGGGTTTCTCCGTGGTCGAAAATGCTGGTTTTCCAGAAACCGGAACAACAAATTTCCCAACTGCATCGTTAGTCTGCCCACTAGTGCTGTGCCAATGATGCAAAGTAAGTCAACCAATGCAGTGTTCCTGATTTTATGCGTCCCGTGATACGTACGATAACCTTGATCTCTTAACGGTGAAAAATGTAGACGTGGAATATGTATTACCCAGGAGGGTACATGCAAGGCCTATCCTTGGGCTTCATAGCTAGGGCATTAGAGGGGCAACAAAAGGAATGAGGCGCCGTAATCACCCGATGAGCCAAACCACATCTATCTTAATTGTTGAACTGTTGTTGGAACTTATGGGGGAGGGGCGGTGAGAAATGCGAGTGATTTTGCATGAACGTATGTAAGTGCACAGACTCCAATGTCCCCCTTTACCCCTCTTCGTCATCTTAAGCTTTCCAGCCCACCGATATACTTTGCAAACATAGGTGGTAGCTTCAGCTCGTGTACCCAGATGAACCACCGATCGAATCCAGTAGGAACACACGCACATGGATTAGGGTCATTGCAAGAAGTATGTAATGGTAAAGTGTGTAGAGTGGTAACAAGCTTGAATATTTTCCAATTCGTACGCCAAGACCAGCAGAAACCCGTACTAAATAACGGGCCAGCGGGATTTACACCCCAAACCCCCAATACCACAAAACACAAAAAATGGTTCCACCGCACATGGGTTTCAGAACCCCATAGTTATATTGACAAGCTAGTGCACGGCGGCAAGCAACACGCGCGATTTCCCGCGCAATGCTCTATCATGGATTCCCATCCAAGGTTACGATATCCCCGTCTCCCCCTCAAGGTCTTGGATTGGGGGTTACCCCTGGCCTACGTGCTATGCGTGATCCACCATGTGTGGCTAGTGCCAATATCAAGGTACCCCGCACTAGCATTACATGTAGTAGCAAAGTAGAGCACCGCATATGTATCAAATCTAGAGCCCACATATCTGCGGTAGATTTCTAGTTAGGGCAGATCGGCTTGACCGCGTAATCCAATCCAGGGCGATATCTGAATTTCTCCCGTAAACTAGGCCAGCCAGCCCAATAGGAAAATACATGTATGTGTACGTTTGTGAGGGTTACACATATCCCGTCTGTCCGTTCGTTCGTGTCCCGGGAAGACAAGACTACATCTACGGATCGTGAGTTTTTCCGCCGTCCGTTACGTTTTTCCCGATAGGAAAGAATAAGAGATGTGATGTAGACAGATGACATATGCATGAGGGGGTATCGAGTACCTGCAAGGAGGATATTTCTGATCTGAGGTCCATTGATGAGGTGGGGGGGTGAGCTGATGTGAAGTATCAGTAGCAATCAGTGGAGGGGGGGGGGGGGGGCTTGATCATTGAGGTTGAAACAAGAAACGTTTCCTTGCGAGCAGGATTAGTTATCTTTGAGCTTGTTTGGGGGTATTGAATATGGAAGGTAGGGTGTTTATGCGGGGTTTTTTTCGAAACGACGGATAATTCCTGGGGAAAGGGCCGTGAATCTCTCTCTGTCTAAGACTGTCGTTGGCGTGATTACACAGAAACTCTACCTTACTTGACTAGCTAGCTAACTACCCTAGCTGATTCAGAGTCGTGTGATGAAAAGCCCTGTTGGATATCTATCGGTGAGACCAGTGGTAGTCAAGACTTGATTCGAAAAACTTGAAAGTCAGTCAAGGCGGGAAGGCAAAGGAGCTAGCATGTACCCTTGAGTACTCTGCAAGATGAAGAGGTCTCGATGTTGTCCATCGATGCATGTAAGAACTGATTTTGTTTTCTTTTTTTCGATATCTCACGGCGGTGATGGTGGTGGTGGTGGTGGCGGTAACGGAAAAAAGTGTATCGGAGGGGGGGGGGGGGGTTGGAAAAACGCATCGGAAAGGAAAAAATTAAAAGTGTATCGGAAGGAGCAAAAGCAAAAATAAAAATAAAAATAGGAATAAAAATAAAAGCAAAAAAAATTCGTTGCCCAGAAACCAGGTTTGACAGGCCGGAGAAACATCGGGCAATCTTTCCCTCACCACTATCATGAAAATCGCGCTCTCCACAAAAAAAAAGATTAACTCTGTGACACTCAATGTGGATGAAAGACCACACTCAAACCTTTTTTTTAATAGTAATCTCATGTTGTACATGAGGCGAACAAGGTGCTCTGGATGAGGTCTACTACTACATACTACTACTACCATTACTACACTACGTAGCCATTAGGTTATTTAGATGAAAAGTAATCGGCCTTGTGCCCGCTGACCCCGCGAATTCCAACAGACAGTGATCTGGAGACCCCTCGTTTTCCCTCCCCCGCGTTTTTTGCTACTCTATGTAGCTACTGCTGAGAGGCAACTTACCGCTCAAGCGGTAAGCAGTAGCATGACAATTTAGTTAGACGAGAGAGCAGCAGGAGGCTAGCACTATGTAGTCAGGGGCGTCTCTTGAGTTTTTCCACCACCCCCCCCCCCATGCACATATGCACACATGGTTGTGCCTTATGTATTCTGCATGATAGAGGGTGGTCGGCATGCAGTCCTGTTACATCAGTCCCGCTCTTCACTCTCTCGGCGATCTCACCGGCCGGGCCATGGGTTAATGCATGCAGTGTTACACGAATCTAAATTTCTAGAAAAAAAAGTTGGGGTTAATCCGGGGGGGTGGGGGTTCGGGGAGAGCAGGTGGGGCAACCGCGAGGGAGGAGGTTGTTAACTTGTGGTTATGGGGGGGTGTGGGGGGCCAAGGTTAATTAAGCCTTTCAAGCTTGACTTCCCCCCAGCCTGCCCACTGCCACTGGCCACTGCTCAGTTCTTTTTTTTTTCTTTCCCGCCACAAACGAGGTGGTAGCGAAATTCCCCGGACGTGCTGGTTCGTCGTCATAAGGTGGCTTTTAACTATAACTGAACTGACAATTGTTCTACGGACTTTGTTCCGAGAAACTCTTGTCGGGGAGGCATCTTCCCCAGCCAACACCAACCAGATAAAAAAAAAAAAAAAAAAACTGTGGGGCCCCAACCGGGAGAACGATTACTCTAGCCACACCTCTTTCCCCTTTTCGGTCTGACCTACAGCCAAGCGAATTGCGGGACTACCCTTGTACTAAACATTATTATCCGTTACTGAGAGATTTCCACAACCTCCCCCCCCCCCCTCGAGACTTTCGCCCCCCCCTTCCCCGTAAACTGGGTAGCCGTCATGATATGATGGACGACGACAGGCAGGCACAGCATGCATGCACACCAATATGAAAAAAAGCAAAAAGGTGATAAAGTGAATTTTTTAGATCTGGCTGTCTGTTGATCGTAGACTCGCCATTGCCTAGTACGTTCACGTTTTTGAGGCTTGAAATCTCGGGGAAATGTCCAGTCACTGTCCCATACGGCCGGCCGGTGCGACCGTAATATGTAAGTAGTGATTGACGTAAGTACCGAGTATCTATAAAGACAACAACCATTTCCCCCCTCGGGTTTCAAACATCATCACCATCAACCAGCAAGCTTTCCCTCCAGCCAGAGAGAGCCATTCAACAAAAAAAGAGAGAACGGTTCATTCTAACAACAAGTCAATTCAATAATGGCTATCAACAAGTCAAGCAAGAAGGTCGTCTCGGACAATGTGGCCACGGGTAACAGTGAGATTACTCTCAGGGAGTCCATCTTCCCCCTGTTTTTGGTCACCATCTTGTTCTTCCTCTGGGGATTTGCGTACGGTTTGTTGGATGTCTTGAACAAGCATTTCCAGGAAGTCTTGCACATCACCAGGTCTCAGAGCTCCGGGTTGCAAGGTGCATACTTTGGGTGAGTACTATAATTCTCTCCACTACTGCAATTCAGTTCGTAGATGCTAACAAAAATCGTAGTGCATACTTCCTTGGTCCCTTGACATTCTCCGGCTACATCCTCCGCCGATGGGGATATCGTGTTGCCTTCATGACCGGTCTCTGCATTTACGGAGTTGGTGCATTGATGTTCTGGCCCTCGGGAATGAAGGAGTCCTTTGCTGGATTCTGCGGTAGCATGTTCATCGTTGGTTGTGGTCTTTCCACCCTCGAGACCGCCGCCAACCCTTACATTTCCGTTCTTGGACCCCCAAAGTACCTTGAGATGAGACTCAACTTGGCCCAGGCTGTCCAGGGTATGGGAACCGTCCTTGCCCCCGTCCTCGCCTCCCACGTCTTCTTCAAGAGCGTCTCCGACTCGGCCCTCCAGAGCGTCCAATGGGTCTACCTCGCCATCGCCTGCTTCGTCTTCTTCCTCGCCGTCGTCTTCTACTTTGCCCCGCTCCCTGAGATCACCGATGCCGACATGGAGAACCAGGCCCAGGACGAGAAGGAAGATGGCACAGAGACCACCTCCTCAAAGCCAATCTGGAAGCAGCGCACCCTCATCTGGGGTGTCCTCGCTCAGTTCTGCTATGTCGGCTCCCAGTGCGCCGTCGCCGGATTCTTCATCAACTACGTCACCGAAGCCAAGCCCGGCCTCACCTCCGCCGAGGGATCAAACTTCCTTTCCATTGCTCAGGCTGGCTTCGCGATCGGTCGTTTCATTGCCGGTTTCTCGATGAAGTTTGTCAAGCCCCGCCATATCCTCTTTGTCTTTTTGGCTGGCTGTGTTTCTTTCGCTGCCGCTTGCATCAGGGGTGAGGGGAACACTGCAGTTGCCTTGATCCACCTTGTCCTGTTTTTTGAGTCCTGCTGCTTCCCGACCATCTTCTCGCTCTCCCTGCGTGGTCTTGGAAGACACACTAAGCGTGGTGCCTCCTTCCTTGTTGCGTCTGTGTGTGGTGGTGCTGTCTTCCCGCCCATGATGGCTGTTGTCTCGGACTCTAGGAACTCGACCAAGTTCGGGATGGTTGTGCCCATGGCCGGCTTCATTGCCGCGTTCTCATTCCCGATCTACCTGAACCTCTTTGAAGCCGAGAGACTCGACTCGTACTCCAAGTCCACTGTCGGTCTCGAGAACAAGCGCTCCGACTCTGAGAAGATTGGTATCGATAGCGATAAGGATACCGAGGAGATTAGGGTTGAGAAGCTGTAAACGACCATCTCTGGTTTTTTTTTCCCCCGAGTGGCATGTCTGTGTATGTTTTTTTGGTTGTACAGTTGGTTGGCAGGAGCCGTCTAGAGCCTTTAGACTGGGTTTCCCTTTTTTTTTTTTCCCCCCTTTCCTTTTTTTAAGTCATCTTTTTTTATGGTTGGTTTCGCAACGGCGTTTTTCCTTTCTCATGACCATGTATTACGATAGAAAAGACAAAAAGAAGGAGCATAGAGACTCACCTTTATACTGTGTACCTCACCACTCTCCCACTATGTGACCACGATAACAACAACACCCCCGGTGCAAAGCACCCCGAGGGGGGGGGTCTACACTAGCCAGTGAATCGGAAAAAGAAAAGAAAAAAGCAGTGCTCCCGGTAACGGACGGGCAAATGGGGAGATTCCCACGATACCCCCCGAGAGCGAGTGAGCGGCCGTGACGCGGGCTTAGGCTAAATGTGAAGAGCTAGAGGGAACGTGGGGTGGGGTGGCCATGGGAGCGGAAGGAAAGAGAGTGATTTAATGTGATTGGGATTGAGACGTCTAACGTTAACGCTCCCCACACAATGAAGAGAACCACACCGTGATGATGTAGTGGGCTCGCAGCTAGCCCCTTAGTCAGCCAGCCGTGGCGGGCGGGCGGGTGGGTGAGCGCTACCGCATACATGCAATACCGGCCGTCAGGGTTGGGGTCTTGGGGTGGGTGGGACCAATGATCGTTAGTTTTTTTTTTTTATTATTATTATTTTATTATTATTATTATTTCTTTTCTGTTTAGTGGGCACTACCCTCGCACGTGTAGAAGACGTTCTCCCCGCGCATGATCTCGAGAGAGAGTGTGTGTGTGTGTGGTCCGCGGAGGGTTCAAGTCTACAAATACCGCGCCCACCGGAAGCCAATATATACATGTACCCACCCCCTATCTCCTTCCTTGAGGGTTCATACCACACCTACCACACCACACCACAACTACGACACACCGCGGCGGGCACCCACTAGATACATGTAGTCAGCAGCACCCCCGCGTCGCTCACACGCCCTCACTCGGCGGGTTGGGTTAGGGTTACCCAGCACGAGGTTTCTGGTCAGCTAGTATACTGCATGTACTGTACTGTACTGTACTGTACTGTACTGTACTGTACTAAAAGGGGGGACGGTGCTCTTTACTCATGCCGTGAGTGGCTGGCTAGCTGGGCCCGTCGTGTTTCCTGGCAGACTAAACTCTGCGCTGCGGTACAGCTGTACAAACGGGTTCTGAGTCTTGTAAAGTACATGTTTGATTTTACACAGACTGTGAAGAAACGAGTACCAGCTCGAGACAGTCCTTCTCTTTCTTTCTTTCCCCTCCCCAGACCCACACACGCAAAGCTCGAAACAGACGCAGAGGAAACCAACCTTTCACTGGGCTCACAGGGCACCCACTGGAGGACTCTTTATTTCATGGCCGTGACAAGAAGTCTATTCTAGTCCGGTCCTATGATACACTACACTCTACATGTAATTCACACACACAAGGGGTATCGAAGAACAGCGGGAGAGGGAAAAAGGAAACAGGAAACAGGAAACAGGAAACAAAAACACAAGAAACTAACCCCATGTAATTACACCTTCCCCACCTTCATCTTCTCCCTCTCAACCGCCCACCTCACCGCCTCCAGGACGTTCTCCACCACCGCTCTCGCCCCCCTCGTATTGTCCCCCTCCCTCCACACCCCCGTCTTCACCAGCACACTGACCCACTTCACGCCCCTGCTACTGTTGAACCTATTCGCGCCCATGATATCACTCGCCGGGTTGTCGCCGACCATATAGACGGTCTCTATGCCCTCCGCGACGCCCTGCGCCTTGCTCCACTCCCACAGCACGTCCTCCGCGAACCGATACGTCGCGCCAAACGGCTTGCCGATAATCTTATAGTCTAACTTGACCCTGCTGCCCGCCGCGTCCCTCGCTGCCACGAAGGCGCCCTGAAACGCCGCGCGGAACCCGCCCTGCCCCAGCCGCGGTATGTGGTACTTGTTCGCCCACAGCACGTCCGGGTTCGAAAAGTACAACGGCACATGCGGCCTGGTATCGCCCGGGCCGCACCGCGTGCCCAGCCGCCCCTGCTCCGACAGCAAGACATCGAT
The DNA here is from genome assembly GCA_024713755.1 of Morchella sp. 2018-W16. Lineage (NCBI taxonomy): Eukaryota > Fungi > Ascomycota > Pezizomycetes > Pezizales > Morchellaceae > Morchella > Morchella sp. 2018-W16. The sequence goes on along the minus strand of JAMGYY010000014.1, from coordinate 103,077 downwards.
GATGAGCTGTATGTCCAGCGCCCAGTCGCGCGGGTCGTTGAACACCAGCACAGCGTCGATCTTGAGGTCTCCGCCGCTGCCGTCCACCGGTAGCGGACGGGCGTGCGGCGGGTTCTTGTCGACCGTGAACGGCGAGATGGCCGGATAGGCCGCCAGGATATCGGCGGGGACGATAACGTTACGGAAGCCATACTCGTGGGCGACCCTGCGGCAGTTGTCGGCCTCACCACCGACGACGAGGACCGTGGTGAGGTCCTTTTGGGCCGAGAGGGCGGACAGGGGCGTGTGCGACTGGATCAGCTGTGACTTTTTGATATCGTGGTTGAGGTGGTGGGAGAGGTGGGCGACACGGGCCTCCTCCGTGTGGCCACCACCGTTGGTCAGGAGGATGAAGGGTATGGAGGATTTCTGGAGGATTTTGAGAGCTTCGGTGGCTGTGGGTGTCGGGGTGGCGTCGTGCATGAGGACGCCATCGATACTTTATAGTTGTTGTTAGCTTGCAGAAATTTAACCCCGCCCCACGTGAAGGTTTCTCACAGAGAGAGAGAGAGATAGATAATAATAATAATAATAATAATAATAATAGTAATAATAATAATAATAATAATAATAATAATAATAATAATAGTAATAGTAATAATAATAACAATACTACTCACTCAAACGCAAACGCAAAACTAGGCGTCGACACATACTGCAGTGAACGTGCTGGTGAGCGGTTCGGGGGCATGACGACGGATTTCTGAAACAGGGAGAGCAAGGGCCTCCTCAGGGACGGTCTGAGGTAGAACGGCGACATATTGTCGAGAGAGAGAGAGAGGTGTAAGTATGTATGTATTGTATACTGTGGTGTATGTGTGATGTTGGTGGTTGAGGTTTATGTGGTGTCAATGACTGCGATGTGGGCGAAATGAACATCAGACTCAGACTCAGACAGGTCCCGGTCCCGGGCAGGGGAATCATCCGGGCCCCGTTGTGTTGTGCATGCACCCAGACCGCATTCACTGGTGATCATGTAGCCCCTTCTCCCCAATACCCAAGAGTTGATACTTTTGACCTACAGCCAGACAGCACAGCTCATCAACATTGGATATTTGTTCTCTACTAACACTACTTGACTATGCACCGCTAAGATCATAAATAAACAGCCACATAAAGCCACAGCCAAGCCAAACATCTATATGTAGTCGCATTACAAACATAATTTATAATCATATCTTCCCCTTCTCTCCCTCCTCGTCCGCCACAACAACCGCACTCCCGCTCCCACTCTCTCCCTCCCCAGAGCCAAGCTGACCAACATCCCAGCCCTGACTCTCCAGATACTCCCGAAACAGCCTGTCCTCCTTCACAATCGTGTCCTGGCCGATGGTCGGCACAAAGAACAGCGCAAGCAGCGCAGAGAATATGCACAAGCTGCTCGACACCCAGAAGGGGGCCTGGTTGCCGCTGGTCGTATCCGGACCCCCGGCGGAATCAATGATGGATGGGAAGACATAGGTCCCCACAAAGGCACCAACCTATGCGCCATTGTTAGTGCGTTGGAATGTGGAATGTTGAGGGGGGAGGGGATTTACCTTTCCGATGGCGGCAGCAATCCCATAGTACTGTCCTCTCACCGCTGTCGCGCAGGTCTTTGAGGCGATCAGGCCAATATTGTCGCCAGGTCCCATCTCCCCAAAGGTCAGGAAGAGCCCATACACGACCGTGAATGCTGCCACATACTGTGCGGTGGCGAGCATCGAGTAGCAGCCTGCCATGATGAACCCGAGGAGCGCCTGTAGAAGGAGGCCGATGACGAGGGTCCATTTTGGGCCCAGGTAGTCCGAGAGGAAGGCGCCGGAGAAGGCCCCAGGGATGTAGAAAAGATTCAGGACGACGTTCCAGCCAAAGGATTTGTACAGGGATTGGTCGGGGATGACGAATGTCAGAATGGAGGAGGAGTAGATGCCGGCGGAGTAAACGGAAAACTATTTTTTCCCCTCAAGATTAGTGGCGCGAATAGTAATGTACGGAATGGGTGCCTACGTCGTAGATGAACCAGATCGCTGATACCACAAAGAGACGTTTCCAGTAGTACTTGATAACCAGTGTATACGGCGTCTTTACACGCTTCATTGTGTTCTTTTTCGTCTGCTCGGGCTCATGCAGCCTAGCTCTCAAGAAGAAGAGCAGGAACGGTGGAATGATACCAAAACCTAAGCTGACCCGCCAGTTCGCGCGGAGAGAATGCACATCGTCGCCCAGGATCCAGAGAAACACGAGAGGCACAAATGCCGAAACGACAAAGCCGAGATCAATCATCAGGTTCGTGAAGAAGATGAACCACCTGTTCCTAGTCCCTCTCTGAACCTCGCCAGTCGCTTCAGCAGCCGCAACGGAGCCAGCAGGATACTCCCCACCGATGCCGATACCTACACTCACAGAACAATTAGCAAATGGATAGCAATCCCGCCGGAGACAAGAGGGAAGCACATACCAAGGAAGAAACGGCACACAGTCAACATCGTAAATAGTCCCGCGGGCGATCCCCCAGCGCCATAACTAGCCGTACACAACGTCGCAAACAAGATCAGCAGCAGCGCACTCGCAGTCATTGCAAACTTCCGTGAATAGTTGTCGGCAACCCATCCAAACAGCAGCTGGCCAACCACAGTCCCGGCGAAGGCGATGGAGGAGACATTTTTCCCCGCGGGGGTGTTTTTGTAATCCTCGGGATAGATCAATGAGAGCATCGTGTTCACCGTCCCAATCACCTGTATTATTGTTGTGTATCTTATCAGTTATTTGCGCCTCAGGGGGGATCTGAGATCGAGGGTACTGCTTACCCCGTTGAGATATCCATCAGAGTATAAACCAGCACCACAGGCGAAAACGGGCCACAGACGTTGCCATTTAGTTTTTGTGGGCGGGGCAGTATTTGTGGGGTCGTTTGGGTCGACCACTTCGATATCTCGAGAGGGATCCTCCTCCTCCTCCTCCTCCTCCTCCTCGGTAGGTCGTCTGAATAGATTACGCATATTGTTATGATAATTTCCGAGTAGCCTCTACTGTATGTTGGATGGAGGAGTGATGGCGAGGGGGCGCTCAGTGAAGCAAAAGGGGGTCGATGGGGGGGGGGGCCCTCTTTAAGCAAGTCTCTCTTTTTTTTTTTTTTTTTTGGAGGGGGAAAAGCTACATCACGCGTATCCCACATCTGAAAACTTGCCAAAAGGTCTTTTGTTCTACTGCAGCTACGATAGAGTAGAGAAGAGGCGATCATTTCCGAATAAGGAGATGGGTCCCCGAAGCATGGGATATTTTACTGTCTTAGTTAGGGCAGGTGCATCTCATTAAAACCCATAGATTCAGCTAGTTGGGTATTCCAATCAGGATGTGAGATTGGAGTAAGCAAACCCCTCTCTCCATCTCCCTCTCTGTGTGTGCGCCACTTATAATTCCACTACTTTGGTTAAGCAATATCCCCTCCTCCTCCTTCCTCGAGAGGTTGGGGGCCGATAAGGGGAATTAGATATAGAGAACTAAAACCTCAGCTGCTTAATTCTTCAGCTATCACAAGTTAAGCCGGCTCACTCCCGAGGCTCCACTTCGATATTTGGAAGAAGAAAAAAGGCATGGCGTTGGACAAGCTTTGTGGCAGGCTTAGCACCCCCCACCACCCCCAAAACTCGGCCCGAAGCGATCTTGCAGCCCAGCCCAGCCAGCCCACACGTGTGCCAAGGCCTAGGACGACATCCGATCGGGCCTTGACGATTCCTACGACACCAAGCAATTTGGCAGCCGTTGTGGATTTAATTTAGAGTAGGTACATGTAGGTACCTTGCAGGGTTGGGGGCAGCACAGCGCTTACCGTGAATGAGTATGTACTTATCTACATGTATCTACGTACATGTACTTTAATTGCCCATCTTCATACCGAAATTAAAAATTGATTATCCTGTCTACGTATTGCAATATTGGGGAGGCGATAGGGCATCTAGTTAAAGATTCAGTTGATGAAGAAATGTCTTGGCGTCTCCGAAAGGTGGAACGGATACCCTCACAAGGGCTAAGAAATTTATTAATTACCACAAGGCAGCCCGAGACCGAGATTGAGAACATACAGCCTATATACTTCATGTACTTATCTATCCGTTTTATCAGGCACTATCACATAGGCATGTAGTACTTATAAACGACTGTGGTAGTGAAGAATGTACATGTAAAGTACATAAGACATGCACGTGCATGTACCCAAGATTCAAAGTTAAAGTGTGAATATAACATCTTTCTCCATAAGCTATGAGACCACCTTTGTGCGACGCGTGATCCATTTGAAAAAAAGAGAGAAAAAGAAAAAGGTCTTAAGCTCCCGTTTTTTTGTGTAGACCCACATATATACCACATGTGGTACATGTCAGCACAGGTACCTACATGTACTTCCTCAAGTACAGGTACCACATGTAGTACCTGCATATATGACATCAACGTACACTAGGAGACTACGCTTACCCTTTTACCACAGAGCAGCCTCTTTAAGAGTCAATATTGCTTCACCAAGAGGAAAGTAGGGTAGGGATCTCGATTGATCAAGAGCTTGACTGGGTATGTATTTAATAACCGTGGTTGCAGGAAAAGAAGTAGCAACGACTTATTGAGCGGAACCCCAGCTCGACCAGCAACTACCAACTACGCTTAACAGATATGATTCCAAGTCGCGCTTTTGAACAGAGCTTACTGACCCAGCCTATGACGGCGCAGATAAACGATCCGAACACAATGGACAGACGAGCAATGATTGCCTCATTCCCAGGTTTTGGCGGAGACTGTGATTGGTAGGCTGGGTACTAGGGGCTTCTAGATCTTGCTTAGATCTAATGAAAAAGACCCCGAATTTTGTTGCAGAAGATGGCCCGATGAGAGGTACGTCTGATAAGAAGATATAATCATAAGATCAATTCGATAGGAGCTTAAGGACACAGCAAATCTTTCATTATTCGCCACACCTACCTCGCCATTGGGCAGCCCAACTGTACTGCCCCAAGGAAACCCTCGTCCAGTTCAGCTACTAGATCTCACACTCTATATGACTCTTCGCTTCTATAGCCCGAGATCAATATCTAGTCCCAGCTAAGGCTTTCGACTTTACCTCGGAACGTGGATCTTCAGTACCCCGAAACCGAATCCTCTACCAAAGTAAAGCTCACGTGCATGTACCGACCACGCCCCCGGCAAAGCCATAGATAGCCCTGTCTGAACAAGGGCCGTTCTAGCTAGCTCCGAGGTTTATCAAAACGATTATCCTATAACCATGATAGGCGTGCTACCTTTCAGATTGGCCACCCTAGAAATATATGGCATCATCTCATTGTCATTCATACCCGCCTCAGTCCAGCAGCCTAAGAAAGTAGGGCTTTTATACCCACTGAAGAAGAAAAAAAAGCCTTATACTTTTGGCCCAGGGCAAAGGGATCTACCCCCGAGACGCAACCTATGCATAGGCGCGACTTTAAACTGGGCAATAATCCACAGATTCGGATCGGACCAACAAAAATCCAAACTCAGTCTGCGAGTACGTAATTCGGCTACCTGCTGCTCTTTCAGGTAACAAGCCCCATCACTTATCTCTGGGCCAGCGCATCGATCGACAGGTGCATCTGTAAGGAGGTTCAATTGGGTAGAGAGAGAACTGTTGCCTACAGACATGTAGTTTGAGACTGGAACAAATCCCTGAATCCCAATAGTCCGTTTCAAAATCCGTCTGGAGCACGGTATCCGGTTACCAACCTAGGTATTGGTTACCCACCGATGCATCAGATGTAAGTTCACTTTTACCCCCGGGGGGGTTGAGCCTTTAGTTGCTTCGGTGAATAAATAGACTGATATCGAAATGGCCTTTGGGCCCACGACGCACACATCCCCGAGAAACGCGAAGCACGTCATGGCTTCTCACTCGTTAGTGTACTGGGCAGTATGGCTGGCGTCGCAACCAGCACGACTACCCAGGATGGAAGCACGAACCCCCAGAAATTAGATGTAGTGTATAATCCCACTCTGAAGGACGATCCATGCTGTCCCAACACTCGGGGGCGCCGCAAGGCACCGCCAAAGCTCGAAGAACGAAACTACAACGACCAACCAGACGGTATTAACTAGCCCCAGAAGCGTTCGCCTGTAATAAGCTTGACCCTACACGCGCAGCCAACCCTTCGAGTTTTGGTGGCATCGCAGCAGGAGCGCGGGCGTTAAAAAGTATTTCCCAACTCGAAATTTGAAACCGGCATGTAAGGCTTTTGATATATATATTGTAGATTCATATATCCATCCTCTATGGGGCTTAAACTTACAGATAATGAGATATAAACCCACACACCATATATGTACCGACTTTGGCTACGACTAGTTTATTCTGGTAATAAGAGCCCTGTATGCGCTTAAAGTTTCCCGAGGTTCGAAGTGCGTTAAATGCTGCCTTTATTTCATGTAATATCACTCGATAACCATATTGGGTAAACCCACGAGGACTTTGCCTCACCTGTCTACGAGACTCACCAAGGTAGTAAAGAATTATCAATTATACTTAAGACAATTATAGGCGACAACCCAAAGATAGATTTGTCCCAGTGGTACTTTCCTCCTTTCACACATACGCCGAAGTCGAATCAGAGAAAGAATTTTTTTTACAAAAATTATTGATAAAGAAAGACATTAGCTATAGACTAGTGATAGTAGTTTCTGGTAACCTCAGCAGCCCAGACTTTAATCCTCATGAAGCCCCGTAAGAAGGTTAGAAATTAAACCTAACCAACCACCCATTTATCTATCATCGCACATTCTCATTGAACGCAGATTCCCGCATCTGTATAAAAATGCATTTACCCGCCACTCACATACACACAGACTCACATTACAGTACCATTTGCTTAAAACACGAACATAGCGCCAGCAACTGCCGCCATAGGTACGATAACACCAATCCACCAGGTTCCCCCAACCATCTCACTGTTACCAAGTGCCGCACCAGCCTCAGCAGATCCGGAGGAAGCAGCCGCAGATCCGGAGGCGGTGGAGGTATCGCCATCGAACCCAAGGTCCTCTGTTCCAGATGGGGGGATGTATTGACTGCCTCCAGAATTACCGAGTGGTTTGCCAGCACCATTTGTCTAAAGTTTTCGTTAGTTGTATCCTAGATAAACTAAGGTAGAGTGAGACAAACCATATAGGTCTCGGCATCAGAGGGGAGACTAGGAAGGTCGTTGCTAGCCTGCCACAAATCTGTTGCCGCGGGGCAGGACTTAGCAGGTAAGCCAGTCTGGTATCCGCCGTCACCAGTAGGGTTTGCAGTCGAATTGTACATCTTTGCCAGGTTGTCGAAATCAGTCAACTTTGTTACAGATGTCCCGTCGTCTGAGATCTCAACGAGACCATAGTTGTTCGGCTCTTGAGTAAACTCGTAAACGAGACCACCGGAGAATACACCCGTCATGTCGGTGCTGTACAGCGACTCAATTTCCGCAAACACACGCGGGCTAGGAGCATTGCAACCAAATTCAGAGAGGAAAATGGGAACCGCATAATCGGTGTAGTTCTTGACTTTTTGGTCCCATCCAGAGATCTGGAATGACGATTGCGAGCCGCACCAAGAGTAATCGTTGATCTACCCCTGAATATTAGTTTCGGGCCTTGGAATCATGCAGTCGGCAGATAGTGTAATTGGGAACGTACAGCATAGAAGTCACCCCTAGCCATGTCATCATCACCACAATCCATGTATTCGGCCATTTGCATCCTATTTTCAGCAACGTCCGCTGCGCTGTATCCAACCGGAATGGGCCTGTCGACCCGCTCACTGATATACCGCTTCATATCTCTGGTAACCGCTTTGACAACGGTCGCAGCACGTGTGTTGTTTTTCATATTGGTGACTTCGTTTGCGGAAAAGAAACCCAACGTGTTCGTATATTGCGAAAAGACATCAATCGTTGCAAAGACGTGCTGAAGATACTTCGCATTGTAAGAATACATTGGGAACTCCCTATTGATGGAATAATTTGGTGTGTTGACATCCTGTAAGATATGTATTAGCGAAGTTTCAAGTCTTCGCCTCTCCAGAGACTTACAAGAATAAGATAGATGCCAGCATCCTCAAGCAGTTTCATGCACTCAGAATGATCCCCCGAATTATCGACGGTGTCTGAATCAACTATTAGTCTCCATTCATGATATTCCCAAAAATGGCAATAGGGTATAATTAAACATACAAACTCTGAGAGTATTGATTCCTAACTCCTGCATGATAGGAATATCACGGGAACATGAGGTGGTATTGGCTAGAGGGTCCCCCAAGTTTGAAGAACCGCCAGGCTGGTAGTCGACCCCACGAATGTAGAACTAGAACGTATCAGTTTAAAATTCAATATTTTTTTTCATGGGAGAAGAGGAACATACACGCTCATTCCCCCGGAAGAAAGCATTTCCTTTAGTTGTTATGGCAGTAGTGGCTGGGGCGGCAGAAGAAAGTGTTGATAAGGCCAACACAGTAGCAGCGGCGGTAAGGTTGATGGTGCGCATGTTTAAAAGCCGATGGTGCAGTCAATTAAACAGTTTTTATTGGTTTTAAAAGTGAAAAGTGGTTATTAGTTGAGTAAACGAAAGTGACCTTTAAAGAGCTCTGAAAGAGTGATAGAGCTGTTAGTCAAAGGCAAACTCTGATGGTGGTGATGATGATGAGAAACGAGGGTAGAAGAGAAGGAGGGGAGGAGAAGAGGAGGAGGAGGAGGAGGAGAGGGAAGGGTGGGAATGAAGTAGGACAAGTGGGAGAGGCGGGAAGAGAAGACACAGGAAATGAGAGTTTCTGGATGGAGATGTTCTGGAAATAAAACCGGGCAAGTTACAGCCAAAAACGGAAACCATCCCCTTTACAGCCCAGGGCAGCAGGGGCAGCGGATGTGTGGCTTGGCATTGAACTTGCTGAAAGGGCCCTTATTGGCTGATGATGCCTGTAACCAGCACTTTTAACCCGAATAAATGACAGGGTGACCGTGTAGAGACTCTAGATCAACAAGTATGTACCTTCAATTTACTCTCCAAGAAAGACCACCCAAGGTTAAGAGGTCTGAAGTTTGTTATTTGATCAGCTACTGACTATTACTTCCTCAAACTCACCCGAACGGCCCAGTTCCACGAACTTTGCAACCTGAAACTGGCTGCCCACCACCTTCCTCGACGGCTAGTGTGCCACCACTATCTCGGCTCGACACTGACGTCTACATACATGTACTTTTTCTATTTTCTATCAATAGCACTGCTCACTGGGCAGACATCCACCGCAGACTGACTCGCGGCCCCAAGACTTTTCCAACTCAACAGCGCATACCAAACCTCCAAACGAAAACCCCATTTATTGGCGCGCTAAAAAACAAAGCGAATCGTGACGGGTGTTTGTTCCGTCCCTGTTGATTGAAGTCCCGCGAAGGTTTTGGAAGGATTGAGGGCAGGATATACCCCTGACTAGAGTTAAGTCTAATTACTTGCACTAACTGAAAGGTTTTGAGTGAACGGAGAACCCCGTTTAAAGTTGATCGCGCGCCGGAAAGCTCAAAGTGATATGGTGCGTTCCCTACATACATATAGGTACTTAACATGTCATACCTCTTAACACACAAAAGACACTCCTCTGCCGCAGTAAACAACAGCAATGCCCCCAAGCTGAAAGATTCTGTCTCCTACATTTTCAGTAAGGTAAGGTGGCGTAGGAAGTACATGTATGTATAGATCCATACAAACATATAGACCCTGCTTGGATCACTGATAAGAATAGTTGTTTGAATCAGCCTCAAGAACCTAGGGTTCTCAAGCTGACTTTAACCGCGGAAGGTGATCCTCTCGAGCAAGAACACATCAGCTCCCTCTTTATCTCCAACTTGATTGGCTGACAGGTTCAATCAGCTTGCAACATGTAGGTATCCAATTCTCTGGAATTAAATAACCTACCTGTATGCTAAAATGAGAAAGAAAAAATGGGTTAAATTCCGATCAGATGGCGTGAATCAGTACCAGAATCTATTTTGATTGATACCCAAGGTTCAAGTGGTGAGTAATTCAGTGGTCCTCCGGATATCGGCTAAACTCACTTTACGAGTAGCCTCCCTGAAAGTTGATACATGGTACGTATATCAGTCCGAGGCATGCATATCAACCTGGTCCGACGCGATCAAAGCGATTATTAAAAGGTCCGGCCGTCCTATGAAACATCCGACCCGTCTAGCTTTACATATTTATGATGTTGATATTTGGTCATACGTAAAACCCCATCCCTTTCTTTTTTTCACTAGTCAAAAAGTCAGGTACTAGACTATGCTAATTCACGGATACCAAATCGCAGACTTTACTATAAGGGCCCTAGTTACTATAAAATGGGTGACTATGCTTGTCCAGCATATTTTAGTCCACCAGTCCGAAGACCCTTTGACCGTGGTTGTGTTGTTTTGTTTCTTGCGAGAGTAAATACGTACCAAGCCTAACTCTTCTGACCTAAAAGCTTGTGTTAAACAGCCAAGAACATACTCGGCATTGCACGGGCCATGGAACTGGTAGCTTTGGTTCATACGCACAAAAAACGGTAAAGATGTCGCGCATGGCGTGTCTCGTGCCACGGGTACGACAGTTGGAGTTTAGATTGCTCACCGGGCCGAGACTCTTGGGAAAGGCTTGAATTGGATCAGATCTGGGATGACTACATACTTATATACCTACCTTTCACGGAACTTCGTGATCGCGTTAGCCCCCCACACAAGGGGTTACATACCTGGTTCTGGTATGCTGGCCCCCCTTAGATTCTTGGCAGGGGAGATATATGGGTTATTGAGACCATTACTCGTATTATGCAAACAATAATGTGTAGCTGCGATTCATCTATTTCGAGCTCAGCGGCGGGAGGGGGGGTGATTCTGGTGCAAAATGGCTCTTGACACGCTCTAGGTAAAAACAATCTACGATCTAATTTTGTTTAAATTGGAGGGTAAGACTTACATTTTATAATATATAAAATGTTATACGAAATTTTTACTGCTAAAAGGTTAAAAGCTAATTAAAGGCGTTACAGCTACCTCATGTGGTGTAATTTTTCCTTTTAAAAAAAATCATAGAAAGCTAGGATCCAATGTGATGTAGATATCGAGCCATAGTAGCTATGGGTGCTGAAATGAAAGAAGCTCAGCTAAGTACATCCCGCAGTTTCCGACCCCGCATAATAAAATATAGAAAGGTACTTGTGGGCCAGAGACAATTCTGCGGCCACATTGATACAGCGCGAAACTGGCAACGAAAGACTCGGGCCCCTCTAGGAGCATTAAATTAAAGGTCTCCTATGTTTCATACTTCTCTAAACCCTATAAATTTGGTTTATCAGTCAAGTCATCTCTGAATAACCCCAACCAGCCCGGATACGGCCAGAATATGGCTTACATACGGGAGGTTAGTGGGTACGTGTATTCACCACTAGGAATAGGCGGTGATAGCTAACGATATATGATACAGTATCTACCACAAACTCAATAACCACTAATTTAAAAATAGTTCATTATCAGCTAGCTACGCTTGCTATTTCTTTGGGTCAATATCAGGCGCGCATTGCATATTGCGATGGCCCGTTTTGCGTTAGTGTAATTCGAGCGATTGGCGAACACCTCGACTTCGTGAATGGATTACCTGGTCCGGCATAAATCTGTGACAGGACCGGTCGGTTGACGAATGGACTGCTTAATTAAGTTGTACCAAGATGTTGTTTTCAAATCTATCTACGTCTAATGGTTTAGTTGGGCGCTGTTAATTGCGGTTTCGGGGCCCTACTGGTGATCAATTATACGGAGGTTAATGTTAACAGTCTTTGAGGACGTTGCTAGCGATTACATAGGTATCAATTGCTGATTGGAGCTTTATCTTTGTCTTCTTTAAAATTCTTTAGTATTGCTGGAGACTATATATTGAGACTCCGTAAGGCTGTGGAGGTTATTAGACAATGGTGTAATCGATTATTATAGTTAAGTTGGTGATCACTAGGACAACATTTTCGGTCCAGCTACATATTTATGAGACTAGTGGCCCATTCGCGAATTCAAGGTATTCACCAATCGCCCGGAACAGATGGACTTGTTATATCACAACCATTTACTGAACACTCAAGTGCATACACATTTCAGAACACTCCATTGTAGAGTATCTGGGCAATCAACACATGAAGCCATGCCGAATGTTAACATGTTGTCCCGTTATTCGTCCCGGGCCTGTGGTCTGCTGTGGATCTAAGTAGCTGTTTTAATTGGCTATGTGACTCTAGAACCTTGACCCTGATACATATACCACACTTGACCACAACACATATACCGCAGGCAGTATTTCCGAAGCACATAGTATGTATGTACATCTACCAATAAATACATATCTGATCTGCGGATAGCTAGTGATGAGCGCGAGATAAGATGAAATGAAATTTAGGCACGTCCCGCCTTAATATGTCAACCAAACAAACTGCAAATTGCAAAACTAAGCCTTGAATTAAAAAGTTGGCTCCTGCAAAAGCTTCGAAGCCTTTTAAAACGAACTTCACGCACGATACTCTACCTCTCCTGCCGAACTATCTATATGAACACCAGAAACCGACGTGGGAAATCTTATGCAGCCTCAACTCCGGAGGCCAGGCATACCTCGACGTACGTGCTTTTATAGATACCTTTGGCATTCGCCTTATACCGGCCAGGGCCTGCCGTACCAACCTGTCTCGTGTCCACCATTAGCGGAGTGGCCGACCGACTAGTAGGGGTATATCCCAAGACCTAATTCTCTCTCAAGAGACCTTTTCTACCAAGCTCAAGCACATTCGTACACTTATATAGATACTATCTAGAAGGTAATGTAGAATCCGGGGCTCCCATTGATTAACACTTGCGCAGGAAGATTTGAAACTCATTCCTAACCTTTGAAGATTGGATCTAAGCTGTCGAAGGCGAAACGCCCAGGAGGCGTTGGTCGGGTCCAGTCTTGAACCCTAATATAAAAAAACAGGTATGTGTCCTTCACATCTCTGACGTACTGTGTGGTATGTACTGGGGTACCAGTAACATTAGGGATAGCTACCGCATTACCCTAGCCTCGGAATCTCAAAAGCGACAGGTACGTGCCCAGACGGTTGACAGAGTGATATTCTATGATTTGAATTAGACGTGCCACCGTTTCTAGCAGTTAGGCTCAAGAGCTTAAAGTATCTATATTAGAGGGAGGAATATCAAAAGATAAAACTGAAGACATATATGTGCGCCTTTACGTGGCTTGGGCCAGCTAAAAACCAACATTTACCTGTTTTTTTTTTTTATATATGTACATACTTTAAAGCCAGGCCCATATTGAACAGCTTACATATTTTTACTAGAAAGTTCGGTAGACAGATGTTTTCACCACATGTATATAGGCAGTTTAGTAGGTTGAACTAGTCCTGTCCCACGTTTTGCTGATTCCACATAAAGGAGTTGCTTAATAGACTCGATGATGGGGCGCTGTTCGTGCACGGGGTAGATCACCCCAGAGTACAATTATGTGTACATAAAGTCGTTTGAGCTTTCTGATACTTAATCTACCCAAGTAAATCCACACAAATTAACCGTTCACCGAGACTAAGTTCGCGCGCCTTATGTAGAGTATACACAGACTACCATCCCCCCTCTAATTTTCCGTGACTGTAGCTAGTACCACATATGGCAACCACAGAAACCCCACCTAAAGCGAGAGCTGAGGCTGGCTAGGGGATATATATAGTTATTATTGAGCATTTACTAGCGCAAAATGGTGCAACTGAAGTTCAATTTACACCCCAAGAAGTCGCAGGTACAACTACTACATGTAAGTATGTTATACATGTACCGTAGCGCCGTGGCCAGGTGTAACTACATACCACCTCCGGCTCGATTCTACCGCTTACAGACCACCCCTTAACCAAGTACTGCTCCACATCCGCATGCAAGCTGGTTTAGTCGATCCCCAGGGGTCCCCGAAAGCCAGCACTGCTAATTTCAAGTAACAACTTTACAGTGGCGCCCCTACTCTCGTTACATCTTAAGCTTCCGTGGTCATGGTTCCCCCTCTAATCTTGAAATATTTAGTCCCCGTTTTTAGTTTATGGTAAGTGGGGTACGTTGTATCTCCCTTTATGGGTGAATAACTAAACCACTCCACGCGCAGATCTGGACACCCCTCCAACTAATCATGATCCTATATGAGGGTGACTTGTGTGTTTCCACGTCCCCCGATAGTATAAGTCAGGTACAAATAACGAAACACTGTGGCACCATAGACCCAGCTGAACCACAACCATGGATCTGGGTCATCCCGAAATACTATATGCATTATGTGCTGCCTACTATGAACCCAGGGAGATAAGTGCAAAGTCGAATCTGGGCACCCCTTAATTGGTTTTATTACATACATGTACTCGCATCCTTCCAGTGTTAGCTTAATCAATCAAGACCCAATCAACTGAAGTATTATACACTGATTATTCACACAGTAATTAATTAAAATATTACTTTAGTGAGGTACATTATATCGACCACAGCTCGCTGTATATAACCGGCAGATGCCGCTACAAAAAGCCACGGGGGTTACAGAGAAGAATGTCCTTCTAGAGTACATACATGCATACATACATACATACATACATACATACATACATACATATGTCATGTAGAGAGTACATTGTATCCCCCCCCTGAAGATGCGATGCAGGTTAGGCCGTGGTTCCTGGAATGTTGCCCTATGTATGCAGTGTAGTGATACAAAGATTCCAGATCTGCAACCAAGAAGTACATAAGAGTGCCTACATGTAGCGACATCATGTACTTAAGTACTTGCTACTACATGACATAACGTGCACCCGTAACCGTTACATGTATGTACTTACATCTTAGTTACAACAAACTTTATTTATCTGGTGTAAAGGATGCAATGTTTACATGTAATTGATGGTCCAAGGGGGGCATGCAGTTTGTGTCACTTCAATGTTTCAAATACCTGGCTGATCACGGTGTCAATGTTTGTCTCTCTACATGTATGTACCTGCATCCTTTGTTCACCCAAATACTAAAGATTTAAACCAGGAGAGATTATGATAATACCACAATGAGTTTGTTCTAAATTTCTCGTACGTGTGCTATATATGATTTCGATATATAGATGTATAATGTCCATCCCTACTCTAGACCGGAAAATTCTGCGTCGCTAGATCCATAGAATCGTTTATTACATGCATTATACCACAACAACATTCTACTTAATCCGCGGGGAAATTGAATTGGTTTTTGTTGGTTGACTTAGATTAATACATGATGTATGAAGAAGGACTGAACTACATGTAAGCAACACATCATATTCCATCACTCGCAAGTCCGGCAATTGAGGGTGGCCAACCATTGCTGTCATTGCCTGAGTTACTGTTCTGTTACGACACAACGCATGCCATGCACGCTGTTTGTCAGCACAAGTATCACTGCCTACATGTACGCGCACTTGTCAGCAGCATTTGCGTTCACCCGGTTTATTTTCAGACATCACCTGAAAAATCTGTGCTTCCAGTAAGTACGTACTTACTGTCTCGATAGATAGATACCGAACAACAGCCAATCCCCCCCCCCCCCCCTCCCCACACACAAACCCAATAGGTATGAGACCAAGTCTTATCGCCATCATAAATGGTCACTCGTCCGAAAAAAAAGGAAAAAAAAAAAAAAACGCATTGGGATTTCACCTCCAGCGATAAATGAATGGCTTATTGGATGTGATTCCGGCCCGGTGGTGGGTGGATGGCGATTTTTTAAACACCCCTGCAGGCATGTTTATGCAGGCAGATAGTATGGATTCCCGCTGATCAACCTCGGCGTCCCCTCACCTCCTGTTGGATACGACTCGGGCCGGGGAGAGAGAGAGAGAACTACATACCTACATACCAACTGCCTGACTGATGATGACAGGTCAGCATTAAAATGGGGAGATACTTACTTACGCAGTGCACCGGCGTGCTGTTATAAAAAGATGAATGGTATGACAGATCAATCATATGTTCCGGGGCTAGTCGGTTCATCCAGATGAGGCGACCTTGGGAGGAGAGGGCGGGGTTCGCGGGATGTTTTGAATGCACCTAAGTGGGGTTGGAAACCTTGGGTACGGCAACACGCTCTCCGCGGTTAGTGCAGTCAACTCAATCGAGGGGGACCCATATTTTTGCGGATCTTGTTGTTTGGCGGTGGCGGAGCATGGTATATAGGTAAAGTAAGAGCCCCCCACCATCACCATCACCATCACCACCACTACCGGCAACGACAATCTGGTACCATCAGGTAAGTTTAAGTATCACGAGTTATATGTATAGTAGAGAGGGGCGAGAGCAAGGACCGGCCGAGAATCTTCAGACTGCCAGGCCCATCAATCGACACCCATGTCCCTATGAGACTCAGCGCATTACGCGTTGTAGGGTGGGGAGAGAGGGTTTAAGATCTGCTCCAGGGAACCCGAAAGGACGTAGGTACCGGGATGCAAATAGTCCGAAAGTGTTTGAACTGTTCGCCAAGACTGGCTGCGGTGGTGCAACATCAGTTGTCCCGGGTGAGTTATCTGGCACCTGCATTGATAACCGGACTGAGAAGAGAGGGATAATTTCTGGTACTGAATTCGCTCGGATCCTTATCAATACAATTATTTCCAAGCCAGAATAAAGATTCAAAACTGCTCCTTGTTGACAACAATGCTTCATGCATTATCACTCGAACTGCAGAACTATTTTACCCGGGTGTACGTACCTGCTGTGGCTCTCACTCACTCCCGGTAGATGATTTTCTATTGTCGAGGCTTATCATCTTTGATGACCATACTGGGGTACTTGAGCACTGCCTGATAATTCACAACCACAACATGATGTAGGGTTTTTGGTAATAGCGTTGTTATCTTATCGAACACCGGATCACACAGGCTGTTTATATCCGTCGTCCTGAGTATGTTCTGCAGCCACAGTTAATACACAGAGTTAATTTAGAATCACTGCAGCTGCGCTGCGTTGGATGCAGAGAATCAAACCCCTCACATTAATGCTGGGCTTAACCCCGCATTTTCTAGAACACGGCATTAGCAGTGTCCGCGGCCTTCTCTTCAAAGTCAGATATCGGTAGAGGAGCATGTACTAATTAAGTACCACCGCTTCATAAACTTCAGGGATTTACCGGGGTGCTGTCAAAAATTTATAATAAAAATAACACATGGTATGCGTCCTGTCGTTGATCCCGTCCGGTCCAGACGAAACATCGTGGCATCGAGATCGTCTCGTCGCAGATCGAACGAACCTTGCAGCCAAGTAAGACAGGGCAGAAAAAAACTGCACAAGAACCAAGGAACAAAACAACAGTGTGGGAGCATGGAGAATACTTTACTTGTCGCACAGGTACTTTCATTATTTCCCCCAAGGGTCATGATACTTTGACCGGCCAGAAGTATGTACTTGGTAGACATCCATGACATGTAAGGGGTTTCCTGGTAAAGCAAGTACATGTAGGTACCCTGTAAAGGGTTTTCCTTTTTTTCTTCTTTTTTTCTTTTTCCTTAAGCAAAGGGCCACACATTCCTTCATCGCACTTCAGAGTTAGAGTTAGAGTTGCTTGATTCAGCCGGAAATAAATGCCCGAACTCCTTGACAGTATGTACATACTGCTTATGTACCTGTTTCTGGCTCCACGTGTGTATTTGATTTCCCGTCACTCTAGTTAATATCCTGCCTGAGGCTCTTGGAATTTATGTTCTTAATCAATCTGCTGCCTGGTTTATCAAAAAAGGACAAAAAACAAAAAAACAAGGAACTGGAAGAATGATAATCCGGGAAGAACCTCACTAATCTACTCGTGACTAGAACACATACAAAAAAGGAATGGCCTGCCCTGAAAAATTAGCACCGCAAAGAAGGAAAGAAAAAGTTATTCTACGCCATGAAATTCTCCGATTAAATCGCTATTCTGACGTCATTAGCCTTGAATCTCAGTTTCCTACTCTACTCTAGCTACGTAGTCCACGTCGTGGGACATGGCTCAAATAGGTCAACCGAGGCTGAGCAAGAATTACCCCCTTTCTTGATATCAGCACCTAAGTGTGGCTTATGCTCATGTTCAGGGATACACCGACAAATACATTCGCTGGTTTAGCTTACCCATGCCCAGCGGTGCTTACATTCGAAAAAATATTAGAAGAAGGTCCTGGAGGGTCCTAGAGGATAACAACGTTGGTTGATAATTTGCTGTCACGCACGCGGCGGCTAAGTATTGGCAGATGGGTAGGTTTTTTTTCTTCTTTCCTTTTGGACGTGAAAAAGTGAGAAGAGACTCAACTGATGGCGGCAAGTCACGCAACAGGTTAATCCATGGTTGTAGGTACATGCACTGTAGGTATGTAGGTACATACAGTACACACCCGCAGAAGCCGGAGACCGAGAGGGAGAGGCGTCGCCGAATCATGCGGAAGGCGTGCGACAAGAAAGACCAACATAAATTTTTGACTTGTTTTTTTATATTTGCTTTTTTTTCCCCCCTCCAGCCTCGTTCACCGAGCTGTGAGTGGTCGGCTGAGGTGAAAACATTGCCCGAATATGAGGGTAATCTATTAATTGCATTGTGAGCAAAGCAGACGCCAAAGAGTCATGTCGAGCTTATGTATCTCATTGGGCTGAACAGAGTCCAGGGTAGGGGAGTGAGAGAGAGTTCTTTTGATCTGATTGAGGCTGAAAATTCTCGATGGTGTAAAACTAACTAGCTAGTGCTAGGACAATAAACTGGGGATACGGGTCATCCCGCGTGGAAGAGGTTATTTTGATCTCCTTGAACCCTGTGGGCTAGGGGAAAACAGGACATATCAGGGTGTGCGTAACAGTGCGTTTACCTTCTGTACATGTACATGTAGTTACACATGGTATTCGCGATGCCCGCGGCGAGGAGTTTTTTAATGAAGCTCAGATCTAGCAAGTATATCCCCTGAAGTGATCAAAATCTCACCGGTATTTTTTTCCTAGTAGCTAAGATTGCAGTGACAACTTGTAAATACGAGTATTGGATAGCCCGTGCCCGTAAAAGCGCGCGTCTCGTGATGAGCGTTATATAGCTTTACCGACCTTCCGCGATCTGGGTGAGAGTCGAAAGACTCAATACCAGGTAACGTACGGTAAATGTAGCATATGTTTCCGGAATTCGGATCACCGGGTCGGTATCGAAGGTGTCCCAGGCACTATTTGTTTTGCTTCCTCTAGTGCATCCAAGCACTCGCTCCCCGAAGAAAGAGGCCGATGGGGAGTTGATAACGTACGCAGGGGAGGATTCTCATATCATCCAACCCCAGTTCTCCGTTTCGCTGTTCGGGTTTTATGCGGTTTCATGGGTTTCGCTGGATGGAGGGGCGTGGATACGTAGCGGTTGGTTGGATGCGAGGTGAGCTGTTCTGTAAGAGAGAGGAAGGGGAGGAACTGAGGATAACCGAAGATGGGCTATGAATGCACACACTTTGGTTTTTTTTTTTTTTTTTTTTTTTTTCGTTGTTGATAGAGTTGAATTCAATGATCAAGATGTCAGAAACAAAGAGGACATTGATTAGTTAATTTAGTAGTTAGTAACAAGGTATTTGTTGTACATAGGATACAGAAAGCATAATTTCTAGATAGATACATGTAATTATTATTATTTCCAAAAATTTGAATTTTGAAACCACTCCAATTTTTCTGTAGCTGTCTCTGGGTCGTTGGCATTAAGTCCACCATTCCGCCAGCCTGGCCCAGTCCGAAAGCGCCTAAGCTAGTCCGGATCGATCCAATTCAAACACCAAAAATATCCGTGAAAGGTCAAACACGGTGCCCACTCTCCCTTCTTCGTCCCAGCCCTTTCATCAGGCACTAAGAAGCTAAGCGTCTGCTCCTCTCTCACTCTCCTCTCTCCCACCACCTGACTTCAAGAGAACCCCGCCTACCCTACCTACACTGCAAGTTACTTGCGCTTCTGGGATCCTCTCTTCTCTCTGTCCCTCCATCACCTACCCCCCCCCCCTCTTCTCTACATCCCTTCAACACCTTACCTCCCCACTTCAGAGAAACTCTTAAAAAAAACCACTTCCTCTCACTTCATCCGCATCTCATAGCTGCGTCATCGAGCCGACAGTTTTATTGCTTATATCGGAGTTTTCTCTAGAAACTTGCCACTAGAAGTCAATCAGCAACTGGTATGTTCGACCCTCTTCTACCAACCCCAAAAACCCCAGTACTTTCCGTTGTTGTCCCTTTTCGGCGGTTGTCTCGCAGTTATTCTGGTGTCTCTAGAGTACCCTTGTCTTGGCTAGGCTGCGGAGAAAGGAGGCGACTAGTGTACCGAAGTGTGCACCGAAGGCTGAGGAGAGGTTCCATTTACTGACTAACACCCCCCCCCCCCCCATCCATCAGACTTCATCAACTGCAACAAGGCTGTCCAACATCAGCCCTTCATAGAAACAACTCAGTGCGCATCCCCCCCTCCTCCTCCTCCTACCCTTCCTCTTTCTTCCTCCCCTTTTCTCGTCCCATTCTCACTCCATCCTCATATTACTGCTCGACCGACTCTAACATTCATCCACCTTCAGGATAACCTGAGTGCTACAAAACAATCACATAGAAAGGAAAGAAAAAACCATATAATCAAAGATGACGACCATGGTATGTTTTACTGTTTCTCAAGCTTCTCTCCTTTGATTCCTAGATGAAAATTTGCACTAGCTTTCTTAAAGAAACAAGGGGCAGCACATTTCTTCAGCCTCAGAACTCCCCCGTAAGGCTGACATTTTAAACTTTCATAGGATTTACGGGTCGGAAACAAGTACCGCATCGGAAGGAAGATTGGTAGCGGAAGTTTCGGTGATATTTACCTTGGTTAGTAGATGCCTGTGGACGGACCCTAAGGTGCCCAAGCTAACCTGTGTGTGTGTATTACTAGGAACAAACATCATTTCTGGTGAGGAGATCGCCATCAAGCTCGAATCAGTTAAGGCCAAACACCCACAGCTCGAATACGAGGCTAGGGTATACAAGTCCCTTGCTGGTGGTGTTGGAATTCCCTTCGTGCGCTGGTTTGGAACAGAGTGTGACTACAATGCCATGGTCCTGGATCTTCTTGGCCCTAGTTTGGAGGACTTGTTCAACTTTTGCAACCGAAAGTTCTCACTTAAAACTGTCTTGCTCCTTGCTGATCAACTGGTATGTATAATGATATCTTCATGTCTGGTGAAATATTTGTTCACATTTAGGGTTAGATTTCACGAATCGAGTACATCCATGCCAAGTCATTCATTCACCGTGATATCAAGCCCGACAACTTTCTCATGGGGATTGGGAAGCGTGGTAATCAGGTCAATGTTATTGATTTCGGTCTTGCGAAGAAATATCGTGACCCCAAGACCCACTTCCACATCCCTTACAGAGAAAATAAGAACTTGACCGGAACTGCAAGATATGCCTCCATCAACACACATTTAGGAGTCGGTATGTATAACCCTTTATCTATACGTTATAAAACTTGAAAATTAACATATCCTAGAACAATCTCGCCGTGATGACATGGAGTCCCTTGGATATGTTATGCTCTACTTCTGCCGTGGATCCCTCCCTTGGCAGGGATTGAAGGCTGCTACAAAAAAGCAGAAGTATGATCGTATCATGGAGAAGAAGATGACCACTCCCACTGAGGTTCTGTGCCGTGGATTCCCTAATGAGTTCGCTATCTACCTCAACTACACAAGATCACTCAGGTTCGATGACAAGCCTGATTACTCCTATCTCCGCAAGATCTTCAGGGATTTGTTCGTAAGGGAGGGTTTCCAGTATGACTATGTTTTTGACTGGACTGTCTACAAATACGTAAGCATAATAATCTGATATCCCATTAATGTGTATCATTATGACGGGTGTTAACGTCGTGTGTGGGTTCCAGCAGCAAAAGAATGCCCAGGCTATTGCTCAGGCCGCCAGCGGGCAGCAAGCCACTCAACAGGAAGAGATGGACGAAAAGGATTTGACTAAGCAGCGCGCCACACGCACCAACGCTGCTCCCGCTGGCCATCAACCTGCTCAAGTCTCTGCCAAGCCTGCCGGCGTTGTTAGTAGTACTAGGAGAAAGGTTGTTGACAGAACTGGTGCCATGGGTGTTGATACACCTGGTACAATGGATACCACCCGTGGGTTGAGCGGATCTGATAGGATGTGAGTGCGGCGGGATTTTCCCTTTTCTCCCTCCCACTTTATGAATATTTTCTGACAGGCTCAAAGGCTTCGTTCTGCGTCCAAGGGCGCCCAGGGAGCTGCCAACAGCGGAGCCTTTGCCGCTCCTGCAGGCTATCGTGTCAACAAGCGAGACGATCAGCCCAGCGGCTCTGGTGCCCAGCAATGGTATTGAGTGAAACTTTAATTTGCTTTAACCGTTAGGAATTCACCCGTTACAAGAATCATCGCGTCTAAACATTCAACCTTTTTTCGCGAGCATAAATTGTTTCCTTTTCTTTTGTTAATGGGTTTGCAATCGATTCTCTCTCTCTGTGTGTGTGTGCTCTATGGAAAGTTTTCACGGTATTCTTGTTCGTGGGAATTAATTTCTTATATTTCCTTCATGCATTTATTTCTTTTTGTGTTACATTTTTTCTGTTTTCATTTCCTCTCCTTGGAAGTCTTGGTTGAACATTTCATCTTGTTTCGTGGGACGAAAACCGAAACAGCAATCGAAACCGCAACCGACAACCTCAACTCGTCAATATCATCACAACTGCGTCCCGATTTTTCACTCAGTCATAGAATTACGCAGTGTGGTGGGCATATTATGGGGTTCAGATCGGCATTGTTCCTTACCAACATCGCTTTCCAGTCGGTACATACTGGATTTCGGCCATGGGAATTGGTTTGCAAAGATGTAATGGGTAGGCTTGTTTAGGAGGGTGGGGGTAGGATTGGGTGGCAAGGGAGGAGGTGCTCCGACTGAATCTCCTATTCTGTTATTTGCTTTACTTGGACGGCTCGACCGGACGGCTGGCCAAGGGAGAAAGGGGAATCGTGTTGGCAGTTTATCTCGGCTATCTTTTTCTTTCCACGCACACACGCTCGAATACACACACAGGGGTTTTTTTAAATTGGATAGCCTGATTTTTCTTTTGTTCTTCCTGGCTCTCCACGTAGTCAGGCAGAATTGGGTTTTTTTTTCCTTTTTTTCCTTTTTTTCTTCTTTTTTGTTTTGCTACCTCCTTTGCTATCCCTGATTGTTGGGATTTCTCTGTATGCTTGTGCTCTTCGGGTTTCTTTCTTTGTCATTTTTGCTTTGGTTTACTTTCCCCTGTTTTTCCCAACAGCTTTGGTGAGCGGCTGGTGAGGGGTCGATGTGGAGGTGAATGAACGGTGTACTTTTTTCCCGGCATTTTGGCCGGGGAACGGGGGGGAACGGAGGGAGGAAGAAGTTTACTAGGTCCATGGCCTGGGTCGTAGGATACACTGTGAAAGGGCCGCTTCCGGGGTGGTTTTTTTTTAAATGCGTTTTCTATCAATATCTCTTTTCGTGTGGTAGTGTGCTGGGTTGGCTTGGTGGGGTGACTGGATGGTGTCTAGTCAAGTCTTGCAAGGGATTAGGGGAGGGAGGTAGGGAGGGGGGGGGGGGGTTACTAGGAAAATATCTCCATTACTGTCTGCAGTTATTGAGATAGTAGTTATCTTTTTAAAAATTGAATGCCGATGGATTTCTCAATAATATTCCAATTTAAAATAACCTTAACCCTTGCTATTTCTAAGGACCATTTGTTTACTTGAAGACATCAACATTTACACATTAATTGATGCCACTATTATCATGCCATTCTAAGATCTACGTAGAACTGGGATGTAGGATACTCTTGAACACGTGGGTGGTACATAAGGCTTCCACGTCGTTGAAGTCTTTTTTTTTTTTTTTTTTTTTTTTTGATAGCCCCAGCTGCCCAGAGCTACATGACATACACACATACACACATACATACATAAGCAGGTGAATCATAGACACGAGATCCAATCTACACTTTTGGTATGCCTGATCATGAGACTTTACCTAATCTCGATTTTAAGAAAATCTATATCCCTCGCCCTCTCTCTCTTTCTCCGCGTGTAGAATTGAAACCGATTGTTAGCCTTCTTTGATTTTTACCGATTTGTCGAGTATAAACCCTCACTCACTCAGTGTGCAACTTGGCTTTCCCCTCAACCTGAACACTCGTAGGTTGTTAGTGCGCTGTTTTTCAACCTTCCAATATCATGAGTCACCTAAGTTGTCGTAACCTTCCTTTGTCGATCGCATATATAGATCTAGTTATTCCGAGATCTTGACTACTATACTAGTGGCTTATGTTGTTGTTATGCGAGAGATGGATGGCATATGATGATGAGCTGGATGCCTGAGCCATCGGTTCTTGAAAAGCATACCCCGATTCTATCTATCCTTTATCAGGCGTTATCACCCGGCATTTAGGGTGGATGCACGGGCTCGAAAATAGCTTGGGGGAAGAGGAAGGAAGGAGGGGGGGGGGCGTCAAGCTAGGCATGTAGATGGGAAGAGCGGAGGAGCTCAACTAAAACATAGCTACATGCAACTCCACTCATATCGTGAGTTTAAAGGTGCATCGTAGCTTTGCTTTTTTTCTGGCAGGAGTTAAAGAGAGGGGTTGGACGCCTTTAGGAAAGAAATAGTAAGTGCCCCTCGCATTACATTATCAGCGTTACACGCGGTGGTGGGTCTGGAGCCTATTATAAAACTGAGCTCGTTTGGGGAAAAATGGTGGAGTACCAAGCTTGCCGCCAATCATATCTAGATGCACATAAGGTTGAAGTACTACGCACTCTGTTCTTTTGATTTAGAAATGGGTTTTGTAGATCATTTAAAAGAAAACATATGCACAGCTAGACGACCGAATAAAAAACGTTGAAACAACTTTCGGTCGTATGGGGGGCGAGGCTGAATACTTACATGTAGTTCTAGACTTTTGTAATCATAAAGTACCTAATCGCCCAATTAGGATGGACTCCTTTACAGTATTGGCTCCTTTTGTTTACCCTTTTAGAAAACAAGCTCCGCACTTCTGGATTTCGGCACGTATTGAAATAAAAGTCGATATTTACCTGTCGAAAGTGAACAGATTCGATAGGGAAGCCGATCATTTGCACACATTCCTAATAACACTAATATCATTCGTTACCGGAAACTACATGTAATGATTTATCGTCCTTGGTTGAAGATCAATCCTAATTAAGCTGTCAAGTACAAGTATGAGTAAATCAATGTATTAGATCTAGACCGTTCAAGATATTTCCTTGCATATTGTTGGGTACATGAAGGGAACCATGCGCCTTTAACAAAAAAAAAAACCTGTGTAGCAGTGAATGATTTACTCCTCCGGTAAATAAATGGCGGGGAGGCCTAGAAACTCATTGGTATTCGGGTGTGAAATACGATATGGGTATAGAGTCCTACAATCCACACAACCTTTTGGCCTTCGAGTGACATCCCGTGATTTCAGGCTGTTCGTTATTTGTTATTCCAGGCTTGTCCTACCAAGGATTTATAACGCACAGAATAATGATGTACCTGGTGGTCGAACAGAACAGGGATAGGCCTCTACCCCCCCCTTCATCCATACATTGGCCTGAAATCTTGCCTAAACAAGTATGTCGTCTTTCAGATAAGCCGTGCACGCGTGGGTTGCATGCAGAGATCTATCATGACGAAGTTGCGTACTGCAAACAAGGATGGGCGTCCGGCCTATATGTGCCTTGCACATATTACATAAGTGCGTTATATATTCCCAAATACGCACGTGGTATCGGGTTGGGGCAAAGGGGATTCGTAGTGCATACATGCCAATCAAGTATGTAGATGGCGCCCACATGTACCTCTAGGACTGGCGGATATATAAATCTATTTATTTGGACGCGTGACATTAAGATACTACCATACACACCCAGATTTCTTGTGCCAAAGGCAGCTTCATAAGAGGTGGCTGGGCCCATGGGGTTGGGCATCTCTAGAGTTTAGGTATAGGTATATGTTTGAGATGAGGCTTTTTGTAAAACGGTTTTCTAATCAGATAGGATTATATGATTGTGTTGTCGTGTGGGCCTCCAGCTCCGCCCAATTACTGAGGTCTCGCATAGGTCACGGGCTTCAGGTTCTGACGTTTCCGGATATATGATTACTCTTGTATGTATTTTGGCGGTATCGATGCTGGGAAAAGTACATGTAGCTATGCAACTGCCCAAATCATATAATCTCACTCGTATATCAAATCCGTAATTATATACTTAGGTTTAATGGCAGCCACCCTTGTACTCCCAAGTATAGTTAGGAGCAATAAGTGGTCTAATAGGCCGCCCCTGAATTCTATCTCTAGACGTAAGACTAGTGGTTTTCATTCATGAGATTACTGCCCAGCCGAGTGCAATTTCTTATATATGATTTAGCCATGTGAGGAACAAACTAGTTTATCTTATCTAGATTGCTCCCTTAATTATCAGACAAGGCTAGATTTTTTTTCTATTATCATGAGACACAAATCCTGTAAGACATCGCAGATCAAACTCTTACAAAAAGACCGTATTTGGTTGTGATATATGTACAAACATTAAATTGGCTTTGCAAATTTGGTGATCATGGGAAGTGCCAAGTTCCGAGTGGTTAACTATATACGGCTGGCTATATATATCTCGATGCAACGTTAATGTTTCATGCATGAGCTGGCATTGCAGCCTATCGGGCCCTAAAATTCGATCGAGTTGATTCTAAGTTCTGTGTGATTAAGGTATCTTAAGAGTGACATATATGCGCACGCCCTTACTAAACCCTATGGTCGACCGGGCCAAGTTCTAAGACTCGGGGCCTATACAGTAGCTAGAGTTGCCTCCTTAGTTTCTAGGACAAAGGTGAGACATGTAGCACATTCTGTCATGATATATATACCAAGCAAGGTCTGGTATCTTCCGCCGCCTAGTAGTACATGCTACATATATATACACAGCTAAGTTTCGACAAAGTTCACTAAGCTTCTAGTAAGCGTGTCTGGCGCGTACGTTGCTACAGCGGGCAGTTTATGTACCATAATTACTACCGTTTCAGGTCAGCAAACGTGCCATACCGTAACCTTTAATTGGTTCTCTTTGCCGGTAGTCGTCGTGCCGTTAAGAGCGAGAGAAGAATACTTACTCTTTTAAGGTATAAGTGCATATTAATTATACATACATGTACCTACTATGAGCATGTGAGGTGGGGTTTGACCTGAGCTATACATACATATGGCTACTAATATAGGTCTTTCGTACTAGGGCGGGAGGGAAGGGAGAGAGACCCCTCCACGGGAACTCCTATAAGGAGGAAGGTTCAACCACTTACATGTATTACAGTGAATCTTGTTGCCGTGGGCGGAAGTCTCGTTGATAAGATTCAAAATTTTTGAGACTAGCTATGTAGCTGTACTAGCTCCATATGCATGACGCAAGGACTTTCATATATATTATACGAAGTCAGAATAATTTCCGGTTGGATCAAATATATCCGGTCAATTAAGTACTTACATGTACTTAGTAGACTTTAGCAATGCATGATAGATTAGGTAGATGACCGGATCCTCTATATTTACTCTTGGTATATATAACGTCAATAAGTATTGACCAAGCAACATATCACAGCTTATCACAGATGAATTTCACTTGAATTCCTGTTAGGTTAGAAAAAACGCGAATTCTTGGAGTGTAGAATATGATTGTCCTTTGCGCACTCAGTACTTCCTTTAGTCAAACATCGAGATTTTAGTTGTTAGTGATGCACCTTTGGTATTTTCTATCATCATTATGGGTACGTCGACGTCAATAGGAACAACGAAGCACCCGGGCATAAAAAAAAAGCAGGGGCTAGGAGGCCTAGGTACATGGAATCAGATAACCACCCAATATTCGTGTGAAAGTATGGAAAACTCCGTGTTGTTTGCTCTGTACTGGAGCCAATAGATTTGGTCGCGTTTACTATATCTGGATGATAAGGATATCAAGTGCTCAGGTCGAGACCGTCATTGAATATGGGATTTATAGTTAATTATTCTCAGCTTTACCTAGCTATAATAGGAGAGTTTCTTGTCAATTGAACAGATGTGGGTACAAACTATGTGATATTTCAATTAGTGAGTTAATTAATATTATAAGAATTAAGATAGCTATGATCACTTGAAGAGCATAGAAGATCCTACTTGCCTACAATTGGACCTGCCATATATATAAGGGACGCTAAGGCCGGTACCGCGGCCGTTTCTTGTGGCGGCGCGGCCCCCTCCAGATTTCTTATAGCAATGGAGTTTTGGTGCAGAGTCCTTAGATTGTAGCTTGTGTGTTGTTACAGAAAGGTTTTTCTTACAGCGAGTTTAACATTCATAGTTATAACTAACATATATATGCAAGCACAATAGCCGCATTAATAAGAAGCACTGGCATACCTAGCAATGAGTCTGTGAGGGTTACTACAACCTCTGTTCTAAGTGAAATATGGGGGATGCTCAGAGTTGAAAACGGACCTTTTTATTGGTTAAACCTCACATGCTAATCAATAATTTACCGATGCCTCAATAAGTTTGGGTTAGGGTTATTTGGGTATTTTTACCGACAACTCACAAGGCTAGGCCAAAGAAAAGAAAATGAGTGATCAGCTATCATCGACGTGGTTTTGGCCGTGACTAAGAAACTAATTGTCGACGTTGCCCGTGACGCGGCTCTAAGCCCCACTAACCTCCCATTTAAGTTAAAACCTACCCCGCCAAAACACCAACACCAACTTCATAAGCAATTGCTGTAACAAGCCTACGGGTACTATATCAAGATGGATATGAATATGCCAGTAAATGTTCCGATAGATGATCCAAACGCAGACACTGAATGGTATAACCTCTACTTTTCAAGTTACAAGTAGCCATAGCTAATAACACCTCCCCCCAATCTCAGGAATGACATCCTTCGCAAACATGGAGTCATCCCCGAAAAGCCACCTTCACCAACTCCTATGATCGAGGAGGCTATCCTCGAAGGGCGAAGGTTGGCTCACGAAAACAGACTCGAAGGGAAGGACTTAGATGAACTAGATGAGCTCGAGGATGAGGAGGACGAGGAGTTTTTGGCGATCTACAGGTACAGCAGAACTCTGGGGGGGGGGGGGGGGGCGATTCGAAAACCACGAAAACCATATACTAATGGTCATTGTGTTTAGACAGAGACGCCTAGCCGAGCTTTCAACAATCTCACAGAAGTCTATTCATGGCCGTGTATACCCGATACAGAAACCTGATTACGCTCGAGATGTCACAGCATCTTCGAAAGATTCTACGGTTCTCGTCTTCTTATCTTCTGGGAATTCAGCAAACACGGAATCGCGGCTATTAGCTGAGCTATGGCGGCGAGCAGCAGAGAAATTTGGGGATGTCAAGTTCTGCCAAATTAGGGGAGACATGTGCATTGAGGGATATCCCGAAAGGAATTGCCCGACAATCTTGGTTTATAAGAACGAGGATATCGTCAAGCAAATTGTAACGCTTGCCGAGTTGGGCGGTACAAGCACCAGGCTCGAAGGTTCTTTCCCTCTTCCCTTGGCTATCTTTTGAACAGGATCCGTTTAGGCGGGTCTGTTATACTTCCTTTACTATTATGAATGGTGGGGGCCACAGTGTTGATGCCAGTTTAGATATCGAGAAGCTACTTGTCTCTGTTGATGCCATCAAGCAAAACGATCAGCGCCTACGGAAGAAAGCAGATGATGACGATGACGAGAACACCCACAAAACTGGAATACAAACCAGCAACCGGAAATCCCAAGTTGACGACGACGACGACGACGATTGGGATTAGCAAATGTTTCTTTTGGGCCGCTACTATCAGATTTCTACTACCCAGTAAGGGCGGGAGAGTACGCTCTGCAGTTACTTCCCCTTCATTTCGGTTTAGCTAGATGCAAAGACTATAATATACCAACACCATTGATAACAGTACAACCTGAAAACCAGACACTTGGGTTGCCATATCGCTTTCATAGCTTTCATCTAACGGTTATGTTCCGCCTGACCCCGAAAGGTCAGAGCTACAGGATCTAGTACAGTTACTTCAAAGTAGTTCGGCTACCCGATTCTACAATGTATCCCCTACCCACTAATAGGTTAATTGAGTATCAATGCCCTTTTATCCATCGACTTCAGGTTTTAGATTCAACTCGGCTTAGACTCGGTGTCTATTGTATTCGACAGGTATATTCTTAATATAGTAACTCTGCGGGGGCGTTTCTGTTATCCTTGATGGTTAATTTATTCCGTAGTCATAAACCTACTTAACCACGACGATAAGACTACTATGGCTTCCAAGGCATAAGCATTTCCAAACTGGCCACGGAGGGTGATCCGCTGGTTTCAATCGCCTTTCCCAGTCCTACATATTATGTAGCTGATTGGGTTCATAGTGGGCCAGAAGTAAACTCTATTGGGAAGCGACTTTGCGCATTTATGTGCACCGCCTCTCTGAGGTTAATATGTCGGATGTTTGCGATAGGCATTTTTGTTACACAAAAAGTCAACCTAGGCGTTAATCCTAGGGTGACCGAGTCGAGTTTCATAATGAGGGTTCTTTCGGCACTGAAAGACCTTCCAGAGGAATCTTTCCAAGGCATAATTTGGAACCTCTGATCCACATCCCCGGATCGTTGGCATCCCCCACGCCCTTAAGTTTGATCGCCACGACCGGCACCGAAGGGGAAACTAATCATAAGGAGTTGGTGTGGAAACATCGGGATGTTCTAACTGGCACAAACAGGCGAGGTTGTTGACTGTATATACCTATGTACATACATCGGGCGCCTAGGTACTCTTTTATCACTAACTCGTCTCACAGAAAAATAAAGTGGTGGAACCATCCTTCTCGCTCCCGTGTGCACATACCGCGGCGCCCGAATCCGTGTGCCTGCAGACTCACATGTTTGCGATGGATATTCTAGCCAATGAGGAGGGGCCTCGCGTTTCTCCATCTTGTGCTTGCTCCACTCCACTCGCTAGATCTTGGGAAATAACCAGATGAAAAGATAAAAAAGATATATATCGGGACAACAATCTCAACCAGAAAAGGAAGGAACAGAAGTGCCAATATACGTTTAGGTTGCTCGAAACCGGGATGGTTTTCTGGTGCGGGCACTCTAGGCGTTTCGGTAGTTAAAGGATAACTAGAAGTAGAAGATAAAAAAATATGCACATATTGTAGTTATTGAATTTCTATAAGGATTTCAAGCAGTCAAACCCGAATCAAGTATCATTCGCCGCTTCGGTTAAGGTTGCCTTCTGGGTGGAAAAACAGGATCGATCGAAAGAATGGTGAACAAAACCTCCGAAACAAACCAAGTGGTAATAACTAATAAAACAAAAACGACATAGATCCAAGGCAAATATGAAGAAGATAAAAAAGTAAGATGTAAGAATAAAAGTAAAAAAACGAACCCCATAAAACTCCACAAAGAACGCAGGGAATAGTTAGAAACGGATAGAATAGCCAGTCCAACGAGGCGCAGCGAGAATAAATTACCGCTGGGTACTGTACCTTAGGACCCTCGGAGGTCCATAAGCTAAAGCGGGGTCACGGACAAGGTCCGCGCGTACACCTCGTGTTGTTGCTACTGATAGGTTACCCATTTCTATTTGTTTCTCATATTTTTTTATATGTTATGGATATTTTTTATAACTTTGGCTAGAGAGGTGGAATTCAATAGTGTGATCCTGGAGGAGACTCGACCAAGAGTTCATCGCGTCCGCTCCCTGATGAAGCCTGAATGGCCTCCAGAATTACACTCTCCTCAAATACAGGACCCTGCCCATCACAACGTGCTAACCCTTTTAGTCGATCGGAGATGTCGCCGATATCGACAAGGCCTTGTTCATACAAAGGGTGACATACGATGAGATCCCAGGCGGCACCAGCTCCCAAGAGCCGCTCACCCGTTTTGGGACTCGTGGATATCCGGTGTATTGGTCCCTGGTTGGGATGCTCCCCAAATATTGGAGAGGTAAACGCCGGTGGAGGGTTGTTCGGAGTGTGATCTGTCGGCTTGAAGCTCATAGCAGCCACATCTCGTAACTCAGGGGGGGATTGTCCGCGCATATTATTCTCATGTAGCAGACGGTTCTCGAGCTTTGTCTTTTGCAGCTCCTGCTTTAAAATGTCGTTCTGGGCAGCAGTCTCCGAAGCATGCTGTTCAAGGGTCTTAAGCCTATGTTCAAGCTCTTTAACATGGCGTTCTTTGCGCTCCCGGAACGCTCGCTGGCTATGACACAAGTTAATGCCAAATATCCTATTCCAACACTGTGATTTGTACTAGAAGCCTCGATTTCACTTACGCTGCACGGTTCTGTTCCTTCCTCCTCTGTCCAGGGGTTAGAGTCTTTCTGTTTGTAGAATTGGTATAATACTCTGCGTAGTGGCTTACCCTCTGCCCAGGAGTCAATTCCTTCTCCTCACTGCTGCTTCTTGCTCTCTGTTGGGTGTCGTGATCAATAGGTGTATGTCCTCGAATTGAACCCGGTATGTTTTGATGGTGTGATGGTGGGGCGTCGTAGGTGAAGTCGAATTGCCCATAGCTAGGGAAAGCCTGCTGTAAAGAACGAGAAATCGAATATTAGCACAGAGCTGAAGAGAGTGGATCCCCCGTACCACTAGCCCCAGAGAGGTTCCATACTTACAAGAGGAGAGAAGTCGTCGGTCTGGTGGGTCGGTGTTGGTGTAGGGGGGTAGATTGTCGGGGGTTGATTGTAGTAAGGTTGTTGAGAGAAGGAAGCCATTTCTCGTTTGTATATTGCTGAAGAACCAGATATCGAGGGTGGGTACTAGACAGAAGACCGCTAGCTAGTTGCTTTCGCTTTCGCTTTCGCTTTAGGGATGGGATATATATATATATAAGGGCCTTTATCTGTCTACGGAGATGTCCGTTGAATTTGACTAGACGCGGGGAGTGGTGATCTAGATATAGATTAAATGGAATTCCCAGGAACTTTGAATAAGGATGTTGATAGGTGTGAGAAGGCCTGAGACTGCTGAGAGAGGGAGAGAGAGAGGGAGGGAGAGGGATAGTAGTATGTGAATGACTGGGGAGGAGGCTGATGAGCCGTCAGACGTTGTCAGATGGCGAGTAGGTAGAGCTAGAGAAATATTGAAGTCACGATAAAGTACTGGCAGGTAAGGCTGTGAGGCGGAGTCAATGTCGCGCGAGCGAATCTCTCTTAAGGGTCTTTTTTGTGGGTGCAGGGTTTGGTACCTGGCGTTCCTGGAAGATCGTGGACTTTATGTTAAAGAGGATAAGCGATGTGTCAGATAATTCAAGAGACCCTAAGCTGCCTTCCCGAGTGGAATAGGGGGTAGCAAAAACTGAACTTGTAAAAAAAAAGTCGGCAGCTAAAAGTTTCAGGCAGGATAGCAAGTTTATTGGAAGGAGCTCGAGTGAAGCTTTAAGGGTATCGTAAATGGTTCTGTGTAGTATCCTAGGAAGATTTGCGCCCCCGCTTTCTTTTGAGGGCTGTCGATCGATTGTGCAGTTATCCTGATTGGACCATGGCCTGTGATTCCCTGCCTAGTTAGCTAAAAGTGTGATGCATCCCAACGAGGTAGAGTTTCTTATGCGATGCGACCTGCAAACTTCCATTTGATGGGTGTTCGAACGTCTATCTAACCCGGCACTGGATTTGGGGGCTGAGTCCCCCTAACACGGGTCAAGGAATTCAGACGACAAGCTCCCGGGGCGGCAGAAATTTAGAGTTGGGTAGAATCCCCAAATGCTTGGTTGTTGGTTCTTATCATGAGCCTCTGATTCCATCCTTGAACCACATATGAGCTCATTCTAGAGTAGGGGAAAAAGAGTTAATGACTTTTTGTTTTAAATATTATTATTACTATTGACTAACTCTATCGAGCTAATAGTAACAAGATAATTATTATAGTAATTATAGTAATTAGTAGCTATGTAGCAGCTGCAAGTCTGTCTTAGGTATCCTAAGAACATCCTTCGGAAACAGGATACACATATTGCGGTTTTCTATGCAGAAAAAAGCAATGGTGTCGGAACTTGCGGCTCTTTCACATCGGTAACTAGATACAAAGTAGCACACGAATGTTTCCGGCATGGGCGTCGGGGAGTGCATGTTCGCCCTTAATCCCTACTCCAGGTCAGCGGTCCGACTAAGCATAGATCCGTCCGTAGAACAAGTACTTGTTGTTGTTGAACCACCACCCAGGTCATGAGTGTGCACGTACTTACTATCCAATGATGCACAGAGCCAATGATAGGAAAGCTTGAAATGGGTGGTACGATGCTGTACATCGCGTAAATAAAGTCCCTTCGGGGGGGAAAAAAAATGCCGATAATTATTTATCGAGGATACGAGCCTACGAACTCCTTGCATCGAATGAGGCTGTACAAAATATTATTTGGGGCGAATACCAGGAGGGTGAGTCCTTGAAATAACTTTAAATTACCCGTCTGCAGGATTAGTTAAGCGGACATATGCAGAAATGCCACATCTTGTAAGCAGTCTGCTCCATGGAACAAAGCTAATACTGCACGGAAGCAGTTCCTTCCCTCTTCTTTTGCATCCATTAAACGTTCTTGGCTATTTTCATAACACAGCTACCGGATAAACGATATCCTCGTTCATTCGCGGGAGTACGCCGCCCGTTGATTCGGACGTAATATATCCGTTAATTCCATTGTCATCTTCTGGGGACGTTCTTTGCAACAGTTTTTGTGCTTTCTTCCCGTGAACCAACCAGGGATCACTAATTCATACTCCCCATGTTTTAAGCCATCTCACCGATCGAGGGGATGAGTGGAATCTTGTTAAAAAGAAACATCCCAAAATCCTGGCTATCCGTTTTGTTTTCTTTTGGCCGTTTCATTAACCTGAAGACGACATATTTGTGAAGCGAGTTTGTGTAGCCCCCGAAGTGGTTCCTTTATAGAGATGCTGAAGTTAATGAGCCTCCCGCTGAATATGTAATCATAAAGGGAAGACCTTCCATATTCTGGTCATGGGTTTATCCCAATGTCTAGGATAGATCGGATATCGGAAGCCTCGGAGGTAGTCAGCAATGCCTATAAGGTATAAGGCTTTAGACCTTATTTGCAATTTTTTCCTTCTACTTTTTCCTTTCTTTTTCGAAGGGACCCGCTGCCTGTTTTCGTTCGAATTGAGCTGCTCCATCCCATCAAGACTTACGGGCAGATCTGACTATAATCACTCAACTGTTACCCCCAAGACCAAGTGTGGCCACGTGGGTAAATTGTGGCCATAAATCTGAGTGTGTTAGAGTGGCATAGTAAGGTCGTGGTAAGAGAAAAGTATTCCTTTGGGATATCATGTTTAGGAATCCCGATAACTTGGTTCATCCTATGAGGTTCCCGTGATCTGCAATCAGCTCGAAATGTCCAATGGTTTGCACGTCGACTCCCAAGCAAGGATAGCCAGCCGCCCGGGGCCCAAGATACATGGTATACTTTAGGTGACCAAATCCTCATATTCGAAAATAATCAATAAGACAGATTCAGATGCCCTACTTGGTGCAAAGCGGTTAAGTGGCAAGGGGGCCATGTTCTGCTTGGAGTTCTGATGGGTGAGCTTAGTAGTAGGGCTGTGTTGTGAGGTTGAGTTGGGGATCCTACATATTAGTAAATAAGTTTTCTGCTATTAAGTAAACCCTAATTCTCTGCGTCTCGGGTATGTCCGGTACCCAGGTCACGTATCTCCCTGTCCTTAGCTACGGAAATTCAGTCTGGGTTGTGAAACGTTCTGGTTCCACAAAATATTCCTGATGTCGAAATCCAGAACAGTGAATATGCTCCAGACAGAAATAAGCTTCGAACACGCCGCGCCCCCCTCTGTTTCAGAAATCAATGGACACTTATTCCACATTTCAAAGTACAGGAATTCTGACAAGAATCTTTATTCCTCCTACCTCGAGCCCTGTCTAAGTTGCTCACCCATATGAGAGCCCAGATCCCGAAAGCTGGTCTTTGTCGGGATAAACCAATCACCACACTAAAAGCCCAAGTGTATTCAGTTTTCTGTACAGTCGCAACTCGATATGCCGGATTGCCAAGATTCGAAGGATTTCGTACGGGATAGCAAAAAATCCGGGATAGCAAATTGATTTTGCAGTAAGAAAATTAAAATCCCGCAGGATTTCGTACGGGACAGCAAGGGATCCGGCGTATTGAGATCCGGCATATCGAGTTGCGACTGTACTTCCATATTAAATTCGCGGTGTTTCGACCAAGTTCCGTCTGTAATTTGACTAAAATTACCCCTCGGTTCCTGTCTCGGCGATGTTTCGTATTGCGAGGTGTAAATATGCGTTGTAGGGTCGATATCTGTCATAGGTATTTTTGGACTGGCTCTCCGCCCGGAGATATATGAGGGACTGTATCCGAACCTATGCGAAGACTCGTTCGTGATAGTGATGATCATGATCACCGGCGCCACTAGATGTTCAAAAGCCTAGGTAGGATATCTTCCTTTCCCCCAATTTTCAATGAAACGATGGCGGGCATCACCCACCATATATGGAGGAGGGAAGCTGCTTTGGTAATTACATATAACTTGTCTAGCCCCCACTTATTCGCCCGGAAAGTTGAGTGAGTAAGTGTACACATAAAGCTCCCATAAGCGTGGTCAGAGATTAGCAAGCACTCCTATAATCACACTTACCCACGTTTAACACAAACGCATGCATGGTAAGCAAAGCTTGAGCATACTCTACCCGTTCCGTATCTGTGCCATCCTGGTCGTTGGGAGGGTCGAACAAAGATCCTTGCACTTCGACCTTGAGCCTCACGCAAAAAGCTTCCTGTCGAAATCCGGTGGATACAATCGCCTTTCAATCAAAGCCACTAAAACTATCATGATGTTTGGATGAACGGGTTCTAGGCACCGGCCCTATAGTCATGAAATCTCCAGAAAAACTATCCCATATGTCAAAACTGCCGAACCTGCCCTTGCACAGACGCGATATTTGTTGATTCATACTCAATGCAGATATGGAAATGTACGTACCTCATTGTGGGGGCTGGGCATAGTTTACCGGGGATGTCTTAGAGTGCCCAGTAACCCACAAAATAAACATATTATATTAAAACAGCCGGCGGGAGGGGAGGTTTTAAGCCCTTAGTGCAAGTCTATCTTTGTTTTGTTATCGTCATATGTAAAGTTAATTTAAATAATAAGTATATAATGGGGGGGATTAACTGAGAGTAGCGTGGGGATCGGATTCTTACACGCGCCATATGGATCAAACACGCATTTCTTAAAGCTAAGAGTGACTCCTTCTATTGTATGAGGGGTCTCGTCCGCAGTGAGAATCATAAGCTATCACTCGGTCAGGTGCTTCCTAGTACATGTAGTTAGTTCATTGATTGATTGATTCGTTGAGGTGGTGCTACTAGAATATCTTTAGGAACCCTGGAATTACATGTAGCTTCGCCGATTCTTTTCGGTTTTGGTATGTATGTAATAGAGATACTTTTAGGAAATGAGTATGTGAGGTGTTAAGGATGAGGATTGTGATGATGATGTTGGTGACTCTGGTGATGTTTAAGGAAAAAGAATGAAAGGTGCACTTGGATGCATGCAAGTCTGAACTGCATGTAGCAACATACTTCAAGCAGGTGTCAGTCGTGGGAGAGCGGTCCGGGTAACATACGTAACTCACACCGTGATAACATACATGTACTGTAAGTAAGTACATGTATCTGCTATTTACATGAATGGTCACTCGATAACCACGGATTGAATAACAATCTCAGTTCCAACAAATCGATAAAACCGTCAAACATACTCCAATCGGACTGCTGTACAAAGTTGATAAACTGATCAATAGGTATGATTATGAGCGCCTGAGTCCGCCCATTAATTAAACACAATTACAAAGTATGGAAACGTCATATAGAATATTCCCATTTGTGTGTACATCTGAAATTGGCAGATACACATAGGGGACATATATGTACCTATTACCAGTATCTCGGTGCCAGAGGAAAGAAAGAACCAAATTAAGGAAAAGCTCAGCAGACCCAGACATCCATCCTTGGTCTCCAAGAATACCACCATCCTTCATTCTTGCACCAGCGCGGTGGGTCCTCTCTATCTGGGCCACTCCCCCTCAGCCATCTCGGGCCTCTCCAATGAGTCGGGTCAAATTTTAACCCTACGCACCCATGCTTACCTTGAATCAATGATGCCGGGACGTCTTTGGGCTTCACCCCACACGCGATCATTTGGCACACCAACTCTGGGATCGAAATGAACATGACATGGGTCGGTGTCTTTGCCTTCTTGTGATCATTAACCAATAGCCTCCAAGTGCCATCACCAGAAAAATCAGCAACAGGCGACACAACTGCGAGGTGATCTCCCACCCCATATAATGCGAATCGACGTGCATATATCCAATAGGCCTTTCGCTCCTCTTCTCTCAGCAATTTCTCCTGCTCATCTACCTCCTCCCCCACTTTCTCTTTCCTCTCTTCCTTTCCCCCAATCTCTTTTTTTGCCCCTTCATTTCTCTTTATGACCAGTTGAAAATCAGTCTCATTCTCAGGTTCGCCTTTCCGTTCTTCGACTCTCTCATTCTCAAATTCTACTTTTTGTTTTTCAACTCCCTCCATCTCCATCTCTGTCTCCGTCTTAAACTCAAACTCGAACTCGGTCTCTTCTTCCTCCTCTCTCCCCTCTCCCCCCTCTCCCCCCTCTCCCCCCTCTCCCCCCGCTCCATCCGGTTCCCCTAGATATTGCTCGCTCTCAGGAATCATGATTATTCCAAGTTGTTCCTCTAGTTCAACAGGCGTGAATTTTTCGAAGGGTTCTCCAATAGGGTGTAGTCTACGAATGGAGGAGGGGCGTTTGTTCCAAGCTGTTTTTTGTGTCTTGCCCACAGCCACAACCTTTTCTTTGACGAATCTTAATGTTCCATCAGACATGATTTCAAACTCAAACTTACGGCACAGATCAACCGGGGAATCATCCTGGTCCCTAGGCGCTGTAAAATGGTAAAAGATAATGAATCGTCCCCGCTTGGGACATTTTCCCTCCAGAGCGGCAGTGGCAGCTTGTTCGGGGATGCAGCATACAGAACGGAGGGGGTCGGAGCTGGGTAGAGGTGGATATTTGTGTGTCAGGCTGCCAGATTTTATGATTTGGGAAACCGCAGCACCCGGTCCCCTGGAGAACAATGAGCGAAGTGGCATATTTATAGTGTAGATAGGTCAGTAAATAAAAATGGTGTGATTTTAAATATATCAGTAAAGAGAGGGAGAATAGGCTGGAAGGAATATAATAGTATAAATGCATGATATATAATTTGGAAAATGTGGCCTAGTTCTGAGTGAGAGCTACACGTAGTGCGTAATGGTACAATACTGGCGCGAGCGGGTTTGGGTCATCATATGTACTACGGGTGTAGGGTACATGTAAGTCTTTAGATAGTGGTCGTGGTTGCAACAGCAGTAGGTGCTACAGACTTACCCCTACACCCGTGGTACAAGAATACAATAGAGTTATGTAGTATTTTGGAGCGTTTGTGCTAT
This sequence comes from Morchella sp. 2018-W16, assembly GCA_024713755.1. NCBI lineage: Eukaryota > Fungi > Ascomycota > Pezizomycetes > Pezizales > Morchellaceae > Morchella > Morchella sp. 2018-W16. The sequence continues at coordinate 63,388 of JAMGYY010000014.1, read as the reverse complement.
ATTATTTACTGCATGTCTTCCCTTCCGTACAAGATACCTGTTCTGATGTAGTGCTAATGGATAGTGTCGGCATAATTTTAACTGTTCCACTGTGACAGAGTATGTCTCATTTCCCAAGTTTAGGGTAACTTCTAAAAACTCCAACGCTCCAAAAAAGAAGAAAAGAAAGAAAGAAAGAAAGAAAATAAACATGGCAAAGAGAGTAAACAGTTAAAAAGAAAGTGCACAACACGATTAGCGCAACTGCAAACAATAATAAACATTCGCTTAGCCCTTTCCTAGTTAACCAGCCTCCCAAACCCAAACTCCAGTGTTAGAAAAACTCAATTCTCCAATCCATCTTCTTCTGCTACTAAAGGTGTTCGTTCCGACACCTCGCCAGCGTCACTGTGCCTTGACCATCCCGACCCAGACGAGCTTCCTGCCGCAGTTCCCCTCACTACGTCCCCTTTACATATCGGGCATGTTCGTCGTCTCGTTGTCAGCCAGGGTGTTCTATATCCAAAGTTAGCTCTGCTCTGACTTAAACCGAAAAGATGGAACTCACATGCAACTAGCATGGAACTCATGTCCACATGGTAATCTCATTACTCTGCTTACTCCGTCGACGTATTCCTCTAGACAAACCACGCATTCTACGGATCCACCCATATACCTACTTCTCCTCGGCGTTTCATCTCTAGAATGACTCTTTTCCACCGCCCGACTGGGACTCGCTGTAGTTGCTGTTGGTAACGACGAGGACCTTGGAGGATGTATGGGTACCTGAGCTGATGGTGTCTCCGGTAGAGATGGAGGTGCCGATGATGATGCCGATGCCGATGGATGGGCTGTAGCCGGGGGAGGAGTGCTGGAAGTGGATTGGTATGTCCTCACAGGGAGACGATCAACAACAGACTTTGGTGCTCTCCAACGGCGTCGCCGAATCATGGACCGGACAAGGAGCAGTGCTGTCGGCAGGGTCAGCCAGACGCCTAGAAAGAGAATAAATCCAACAATAAACTGACCGTAAACAACTGTTAAAGTAATCAAAGGGCTTATGACCAATACAAGTAATGTATCAAAAAGTGGGGAAGTGCTCATGCTCATCGGGGTAAGTATGATCCACAATCCCTCCCTTCCGTTCTCTGCTCCCGCAGCAGTATCATCTTTCTTCATTTCCTCTGATTTGACAACAAATACAATTCCTTCTAGTTCACCTGACATTGGTGGTCTGTGGGAGGAATCGACCTGAACTCCCTTCCACTCGGGTAAACTTCCGGCAATCATAGTTGGGGTGGCTGCAGATTTGTGGATTGAAGTGGATGTTGTGGTTGAAGCCTTGCTGGAGGTTGAAGTTGGGGAAAGCGCCATTCCGGACTCATGTGTTTCGGAACCAGTATTGCCCGGGAATAACCACTTTATTCTAGATTTTCCCTCTTCCTTCGCTGCTGGCGGTGGCGGATCTCGGGATGTTGGAACTGACGGTTCAGAAGCGGGAATTGAGTGATGCAGCGAAGACAAATATTTCGGCAATAGTGAGGTCAGAAGCCTTGCGGTTGTATGGGTTGTGAAAACTGATGGAATTGTAACGTTGCTTGTATCCCCTATTATCGGATCTGTAAGTTAGTTTCATCTGTCACTAAACGCACTCTGCGATATTATCTACATCCCTCTCCCCTCCCCCACTCACAGGGAACATGCCGCATATTCCCCACAAAAATCGGCAACCTGAAAACATAGATTGTTGTGCATACCATTAGCATACATTGTCACTAGGCCATTGCCGCCTATGCCTGTTCCAGACTTTTTATAGTCGCCTACGATCAGTGCGACAGCGCCTCTTCTCTGAGCCCATAGAACCTTCTCTAAAAATCCACAACCGCCTCGGGTAACGAGAACAATCTTTCCTTCAATCTCGGCGCTCTGTTGCAAGCTCTCGATATCTGCATGTTGTGACTTTGAATTTTCTTTATTAGATGTTGATGAGGCATAGTTCATATCATCGGTACCATCCTCTTGGTCTGTTACTGAAGGTGGCGTTGCAGCAGAGGGGTCCCATTCTGGAGTGTCATCGCATGCTAATTGACCTTCCTCGAGGACAAAGAGCTCCCCTTTGAGTCCAGTTTTCGGTATTGAGGGACCAAAAGCTGCAGGCCGTGATATGAAGCAAGTTGAGTTATCATCAGATAGCGATATAACGGTAGTGGACGGAAATAAGAAGTTGTGGGCGTTCCGGGCGGATGATGATGATGTGAGAGATGCCAAGGAAATATAAGAGAAACCAAAGATGAGAATGAGTGAAAATATCGTAACGACAATGCGAGTCAATGGGAAAGGCATGATTGATGGTAGGGGGTGGGGGGGGAGTAGAACAAAACTTCACGGGGAGGTAGGGGGTGAAGTGAAACTCCCTTGGTGGAGGCGATACGTGGGAGGGGTCGAGCGATCGAGGGGTGGGTTGAAAATCAATGACGACAATAGAGTTAGGTAAGATGAGGAAAGAACTGAACGCGACCACTTCTAGATATTTGAACCAACGAGAGTAAAAACCCTAGAGAACGGGGAAAGGAAGTTATTAAACTTTTTTTTAAATCAGTGTACCAAATAGCACACAGTAGTAATAGTAGTGGTAGTAAGAACAGATGATAAGAGAGAAGGGGGGGAGAGGGGGGGGGGTGGGGAGAGGGGGACGAGGAGGGCAAGACGTAAAAGAAGTACAGGAGAAGAGGAGGAGGAGAGAAGAGGAGGAGGAGAGAAGAGGAGGAGGAGAGAAGAGGAGGAGGAGAGAAGAGGAGGAGAAGAGACGATCAACAGATGATAGCTACAGGAAGCAGCAACAGCCCACACAGACACACAAAACGACACACCAACACACCCCCAAAGCGCACAAGCAACAACAACCTAACCTCAATATCGTAATTACAGGACTCTAGGGTTTCTAGTCTGGAGGGGAATTATCATAGTGCCTGCGCCTCCCCCTCCCCATGGGGAGAACCACTAATTAATCCTCGCTTTCAGCCGCGCCGATGCTGCCCGCCCTATAACTTTGATGGTAATTGATAAGAAGGATAAGGATCTGTATGCAAAAGCCACACTCTTGGCACTAACTCTGAACGGTCTTGCATGAGTTTAATATGGCGTTTTCTTGAGACTGCTACACCTTCAAACGAGGCAACGGCCATAAAACTTATGATATGGATATATACAAGGAAAAAAAAAAAAACAGCAAGACCTAATAGTAAAGCATTTAAGCTCACCTGCAGCACATCTCTACTTGCATGTTTCCTCTCCCTTGTTAGATAGGTGGGCTTAGAAGCTCTGATAGACTTGCTGTCCAACCCGCTCCATGTTTTCATGAGGTAGCGATTGAATGGTCTTGTAAGTGGTTGAGTAGGAGGGTGTTAGCGCAAGGGCCACATTAAACTCTGCCAGCATCTTTGCTCCAAATAAAGGAGTAAAGCGATTTTCATTAAAGATTAAAAGCTACATACATACTTCCCAAATTCCCGTCATCACAAGCTCATCATCGGGCGGTCCTTTGCAATCTAGCATCTAGTTCTAACTCAAACCTCTCTTTCGCTCATGGTCCTTCGCGAGTCTCTCTCACCATATTAGTTCCCGGTGGAAGTTCATGCTTGGATACTAGCTCGCCAGCACCCTTGTATCTGCGAGAACTTCCTATCGAAAGCACCGCCGTAAGAGCGCACCCGATATACGGTGGGGTTTGCTGGACCGCGATACGCGAAATCGAAGACTTTACCGTCCGTATACAGTGATGTTATAATTGCTCTGTTACGTACCACCTGAGCCAGAGATTTTTCTTTCTCGAGGGGAAGATATGAGCTGCGTCAGAGCGAGACCGATTGTGCGGAGCCCCATGATAACACATTTGCTGTCTCAAGCACGTATTCCCCCACGAGTGCCCCCCCCCCCCCAATACGTTAATGATTTGGTGTGCCATGGTTCATTATCATGTATGTACATAACGTCGTAAATATCGTGTGTTCCAGGTTGCAGAGAAGCGGCCTGAAGTTCTTTCTTGAGCACGTGCAAGTATGGGAGTCTCTGTGATAAGAACGATAAGTCCACCTAAAAACAACATCAGGATTAGTACTGTCATAAAATCATACGTTGCGAAAGGGTGAACCGGTCTGAGGCCATATTGGTGAATGATGGAGAGTAAAGTGTTAAGTGGGTGGAGGTGGGGTGGTGTGCCAAGCGGCTCCCACTGTACCTGTCAGAGAACGGGAGACGGGCACCTCAGCGTAAACTCAATTAGGCAATTACAGGGCGGGGGAGGGGGAATCATACATAGAGGCTGCGCCTCCCCCTCTCCCCACGGGATACCCCTTAATAAACGTTCCAGCCACTGAATGCTATGTAATCATCCCCTTCTGAATGCCAGTACTCACTCCTTCGCTTCGTTTCAGAACTCGTCAGTATTATATACGTATACATACTCGCGTGTTAATTAAGTCCTGAGAAATTTTGTGAGCGCGTTGCTACCAAGAATTCTCAGGACTTAATTAATACGTGAGTACTTCTACATTTTTTCCGACTTGGCGACATTTCAACACCATTCCCCCCTAAATAAAGACTGTCTCATAAGTTCATTCATTCATCCCAGCCACATAGACATGCCGCTCCCATCCTCGCCACACTTTCTAATCCTTCTAAAAGAAAGCACTTATTGCCGGCACGAACGTTAATAATGAGTGATATTACATGATCACACCATTTCCACCAGCGGTCGTTCGTGTCTATCTTGTGAACGTCTTTCTCAAATGGTGTGAAAGTGAATCAACGGTTGCTAAATACGAATAATGCGCATTCAATTAAACACCCTCAGGCTGTAAGTACTAGTAGGTCTACAGTCATGCCAAAGATACTCATCATCAGACGACACATGGAAGGAGACTGATAGAAGATCAGAAGCATGTGAAGGTCCTTCAAAAGACATGTTCCAGATAGGATATATGCTCGGCGCTTGACTTTATTGTCTCGTGAAAACGCTTTATAAATGACGCTTTAGGAGGAACCTGAAAGAAGCATCGGAAAACATTGTGTCAACTACCACAGTTTGACGCAAGGATCCACAGCTTGACGGTTACGGATCATCAATTACCCGATCTGTCCACAATTAAGTTTTTTTTTTTTTTTTTCATCGAATCTGGGCGAATGGGGGCGCCTTGTGAGGAGGAGATTAATTTACTGCGTCGTAAGCATTCCTGTGCACTGCTATACTAGTAGACGCCTACTCAAGTATGGTTACGACTCTTACGAGAAGTAGGTAATAGAAGGGTTCTTTTTAGCGCTACATGCCTACTACTCTACCGTTACCCCGGGTTTTTCTGGTAACGGGGCGGCGGCAGAAAAAGACCCCCTGCCGCCACAGATTTGCTTGGGGCTTGGCAATGACGTCAGATACCCGTCACATCAGATCAGGTACTGGATCGTTGTGGCTGCTGGCTCATACCTACATACTTGACATGTAAATACCTATTTTTTCTACTCTCCAGATCTACTCTACCCTATTAGTACAATATACCCCACTCTATCCAGGGACAGGACATATACTCTACACGCACATGTAGGCCTAGGATAAAAAGAAGAAAGTAGAGCATTACTTGAGCCTAAACTAATCGGCTTAATTTAGGGTACATGGGAATCTGTGCCTTGGAATATGGAAAAGCAAGTATCCTCGTCTACTCTTAATTAATTTATTCCCCGTTTTCAAAATTAACATTCAAAGCCGCGCACTAGGTAAGACGTCATTCCCATCAAAGTGTCTCTACTCTAGTAGTAATTACAGTATGATTGGATTGGATTGGCGTGTCAAGCTGTCCAGAACCAACTTTGGGCACTGGTCTTTACCAACAACCACCACCATGCACACAAAGAAGTACTGAACCGCTAAGAGATTGATTACATACAGTCCTCAAAACAAATATGTCCTTGATCGATAGGGGCGTTCATCATGACGTGCGTTTGGTCACTGATCTGATGAGCTAGGCCAGTGCTGTAGCCTCATGTGGCGGGTTGCGGCTTGATCCCCCCATCCTACTACTAATTACTACGCTCTGGGTATGTCTACCTGTAAATGATGCGGAAGGGATAGCCACAGCAATGACGATGCATGATGTCAGGCTAACTAACTAGCCCCCTCCTACCTACTCTGAATTCATCGATCACAAAGTTCAGATCAGGAAGTCTAGTTTTACCTGGAGACAAACTAAGTTTATAAAGGATTGGATTCTCCCTCCAATATAGACTTCTTTTTTTTCCTCATCATACCAAACATACAAACCAACTTTACAATAAATTCACAACTTCACGAATACAAACAATCCTCTGTTTTTTTTTTTACCCCCTTTGCTACAATAACTTTATAAATTAACAATCATGAGCGGAATTATCAACAAAGTCAAGGATGCTCTCAGCAGTGATCATCACGATAGCACTACAACTACCTCAGGCACTCACGCAACACACAGCACCAATGCTGGTCCTCATAGCTCAAACGCGGCCAACAAGGTTGATCGTAAGTTTGATAGAACCCCCCCAGATCTATTTGGTTTTTGTCCTTTACAACTTACTAACAAGCTTGATAATAGCTCGTGTAGATTCAGACCGTGACCACCGTGGAGCCACCACTGGGGGATACGGATCTTCGACCGGCACCACCGGGTACACACCTTCGTCTGGACACACTACCACCGGATATGGATCTTCAACTACTGGCTCGACAAACTACGGCCCTCACAACTCGAACTTGATGAACAAGGCCGATCCTCGTGTTGACTCTGACCGTGACCACCGCGGCACAACCCACCCAGGCACCACTGGTGGTGTTGGCGGATTTGGCTCAACTCACACAGCTGGATCCACAAACTATGGTCCCCACGACTCCAACGTTGCAAATAAGCTTGACCCCAGAGTCGACTCTGACCGTGACAACCGTGGTACCATTGGTACTCATGGACTAACTGGTACCGGAATTGGCTCATCCACTCATGGCACACACAACACCGGCCCCCACAACGCCCCTGTCCTGAACAAGGCCGACCCTCGCGTTGACTCCGATCGCGACCACCGCGGTGCTGGAACTGGCGTTCTCGGTGCTGGCGGATACGGTTCTACCCACACCGCTGGATCTACCAACTACGGTCCCCACGACTCGAACGTTGCCAATAAGCTTGACCCCCGAGTTGATTCTGATCGTGACAACCGTGGTGCTTATGGTTCTCACAACACCCACGGTGGCTACGGAACTGGAACTGGAACCCACGCAACCACCGGATCGACCAACTACGGTCCCCACGACTCTAACTTGGCCAACAAGCTCGACCCCAGAGTTGATTCTGACCGTGACAATCGCGGTGCCTACACCACCGGTGCCCACGGCACCCACAACACCACCACCGGAACCCACGGTGCCCACGGCACCACAGCCGGTCTTGGAGGATATGGAACTACCCACACTGCTGGTTCGACCAACCATGGGCCCCATGACTCCAACCTAATGAACAAGGCCGACCCACGATTCGACTCCGATCGTGACCACCGCGCTGCTCCCGGTGCCGCCGGAGTTCATGGCACTCACCACACCGTCCACAACACTGGTCCCGCGCCAAACACTGCTGGACCTCACAAGAGTGACATGATGAACAAGCTTGACCCCCGTGTCGACTCGGACCTTGACGGAAGTAAGACCCTTGGCCAGGACCAGACCTATAGCACCGGGGCTACCGGAACCACACATCCTGGCTCTCTTGCGTAAGTAATTGTGTAGGCTTCTCTCTGCCTCCCTTCTCCCCTTTAGGTATCGACGCAAGAATCGAAGCTAATATACTAGCAGTGGGAAAGACAGGACAGATGCGGCGCAGGTTCCGCCGAGCGCATTTAAGCAGACGGGTGTTTGAGGAAATATCATGACCCATATGAATGTTTAATTATTTCCTTTTTCTGTTCTGACTGATACCAATACCACGAGGTTAATGACTTGTTTTTCTTTTCTATTCGGCCGTGTTTTTTCTTTCTTTTTCTATTGGGGATATTTGTACGTGTACGATAAGACGCAAAGCCACTGGCCCCTATTGGAGTAAAACTAGTTAGTTTCAATTTATACTGGTTTGGCAAAAAAAAAACACTTGAATACAGTTAATGAATTAAAAAAAAATAAAAACTTCGGCATTGATTCACACTTGATAACGGAAATGATTTCTCGGCCATGTTTTGTGGCGATCTTGTCTTATCTCCGCTTATCTGATCCCCCATTACAACAAACTCCTTGCCTCCGTGTGTGTGGGTCTATGTACCATTAGTAAAGTGCACTATTATAACACAGATTAAGAGACACCGTGATCTCACTCGAGGCTCCGTGGTCATAAGGCTAAAACCCCTAGCCCATTATTGATAGAATTCCGATGATCAACTAACTACAGTATGTCCCTGTTTTCTCCTTCCCCAAACTTCGGCATAGGTATCCCCCAAATGTGGGTCTGTATGCTAGTTGGGCACGAGTCAGTGATACTAATGCATGGCATTCAAGACGTATGTATATACCATTTTAGGCTTGTTCAGTCTATTAGAGATAGGGCTATATAACTCGGTGCGTCGTCAATGAGTACATGTAGGCACAATTCGGGGGGAGAGCCTGTAAATGCACGTCTCTCGGCCGACCAAGTTTAGCATGACCTGAGCCATTTAGAAGATGCCGTGAGTAGAAACCGTAGGTAGTACGACGTATGTCTAAATTTTACTGGATGTTGGGAATTCAAACTCTCAGCCTTTGAGTAATTAATATGATATGATCCTCCCCAACACTGTATAATTATAACTAATCTGTTATCGGACAGGCTGGGCCCAGTTTCTAGTGTGTAGAACTGAAAACATCTACGGCCCGGGTTTGAGTATTCCGTCTACCACGCCATGTCTTATGGGTAATCAGATAAGAACTACATACAAGTATGTACAAGTAAGTCCTCTAGTTGGGTGGAGGACCCGTTGTAGCCGCTGCCGTGCAGGGATCCCTACTTGTTACATTAGCGCCCTTTATCAGATCCACATACCACACACACCCCGGTAGACATGACTCCGAGCGCCGCTTATCAGATTCTTCAAAAGCATCCAAATGCCCACCGTGCGCCAACCAGCAGCTTAAATGAGAAGTAAAGCCTCCCTCTCTGAATTTTCCCATTATGTTTAAATTTTTTGTAAAGGCGCAGTTGTCTTCAGCACATATCCGTTGCCGTTTATTTTCGTTCCAAAAGCCTAGTTATCTCACGTCTTCTCTATCTCGAAATATGTCTTCCGTTAGTTCTCCGACCAACCATGCTAATTCTCCGAGGATATTGGTTGTTGGGGGTGCATATGGCGGGTTATCCACTGTCATGAACATACTCAACCTATGTGACGGGAAGCCGCAATTCCAGAGTCCTATCCCATTGAAGCAAGTACCTGCACCACAAAGAGCACCGCTCATAACACTCCTCGATGAGAGAGATGGAATATGCAAGTACCATTATATATAGCCCACCCCCCCCTCCTGATATATATATATATATATGTGTGTGTATTGACTCCCTCAACTCAAAAAGTTCACACAATGGGTGCTCCGCTTGCGCACACGTCCAAAGCTTTTGCCCCAATGGCGTGGCAGACCTTTAGCTCTATGGACCCCTTGAAACGTGCCAACGTTCGTATCCTGAATGGCCGTGTCACTAGCATCGATCCGGTTGCCAAAATGGCTACGTATAGTACGGCGAGTAAAGTCGAGGAGTGCGTGGGATATGACTATTTGGTCGTCTCCACGGGCTCCAAAAGAGCATGGCCAATTGTGCCAACGGCGCTTGGTAAGGCGTCGTATGTGAAGGACGCGGAGACCCATATAAGCGGTCTTGAGGGTTCTTCGAGTATAGTTGTTATTGGAGGTGGTGAGTTAGTCTCTATTTAGTCCGCTCTCTCCTATCTACTTATCCAGAATTTCACGGGAAAGAACTGACATAATTAAACAGGAGCTGTCGGGATTGAGGTTGCCTCCGAGCTTAAAACTCTCTTCCCCTCAAAGAAGATCGCTCTGATCCACTCCCGCGCCCAGCTCCTCTCCTCCGAACCACTCCCTGATGAGTTCAAGGAAAAGGCCCTCTCCCTTCTGCAAGACTCGGGCGTAGAGGTGGTTCTCAACACCCGTGTCCTCAGCGACGAAGAGACGGGGGACGGATTCAAACTGGTTCTCTCAACAGGCACGGGGATCACCGCTGGGAAGGTGATCTATGCAACTTCAAGACATGCACCCCAGACACAGTTCCTGCCCTACGAGGCGCTGACCGAGGATGGATATGTCAAGGTCAACGCAACCATGTCCTTTTCAGCCCCCGTCCCCAACGCAGACTGGCACTATGCCATTGGCGATATCGCGTTCTGGCCAGGCATCAAACGGGTAGGGTCTGCACTGATCATGGGACAGTTCGCAGCATCAAATATTGTAGCCAGGATTGCTGCTAGCGAGGAAGGAACGGACGAGAAGGAGGCAATCAGTCAAGATATGCCGAAGTTCGAACCGATGATGGCACTGGCCGTGGGAAAGAAGCAGGCTGTTGGGTGGCGGGGAGAGGTAGGTCTGTTTTGGGGCGAGGAGTTGTGGAAAGGGCAGTTTGGTGAGGATATGGGCTTGGCAGGTAAGTAATTATCTCTCTCTTCCAGGAGTTTGTTCTCCTTGAATCTTGTCGTGGCTGATCGGGGGTGCGTACTCTGTAGCTGTGTGGGGACATATGGGCTTGACTGCACCAGGTGAGGCAGAGAAGAATTGAGAGGTTGCTGGACAAGATACTGGACTTTTAGATTTATTGAGTATAATATATATATTACAATCTCCTATACTCCCAGTATCATGAGTCTACATGTATACATGTACATGCAATACTCTAGCTAGAGCCAGCCTTATATAGCATTCTTATATTCTAAGGGCGGCAGTAACTCCAGTCTTGCTTCATACATGTACATGTACTTACTAAGTACTTTTGCGAGGATTATATTAATGTAACCCATAGAATCGCCTATAGAACCTGTACATGTAGTTCATGTGGTGGGGTGGAGAGCCTTACATGTGTACTGCTACCTACATTACATACGCGTGGTGTCCCTGTACTACATGCGTTTATCCACCTACAAAGCATGGGCACCATCAGCTCATGTCCCGGTCGTTGAAAACTAAGAGATCACAATATCTCACTCGTTTAGCTGTGGAATATCAGGGTTAGGGCTACATACTTCATTGAATACCTGTATGCTACTACATGTACTGGATATGACATCAATGACATGACGCATTTCTGCTATTACCGAGAAACAATACGTTTATACAAAGTCCCCTCTCTCCAATCATCGCCAATGACTCGGTAGACGCTACCTTGTCTTGCCTTATCAGGCGCAATCACATGAATTAATTCAGGGTTCTCCGACGAATAGCGGTTACTACAATCAGTTAGAGTGTGTACTACGCCAGACGTAATGGTGCATGACATTGTTTACTCTCCACATGTATGTATCTCTCTCTAGCCGTCGCGTAAATCTTGGAAGTTCTGGGTAAGTAAAAACCACCATCTGTCCTGTGCCGTGCTCGCTCTTAACCCCTCCTCTCTCTGCTTCTTTGTCTTCTTCTTCTTCTTCTTCTTCGCCCATACATTCATTCATCCATTCCCCATCTTCTGGCTCAGTGGGCCAAAGAAAGAAAGAAAGAAAGAAAGAAAAAAATGTATATCCGACACTCCCATCTCAAGAACTTGAAGGAGTATCAGTACTCTGGTGTTGATCACTCTTTGATTTCACGATACATCCTCAAACCATTTTACACGAATGTTTTCATACACGTGTTCCCAATGTGGATGGCGTAAGTTTTTTTTTTTATCCCTGCTTTTTTCTCTCTCTCACCTCATTTAATTCGAGGACCCTCACTGACATATGTTTCAATATTTAAAGGCCGAATCTTGTACGAATTCCTGCTTTCCATTCATCGCTTGCTTGTTCTATGCGAGGGGATGTCAATACTAACTGTATACCGGTGGATAGGTTACGTTGTCGGGTTTCTCGTTTGTGATTGTTAACTTGCTCACGCTGTTATGGTACAATCCAACCCTCGATAAGGACTGCCCGTCATGGGTCTACATGAGCTGGGCTATTGGGCTATTCTTGTACCAGACTTTCGATGCCTGCGATGGAGCTCAGGCTAGGAGAACAAGGCAGAGCGGTCCTTTGGGAGAATTGTTTGATCATGGTAAGTTTCGTTTACGAATCTCTTATCTCGGACTTTTCGCTGATAAGAACAGGTGTTGACGCAATGAACACAACTCTTGAGGTCGTCATCTTTGCTGGTGTTATGAACCTTGGGCAGTCGTGGGCTACATTGGCTACGTTGTTTGCGTCGCTTTGCGCGTTTTACTTGACCACTTGGGAGGAGTACCACACCGGAACCCTCTATCTCGGTATCGTGTCTGGCCCAGTCGAGGGTGTCTTGGCCTTGTGCACCATCTATGCGGTAACCGCCTTTGTTGGTGGAAGCTTTTGGAGAAGGCCTATGCTTGAGACTCTAGGGCTCCCAAGGCCAGGATTCTTGCCTGAGATCTTGAGGGACATGCAGTTCAACCACTGGTACCTCGTCTATGGAGGCATCATGCTCTCTTTCAACATTCTTCAAAGGTAAGAACATAATTCTCAGATCATTACGTTCCTAGAAAATACCCCCTCCCCCACGGCGAAGGATTAAAATATTTTTAACCCCGAGGTCTCAATGAAGAATAAAAATGCAACACAACTCTAATTTTTTCATGACGCCACCACTCATTTCACATCTTTCTTATAAACCCTGGACCTAGATTGATGATGCTAATCATCTTTTTAAACGAGATAGTTCCCAGAATGTCATTCGCGCTCGCCGTGCAAAGGGGCTCAGTATCTTCCCTGCGCTTGCCGGTCTTGCCCCGTTCTTTTTGACCTGGGTCATGATTCCTGCCTGGTGCTACCTCCGGCCCGAAATCCGCACGGAGCATCTCGTCCCCTTCATCTTTTTCATCGGGGCCACGTTTGCCTACCAGGTGGGACTCATCATCGTCGCTCACCTTACCAAGAGCGCGTATCCATACCTCAATATACTTTCGCTGCCCATTGTTGCCGGAACCCTCGACGCATTGGGCCCGTTCCTACAGGAAAAGTTTGGAAAGGATGTACTCGGATGGCCAAGCGCTCTGGGTGAAGGCCCTTACGTGATTGCGTATGTTTTCGGGTGTCTTGGGTTGAGCGTCGGTGTTTACGGGAGTTTTGTCGTTGATGTTATCACCAATATTTGCGAGTATCTTGACATCTGGTGCTTGACGATCAAGCACCCCTTTGACCCTAGAGATGACAAGCCATTGAAGGCGCATTAGAGGTGGTACTAGCATTAGTAGCGGAGGACGGAATTTTGGGATTTATTTTATGAGCACGAAGAAACACGAGAAGCATGACTTTTACACGATACACATGGATAATCAGAATTGACGCTTGATATCAAGTAGCTAAGGGTAATACAGGCTTGACGGGGACCCAGGGGGAGGGGGAGGGGGGTGTTAATAGATACCCTTATTTAGCAAAATAGATTGAGTTCCAGATCGATAGACTTAAGTGTGCTTGCGTGTGCGTGAGTGAGTGAGTGAGTGAGTGTGTGTGATCAGATCTGATCGCAATCTCTTGACGGGCGGTAGCGAGATTACATAGACGCGTAATGGGGAAGTATGTATGTGGGGCACAGAACAGGGCAGGGCAAGGCAAGACAAGGAGAAGAGACACGGGTTAATACTCATGTAGAGTAATATAATATGAAATCAGGCATTATTATCTGGAAGGAGAAGAGGTGTGTTATCTAAGCCTCCATGTCTCGCTCGTCAGGAATAGGAAAGCTTCTCGTATATTCCCGGAATATTAACACTCCGAGAGACATGGATGTGAGTAAGTGTAGGGATATTGTGGTATGTGTGAATGGGTGCCTACTCTAGGCAGAGAGTGAGAGTGAGAGAGAGAGAGAGAGAGAGTAGGATACAACGATGGATTGCAGCTGAGAAGATACATTGGTAGGGTCATCGGTGAGGATTATTATATTGTAGATACTGCGCCAGGAATTAATTGATGATGTGCATGCATGAATCAGTCTACTCCCCATTGGCGGGGCTAATAAATAAATGAAATACAGATTTTTATTTTATTTTTTATTGCTGCAACGGTTAATGACGTTCCGTGATTGACGATCCATGGACTCTCGACTTCTACTTAAGAACACAACGGGGGCCGGCCAGCCCTTTTTCTGTGAAGGGTAAATTATTATCTACTGTTGGTACTGGTATATACACGTCTGTTCGGTATATCTGCTGTGTTTGAGTGTTTCTTCTACTACTCCTACTCCTACTACTCCTACTTCTACTACTCTATACTACCCATCACCAACTACAAACTACACCCCCATCACCACTACAATGGCTCAAAGGAATCCCCCAAAAGAGAACGTATTCCTCTTTGTTCCAAATCTCATCGGTATATTCCCTCCTCTCCACTCCCCTTCAACCACCCCCCCCCACTAACATCTCTCCCCCCACATAGGATACTCACGCATCATCCTCGCTGGTGCTTCCCTCTACTTCATGCCCTACCACCCTCACTACTGCACACTCCTCTACACCGTCTCCTGCCTCCTAGACGCTCTCGACGGTTATGCTGCTCGTTCTCTTGGACAATCATCGAAATTCGGAGCAGTCCTGGATATGGTAACGGACAGGTGCACGACTGCCTGTCTGCTCTGCTTCCTTTCGGCTGCCTACACGAGGTGGGCCATCCTCTTCCAGGGACTCATCAGTCTCGACCTCGCGAGCCATTATATGCACATGTATGCCACGCTCGACCGTGGAGTCAGCAGCCACAAGACGGTAGAGAAGAAGAGGAGCCGTATACTGAATCTGTATTACTCGAATAATGTAAGTTCCGCCATTCGTTCGTGTATTACCCGCGGCGCGGAGCGCCAGGACCCCCGAAAGGTGATGCAACGGTGAGGGCTTGGTGAATTCGCAATCACCTTGATTTTTTTCATCTAGATGTGGTTGATGAGTTCTCTCTTTACTTTTATACCATATTTTTGCTTCATTAAGGTCGCGGATGAAATTGGAAAGAGCGCCAAGCTAACCCCCCCTACAGAAGGTTCTGTTCACGTTCTGCGCCGCAAACGAAGTCTTCTTCCTCGCAATGTATCTCCTCTCCTTCCCGCAGTTCCAGGGAGAGGTCAGCTGGCCGTGGGTCGTCGCCGCGGTCACGTTCCCCATCTGCGCGGCCAAGCAGTGGATCAACGTCGTGCAGATGGTTAAAGCTGCAGTGTCGTTGTCGGAGGGCGATCTGGAGACGCGGGCGAAGGCAGCAGCAGCTGCTACTACTGTTGCGGTGCCGATAAAGTCGTAGGTGTGTGTGTAGGGCAGGGTGGGATATGAGTGTAGTGGAGGGAGGGAGGGCATTGCGGGTTTATTTCTTGTTTTCTTTTTTGGTGGTTCCGCGTTGGGGTTGGTTCCGCGGTGTGGTTGGGTCTGTTTTGTTTTTGCTTTTCTTGTTTGGCCAATTGGGGGCATAGAAAGTGTCGGCGTTGGGAAATGTGCTTTTTATCTAGCCATCGTATGTATGCATCAGGTATAACAAGACTTGCTCTTCTTCTCCCCGACTGTGTGCTGACGGACGAGGTGTAGGTAATAAATAATAATAAATCACATCTATCCATCCAGCTGTCTATACGTTCTGGTCGATTGATATCCGCTCGGGGGTCTTCTTATATCTCCTTCGCCTGGATCCTACACCATTAACTACAATTCTAGGAATACGGACCATAATGAGCTTTATTAAAGAGAGTAATAGGATGAAAACTACCAAAATGACAATACGACAGATATCAGAAGAGAATTTAATAAACTTGGCGCTAGCAGTCCATACAAAATTCCAATTTAACACCCTCCCCTCAATGTCTACTTCCCATTCCGATTCTCAACCTGGCTCGAGAGATTCTTTACCAGATCCATCGTGGACTTGAGACCCGTCGCGCCCTCAACCAGATCCTTCGCAGGAAGCGCATCAAGCCCAAGGGCCTCTGCCTCTGCCTCCCTCTTGTCTATCGCGCCCTGGCCAGGGAGCTTCACATCTTTGACCTTGTCCTTTGCTTTCCTCTCGGCCTTGCCCTCGGCCCTGTTCAGCGCCCCCTCGACCTTTTCCTCCGCCGCCTTCCTGAGGCCCTCTCTGAAGTCGCCCTGCTCTGCCTCACGCTTCGAAGTGACACCGCGAATATCTGCCACGACGGCAACCATCTTCTTGACCCTATCGAGAGGGAGCTCATCCCTGGGTGTGAGTCCGGGGATGGCGCCGCCGCTTCCAACGCCTTCGCCGACTTTACCCACAACGTCTTTGACGATGTCGCCGAAAATGGGGACTTCCGGGATCTGACGCTTCCGGTTCGACTTTCCGACGGCCTTAAGGAGGGTTGCGGCCATGCCGGGGACCTCGCCGAGCGCCTCGAATGCCGGATCACGCTTCGCCTTCGCCTTTCCGCCGCCGAGGCCGCTGAAGAGCCCGCTGAGAAGGTCTAGCCCGGGCAACTGGCGCTTGGCCTTCTTGCCGCTCATGAGCCCGCCCAGTACTGGTAGTGAGGAGAGTAGGTTCGCGTCACGCTTCGTCTTGTGCCCGAGGTTAACGAACCCGCTGGAGCCCATGTCCGGCATGCTTTCCAGCGTTGGCCATAGCGACCTCTTGATGCGCCCGAAGAGGCCGCTGCCCATGACGGGACCGAGCACGGGTAGGTTCTCTAGGAGTGCCCACCGCTTTGTTACAGCTGTGGCGGCGACGTCACGGGCGCCAAGGCCACCGACGATTGGGAGGGCTCCCAGCCCAGACGTCACGGAGCCGAGACCCGACATGGCCGCTCCCATGCCCGTCTTCATTCCGTCGTCCGCGGTGATTGGAGGCGGCTTTGTGAGCGCCTGGAGCGCAGGGTCGATGGACTCGGGGTCGGTGGTGGCGTTAGTGGATGGGGTGGATGAGAGGTCGCTGCTGGGGGTGCCGGTGGCGGTGGGGACGGCGTCGAGCGTGGGTGTCGGTGAGACGTTGTGGAGCTCCATTTGTTGGTTGCCTTGGATATCTTGTGGGATTGGGGACGTGAGTGCCGGGAGGGCGAGGGATAGCGTCAGCAGGAGGAGGGAGGCGGAGCGCATTTTGGCGGTGGTGGGAAAGGAGTGTGGTGTAGTTGGTGGGGGGAGGGTAGACGGGTGGACAAATGAATGAATGAATGTTGGGGGTATAGAGAGGGGAAGAGAAAGAGAAGAAGAAAAGTGCAGAGGAGGGGAGGGGGAGGTGATATAGAACCAGCGCAGCCTGGTGTGTATAATCGTGTTGTCGATTTTTTTTGGTGGAGCGGCGCGGAGGGGAAGGAAAAGAGGAAAGACGCGATACCGGCGCTGTTGTTATATGCAAGGAGAGGAATGCAGGTACGGAGGTTGGGGGAAAGGGGGAGAATTATCATTGACCTCCTTGCGTCCGCGATCCGCTCATTCTTGGTGGGAGGAATGGGGGGCGGGTGGGTGTGGAAGCAAGGGGGGTGTCAATGATTTTATTGTTTTCAAAACATTTCGGAGGTGGCTCGAAACGTCTGTTGTCATTAGTCTCTCGCCCTTGATCGACAATTGAAATGACAGGAGGCCAGGTATCGAGGGGTTTGTCTCTTCTGATTCCTTGGTCTTTGGTCTTTGGATTCAGGAGTGGAAGGGGAGGGGGTTGTTGAACATATCTATCTTTCTATCTGCGGTGTATTTAAAGTAGTAGAGGCCACCAGCTCTGGATATAGTTATCATGAGAGCTAAGCTTCAGATCATATTTAATTTGAACTGTAAAATCCTTCCCATTGGGGATCTTTAGGATCCCTCAACCCACATGATGAATATTAAGCTTGTTTCTCGTAATCGTCTTGTGCCCATCGAGATCAAGAACCACTGTGGGCCTGCATCCGTTTTCTGTTCGGATCTTCAAAAGGCGGACGACCGGTTTCTAGTTTTGTAGTGATATAGTAGTGGTGTTCTTACAAAGGGAAGGCCAGGCCTGATCGATAGCCGGAATATCGTAACGCTACATAAACAGTATCAATTGATCTGAGATATTCTCACCTCGATATACATGCACTACAACCGGTCAATTGAGATTAGCTGTCTGCTCGAGGAGTCCCTCCGCCGTTAATCTACCAGTTTGGTGCTGTTATAGCTGTCGGTGTTTAAACAATCTCTTGGCGGTAAGAGGCTAGCGCATATATGCACGTATGATCATTGACATCCTTGTCGAATTAATAGCTGTCATATTGATAGGCGCTGGCTGACAGCTGTGGTGATATCGACATATCAAGCAGGGGCGCCTACAAACCATACTTTAAAGCCCGGATTATATTATAGTATCAACATACAATTAACCTCGGCCATTGAAACTCGGCCTATATACAAATGTCAGGATCTGAGCTGATCGGCAACGAAGCAGTGATCGATGAGGTACGTGGGGTGCAATTGAAGGGGAGGGGGTGGGCTCGTGGGGTATAATACTGCACTTACTCAGATCGGGGCTCCCCTTCTACATAATTCCCCCCTTCCTTCCATATTTCCTCTCTGTTTGTTCATGAGAAACAGATTTTAGATCATCAGCAGCAGTCTATAAACTCACACTTGGCATAGCTACACCGAGACATATGTCCTCCCTAACCCCCGCCGAGCGGGTCCGTCTTGCCTGCCGCTCCGGAGCACACACAACCTCGACCTCCCTCTTGGCGCCCACAATCCAAGCCAATCTCCTCGTACTGCCCTCCAAGTACGCCCCCTCGTTCCAGGCCCTCTGCGCGCGCAATCCCGTTTCGTGCCCTCTGCTATGGACCACGGCCCCAGGAGACGCAACGACCCCCCTCGCGGCGGGCGCTGATCTCCGCACCGATCTCCCAAAGTATAACGTCTACGTTGACGGGGTCCTGCAAAGCCCCAACGGAGTCTTGGATATCGTGGAGGAGTGGTCAGGCAGCCATGTAGGGTTCCTGATAGGGTGCTCCTACTCCTTCGAGACGGCCCTCGAGCGGGCGGGGTTGCCGCCGAAACATACGCTCTGTACGCCTGCCAAGACTGTGCCCATGTTTAAAACGACTGCCCCGTTATGCCCCGCTGGCGTGTTTACGGCCGGGGTTATGGTGGTCTCTATGAGGGCCTATCCTGGGGGTAGGATCGAGGAGGTGCGAGACATCACTAGGGGGTTTGAGAAGCAGCATGGTGAGCCGGTTGCGTGGGGGTGGGACGGCGCGGAGAGGCTGGGAATCTTGGACAAGATGAGGGAGGGGAAGGTGGATTTCGGGGAGTGGGTGGAGGTGGGAGAGGGGGAGGTGCCGGTGTTTTGGGGATGTGGGGTCACGCCCCAGGTTGCGGTCATGGAGAGTAGGCTTGATGGAGTGGTCTTGAGTCACTTCCCGGGGTGTATGTTTGTGAGTGATGTGGAGATGGAGGATGAGGCAGAGTTGAAATCTATTACCAAGGGTGAAGAATTTACAAAGAAGACGTAGCTGTGGCCTGGACTGTTCTGGTGTCGATGTGTCGGCACAAATGAATCAATCAATAAATCAGAATAAGCTGCCTTCAGACTTTATGCACTACCGAGTCGAGTGATCATTCATGAATACATTCCTCACGTACTAAACCACACAAACTACACAAGAGAAAGAGCAAGAGAGATAGAGGGAAACATTGCGGATTATGAAGGTACATCAAAATAATTTCAGGTACACAAGACAAATAAAAACATGGTAGGGCAAAGTGGTCGAGCTTGGTTATAAAACTAATTAGAGGTATCTTAAATACGGAAGAGAAGAAGAAGAAGAGGAAGAAAAGTGATGCACGAGCTTGTTTCATAATGGGCTATTTGGGATGGATGGTTTTTCGATCGGACTTGAAAGGTTGGAATCGCTAGAATCCTCGTCATCATCCCACTAATAAACCGTATATTAGCTATCCTGTTTTTTCGCCCGTGAAAATGCCCCATAAAACTTACTTCAGAAGAGATTGCGCCAATCAAGAGTTTAGTAAGCTGATGGCACCCGTCTAGGTTAGTAAATGGGAACTTGGAATACAAAAGTAAATTGTATACCTCCTGAAACTCAAAGGAATTGGTCCTATTGATAATAGACGCAAGATTGACATTTGCTGTATATGACTCCACATTAGATTGAGGGCAGTCAAAAAGAAATAAGGACTGGGGTCATGCGCATACCTCGCTGACAGTCGATATGTTTCCCCAATTGCTCATGATTGTCAAGATCTTCAAGCATATCCTTTGCGCCTTGGTCATCCCCGATACGACAAAACTTAAAAGAGACAGCTAACAGTTGAAGGAATAGTTAGGATCAGTTAATCTCAAGAACAAAGGCGGATAGAAGGAACTAACAGTATTCTCCAGTGGGGAAATCCTGACAGAATTGATAAACTTCGGTGAGAACGTCGTACAAAACATTCTTCCTTTCGCCTTGCACCTAAAAAAAAAACACCAGTTAGAAATAGTAAATCTCAGGAAATAATAATAGGGTTTCTGGGATATTACATCTCCATCTGTTATAACCATTACAAGTAGAGGCCTGGGCATTTTTGGGTTGACTAAATCACTCAGAATCTTTTTCTTAAGCTGGGACCCTATCCTTGTCATGCCAGTGTAGGGGTGTTTATAGAGTAGTTTCTCCACTGAAGCACGGTCGACATGGTCGCCCCCCTTTCTGCTATTTAGGAACCGTATCCGTCGTATCGTACCGTTTCTTTCGTTGCGGGCGAAGGAAAATATATAAGATATTGCTTTCAGGAAGTCCTGGAGAACCTGGATTCGTGTACCTTGCTCCTCCCACCTCATTGAGGTACTATCATCTAATGCAAGGATCTATAGGTAAGCCTCTAGTTTAAATCAGCAAGAACAGTCTCTTTCACGGGCCTATTACCAATTAGGATAGCAAGATCATATAAGGTGAGTAATGCTACTTCCGAAGCAGATTCCTCATTTTCCGCGCGTAATGCCTCAATTAAAATCTTGGCTTGTTTAACGCTTGGACGGAGAGCTTCTTTGAGTTTTGCGCCGTCACGGGTGAAAAACTTTTCGAGTTTTCTGTCTTCAATGTGGTCGAGGAATTTGTGGAGGAACGGGTCGTTTTCGTAGTCATAATCGTTGTTTTCCCCATCTTTTTCTTCTTCTTCTTTTTCTTCTTCTTCTTCATAGATACTGGGTCTCTAATTTGATTCCGGATGTCAGCCATTTGACTAGGGCGTAATGAAGTAAGCAATGACTATATATAACATAAGAAAGCTAACGGTACGTACATTCGAAACTTTACCAGTGATTTCTGTTTCTACTTTCGGGTCCACATATAAAATACCGTTCTCTACCGTGACTAGGCTCTCTGGAGACTCGCCGGCTTTGTTCTGAATTGATTTCGAGGCCCCATGCTCAATTAACACCTTTACCATTTCCAAGTCGTTATTCCTGACTGCCTTAAATAGAGGTGTCTCGCCTTTGGAATCTTGAGGATCGACGGGTATCTCTTTCTCAAGTAGTAGCCGTACTACTTCAATGTGTCTCTTTTGCGCAGCAATGTGAAGTACACTAAGTTTGCATGTGAAGCACTCAACCAAAGGAGACGCCCCACTCTGCAGAAGAATCCTGACAACTTCCTCCTCCCCCTTGCTGGCTGCTATCCACAGGGGAGTTCGTCCATGGGTATCTTTGAAATCGATCTCTGGGTTGTGCTTGAGAAGAGCTTTCACAATGTTAGTGATGTCGTGATCGTTGAATCCGGGTGATGCCAATTCCTTTATTGCGTGGTGTAGTGGTGGTAACTCATTATTTGGGGACTTTTCAAGTGCGCATAAGGGGTGAGATTCAATGAATTCGACAATCGCTTCTACCTTGGGGTCATGATCGGTTTCGGGGTCGAATAGCTCGAAATAGGTAGCGATATCTGGCATCGTGCTGATAGCTTCTGTTCTCTTCACGCTGGATTTACGGGGAGCAACTGGGGGCTAGTCGAGATGTAAAGTGGATACAATTCGGCTGGTAGCGTAGCTGGGAGCTCTATCAAGCTTTCGGGGCCAGAGATTTAGTTAATTAGTAGATATAGTAGATCTAGAGTGTTCGGGATTTCATATATATTGTATGTACCTACTAGCTACGTAGATAGTTACGTCAAGCATTGATATATATATGTATGGGGCTTGGGGAATTAAGTGAATTAAATTTCTAGGCTATCATAACCGAGCTCTAAAATATTCCCCACATACAGAACAGGTGCTACACACTGCAAGATATAGATGCTGGCATGGCATTGCGCACTTTCGAAACACGGCGGCCCACAGTACTGGGGGGATTAATTACTTGACATTGGCTGCACACTCGAGTCACCAGCTAGCTAGTATGCGGCACAGGAAGTACTCCAAGAGAGTCTTAATGGCTAGAAAACCATAGAAACGAGAAAGATGGTCGTGATATTCCATCAATTATAAAGCAATTAACTGACCACATATTTGAAAAACTTGATGAATTGAGGCTCTGAAAAGTCGAAACACTTTTGAGAGAGGGGTACATACATAGAGTTCGAGTACTCTCTGCCCTGTTGTGTGTATGCTGCATGCACGTAGTGGTTGAGTTTAAAACAGAAAAGCCACATGCGCAGTTGATAATAAAATGGCCAATTGTTAGGCAAGACCTTGAAGCATATATACATCATCACCTTCCCCGCAATCGCAATATTTTCATCCATCGAGATACCCCGCTTTCGATAAGCATGCCAACACCATGTACTCTATATACTTGAATGAGTTGGACCATACATGTAGGTACATATGCTGGAGCTCGAGAGAAAACGCAAACTGCGCGCGATATGCGGGCCAATGATACATGTACCCTGTTATTACTAAACAGTGAGAATAGTTACACGTATGTGGTGTTAACCTACCCCACTCCCTATATCAATGTCAGGTATGATGATGTAGGTCTAGTTAGATACATGTTGTAGGTGCAGGTACGCGCGCGCGTGGAAAGTAAGAAGTGATATATGCACTATTGCATAGATGCATGCTTAGAAGGATTTATCAACCCACATATCCTCAGAATCTCTAAATATGAGGGTTCGAATATTTATATGTATGTCACTATGCATAGAAACGTTTAAACCCCATCTCAAGAGTTAAATTGCACCATGACCGACCTCATCACCCGTTATCTTGAAGCCCTCTCTGCGATACCTGTTGAGCGCGATGAGGCCGTTCACTACATTTACCAGTTGCCAGATGGGAATCTCATCAAAAAATCCTTCTTCCAAGATTGGTCGCTTCCAGATTTCATTGGGCCAGCAAAACCAGGCACATCAGTAGCATACTATCTCGACGACGAAAGGGTTTGGAAAATACCTACCTAGCTATATACATACATGTGTCTAGTTTCTTTCGATTTTATTAAGATCGATCGCTGACCGGATGCGCGTGAAAAGGAACTTGTCATTTGTCTAAACGAATCAAACGTTTTGCAGGATTACCAATTGTCAGACGACGAGGAATGGATACTGGGGGGGTTATCGGACTTGGGTTTCGTAGCAGCTCCTGGGACGGAGTTGTCCATTACCAAACACGAGGACAATCTACACCTTTATTGTCAGGATAAATCTAGTGGAGCGATACGAGAGCTGATTTGCTCCGACTCTTCAAGCGGTGCGGGTATGTGGGAGGCTTCAGGAGAACTTTCGGTGGCCAGTCCAATCAAGGACACAAGTATCTCAGCCGTCACTAAAGCTGGTCGCATACATGTTTTTTATGTACATCTGGATAAATCTATTCACCAATGCACTTACGAAGGAAATAGTTGGATAGGTACGTCGTGAAAATTAAAAGCCGATATATATGTATGCCGTTAGCTACGGGGAAAACATATCTAACTTGCGTCAGATGATACTACCGGCAAACTCGATGATGAAAGTCTTCCAGCTCGGATTGCTGCATCGGTTGACAATGGTTGTCTCAATGTGTTCTATAAGACGGAAACCGGGGATATAGTAGCCTTAGAAGAAGAAGGAAGAAGTCGAAGAAAGATTGGGACTGTCGGGGCTGATGGTGCCTTTGTGAGTAGTGCTGGAGGGGGCGATCGCGAGGAACGGTTCTTGGCAAATGTACTTAACGCTCAAATATGTGCAATTATGTGAAGGGCCTAGCTATAGCCTAGAAACCCTGAGTTGAAGTAATCCTTCTGTATGTCATTAATTCTCTGGATTGGATTCATAGAATCTCACTCGCATGGTCATTATCAATACATGTATCACTAATTAGTAGCTTTTACTGGTACATGGTATCCTCCCATGATTGATCTGAAAGACTCTGCTGCATGAAGTACAGAAGTATATGACTTAAGAAATTAAAGTATGGATGAAGGAGCGGAATGTTCTGATCAGCTCGCCGACTACAAGAATAGCTGCGTGATCGTGACCCAAGAGCTGAAGCGGGAATATTATTTACTGCTCTTAATTACACTTGTGGAACTAAAGCTTTATGTAGGTACTTAAGTAAGTACTGCTTTGAGATCTACACGTAGGCATCATCTAGATCTCCCCACACTATATATGTAAGTATATACTAACACTACCGGATACCAGTACTACCAGCACCTTCATGCATATATAACACAGATGCAGGAATGCGGAACTTCATCATGCATTATCCTCATTCCTTCCCATCAATAATATTACCTTCGTCATCCTCATCTCCATCGTTTGTTTTGTCATACTGATATTAGGGAAGTTAGAAACGATTTTTTCTCGATCCTGCAAATTTGGATTCAGAAAGTCCTACCCCTTCCATGATGGCACCCAACAACAGTTTCGTCAGCTGCAAGCTAGTGTTAGAGAGCTTTCCATCAACAATGAGCATGAGCATGAGCAAGATTAACAAACCCAAAGATCTGCTGCAGAAGAATCATCGCCATCTAGTAGCTGCTCCGCCTTTTCGATCCCCTCTTCTATTATTTCGGATGCTCTAAGTACGGGTACCTGCTTGAAACTGGCATGGGGTTCTCTTACCTGCTATACAGTCAACGGAATACCCAATCTCTGGATCAATATCTAGCTTATGCAAGAAATCTTTGGCGGTTTTACTGTTCCCCACGCGGGCAATTTGAAATGCAACAGCTATTTTAACGTCAGTCTGTTATGAACGTAGAAATTTGGCTGTAGTTGAAAATCAAGAAACATGGCTCCAACCAGTTCGTGCATATTTCAACTTTCGGAGATCATGCTGTGCTTGTAATATTACTGATTTTAGTATGCCCGGGGCTTCTCCGGCAGGCTTTCAATCTAATTAGTCTAAACTATATACCATATCAGGGTTACAATGGATATCTTCTCACCTCCCCGTCAGTAACAATAAGCACCATGACAGGTTTCTTCAATGCCTTCTCACGCGCCGGTTGAAGCACAAAGGGTTCCAAGATCTTATCTCTTAACTCTGAACCAATCTTTGTCCAGCCACGAAAAGGGTTTTCCTTGATAATCTGAGGGATTTTACTGGTATCCTTCACATTATCTACCCCTTCCTGTTTGTTAAACCAGCGTATTGTAATACCATCACTGACAAAGTGAGTGCTGATTTCGGTGATGCGGGTCAGAAAGACTTGAAGTGCCTGAATTCGCCGTCCTGCTTCGGATATCTTCATAGACCCGCTATCATCTAAGCATCATGAGAATTGGGCTTGAAAGCAATAGATCTCAAGGACGATATACCGAGCAACAAAACTATCCTGTACAAAGCTAAAAGAGACATGTCCATTGCCACTTCGGAACTTTGTATGAATTTCGGGTGGACGCTCTTGACCAGGCTGTCGGCCTGCTCGGCAATACTCAGTAGCTCCTCCGAACCCACCGGATAGAACACTTGCAAGGAACGCTCCTCGACATAGTTATTGAGGAATGCGAGATAGTTTTCTGTATTCCGAGAAGCCTGTAATTTCCCGACTCAATTAGACTTATAGACATTATAACAATGCGATAAATAGTGATCACAGACCATAGTTCTTTTGGGTATCACAGGAAAGCTAGATTGAGAGCGAGCTAGATGCCGCGGAGTGGTAGGGTCCCGAGCGTTTTAGGCCGAATGAGAGCTTGTCAGCGGAATTCTGTAGCAAGTTGGCAAGAATGAGGGGCGAAGAGGGAGCAGAAGAAAACTTGTGGATATAGAAAGCTCAATTCATGGATCCTTGAAACATCCCGCACTTTGAGAAACATTGTCTCACAGGATACTGGAATCTTCCCAAAATACCACGCATGTATGTATATAGCAACCTTCTAATCACAGAAATAACTAGGCCCCATGACATTGTTTTCTGTATCTTATGCAGCTAGTTGATATGTAAATGTAGTGCAACATGATTTATGGGGGGGACAACTGGGATAGCTAAATTTATAAGTGAGGTTGCAATTAAAACCGACCTCTTCGGTCCGCTTTCTCGTTGTTGGACTTTACACTACTCTAGAATCAAAGACAACTCTAATAAATATATCCGCAAAGAAAGAGTAAATACTTGTATCTAATGCTGTTCTTAATTTTACAGAAGGTTTAACGACGCAACCTCATCACACTTATAGAGAACGGTCGGGACGGCATTTCGATTACTGTGGTACTTTGCATTGTACTATCCTTTATCTATATGCGGCCGAGATTGAGATTCTAAAGCTACATATTTGAAGTAACCTACTGGCACGTGTGTGTGGGAACGGACCATTACTTGCATACAGATATCCATCAGTTGCGTCATTTGAAACTGCTCTCCCTCCACACTGTGATCGAAGTCCTGGAAAAAGAAATTTCAAATGAGTAGGACATAGCTATGATTGAGAAAATAGGGTCCCTGTGATCCTCTAATGGCAGGATGTTTTTGTTTCCTATCTCCTCTAAGCTGAAGCAGTCACAAATATGTCACAGAGACCCCGCAAAACGGATTTTATATCATTGATCCGGCTTGTGTATTTTACTACAGGCTACATCACCGTGAAATAAATTACATCTATAATTTATCACTCTGACCTAATTAAAGATCCACGTAAGTATAGAAGAGGGGGCAATACTTTCCACAAAGGAAATAGAAATTCTTCTTACATTATAAACATATTGCATATGGACTCAAAGCCACCTTGCTATCTAGATAAATCCACCGACGAAAAACTTGTTGTACTGCAGCTGCGCGTGATTAGTTTTTATAATCATTGTATAGGGCCAAAAGCTATCTTTCTTCATACCTCCTTCGCCGGGGCGAGCTCTCCCACTAGTTCGACTATTGGGATTTCAGCTGATTCTATGCAGTCGCATTCTGACTCCCCGGGCTTAAGATCAAGGGCAGCTTTCGGGATTCTCAAAGTGTCTCTCGGGGCTCCAACCGTATTAATGGTCCAAGCTTTGGCTTTGGAACTGCTCCTAGGAGGGAGTGATGTATTCCTCAGTTCGACAAGATTTCTCTTTGTTGGTCGGCCATTTATAAGGTCTTCTTCCATGGAGTTAACCACCATTCCGGGCCGTTGCTTTGAGCTTTTACAGAACTCCAGTACGATAAACGGATTTCGATGAATGGCGGCAATTACATACTTCGGAGTTTGAGCTGTCTTTTGAGAATCGGCCGTTGGCACCGGGTATGTTTCAACTGGGATCAAGTTAAATTCGGTATATTTATCCATGCCACGTTGTGCAACTACTCTAGATCGGCGTCCAGGGGGTATTTTCAGTAAGATTTCACTTGAACCAGCTTTAGACTTTGGTAGGCAAAGTTCAATAGATGCCCTTTCGTAGCAACGTTCGAGCATTTCGAAGAGGTTACGGCAGGTAAGTATTGAGCCACAATTTCCTATCTTTTCAGTCTCTCCCGCGTAATTACTTTTATATATATTAGCAACTACATGTATATTCTTCAATTTATCTTTATGGATATACTTACTGTATCCCAATTGCGGTATAATGATCTCCGTTTTTGACACAAACTGGACCACCACTATGACCCTTTTCAGTTGAAATCGCATATTGTAGCTGTCGTCCGTCCAATTCGATCCGCGTGATTTTCCCCATGGCATTCAAGGCCCAATCCGAGGTTATAATGCTCCCATCATGTAACTGGGCGGGATAACCAAAGACTGTCGCATCCTTCTCAAGTATCAACTTTTCCTCCATGATAGCACTGTAACTAAATCCCCCCCGAGACTGCCCATCGGGTAGCTTTTTTAGCAGTATATAACCATAGTCGTTTATAGCATTACTTCCGGTGGGGTTATTTTCATAACTTCGTGAGGCAAAGTACTCGTTTTTATCTTTCGTCACCGTTACCGTCTCAGACCCTATACTGCCAGTATATTTTCCTCCCGCAAACCATACTTCAATAGATTTTGCATAGTTCCCTTCGCTATCAACAAGGTTATGCCCGGCCGTCATTATCAGATCTTTTGTGCTCGCGGGCGTCAAACTAACGAGAAAGCCACTGCCTCGTGCGTAATTCCCTGCAGAAAATTGAAATCGATTCAGTAAAGAAGATCAAGTGAGAGTACTCAAGTACGTACCCTTTTCATCACCAAAGAATATCCTTAACCGGCAGGTCCATCTGATAGGACCTACGGTATCAATCCAATCACTCCCTATAACTTTGTTCTCAGCCCGAAATGTTTCCTCTTCCACATACGGTTTAGGCTCGGCCCAAGGCATTTTAATTTCAGCGGGTATATTGTTCTGCTATGTCTTTAAAAGAGTATGGTGGTATGAGTCGACGTTTGAATAGATCCCGGCTCCTTACTTTTCATATATCGACCTCTAGCTAGGGCTTGGGGTATCCTATATATATATAAGAGAGAGGAATATTCAACAACATCACGTCAAGTAGTTATAACCGTACTATAACTATTATGTGATCTAGATCTAGTTTGCTTAACTTGTGAGAGTTGAGGAGTGTAGCTTTGGTGAGTTACGGCTAGCTAGGTTAGCTGTGCTCAATTGATTAAATCGGTGGTGCCAGGTTAAATTTTGTTTCCAACCACATAAACATACAACAACCAGTGCTGCAGCCCAATTTTCCATGCGTCTCATGCAGTCAAATTCAAATTACACTACCTCAGCGCACGCCCAACTCATATCGCGTCACATACCCCTCAGGATGCTCCATCGGCTATTTCTGCTTCATTTGGGGCCAGGAACGTAGCATCCCTCGCCATGCTTGGGTCACTAGTATACACCGATAGGACATAAAATTTATGTATTGGGTCTGTGACCTCTAATACGGGGCAAAAAACTATCAAACAAGCGCGCAGAGACAGTTTATTTCTCAAATACATCGATCATCGAATCTTAGTATATGGAAGTACTGAGTTAGGCACCTGCAACTGCCCGTCAACTTATCAACTCACCGAAGTAAACACAGCCTGCGGATGGAAGCTAAGGGTCTGGAGTATTGAGAAAGATATTGAGAATATAATAAGACTCTTCAATTTGTGAGCTCTTGTACCACTCACCGCACCCGAGTGATGCACTATGATTAACAATGCTACAGCGCTAGCTTATGCCAAACTATAGAATGCTATATCTCTATGGCCGAAATACCGTATTCTACTAGCAATACTTTTTGCCACTTGTTGCGTTGATTTAGGATATGGAATAATTGAGGAGATATTGCTATATTTGAAAGTGTGATATTATGATCGAGCACGATCGAACGTGAGTGCAATGGCTCTGTAATATATGGGCACGAGACAAGACGATACAGTTTTGTCTTGTCTTGTATCTTTCCACTCTGGTCTCGAAAGTTTGACACAAGGACCCAGTTTTGGCAAAGTCTCGAGACTCCCATGTGACTTACGCCAGAAAAACGAGTCGCAGCACTGTTGCCAAACCCTAACCCTGGTTTGGGGTTTGTAATATCAAATTTCGTGGTGGAAAAAAGTCAAAAAAGTCTCGAGACATCTTTGACCAGTCTTGCCTTGTCTCGTCTTGTTGTCCCCGGCCCCAGGTCTTGTCTTGTTTTGCCCAAGGTCTCGAGACAGTCTCTAGATAACATGTCTCGTACCATCACTAAATGGCTCGGACTGTTCTGGATCAACGTTGTAGGTTTAGTTAACGGTGTGGAGTAAGAGTAAAAGCGGGTCACGCCATTACCTTAGTACAAAAAACCCTTTATACAAAATGATAAAATTCGGGTGCCGTATCGCGATCGCTTAGCTTAGGAGCTCTCTGAGATTTGATAGTTAAATGAATAGGTAGATAGTACGGGGCTTGACTCTTTTGACTTGAGTACAAAAGAGATACCTTATTCGCCCTTATAAAATATATACTCCTAGACACTTTTTTTGCGAGTGATACCTTAGCCCGATGTCGGGATAGAAACTCTGTACTTGCAACACCTACATGTATGATCTAGCATGTTTTTCAAATGTTTGAAATAGCTCAAATGTAAGGAAACAAGATATGTATATATATATTTACTAGGTATCTTGTTACATGTATATGTCGTTTATGTGGTTCGTTAATCAACACAGTCAGGTTTGCGTTTTGCACCGGCCCCACCCCCCCACCCAAAAATTATCTTCATCACCGCTAAAGAGTTGATAGGTATTAAGGGCACTATATATTGCATATTGGGTCGAATAATTTTGAGGGCTATATGAGTAGGACAGGTCGAGAGGGCGGGTGGGGGAGGTTTGGAAGGAGGACTATTGAACAGCGGCCTGAAGTCTTACTTAGGTATGAAGTATAAATAAATAAAGAAATGGTAATCTCACTTAATCATACATTATCACTCGGATTATATTTATAAAACCCACCCTGCTGGAGTTGTGGTTACGAGCTTGGGAGAATATATCTTGTGGCAAGGTCTTGTCATTACTTCTTTTTTAGTCGCGGCAAATATTGTTATAAATTATAAAAGGGCTACTAAAGTCGCTCTGTATTACCACTAGGTTGCATGGTAAGACTTTACTACGCTGTTGTAATCAATCTTTTTTTACAACTGTAGCAACTGATCGTTATATGTATCTAGCGTCTAATCCATTTGATAAAATATAAAGTACATATAATACGTACTATATATATATCCTTAATACAGGACACTCGGGTGGAAAGAGCGGATTCACCTGCAACCATTTCCATTTCCATAGAGCGTGCATACAATCTTGCACAAAGCCCGAAGGGGGAAGGAACTCGTAGCTATTACAGACTAGCAGAAGCTTGTTGGTTTTTCGCCATACTCAGTATATCCTCCCAGGCCCTTTGCCCCTCCTCCTCGTACTCCTGCGCAACCCTAACATTATTGAGCTCCAGCAAAGTCTCAAACATATCTGAGACTCTATCCAGCTCCTGGAGTGTCTTGCTAACTGACTCCTGCAGGCCCCCTTCCTCTACGAGTAGTGCGAGTACTCTTTCGGAATCAATGTCCTTCTCTGAGCGGGTTTCTCTGAGCTGCAGGCTATTCTGGTGCTCCCAGGCGCGTAGGTTTTCGAGGTCGTTGAGAAGCGCCTTGAGGCGGGCTTGGAGTATGTGGAGGGCTCCTTGACACTGTGCGCGGGGTGCTCCCATAGCTTTGGAGATGAGAGTGGCCATGTAAGAACGAGGGGCGGTATTTGTGGGGTCAACGCCGGGAGTGTCAGGAGTGGCCATATCTTGCTGGAGCTGAGAAGTTATACGTAGCTAATGTTGGCGATGTTTTGTAATTAATTCGTGGCGGGAAATATAAGCCAGAGGTATATATCTAGTTGATGATAATGAAGATATACTAGAATGACAGTGAGTAGTGTTACAAGGGAAGAGGGTTAAGCAGGTTGGAAGTTAGTTAGAGAGCTGGTATTTGAAGACAAGGTTTGGGTGTGTGGTTGGTAGAGACCACATCGTGAAATGAGGTGCAGAGGACAGCTAATTATAAGGACCAGGTATATCAAAATTATCTCAAAGTACCACGCGCTCCTTCTCGGTGGCATCTCCACAACATCGTGTGAATATTATCAAGTTGCAGAATATTATCCTCGAATCTATGGTCACGGCCGCCGGTTTCAATAAATTATGTACTTTGACCGAGATGATTTTGCCAGCCGGCATATTATGCGGCCAAAGGGGGTCCTGCCTTGTTAGATATGGCAATACTAAAAGGACGATATTGAGTAGTAATGGGATTTAATGTTCGGCCTTGGCTCTTTCTCACCCTGATGGTATATACGTATAACTTTGACCAATCGCAACGTTAGAGGCTGTAGCCTCAGCTCTAGTAAATTATGCCGATTGCATATATAACGAATAGCCAAAATGATTTCTAGCAGCTAATCCAGAACCGAGAAGGAAGGGCGGCAGTAGTGTTTGGGAATCGGAGTTTCGGGAGCAGGAAGTGTTAGAATGTAATACTTCCTGATCTAGCTCTCCAATTGCAAATTAATTCACGTCCCCGCTGGAGAATGGCTCCAACCCCAGCTACAGCGCCGGTCACAATTGGGCGTCTCTCTGGGGGTACGTAGGTTTGGGTGGAAAAAGATTCCTCTATATATGTACATGTACCCTCACGTCGTGGTCTTGTTATCAGCCAGTGGTGAACTTTAGAAGATTATGTGACCAGCTTATAATTATAACACACAAGGCGTCACGCTCGCTCGCAGGTTTAGCAGGAGAGAGGGGGGGGGTAGAACGTAGCTAGTTGAATTCTTCTATGCACTAATTTACGGATTTTAGGTAGCTGTCACTGTCGTAGTACTAGCGGGATCGACTATTGCAATTGAGAGGCTACATGATTAGAGCCTCTTATAAAGAAGATTTTCATGGGAGAGATGTGAGTTAAATCCAGGGATACCTATAAAAAGTGATCTTGAGCGGCCCCGAGGCTGGTCCCGGCCGATGTTGGGCGCCTTCCAGTTATATAGGGTCAATATATATATGGATTAGCTTGCACAGGCGGGATGAACATTAATACAGCTCGCTCGGGAGAATAAATTTAGAAAGTCGGACTTGTGGTTTGAATAATTGTTTGAAATTGTTGGGCGTGTGAAGACTGCTGATTGGTAGACTATACTACTGGAGCGGCCATCCGGGATCTAATTGGGGGGGAGGGGGTTATGAGGATATTGGGCTCCCGCATTATTATACGATCTCCTTGTTACAATTACTACTATATATAACCACTGATTCTGAGCCCAACTCCGCTACCTCTCGACGCTTACTCACAGCATCTACAATAGCTCCCTCTGCATTGAGCGAGTGTTTGAGGTATTTTGGTAATTGGAATTAATGATCGTCTTATTTGCAATAAAATTGTTTTCAAATTGCCCGTCACTTTGGCGTAAAAGTTTTAAGAGGTCAGTTACTACGCATCTATTGATCCTTAATTTCTTTAGTTCGGGTTGAATGTTAATATAGTCGGGGTACCGGTCCTTAGTTATTATATACGTAACGTAGTTTATAATTTACTTAGAACTACTACTGATTTCCGGAGAGTCACGGCTTCGATCCCTTAGTACAAAAGATCAGCTTCTTGCGCAGTTTGATGGTGCTTTATCCCATATATAGTCCGTCCGTAAAATTCTGACCCCCCAGAAAAAGTAAATTTAGTGCGGCTTTACGTACTAACAGATCTTGTTATCTCTCTTATCAAATAATAGACCTCCCATACAAATTTAATTTCTCTGTTATAATTATATATATATATAGGAAGGTCAGCAGCGCATCGACCATCCTTCTCCTTCGCAACCTCGTTCTCAACACCGCCAAGACTTGAGAATAGGGGGGATCACACCACTCCACAGACTTTTCTTGGGCTTCATTGTCTTTAAGAATTGTCACTCTTCACACTCACTTCTACTTCTACGCTCCGTTTCCCTTCACTCCACTCTTCTATGCTCCGCTCTCTGGGACTGCTCCGCCTCTGTTCTTCTGGCTTCCCCTCTCTCGGGGGGGAGGGTGTATGACCAGTCCAAGTGGATGTCACCTACCTCGGGGGGTGTTCTCGCATCGTTGGGCGTTCTTGTGCGGGGAGGCGTTCTTGCGTCGTCGTCGTTGTGTTCATTCAAAACCCTCCTCCTCACCTCCCACGGGAAGCCCTCTCCTCTCCTCAGATTCTTCGCCTACAAGCCTAGTCTCTACCTTCGTGAATCCCATCCTCGGATTGCAACCGGATTGCAACCACCTCCACCTTGGGCAACGAGTCCTTACCAGAAAGTCGCAGATAGTGAGCTGGCGAGACTGCGAAAAACAGTAAACCTAGCACCTTCCTCTTTGGGTCACCCTGTGTACCCACACCCCTCCTCGACCCCGCTCCGGCTATGTTCGGTTGCGACGTGTCACTCTCCACCTTTTTCCTTGGCCCCTACCGGGGCCCCATCACTCACTACAACCACCGCGTCACCGTTCTCGCACACCACCACACCAAAGCCCTAGCATTAGGCACAGGCTCGCAGGCCAGGGAGGACCCACGTAATGAGAACCCGTGCCCCCCATGTATGCCTATAAGTTTTCTCTTCTTCTCCGCGCAACCTTCTTCTTTTCTTTTGTTTTTCGTGCTTTCCTTCTTGTTTTTGGGGACGCTGTCTGTATTTCGCTTTGAGGGGATAGGTCTTTTATGCCATAGTCTTTGACTGCATGCAACATTTGTACCTAGAAATAAAATGATATGATTTAAAAAAAAAAAAAAAAAATCAGCAGCGCATCGACGGATCGACCATATTGGGATAAACTCGATCTTTAAAAGACACCTAAGTATCTTATGCAGTTCCCAGTCTAAAGTTTTCCAGGGCAGTGACTGCTATTGAGGGTAATGAAAAGTTCGGATCAATGCTCTCGACACATTTCGGAAAACCATCATAAAACAGTGCAAACGGTACGCTGTCTTACAAAAGTTCCCTCAGATGTTTCTCTATACCATGACTTCTCCCTCGACAGTGTAAACAAAGGCCTGACTTCTCTAGAGCCCTGAATCTAACATTCTACTATGCCTAGATGATTATCTTGACATGAGTTAAACTATAGGCATTGCCGCTGAGCTGGTGATGGTAGACTAATGGGTTGTCTAAGAGAACTAATGAGGTGTTGCTTAATTTGTGGGAGTAATTCGGTCAACGTCAGTATTTGGCAGAGGTTGGGCATCCAAACTCAAGTCTTGGCTCTTGCTAGATATGCGAATTCCTATAGTGGTAGGTTCATAATAATGGACTTTCAGAAGAGGTATAAGCGTTGGCACTGGTGGTCATTTCCTTGGGAGAAAATGAGTGATATACTGTTGAAAACTGTTCTCTTTGGTTTCGCCATTAGAGAAGGCTCTTCAGCAAGGAGCTTTGAAAGGGGCAAACTATCTTGAAAGAGCGATGGTCTATACCCAAGAGCGCTGGCTGGGTAAAGTGGTGATGAAAACGGTGATGTTGACTGAGATGATTATGAAGTGGGTTTTAGAGGGGGTCAAACTATCACGTACGTAGGAGGAGGCCTTGTGCGGTTGGTATTTGACGAATAGTAACGATACGCCTATCGAATGTGCCCTGGAATTCGGTAGGCACATTGGTTGGTCTATTAAAATGGATTAATAATGGTATCAAGCCCAAACAGGCTTTAAACAGCGAGTGATGCCTTGAGTCTCAATATCTAAGAGACTGATATTAGATAGAACCACAGTATGTGGTCTATGATATTTGTATATATCATGAACTATCATAACTATTTATATATATACATTCTCTTTCATGACCTAACCAGTAGATAGAAGTCTGTAACCTACAAACAAAGGGAATTAATACAGTGCAAAATATTTAAAAGTAATAAGGAAAGAATCAAAAACCGACAGGTATCTTTTATCCAACATCTAAAAAACCACCAAAACTCATGCATCGATAGAAACATAAATTTTCTCTTTTTATATCCCCCATGAACGGCCCCCCTCTCCATTACCCCCCCGGCCCCGCACCTGTCTCTTTTCTCACAGAAATCACCTACTACCTTACCGGCATCTCCACCGCCCCAAACCCCCCATCGAGCTCATGATACATATGAATTCCCACGGGCCCCGACACAGTCGCCTGCATCGGCACCATCGGCACCGCCGGTAACTCAATCTCCACCTGCCCATGCTGCCCCGCCACAGGCAACTCTATATGGGGCCCTGCCGGCGCCGCCTCCAACTCCAAGTACGGACCAGCTTTGGGCGATGCCACCGCAAGGCTCTGCCTCCTCGACATGGGGTCCGTGGCGCTCACCGGTGAGAACGTCCTCGGGCGCAGTTCTGAGGGATCTAGCTCGGACACGGGCGATCGATACCTGTCGGGGTAGTAATTGTTGTGGTATGTTGCGGGCGGAGGTTGTGGAAAGTGGGACATGACCATGGAGTTGTATATCGGCGTTGCGTTATTCTCCAGCTCCGGCGTCGGCGCACGGGGGGGCTGGGGCGGCGGATTCGGGTCGTACTCGAGCGTGGATGTGTTTGAGCGGGTGAACTTGATCTCTGGGATGGGGATGGGGGCATTCTGTGCAGAGTCGGAGAGCTCGATGCTAGCAGGGACGTTTTGCCAGCGGGCGGGATCCTGGATTTCCGTTTCTGAGGGTCGTGGTGGGAGAAGGGGGATCTTGGGGGGTACGGGGGGCGCGAAGCCGGCGATTTGGGCTTCTTGGTCGGCGTTGAGAGTCTCAAGACGCGGGGGGAGGGTTGGTCGGCGTTCGACAGGGCTAAGGGGGGCCCGTACATGTGTTATATCGACATTGGGGTTTCCGGTTTCTCGTGGGGGGAGGGGAGGTGTTTGGTCTGGTTCTCGAGAGGTGCAGCAACCCATGACTGCTTTACAGTAGGTTCTCGTTCTTTTCTTCTTGTTCCTCTTCTCTTCTTCTTCTTCTTCCTCTTCTCCTTCTAATCGTGTTTTTCAGAGTGGTATGGTGTAGTAGGTACGGTGCGTACGGGAGTTGTAGGAGAGGAAGAGAAGAGAAGAGAAGGCTAGATCTATCCAGGGGTAACGAATCGTCGGTATCCGGCTCGGGGAAGGCAGTTAGAGAACTGATTGATTAATTGGATTTTGAAGTGCAGAAAGCGTGGGCTTCGAAATCACTGGACCGCTGACGTGCATGCATGTGCGCGTAGGAAGTTTGGAGGGGGGGGGGGGCGAAGTCCTATATTGAGACGTAATCAGACTATGGCCGGTATATTAAGATCATTTGGGAAAGACCCCCAGGACAGAGAGAGAGGGGGGGAAGGATGAGGAGGGGGTGTATAGTTGAGTAGAGCCCTAGAGAAGAGGGAAAGACAAAAAAAAAACAGTTATACTTTACCTACAACTTCAACTCTCTCTCTCTCACTCTCTCACTCTCTCTCTCTCACTCTCCCTCAAAGAGTATGGGTTTCTCCCCCAAAATTGAGCCCGGGTCCATGGACGCCGGGGGTGTTGGACAGGGTAGAGACTAGAGTACCTTGTCTATTCTGGGCCGATTTTCGGGGCTGCAGCGATTGGCCAATTATCAGACTCGCATGCCGCATGCAACCCGACCAAGACAGGAAAAAGCAAAGTGTCCGTTAAGCCTCAAGCTTGATTTTCTAAGCGAATGTGGAAATCAATGTGCTCTGCATGTAATGTAGGTACCTCAATATGGTTGAATGGATGTTTTGCCGTCCGTTGGGGGTTTATCATGGTTACTATATTTATATATAGGATACTGGAGTTGGAGGAGATGTGCTGTAAATACAGGTCAATCAGTATACTTATGTAGTAAGTATCGACAGCAGTGGATATTTTGATTGATGGTGTATCTAAAAATGGAACAGATAGTTTTTATGCAGGCAGGTGCATAGACATATTGGGATTTGACGGATCATCCCACCAGAAAAAAAAAAAAAACAGTCAAGCCCAGCTTATATGTTCTTATTGGTGTCCAGTGAGTGAAACTCAGACGTACGGTAGGTACAAACCACTCAGCTCCTCGATCGTGGTTGTTAAAGTTACAAAGGTTGAGTTGCACAAAAACCGCCCATTTGATGCTTGATAGGTCAAGTGCATGCTGTATGCAAAATATTTTGACATTGAATTTTTCATTCGCCAACATAAGCGATCCGAGACATTTTCCCCACAACTCCAATGCCCTGTGCTACCCATCGAGAACCAAATATATACGTACATTTCATGCAACCTGTCCGCCCCCCTGGGCAAAGCAACACCTACTTGGCACACTCATCATATTAAAAGAGAGAGAGAGGGTGAGTGAAAGGGTGAAAAGACAGAGTGTGTGTCTATTGCCCTAATTCGAGGCATATGACAAATTAAAAACTTCCCCCGGCCCTTAATTCCTTTCCCCACCCATTGATGAGGGCAAGAAATCGAACGATAAAGTGCTCACTCGTGTTATTTATGAAGGAGATGTTACCCACCCTTTAACTAGGGAGCCATCAAGGCTCTCCCGAGGGCTGATATACAGTCTCGCTATATTCAGATCAATCTAGTGGGAACATCTGCACGGCCAATTAAAGCTTCGACTGGATGCTAGGCTTGGCAGTATTGAACTGCCATCTCTAACCCTCCATGGGCGGCTGCTGCTCAACGGAGGACCAGCATATTCCTCAAGACGGTGGGTTGGCCACGAGCCCAATTATACGGAGCAGTGGAAACAATCCCAAGCTGCCCGAGACCAAGCTTGCACCCAGCACACCTGCATCTGCTAGAGGCCACCGCCCTAAAGCAAACATCCAAAGGCCGCGACCCCGCCCGAACCCTAGGGGGAAAAACATTCAGAGGTCAAAGTCGACGGAATCTCTGCCGAGTGATCTTCTCAGGGCATTAGAGGATATATGGGCTGAAGAGGAGGAGGAGGAGGAGGAGGAAGCTAGGCGTCAGCTCAAGATACCAGGTAATGGCACTGAAATGCCCCACATAGTACGGTATATTGAAGATAGAGTGCTCCCGTTAGTACCGGAGAGACCATTTTCGGCTCCACCGACACAGGGCCTTGGAAGGCACCTATCCATCATTAGTGCCCCACCGCAAGCAGAGTTTCCGATAATGCCTGAGCTTTCATGTCCAGTTCTACCCCCCGATGGTGTTTTTTTTGATGGGTATGTGCCTCCGGTGCCCAAAAAGGTTCCCCTGGACCATCCTCCACCGGCAGCCGCGCGCTCTGGGGGGAGTGCGAATCCCGAGCCAGACACAATCTACGAAGAGCATCTTCCCCATGCCGAGGCGGCACCGATCGACCCACCTCAAGGAATCCCCGCGCCGCCCCGGGGGCCTGATAGCGTACAAGAGGAACTATTTCCGACGGGAGCCGCCGACGACCAGCATCCCCTGGCCGCAGAGCTACCATCCCAGCGCCCTGCTGCCGAGTTAGCAGGCCAGCTACCTCCCATAGAGCTTGATAGCACCCTAGTAACTAACCCGGTGGAGGAGGAATTACACATAAAGTACAGAGACGCGGTACCTTTTGCACCCAATTTTACGGAACTTCCAGCCCAGCTGCCACGAGCACGGTCGGCGTCAATGTACGCCCCCATCTAGTCAGCTATGAGTGGGAACAGGACCAGGCCCGATAGATGAGGGAGCTAGGTTTATTATGCCATGGGTGCAGCAGGGGTGGCGTATGGGAAGTGGAGGTGATGAGTTTAGTAGATGGGGGTTTTCGCGGGAGTGAGCGGGTTTATCTTTAACTCTATGGCACCGGTAGATGTAGTGGTTGGTGGATGTGGGGGTGGGGGAATTTTCTTACTCTGAAGCGGTATTGGCAGTGGTACTGAGGTACGTTGGAGAGGGGTGATTCCAGATGTCTCCGCTACGTGTGTAGTACTGAATGATGGGTTGGCTGCGAAAATGTTTAATAGAATTACAGGTGTAAATAAGTGTTTTATATGACTTGGGGAGGGGGATTTTGGCATTGGAGAGTCGACAACGAAGACATTTTGAGATGGGTGGGATACGCAGGAATCTCTTGTAAATATCCTCTATATATACATAAATTATTATATTAATATTGCCATCTGATGAATTGCAGCACAGAATATCACTCGGCTGTTATTAATTGCTGCGCTTATCCTAATACGTAGATATTATTAGAGTGAGCTGAGGGGCAGGACTGCGCTAGACTGGGAATGGTTATATACAATTATTAGTATTAGTGACGTGATATTGCGAGAGTGCAATAACATGCTTGATTATTGTCAAACTCGGTATGAGGATGAGGGTTGTCGAGTGATCTCCCCATATTGCATATGACGCGACGTTATACTATATAGGTTTCGGGGTTTTAACTGGTTGCAATGTGGACGTATGATATATTTACTGATTTGCGCCTTGGGAAAGTGCTTGCATCATCATTCAGGAATTCTTGGATTGAGGTGCTGTGGATTTCACGGCGCTGGTTGGCATGTATGTGGATTGCTGGGTCGGTGTGAGGTATTATTGTTGGCATGGAGTATCACTCGTATCGGCTACTTTCACATGATTGTCAGAATGTCAACCATAAGACGGTAGGTAAGGTGAGAATCTAGTATATGTACTACGTTGTTCTAGAGTGCAACGATTGCTGAAGAGGGGGATCTGGGAGTAGAAGAGAAAAAGAATCACTGATCAGCGTAGCTAGATAAAGATATCAGGCTTGGTGTAGCCACTCGACGAATAGGTAAAAACTCTAGCTCTCAGGCACGGGGGTGTTGGGATATATATATATGGTTTCTTCAGGACTGATACATTTAAAAAACCAATATCTCATGAGATTTGAATAGTTCATGCTTTAATTTGAACTACGATCGAGTTTTTGCAAATTTTGTTGCTGCTCATAACTTTGAGATAAGGGAATCCCCACACCCCCGTACTCGTGAGCATATACTGCGTCTACCGTCGGCCTATTAGTGCATAAGTGTTGTTTGGCCAATAGGAGTCGTCAGAGGAGATATTCTGAAATAAAGAGTTACCAAACCAAGGGTTAGGGTCAACCGAATCAAGAATCAAGGAAGTGTGAGGATCTACGTCGATGCGAATGCTTCGCATCATTATGAGGTTACTATGAACCCCAAAGTGACGTAGGTTTGTATCTTTGGAAAGAGGAATTAATATAAATGACCCCTTAACTACCACTTCGATGACAGGGACAATGTTCGTTTACAAATCAAGGTATTGAATATATAGAATCGAGTCGCGGTTAGCGTTAACTTTCCCTTTGAGATTTCTTGTAAGGCCCAATATCTATTGTATCAAGACAACTAGATACTAACCGTTAACCAAGCGGCCGTTGCAAAATGCCTACCCACAATATTACCCCCGATAAACATTATCAGATTCATATCTTCGGCGCTGAAAACTATTTAACCTGCTACAACAGCGACGCACCTGTGGTGAGCCTACTGTCTCCAAAGAGCGGCTGGAGAATCAGTCCCCAAGAATCCGATACCGATACCCCACAATACAGTATCTGCAAATTCGAAAACCCTAGACTCGCTCTCACTCTCGGCCCAGAGCCCAAGTGCGTCAACGACACCTACACGTTCTACGACATCTCCCTAAAGGAGATCAAATACCCTGTATCGAAAGAGCAACTATGGACATTTGATTCGCAGCCGGGGGTGGACGTGTCTTCGGGGGAGACCTCACTCCATACCGGAATTCAGAGCGCCGGGCAGAAAGGGTTCTCGGTGGCTATTGGCGGTTTTTCGGTGTTGCCAAGACTGTATCTTGGGATTGCGGCAGTGGCCGATGATGATAACACAGCGCCAAAATCCAA
The DNA here is from genome assembly GCA_024713755.1 of Morchella sp. 2018-W16. NCBI lineage: Eukaryota > Fungi > Ascomycota > Pezizomycetes > Pezizales > Morchellaceae > Morchella > Morchella sp. 2018-W16. The sequence continues at coordinate 21,617 of JAMGYY010000014.1, read as the reverse complement.
GTGGACTATTGAGGAAATATATTGAGAGTAGGGGTATTTGTGTACCGTATTTATGGTGGATTTCATAGTATTATATGTGGGGATAATGATATAACGTGTACCCTGAGTGTGTAGCCTGTACGTACGTATAATGGACGTTCTTGGATGGGCCATGTCACAAATTTAAAGACCATTCTTTCTTAGCCGATTATACGTAGTAGTTTGCGGACATAGCGAGGTTCTAGTTCTTAAGGGTGGTCGGGGAATTGGCTGAGTATCAAGAAGAATTATAGTCAAAATTTCTTAATATAATGCAGGTACTGATATTATGCGAACTAGATATTTTAATATAGGGTAATATGTTTATATTATAGGCTTCTGTATACCCTAATAAGCTAGGTACGTTTCATGGAGTGGACTCTGGAGCAGGAGTCCGGCCCCACGTCGATCAAGGCGCCCTTCATGAGCTATTCCAAAGGTAATATTATGAGTATATAAGGCCCCTCTATTTAAGTCTCGTACACTTCATTATACATTCAATCACATTTACCCTATCCATAAATAACGTGGTGTTGAGATATAGGGGTGTATGTGCTTGCTTCTACTTTAAGGAGAGGTGAATATCAAGGCCCTCTTATATGTGGATGTTAAACTTAAGGAGAGACATAGTATGATATAATCTTGATATCTATTATATTACTACTGTCTTTTATATAGAGTTTACGAGACATGCTCGTAATCAGACATGCATGAAATCTTTTCGACGGCCGGCCGGACACTGGCCCACGCTCGTATTGAACGAATTCCCAACTCGTATCCTATATACATCATGATCAGAAAAGGCGTTTTCGCGTCCTTTTTAGATTGCCATGTTTCATGCTGTTGAACATTAGTCACCAACTAATACCGCCTGTTGTGACCCTCCTCGATCTATCAATGAGGCTTGAGTGCCTATTGAGGTATTCTTAATTGATAAGTGTTGTACTTGGCCGTTATTTAAAAAGTCGGAATTTTTATTAAACATTTGGTTGTAACGGTATCCGACTGCTCAATTAACGCGTGAGTAAAGATTCTAGTTAATCAAGGGACTGGATAATAGAGGAACAGGGCCCGTTACTGTATCAATAGAAGAATATCTACTACTTTTTATCTCAGGGAGAAGGATCGATAACAATATCTAGGAAGTGGGTGAGTGAAGGTCCGAGTATGATTGTGTTGAGGTATATACTGTATTCCTTACCCGAAGTATTGGACTGCATGGTAGATCAAGTATAGAAGATCCTGTTTTTGGATGTTAACGATCTTGTTTCATTCTAGCTTGTTCGGGCGATTTCTATATGCATGTCTCGGCGCGGACTTCTTGTGCTTCCAAGTACGGATCAGCAGGAAAGAGAACTTTTATGCTTGAATTACTTAAACCACCTTTTGGGAAATGTAAGTCGGAAACGAAACATCAACGCCATATTTCTTAGGCGTATAGACGAGTGTGTATAGCCGTGAGGGTAATGAACATATTCAAGAAGGTACGGCTCGGGAACCGGGGGGTGCCGCACCTGAGGTCACCGCGTTTGGGAAGGATGAGAACATTCTTGACGCAGGTGTGGGGAACGGTACTGTAGGAGGAGGGAAAAGGGCCGTGGCCTCAACATTCATAGTTAGGTAAGAGGGGGTGCAGAGCAGCATTCACTGAGAGGTCAACATGGAGAAATAGGGTGTGATAGGGGTGAGGGATAACAAGGGCGTAATTAAGTAGCGCGGCAGGTGCGGAGAAGAATAAGGAGTGTCTCGATATATGCATTCACGCATGGGGTAGATGACCTATGAATACATTGAAGTAATTTGAGATATGATGTTAGCTAGGCTATATACTATATACTCTTGGAATTTGAATTGTCATATATGTTGGCATACCCACGAGTCGAGTGATTTTCTCGAATATGTCAGGTCGGGCGGGAGTTTAATTACTATTTTCTTCAAAGGAGTTCGGGGTCAGGGATCGTATTATCTTATAATAAGGATATGTACTTTATATTGGTATTCATAGCAATTAAGAAAGAAAGGTGCGCCAATATAAAGCTTCGCTGAACCACTAGCTCTAGCTATTTCCTATAATTATATTAGGTATGTAAGTATATAATTACTCCCTATATATTCAGTGCGTTTATGTTTAGATATGTATATTCCATTTCCGATACGCTTGCTCGAAGATATATAAACTCCCCTTAGGCTCTTGTTGCGCCCTCATTTATTTATTTATTTATACTTCATACATGCGTGCAGCCCGTAGGCTATGGCAACCGCCCCTCCTCTCTTCCCTTGTTGCGCCCTCGAGAATATACAAAGAAATTCCTAATGAGAATTCTTCCCAGGCGGTGGGTCTAGGCCTGAGCTAACGGTGTCATACAATGTCACTCGACAGGATCTGCACCCGGGAGGACAATTCAACTGATTCTGACGGTACCTCTGAACTGGACTAGTCTGATACTAAATGCCCCGTATGTGGCATATGGTAGTGATCATCTCCAGTACGCGGCTAGATGTAATCTCTCGTTCATCACAATTAATCACCAAAAGATATTAAATTTATAGCGCTGTTGCAGATATATATCCAACTGAATAACATCTTGCCGCGAATCTCCATATCCTTATACCGACCGCCCCCCCTTTACTCACCGCCTCTGGCAGCCTCTGTCACTGTGTTGAGATTGTCTAAGCTGCAGAAAAGACACCCCTCTGTACTATTCCATTATCACCAGAAGTACATAGAGTATAGTAATTAGAGAGGTTTCGCAACTCGTGTATCTACCTGTTTCTACAGTGACCGTAGGGATAAAACTGCTAAGTTAGTACAGGGTGAGATACAGACTCTTAATGCGGCACGAACTTAGTGAAGCATTAATACAGACTTAATTCATGTAAACAAACCACCTTATTGGACCACTCACACCAATATTCCACATACTAGTACAATTCAAGGCATTACACAGCCTAGAGTATAGATTAAATCTGCGAAACCTGTGATTTTTTCTCAAGCCCTCCCCACCCCTGTACATAGTACAGGGTGAGCTGCGAAACCTCTCTAAAGTTATCCCGGGCGCAACGACAAAACTGGTTGGGCGACGAAGTGGCTGTGGGTTGAGGGTGTGGGTTAGGGGTTAAGAGTTGTGGTTGGTTAGGGGTTGTCATCAGCAAAAAATGGGGCTGCGTCTTGTGGCGCCTGGGCGCCACAATTGGCAGAAAATGCTCAAGACATCAAAGACACCCAAAAATCAATTGCTTACCTGCATCCTCGCGCCCTGGCGCCACAAGATAGTCTTGGACTCCCAAGATGACTTTTTCGTTATTAGCCTCCAAAATCTTGTCTTGTGCCTTTTGCCATGCTAGCAGTCATGGCAGAACCTTGATGCTAATTTTCGCTGGGAATTCACATCACATTGACGATTAGACAGTTCAGGTGATTAACGGTACATCGTTTAGTTAATTCCATGTAATTCTATATAATTCTATATACAAATATACGCCTGCCCGCGCATCTGCCCGCGCGCCCACTTCAGTACCTGTAGAAGTCGTCGATTTGAGGGTGTCTGTGGCGTCTATTTGAGTGTGTCCTAGGCGTCCCTATGGGCGTGTCCATGGCGTCGATTTGGGCGTGTCCATGGTGTCGATTTGGTTGTCTCCATGGCGTCAATTTGGGTGTGTCCTAGGTGTCGATTTGGGCGTGTAGGACTCTATATAGTCATTAGCATAGGTGTCGGAATATGAGGTAGGGAGATACTCGAGATAGTGATGGATGTGGAGGTGAGGTGGAGGTGAGGTGGAGGTGAAGGTGGAGATGGAGATGGAGGTGGCGACGGGGGTGCTTAAAACCTGAAAACTGCGCCAAGAATGACGTTGTTGGAAGGAGCTAGTCCCAATTGGGCTTAGTTTCTGCCAGCATATCACTTTTCTGCCAATATATCACATTTTAGAGATGAAATAGGACGACCTGTCACTTTTAGAATAGATTAGACGAGCTAAGTCGAGCTTAGACAAGCAAAAGATAACATGTCACTTTTGGACGAGCTTAGATGAGCCAAATGTGATCTGTTACTTTTTGGTGGCACCCAATGCATCCAGACGACGACTTTGGGTATACTGCGTTTTGTGAGACAAGATGCGTCTTGGGAGACAAGATGCGTCTTGGTGAGACCTATTTTTTCCTGATGCATTGCGAGTTGAAGGGGTGAGTTGAGGGTTGGTGCCGGGTTAGCGGTTATGTCAAGCGAGCAATCTTTCTGTTCACGCGATGAACTAAGAGGTTGTTCGCATGATGCGAGCAACCTTTCTGTTCACGCGATAAACCAGGAGATTGCTCGCAACCTATCCATCCACTACCAACCCTCGCACATCACCCAAGCTTCCAATGAACTCAACAACTACTCCTGCGCTTGAAGCATCTTTTGACTACACCAAAGCAGGAAAGATTAGGAAAAGACCTGCTCCAAATAATGATGGCATCTGTCCTATCAAAGAATGCAAAAAAAGCTTTAAGTACCGGACTATCACGGTGCTAAGCGAGGTCGGGGACTAAACAAGCCAAGGCAAACCACCGAGGCGAAGCTAGGGTAAGAGCGGGTATGGAGGCGAGGCGGATGGTAGGGACGGGGGAAGGGCTGTGGTCAAAGGTCAAGGCGAAGGCGTGGCGAGATGGTTCCGACTTTCCCACTGGGGCAGCACAACTAATGGGACTATGGCTAAGAGAGAGAGAGAATATATTCGAGACGAGAAAAGACTAAACGACGGCTATGATGACAGGAAGGTTGCGTGAAGAAGAAAGGAGAAGAAGAGAAGTCCTACAAGTGAGGGAGAGAGCTCCTTATATATAGCTTAGGCAATCCGTCGCTGACTCATCCCATAGAATCCCGTAGAACCTAAAGGAAATCCCTCATTACAAATACCTGCATACCATTGACTCATAGAACCCTGCAACCGAAAACCATAGAACATAACCGAAACCCTGACTAATCCTTCTTCCCGCAACGGTATTCGATATCGTATCATGCCGTGATACGGACTGATCCAAAAAGAGCTGTTTGGCAGCATTTCCTTTACTACTTCAGAGATTGCTCCATGTTTTACCAAGACAATTATACTTCTCCAATTGCCAAAGCACACTGAGCAATGCACCAACAGAAGAAAATGGAACTGCCAGCAAATAATTTGACTGGTAAATAATAATTTGAAAATTCTATTGCAACTAGAAAGTCAGCTAATATTTAGTAGTGGAAGACAAAAGAGAACATCGGAGACAAGCTTCTCAGTGATTTGCAGAGAAAAACCTACAGAAGCGAAAGGATGCAGCTGCTTTAGCTAATTTTAAGGCTAAAGCAAAAAGGAATTTGAGTAAGGAAGGAAAGGAAATTGATATGGAAAAGATGGACGAAATGGCAAAGAGTTGGATAGAGGAAAGAGCTCTTGTACTGGAAGTTGGTATTCAGAAGTAAACAATTATGTATTTTTTTTTTTATTTAAAGCTAACCAGAATTTACTGTACTGAAATTGCGGTAATGCCATTATTATTAAAAATAAGTAAAGTTTTTTAGATATACAATCCTCATTTAATCCTGGATTTTCCAATTGGTTTCCACTGTTTTTCAATCTTTTGTTGCTTCTTCTTTTCTCTCTCCTCCTTTGCGACTGTTCTCTGTTGTTTTTTTCTTAAATCCTCCGCTTCTTTTTCATTACGTTTTCTCTTCAAATCATATAACATCGTTTCTCGTTCTAAAATACATGCTGAATTACTATTTAAATGACGGATATCTCTTTTTGAGTTACCTTTTTCCCTCTCTAATATTAATTTTCTCAACTGTACTTCTCCTGCTTGATGCATTACTGAATTGGCTTGACTGAAACGGGATGAGTTCGCAAGTTTATGGAATATGACTTTAGCCATATAAGAGTTGGACTATTCGTTTTTATTGTGGAAATGCCTTCGTTTAGGAGAAATTGAATTGAACGTGGACTTTTGGGCATAGGCGGATTATATGAAAAGATATCAAATAGAGCCTGTAAAGTTGCAGGAATTAACGAGTTAGTTTGAGGTGATTCAGGTGGTATGTCAGGTTGTAAAAGCATGAGTTCATCCAGAATAATTCTCGGATCGTATGGGTAAATTCCAGAGGCACGAAACCCTGCCTGAATGTTGCTTTTGGTGAAAGTCATAGTACAAGACTTTGCTAATAGACTTGGAAAATTGTTTTTTGTAATCGGCGACCGAAGCATTGTCACTTCATTTCAGTAAAATGATTTTAGAGGAGAGAAAACACCAATATCTAAGGGCTGTAAAACATGTGATGTATGTGAGGATAAACAGAACGGAAGTATTTGGTGATACAGGCAAAATTGAATGAGTTCCAACTGCATATGAGAATCAAACCCGTCAAAAATAAGTAAGCGCCAATTTTTTTCCACACTTTATAAATCAGTATATTATATAGGGACAGTTATAAATTATAATCAAAACCTACCGAGCTTTTGTCTCTGGTTCAAATATCTTTTCTAAATATTCTAGACATAACTACCTTGTGTTATATCCTTTTGCTGAATATTCATACCATTAATTCTCCGATTTAAGATCCGTAAACCATACTGCCAAATGATTTTGGCCTTTAAAAATAATTAAAGGTGTGACCGTAAATCCGTCTGTTGCAACAGTTTCAACTACTGAACAAGACTCATAGTTTCGGAACTCTTTGAAAAACGAATCTTGCCGAATATTACAACAGATACGTTTTACCTCCTCCCCCACTCCAAGTATAAAGCCCATCTCATCCAAATTGTATGTATTTATTGGTTGAATGGAATATTTCTCAATCGCATACTTGAGCTTTTCATAAGCGCAAATGTTAGCATTGTTTTGATACTATGAAAAGTAATAATCATTTACCTTTGCAAAAAAATCATCCATCATATCACAGCTGACTTCATTCGCTCAACTAGTAGATATCGATTTTACTACTAGATATCTGATTTACTCGTAACGATCGAGAAAACGATAAAACCAGTCTCTGCCGATAATCTTTGTCGAATCACGTCATTTAAAAATTGCATATGCCAACTCATAACACTGATCTCTACTTGCAGGTATATTGAAGTCATCAAGAAACAACAACTGTTTTACTAAAGCCTTTTCTTCCGCTTTAGTTAAAAGTAATTTATCCATACATCAGTAAGCTTTACCATTTGTGACTGGAGTCTCTTGAGTCTCCTGACAGTCTCCTGAGTCTCCTGAGACCCCTGTAATCTCCTGAGACTTGTAAAATCTTGCTGATGCATTTGCTTCCGGTCGTGCTCTTTGGTGGGGATTTTTAATGTGTCTTCGTAAAGTCGTCTCTGAAACACCATACATTTTGGTTATTTGAAGGACAATAGGTTTCTTTGCTTCTGAATTTGTAGAAGAATTTCTTGATACCTAACCAAGTCGGCATGATAATGGCTGTAAGCTAAACATAGACGTTCATACTTTGTATAATTGAGGTTGTTGTCCACTTCGGGTCGTTGAGAAGCCTTCGATTCTATTGTGACGATTTTCTGGTAGTTAATGAGAACTGGTTTGGAATGAGGGCTCAATTCAGTACAAAATTTTCTATTTATCATTTTACATACAAATGCTTCTAAATGCCGCTATGACCTATTTGATCATATCTATAAAACTAGCTGCAACCACTAAAATACCTCCGCACTGAAACCCCTGTTCGTCGTTCACTCAGTCTCGTCATTGCTCCCTAATTGACTTTACTGGTCACCACCCTATAAATCAATATTATATTCCAATAACATCAACAAGACTTGATTTGTCTCCTGAAGTCTCCTGAACCTCAGAAGACTCAAAAAATATCTAGGACTCTCAGGAGACTCTCAGGAGACTCAGGAGACTGTTGGGAGGCTTCAGTCACAAATGGTAGTTTGCTGATGAACTCCTCCAATATCGCAAGGAAATGAATCGGGAAATGAATCCTTTTCTCGCCTAAACTGTGTGGTGGGTAATGCGTGTATGGAAAGTAATCAGCTGTGGAACTGAATCAAATACTATGTAGAAAGGCATCCAGAAACAAATCCTAAGTGCAAATGGACACATTTATTGAGCATATAGTGTAGAGATATATGTAGCAAAATGTATTTCAGAATTATATAAATAAAATATAAAACTAGCAGGAGTTGAACCTGGATTATTATAGGTTTTCACAAGGATATTACCAACTAGGCCACACCTTGATCAGATATTAAACTATGTAATATTGCTTGTAAAAACAAAAATAAAGTTTATGGGTTAAGAAAGGTGTAAAGGAAAGGGTCAGTGGAAAGGCATCCTGGAAATGAATCCACAGTCCCATTTCCAAGAGAAATTCCCCAGAAATGAATCTTTTGATTCATTTCCCGAAATTCTTTTGCGGGGAAAGGCATTGTTTGATTCATTTCCAGGGTTATTAGAGCCCTAACCCTCGCACATGCCCATGGCCAGCTCATGAACGTGCAATTAAAACTATTTATCAGCCCGTATACTATTAATGTTTATTCCCCAAGCGCGGGGGGGTGTCGTTATTACAACTACGTACCCAACGAAACTCTTCGATATATATCGTCTCATATCTTAGCCCCATTTCCCTATCTAAGCTGATAATATCCTGCCGTGGCCTCGATGTGGTACCTGCCTGTTGCCCACTCTACTGGCCGCCTTCGCACTCGAGGATACGATTGATTGCCTCCCACCGATTCTCTACGCCGTCAAGAATAACTACCTTATCTTGAAGTAGTATGCGCTCGCTAGTGGGCAGTAGTAAGGGGTTATGATATGATGTCGTTGTATGGGTAAGTTTTGCTATCCGTTGGGCCTTGACTACTAATCCTTTTGAATGTGTTGTCGTAGATTTCGTTCAACTCAATTGGGAGCGTTCGTGTCGCTTCTTCCATCCCCTCAATGGTGGACCCCCGCTTCAACGCATGGATTCGAAGACTGGTGGAGAGGGACCTACTCCATGCGTTGGTAAGTGGCTAAGAGCGACATGTATCATGCAGACTTACATTCCCTTTGACTCATTTTTCAGGGCCACAACAAGGCTTTCCTCTATAGCGGCGAGCTTCCCACTGGGTTCTCCACTGGTTGTATTGCAGTATAACTTCCTAATCTCAGTTCTAATATACTGTTCAATATTCGTTGTATTATCGCTCGCCTCGATGCAATAATTTTCATGGCCAGGCACGTCCATAGAACGAGCTATATCCCCTTCACTGCGGCCTGTGACAAATATCCGGAAATCAAAGCCGTCCCTCTCAATAGCCCTCAAAGCATCAAGCTGTGATCGAGAAGACTTATAACATTCGTCTAATGCATCTATCACTATCCATAGGCCAGAGAGGTGATGTGACATGCAGCTCCACTATAAGACTCTGAGTCCCGTGAATAGTGAGAGGCCTAGATGATTCTAGTTCTTTTTGTTTATTAACCCTAACAAGCGCATGTGGTAGTCCGTTCGAGTAAGCAATACATACTTGCCTTAATATTGCGCGGAGAATCGAGGCGGGCTCAGGGCGGTCTTTGGTGGCCGTATTGCAGTAGAAGAAGGCTAAACAGCCTCCAGCTCGTAGTTTTTCTCTGATCTGTTCAATGACATAAGAACTATTCGTTAGAATTAAAAACTAGAGGGGTGATTATACATACGCCAGGATGGTCTTTCCAGTCCCCGCTTAACAGAATATTGGATTTTTTTTTCTCCCTTTCTTTTCTAGCGGAATCAAGGAGGGAAGGAAATCCACGTACGAGCACCCCTCAGCCATAATAGCTTTGTAGATGATTCATAATTTAGCCAGGCAGAAAATCGATCATTCTTTCCTAGCCAATGACAAGTATCTGGATTCCGTTGACTTTTGTGCTCGTCATGCATCTCGCCATATTGGGAGGTGGATATCCAGTCTCGTATCTCTGTAATCTCACGATCTGTAACCATGAGCAAATAGTTTAACTTACTATAGGTAGGCTGTGCCATACCTTCGAGTACCCGCCAAATCCGGCTGATATTTGCATGGCAATCATTAACTATAGCTTCTATGGTTCCTAGCTCCTCCCGTATATTTTTCAACTTCATCTGCAGGTAGACTTGAAGTTTCCCGTGCGCTAGGGGACGACACTCGGTCAGGTGGTTCAGAAATGTATGAGAGAATAACGGGTAATCATACTGAATCTTGCGTGATTGGCAACTTTGAGATATTATCAATATGTGAAACGATATATAATATATATAAGGTGATTAAACCTTCCTTTTCTACAAGCTCGGCCATCTCTTTTGTGTTTCGTTCAGCCTCTTTTATCTCGCGTAATTTATCGGGAAGGTCGGAGGAGAAGCTTTGGGTGGTCCGGGCTGTTGATGGGCGTATCAGTAGGCTGAAAGACATAGCTCGACGCCAGGGGAATATACTAGGTGTCTTTTCCTCGAGGTGCCCCTTCACGCAGTAAAGGTACTCCAGAATTAAGACATATTGGTCAATGAGACGTTTGGCCAAAATTTCCATCGAGTCACGCTTCTGCTCCGTCCCAAGGTAAAGGTTCTCATACAAGGCACCACAACAAATCAACGATGCAAGGTACCCCAAACTGGCCACAATTCTTGCAAGATTATCTCCCCACCTATAATCTAATTTCAGAATATGTAGCTTGGTGATTCTGGCGGCCGAAACGCACCTGCAGGAGTAATCGGAATCCAACCCAAACAAGAGCAGCCACGTCTGGGTTGTGCTGGATAGCAATATCAGCTATTGCCGCATACTTGCCGAGCTTTCCGAAGATGTTGTCAGCAATGAATACACTCTTACCTTGGTGGTCTTTGTACCTAAACCGCTTGGAGTCTTTTATTTCCTTAAGTAGGCTCTGTACAGGATGTTTCACCGGACTCTTTTCGCCTCCCGCCCCAGTTGGACCCCTCAGCTGTGGAAGAAGCTTTATTTCTTCCGCCCATAGCATAGAGCTAATTGCGATTTCTGTTAATATAACCTGAAATATGGCAGGGCGGGCAGATCTTCGTAGAAAGTGCTCACCTCCTAATTGCCTTGTTTACCGTCCTTTCCGAAATCTCCTCTTTATCTTACTCTGAGGATTCCTCGTCGGGGGGGTTGTGGTGGCGGGTCGCTGTGGCTTCCGAAAATCGGCCCTATAATCGTCCTCACTCATATCGCCGGGTGAGGTTTCGTCACAGGGTGCGTGTTTACCTACTATTTCCGTCGGGGCCGGGCCACTGAACGGAGTTTACTGTGCGCTATCAAAATCAGGAAGATCATGGTAAGTGTAGGCCTGCTGTTGAGAGATATCGATCGCCTCGTTCTTGATCATGATCATATTGCGCGTGTCTGTCACTGTATCGGGTGGCTTCATTTCTGCGGCGGCTAGTGGGACGACTTGACCGGGCGGAGAGTATGCGATCTCGTCTGCTTCCGATGTTACGATGGGACTCGACACCTTCTGGATAGGCGTTATGCTGGGTATATGAACACTCTGATCTTGTGGTATTGGGACCGTTGAAGTCTTAGTGCGGTTGTTCCCCAGGCATTTTGAGAGAATATTCCCCATGTCTGAGCGGAAATGTTTGAGTAGTTGTTGGGTAATGTGATGCGTAAGGGCGTACTCCAATCGATTTCGGGGTAGGGTGTATGTATGTAGCTGTATGAAGAGGATCTGGGAGTGTTAGGGGTTCTTATACCAATAACACTTCAATTATTGACTTTGTCAATCGCTCCAACCGTGCAGAGGAAAGGAATCGATCATTTTTTAACGAGATTGGCGAGACGGAGGTAGAAGCTCTCACGGGGATCCCATTGTCTGTATCCAGCACCTGTGGCTAATATGGGACTTTTTCCAAATTGAGGGAGTAATCTTCGTGCGAGGTTAAGGTATCCAGTTATTTTACGTCCGTTTTGCCTTCCTTGATCTAGGCTCTTGCTGATCATAAGAATAGGTAAATTTGAGGTATTACATGAAGCTCAAACAGCCCACCACGTCGGGGCAAGTAAAATGTACTAGACAATAAGGCGCGTACTATGCGAGAACTACTACAAAAAAAAGCCTAGTGACAAAAACCCCGTTTTTCAAATTTTGGGCTCAAGTTTTGAGTTCTTGGCGGGATTTTCAGTACACCAAGAACTATCGCTAAGAACTAAATATTTAGATTCAGAGGTTGTTGGTCAAATCTCTCTATTGTCTGGTATGCATGTACTACGTACTATTTACCTGCCCCGAGTATAATACCACCGGAAAGTCGGTTTTAGTACATATACATACCATTCGGTGTCGCAATAGAAAAATCTCCATCCTTAGTCACTAAGCCGCATGATCGTTGGGGTTGGGACTGGAGAGCTATCCAATTGAAGCTGTCACACCGTTAATCTAGAGCGCCTCCGAAGACGGACCAATCCTGCTGCCCGTTCGGGCGGACGGGTCGTTTGGCAGAGGCTTCAGCTTCGGGGAGGATGAAATCCTCCGTGATTGCATCAAGAAGCTGGTGGGGATCATCTACTAGTAATTGGGGGGTAAGAATTAATATTGGTGGGATTTAGGGGCCCTTCAAAAGAGGTACCAACTAACTAACCCTAACTAACCCTAACTAGCTTGTGTGGGGGGATTTTATGATCGCGGGGACAGGGCTTAATGCGGATATATCAAGTGGAGCTGTACACAGCCTTAGACTGCAGGTAAATGATGCAAGGCCACCAATCGATGCAAGAAGATGAGGAGTGTTTGAGAATTAACATTCTCCCCCAGTGCCAATTTTTTTATTATACCTATATCTACAGTTTGGCTCCATAGGATATCTTATCTGGCTGAAAAAGTTATATATTCGCAGTGCAATTTATATCACCTTTAAGGTGCGCGGGACCATATATGTTCTCTAGCTAACGGACACCAGCAAAAAAAGGGTAGCGCCCAGAGGCACTGTGTCTCGTTTTCACGCGTTCCGGTGCCACGCAGTTTTGGACAGGAGTGATAGCTGAAAATGGGAAACTTGAAGAAGTAATTGCTATCGGACTTGAGGTGTTAGACTGGGGAAAGTCTCGGCAGTTGACGGTGTTTTATCTAGGTCCAACAATTGCATGATGCCGGCCTCAAGCAATCGTCTTGCAAGGCGAATCCGGAACCGTTTGTGTGTAGAACGTTTATGACGTAAATGGTGCAGCATATATACAGAACATGCGATACACATTGATAATAGTTGTTTCATGCAAACAAAAGAAATATGGATACCAGTTCCACCATATATTTCATTCAATTAAGTAATAGCAGCGAAAGCGAAGTTGATCAGTGATATTGACTCCTCCCATATTATAATTACCGTCATTAATAAATAGAGGAATTGGTAGTTCTCTGCGGACCGAACCAACAAACACCGCCCGTACAACAATTTGTAATACTAATTTTCGGACATCTACGTTTCCTATAAACTGGGCGGAATCGACTGTCGACTATCTTGAAACAAGGTATTGTGTTGGTTGGAATGGGGGGCGAGAACCAGAACAGAGATAATTATATAGCGTAATCAAATGGTTAGAGCGAGACATCCCCCCTAATGTACAAATATTTTCCCGCTATCTCACACCGAGCAGCTAGCCGTTCAAACACCTTATCAACTGAATATCTGTAACGGGAGTACTTGATTGTCTGCCAAGGACATTCTTTATTCTCATTGAATTGAATTTTCATACATGTGAAAAAAAAACAGTACTCGATGGGTGTGAGAGTTCCATGAATATTCCCCAAAGGTAGGCCCCCTGCCGACCCCGCATGACCAGACCCAGTAGTTGAACTTGTGAGCTAGAAGACAGGCGAGAAGTAAAGAGGTATTGACTGATAGTGAAGTCGAATATATTGGGCATACAGAACACTAGGGGCATGCAGAACACTAGGGTTACCGGGCGGGCACACAGGCCTCTAGGGTGCTTTGTGTTGCTTTAACTCGAGTTCCATGCATCCATGACTATAAGTAGTTGGAGATACGATGGATTGGAAACGTATTTATCGTGATCATAGATTATCACTCGCCGAGTGATACTCTGTGATTAACAGGTCGGTTTTTGCATTGGGATGCGTTGCAGGTACGGAGACTACGGGAGAGGGCTTCTTCATGGTTCGTAGTGTTGTGGCTTTAGTGGATGGCTGCACGCAGAAAGTGGTGGTATCTGGTTGTTTGGATGAGCGTTCACATGCATATATAGTGGACGTAAGACTGTACAGAGAAAATCCTGAGGTCCTGAAGTGAAGTAGAGATAGCTTTAGTTCTATCGTAAGCCGCACGCAAGGTCCCTGACCCCAGTAGATAACTCAACTAGTGAAGCAACAGGAGTCATCAATCTCTCTCCAGCCATTTGTTCCCCGGGGAACGGTAGTAGTGGTGAATAATTCGTACTGTGATAAACGTCAGCAAGTGCAGAGGCCCTGAGCCCTGCCCCGACCCGCCTAGAGCTGGCTGGACCATGGAGTTCTTGTATCTTTTGCCAGGTGCATTCAGCACTTTATTGGTTGAACCCTAACCCAGCATGGTAGCCAGCCCAAATAAAGAGCCCACCCAAATAGTACCGGGGTTGGACTTTTCTCAACCAGAACTAGAACTACTGATATACGTAATATAGCAGAACGGGGGAGTGGGAGGATGGGGGACCCCAATAGCAGCTAGCAGTAGAGGCCCAGGAGGACTTGATATCCATACAACTTTAAAGTAGTACAAGCGTATTACGGGGGGTGATACCCTTGACACCAGTTTCAGTCACTTGCATTTTCTGGTTCTTTTCGTGGTAAACGATACATCGTACTACCACTGTGCATGTAAGGTTAAAATCTATCACTGCACAGCGAGGTCCAAAAAAACAGCAGTTAATTAAAGTATTTCCTATAAAAAAACATACGTGGTCAGAGGAAGCGCTTAGTCGCGTATAGTCTCATATCTAATACCAGCAGGATATCATGTCCCTCATTTACCACCATTGATTGACACGCAAACCAGTTGACATTAGCTTTCCTCTCCTACCGTACCGCAGATTGGGACGTAGGCCTAGGAGGAGGAGGGGGGATGAGAGGGCTGAGACTATGTCTAGCTGGACGCATGGTTGCGGACACCTGTACTATACCCAGAGTAGACATTCATTTGGTCTCTTACCAAAAACCAGTAATATCACTAAACAGCGACACAGTTAGGAAACAGCGATAGAGTCTAGGGAAGCACCTCGAAATGTGTTTTCTAGGCTACAGCAAAACACTGAATTTCGCTAATTACTCTGCGAGATATGCGCTTATTCAGGCTCTACTTCGCCATGGTCACAGACGTATTTATATCTATGACCTGAATTAGCCATTGAAAGTATAGAATAGTAGCCTCAATCTAGCGGCGGTTGGTCGGCGGCGGCTCAGGGACTGACAGCTGACTCACATCGTTCACATCTCAAATCCACTCCCGCTATTGGCTTACACACCTCATATACTGAGTTTCAGCATGGCCTCGATCTGATCCCATGCGCAGCTCGCCCAAGATATTGGAGACTCTGCGCATCTGTGCAAATTCGCACAATAAATAGAGCCCCCCCAAACCCCAAATCCACAGTTTGAAATCCCCACATTAGGTTGTCGCTGAACCTGTGGAAAATATCTACCTCCCTCTATAGATCTACCTGATTTAGATATCTGGCCGGCCGGGGACGCTGCTGCTCCAAACATGCCAACATTAACTAACACTAACATTGACCTTGGCCCCAACGAAACGGCGGTTTGGCAGCAGTACTCGGGGGGACCGTCTCGTCCGTACTCCCCCTCCTCACGCACCCCATCTACCGCACTCGGCACCGGCAATGGTAGCAACATCGACTGCCCCGCCCCCTCCTTAACCTGTCCCAAAACACTCCGCATCCAATCCCCACTGCAGGTACAGGTAACTAAGAACCACCTCTCCGCCAACACCCCCGACACGGATTCTCTCCACCCCCGCCAGGGCTATACTGCCGTGGTGAGCCCGTTCTGGCAGCGGGTCTTCCCGGCGCAGCGCGGGCACAAGCGCGGCGCTGGCCTGATCAAGGTACACCTCCGCCTCCATCCACTCTTTTGGGCCTGCTATACCCAATATTACTGACCCCATCACACTAGATCACCCACCTAGAATTTCAAAACCAACTACCCTTAAACAAATATTCCCTGGGCGTTTCTGGCAAACTGCCCAGGCTGCGTACTGATAGCGATGAGATGGATTTAGTCCTCAGGATAAAGGTGATGCCGCGGCGCCGGTCCGGGCTCGAGTATGCGGTGCTGGCGGCGGCGCCATGGCTGTGTAGTGTGGTCATGGCGGCGCTGTGGAGCGCGGTGACGGGCGATATACAGACAGCTTTGCAGGTTGTGATTTATATGTTTTTGGCGAATGTCGGTGAGTTTTGTCCTCCCCGAGATTGAGGCGTGAGAGGGGAGGGGGGGACTGACTGCTTTGCGGTGCGACCCAGGGGTATTGGTGGTGTTGTCTATTCTGGACATGTTGGAAGACTAAAAGTCCGGGAGGGGGGGGGGGCGTGCGGGCTGGTGGTGGCGGATGAAAGAATACATCTCGATTGATCGATAGGGCTCTTGGGGCCTTTTTTTTCTTTCTAATTCATTAATCGCGTGCAGACTTTCGTGTATGGCGATGGCGTTCTTGACATGAGTTACTACTAACTCGCAAACTTTCTGGGTATCAAACATAGCTCTTATTGGTTCCTGTACATAATGAACTAGGGTGGTGCGGAGGTCGAGTTTCGGGCGTTTGTCTGGGGATAAAGTTGGCGGGGGGAAGGGGGATGGGGATGGCGTGGTGGGAAGTGTTTGTGCGCGGCTGTTCTAAGGGTAGGAATGTTATTAATAGTGGATTGGAGGTAAGTGGAGGCGAGGAGGATAGAAACTGTGCTTGCACAGACTGGTCTGTAAATACCAGGGGCTGAACAGTTGTTGGCGGTTGTGACGGCGAGAGGTGCTTTGATGACCCTAACCATGAGCAGTGAGTATCGAGCTGTCGTTTGGGGGATTGGTTATACGTATACGAGAGTGCTTCGAATATGAAAACCGTAGGACGAGTACTTGGATGTGATCAAATAGGTCGTTATGCATGGGATGTAGGATCTATGGAGTTGGCCGATGCTATACTTGACTGCCTCGCCTTATATAGCATCCTATGGGCCATGGAGGAATCCAAAGCGGGCTGGTGCCACATCGAGTTATAACGCAGGGTCACATTTACACGCCAAGGTTCATGCCTAGGACACACTAAAACTGAAGCCTAGGGCGCGCCTGCTTTTCTGACCTCCTGAGGTGTACGTCAGAAACGAGTGATATCTCATGACCGGACTAAGTCCACCTTCCGACGTCCCCGACGACCGGGACGCAGCTTGTGGTAATCCATAAGTACAGTTGTATCACTAAGTAAGTATAACCACTAAGCATAATGCTTAGGTGGCAAAGAACAAAAACTCAAATTATCGACCACCCGTCAATCAGAGATGTACTACTACTTAGTCGGGAGGAGGTCAGAACCACTCCTCCAATCATCACCAATACAAGTAACTATCTATCAACCTCTTGAGTTACTTCACAGCTCGTCTGGGCGCCACCCACCTTTTGCTGATGTTGAGTGTAGGCACTCTTGAAATAGTATGCGCTCGCGAATGAACAATAGTATGAGGGGTTATGACGAAATTGTACTACTCACATTAGTCATGAAGACTGTGATGAGTTACATTGTATGGGTATATCAACGCTCATTATATTTCTTTTGTACGACAATATTTCTGTATAAATATGGGGCTGTTTCCCCCGATAGTTTGCAATGACAAGTCTTCTCTACTCTCTACATCTCTTTGGGTTATAGTACGGCCAAGCCAAATCTAAACATCACTACTTCAAATACATCCTACACACTAGTACATTTCATCGTCCACCTAAAATGTCTTCTGAAGGTTACAAACTTCCCACCTTACCATGTAAGCTTGCTGCTCAGGCTCACTATACGGTTTGGAGGGACCTTGCCTCAGACATGTTGAAGGTCTACGATCTTTGGAAAGTTGTCGATGGAAGTAGCCCTCGTCCAAAATACAAGGAAACAAAGACCTCGGCTCCGGCGGTGACGACAGCCCCAGGTCAATCAACAACCATACAGGATGACACAGAAGACCCAGCAGTTACAAGCGATAACTCGGATGAGATACTAGATTGGGACAAAAAGGATACCTTAGCAAAGGTCTTCCTCAAGAATAATATCGAATTTGACCTGATTGTCACCCTATCTCCTTCGACTACTGCCAATCTAACTCTGGACTCAAGCGAGGAAAGATTCGATCGCAAAACGGTAGCCTCGCTCCATTCCTTGCTAGCGACAATAACTCCCCTACAATACAGCCCAGACAAGAGCATGAAAGACCATCTAACCGAATTCACCACTCTCTGGTCCACCCTCCTACTACGAACCTCCAACTCGACCGACGAGACCAGAGATCCCCTCGGTTACCATCTTCATTCAATCGCTCGCGTCTCGCAGATTAAAGCCTCCTTCCTCCTCCTCCCATTGCGCCACCAATCCCTAGAACATGTCGTCGACAACTTCCAATCCAAAGAAAACATTACCTTCGAAGAAATATATGAAAAACTAATGGACCTTGACGGACGACGCTCACATGAGCAGATTGGTGGAGAAGCATACAACATGAGAACAGGACGACCGAACCTTTACAACAAATCCAAACGCCCATCCAAACCTCGCCAGACCTCCAACCAGAACAAGTCAGATATTATCTGCACTTGGTGTACGAAGAACGGTGATTACGCAAAAGGACACACACACAGAGAATGCCGGAAGCTCAAAGCTTTCAGAGATAAAGAGAAATCCGCTGCATCCGGTAACATCGCATCAGGAACTGCATTTATGACATGGTCAAATCTTCCCACCTTGTTAAAAAGGCTTTCAGAACCACTCGTCCTCGAAGAGGATGAACTCATTAACCTCCCTGATGTCGACATGACTGACGCGTACGCCTTCACCTCTGGCACCACCATAACTGACTCTTCTGCATGGATCTTTGACCCTGGCGCTACTAACCATATGACCGGAACCCAAGTCCAAAACCCCGCACCATACACAGGCACAGTTACTGTCGGTGGAGGGCGGAAACTAAAAGTAACCGGAATAGGTAAAGTCCACGTCAACGGGTCACACGGGCCAATAACTTTGGAAAATGTGTTTGTCATCCCTGAGCTGGGCCATGTGAACCTAATGTCTTGGTCATGCATCGCAAAGGATTCACGCGACTGAGAGCAACGGCTTCACCATTTACAGTACTTCCGGCAACGACATTATTGGAAGAGGCCAAGCGGTTCGGGACTTTACATTTTGAGACAAAGGATGCAACCGCCCACAACACCATCGCTACTACCTTCTTTGATTGGCACCAACGTTTCGGTCACATGCCTGCCTCGTCCCTGCAACGGTTAAGGAATATGGTCGCCGACCCCAAGTCACTCCCCACAACAGGTAACATGGAAACGTGTAACACCTGTGAACTCGCCAAATCCACAAAAACCAACCTCGCCTCCCTCACCGAACCTCGATCCAGAAAACCATTAGAATTAATACACTCCGACCTCAGCGGCAAATTTTCTACCACCTCCCTAGGCAGATTCAGTTATTACATCACTTTCATAGACGATTATACCAGCTTCGCGCATGTTTACTTTCTTAAATCAAAATCAGATACAGCAGACGCGATCAAAAGGTACATCGCATACATAGAAAATCAAATGGATACGACAATCAAACGGTTTCGAAGCGACAATGGTGGCGAATACATCCCTCAACATCTCAAAAGCTTCTTTCTCTCCAAAGGCATCAAACACGAACTCACGGTCCCCTACTCACATGAATCAAACGGGATCGCTGAAAGATTTAACCGAACAATAGCCAACAGCGCGCGTAAGCGCGTCTTTCCGAAATTACTCTGGGCAGAAGCAATAACCATGATGGTACACGTAAAAAATAGACTCCCCCACTCGGCACTAACCAACATGACAGTATATGAAGCGTTCGGACGAAAACCCTTCATTGGGCACTCCGCATCTTTGGTGAAACCATGTTCGTCTTACTCCCGTTGAAGCAAGACCAGCCGGATCCAAATTGGACGCCAGAGCTATGACAGGTCAATTCTGCGGATACGGAGACTCTGACAAAATCTGCCGCATCTACATACCATCACAAAGAAAAGTTGTCTTATCACGTTACTTTCGCTTTAAGGGTCCATCCGTAGGGGAAGAAATAAATATACCAGTAACCACGGATACACCCACCAAGCAAAAAATCAAAATCGAACCACAATCTCCACCACAAAAGGATTCCTACAGGGACCCTAAAAAGGATCTCCCTCTGGATGAAGCAAGTATGGTGGGGGCCGGCTTGACGAAGCCCGCTACCGAACGTCTCCCGGAAACTAGTTACAATTCTCATACTGACGATGATGACATACAATTACAGATACTACGCGAAACCCAACAATATTTCTCGGACCAGGAAGAACAAGAAGAAGAAGAGGAAGAAGAAGAATATGTGGAGGAAGAACAAAAGGAAACATTCAAACTAAGACGTAACCCACAACGGGAACGCAAAGCACCTGAAAGATACGGGCACAACATCATCAACGACCAATCTCCTCTCAACGAACCAACCACTTACCAACAAGCGATTATTGGTCCCGACTCCGATAAATGGAAACAAGCCATGAAACTCGAACTCGACTCACTAGCCCGCAACAACACATGGAAGATGGTTCAAGTACCCGAGAACAGAAAACTCGTGGATTCAAAATGGGTATACAAAATTAAACTCGGTCCAGACGGCAATCCGACCAGATACAAAGCTCGGCTCGTCGCAAAAAGATTCTCACAAATACCAGGGCAAGACTTCGACCAGACCTTCGCTCCTGTCTCCCGCTATGAAACAATCAGACTCCCCCTCGCCCGCTCACTCCAAACCGGCGGAAGATGCGACCAGATGGACGTCACTAGTGCATTCTTTTACGGAGAACTCAAAGAGGACATTTACATGAAACCTCCACCTGGACACCAACCCACTGGCAAAACATGTAAACTCATCAAATGCATCTATGGCCTCAAACAATCCTCAAGGGAATGGTATGCCAAACTCTCCTCCGCGCTAATCTAAATGGGATTCAGAAAAGCGGACTTCGACCCTTGCGTCTTCATACAAAACGAAGTTATGTAGCCATATATGTAGACGACATCCTAATCTTCCACTGGAACACCGAACGCAAAAACCGTATCAGCCTACAACTCCACGCCGAATTCGAAATGACGGAAGCTGGAACTGCCAGTTGGGCACTCGGAATCCATCTGATCCACACAAAGACCGGCATCATCCTATCACAGGAAGCCTACCTCAAACGTGTGCTAATCAAATATGGGTTCAACGACTCTCGACCTGTGGGCACACCAATCGATCAAAACATCACCCTCAGAAAGGGAACACCAGAAGAACAAATCGATGGTCCTTAGTTAGGGTTAGTTAGGGTTAGTTAGGGTTAGTTAGGGTTAGTTAGGGTTTGTTAGGGTTAGTTAG